>OZ010585.1:21644162-21809162 GCA_963932145.1 Acanthosepion lycidas
GAACTGTGTAGCGGAAAAACCATATTTTAAATCAATTAATTTATAATATATATATATATATACACACACACACACACACACACACACACACATAGCTATTAAATCCATTGCAAGTAAACTACATGCATCATGCAAATCCATGATATGGAAAACGAAGCAATGTTAAGCAACTTACCGGTCCTTTCAACATGACATCAACTGAAATGAAAAAGAGAAAGTAAGAATTTGAATGGTAATTCCAAAAATCAGATAGAAATGTTTAAGGAGATATAGGTATGCAATCTCATGTCTCAAACAAATGTGATGTCCATGTAGGTTAGGATTTGTAAGCTAGATCCTGATATTTTTGCAGTAGTTTAAAATGTGGTTCACACACCTGCCTGGTCTTTTGAACAGGAGTAGAGGTCTATCCCTTGTTTTCTGTTCAGGATTGGGTTTTGGGTTCCTTCTAAAATCTACATCCATACTATACTTCTAACATCTCTGCCTAAACTCTAAAATTTTATTTTATTTTTTTCCTCAATAAGATTAGGTAGGTTTGCCTATCATCCAGTTTACACTCTTCTCCAGTCTTTTGAACAGGAGTAGGGGTTTATCCTTTGTTTCCTGTTTAGGATTGAGTTTCTGGTTCCTTCTAAAGTCTACTTTCAAACTATACTGAACTTTGACTCTGAAATATTATTTACTAATTAAATCTTGATCTCTTCAAGTCTGGAGTTCACCTATATTTTTCCTGCATATCCTCAAGAACTTTGCTTTTTGTCCTTTCTCATGTTCATGCAACACAACATGGTGACCCTCTACCTTGAATGGCTCTTGGGTCATGCATTAGGTGAACATTAGTAAAAAAAGAAAAAAAATAGTCCATGACACATGACATCACCAAGGACTATTTTAAACTTTCAGCTTTCTAAACTATACTAGGATGTAGCCAATAAAAATCTCACCTACCACACAGGCAACACATAGATCCTGATAATGACTGAGCCAGTTGAAAGCACTTGTTCAAAAACAACAGAACAAACATAAACTTTGAATAGTTTATCCACAATTTTGGTCAATATACGCTGCCTTATTTGAAAACTGGAAAAATTAAATAAAAAATTACAGACTTTGTTCGTTGAATTGCATATGATTATTGTAGATCTATTTTTTTGAAAAAAACAAAAAACAAACACAAAACAGAGATATGGTATTACTGGACAATTATTTGATTTACTCCAATCATTCCTGTCTAACCGTGAAATGAAGGTTGTCCTGAACAGGTTCTTTTCCAGTTCCTTCCATATGAACGCTGGTGTTCCTCAAGGCTCTATCCTTGGTCCTAAACTGTTTCTGATCTTCATCAATGATCTTCCTGATGTCATCGGTTCTCAAGTAGACATTTACGCGGACGACACTAGCCATTTACTCCTGTCTCAATAGTAAATCCAGCTGACAGAAGCAACTTGATAGTTGGTCTCAAAACCTACCTCCAATCTGTGGCTGACTGGGGCAGGAAATGCATCCAAAATGAAACTGCTGTTATTTACTTGCCATAGAGAAACGTCCCTGCCTCCTATCAGCATGGTTGATGCTCAACTCCACCAGAGCACCTCATTGCATCTTCTTGTTCTCATGTTTTCCACTGATCTAAGGTGGAACAACTACATTGAATCAACAGATGCATCTTCTGCAAGAAAAGTTGGCTCTCTGTGTCACACCAGCAGGTTTTTCTCATCCGAGTCCATCATTCAAATCTACAAATCTACCATTTGTCCTTGCATGGAATACTGTTGCCATATATGGTCTGGTGCCCATGCTGTTCATCTCAAGGTTCTCAACAAAATACAAAGATGGATATACAATGTGATCGGTGCTGACAAGGGGTCACTTTCTCATCAACATAATGTGGCTTCCCTCTGTCTTTTCTATAAATATTTTCATGGCATTTACTCTGACAAACTATTTTCACTTGTGCTCCGACTTCATGAATTTAAGTGTGCTACTAGGTTGACATTTTCGATCCCAATCTTTTACTGTCGAAATCATTAAATGTAACTGCCTCTTCTACCCTAACAGGTTCTTCTGTCACACTTCCTGACAGTGGAACTCCCTTCCTCTTACTTGCTTCCCTGATAACTATAATCTTCAAGAATTTAAATACAATGTTAATCGACATCTTCTGTTACCTTGATCTCCATTCTTCTTTTTATCCTTTCATCAACCCTCCACCTATACCTAGTTTTTTCAATTACTTGCACTCTCTGTAGCCCATTGCCTATTAGTGGTATCCCAACTTGCTTGGGGTGAAATGCTTAAAACGAAAAAAAATGATATAACAGAAAATATGTTGTATGTATAAAATACGCATATGCACACACAAAAGGTACTAAGCCAACAAAATCAAAAGATGACCTTGGTTTTTTTTCCAATGATTTATATATACTTAAAATATAGATATTTAGATATCATTTATTGTATAAGAAAAAGGGCTCTCATATATAATGATTGCATATCAGTAATTAAAAAAATAATAAAATTTAAAAATATACATCAGACTATAATTTTTGGTTCATATATTTCTGGATTTATTAAAACACTTTTATATACAGATGTTTCAGATGTACATTAAAAGATTTTAAAAATATCTTTGAAATATATTACGGAGAATCTTTTTTCATTCTATATACCATGTGTTTACAATATCTCTCAACAAATAAAACTAAAATATTTCTAAACAAAACAATACTTTAATTTATATTGCAGTTAAAAATTTACAGATTTTTTGGAATTAACTGTTGGACTAATTATAGCAAAAAAAAAAATTATCAAAACTTTTCAGGGATTTACCTTTTTATAGAAGAAATACCTTTTGGTTCAGACTGATATTGATAAAGACATAAAATATTACAGAATGGGAGGATGTAAACTAAAAATACAGAACGGTCCTAAAGTCTTGTCACCCCCTACCTACCTTCCAAACTGGAGGAGTTCATGTCAGCCATCTGAAATAGAAAATTATATGATGTAGTGGTGACAAGATTTTCGGACCACCATGTATTCCCACTATTTTTTTCTTTTTTTACAAAGTAATCATTTCATAAATAAATTCAGTAATCAATAAAATGAATATTATCATTTTTAATTTATTAATTGAATTTTAGTAGATTTTTCAAATGCAACTAAATATTTTGCACTGAAATCTTTTAAATTGATTTTTTTTTTGTTCCAAATGTCTCTATATGATGTGTAACACTTTAAGGGTTGAAACAATAGCTTGATGGCTTGACTGAGAGAGATGTGACACTTTAAGGATTGAAAGATAAATCGATAAACATACTGAGAGTCAAGACCAAATTTTAGTAAATTCAGAGGGTTTGTTTTTTTTTCTTCCTTGAATAAAGAGGGGAAGGACAGAAATATCTGATTTTTCCTACAAAAAAACATATAGCTTGAAGCTAACAACTGACTATAACATGCAGACACTATTGTGTTTAAAATGCAGGTTATGGAATTATCTGCTGGGCATAACCTGGCAGTGAAAAGTTGCTTGAGATAAAAATTAAGGTTTTCTGGAAACAAAGGCATAGTTAAAGAATTATTTTTCTTTCCTTATCACAAAAAGAGGAGAGAGGCAGCGTAAAAGCTGAAATAGAGACACTATTGTTTTTAAAATTCAGGTTATGAAATTATTTGTTGGCCTTACCCCGGTAAGAAAAGTCAGTTGAGAGGTGATAATTAGGCTTTTTTGGAAACAAAGGCAAAATTGGAGAACAGTTTTTCTTTATCATTTCTCAAAAAAAAAAAAAAAAAAAAAAAAAAAGAGGGAATGGAAGATGTAAGTCACTGAAGCAGTAAAATTTCTTTAGATAAGATTCAAGGTGCCACAAGAAGAGGCTGTCAGGGGAACAACTGGTGAGTATCCAATTGGGAAGGTTGGAGGGGACAAGGAATTCTGTTGTTGAAAATTTTGGACATTAATTAAAATTAATAATTGAAAGCTAAGCCACACCTTCTTGACTATGCAGTCTAGGGATTGGATTGGTCAGGTGACTATAGAAATGAAAGGCCTAGGTAGAATGTTGAGGAAAGCAGGGGAATTGCCTACACCCCTTGGGCAGTATTGGTATGAGGCAACAATATGAGAAGGAAGGAGTTAGGGTGGATCAATATTCTGCTACCACTACTCATTGGAGGAGGGATCTCTCCAAAACTAGGCATGCAATTAATTTCCCAGAGTCAAACAAAGAACTGTGTGTGGAAATAAGGGGAATCCCTGAAATCCAAAAGCATGTCAGACCCCATGTCAGTTCTGAACGAAGATTCATATAAACAAAAGATCTAAGCAACAACCAGAGAGAGAAGCTGAAAAACACCAGGCTAGAGATGACTGCTTCACCAAACTCATGTAATTTCCTGCTGCCGAAAAAACCTCTGATTTTGTGCTGTGTTCCAGAAGCCTTGTCTAGACTTAGTCACAATGAGCACAGTGTCACGAAATATTCAAAGATGGGAAGGATCGAATAACTTTGCATGACAAATATATTCCTGTATGAAGGACATATATTTCTACCTGAAGAACTGATATTATGCCATCAGCTCTGTAAAAGAAATGGTATATAAAACATTTTGTCTATACTTCTGAGATGAGGTATTATGTACATTATTTACATTATTCAGACTATTGTCCTCATCTTTGTTGCCATATTTATTACGTTTCGGCCATTGTATGCTCTGGCCTTCTTCATGTGGTTGGAATGTTGAACTGAACCCTTTATTTCGTTCATTGGGGTAGACTGTTCTAGTTCCACATGCCATGTTTAATGGATGTCAGTTATCAGTTATCTCCTGTTAATTTCCCTCTGAAAGTTCTCCACTGCCTTAGCCAGTGCCAGAGAAAAGCGATAATAACAACAAAAATTGCAATATGAGCTCTGGTAAAAACATGTAATGATAACAGCAAAAATTGCAATAAGAGCACTAGTAAAAAATACTTGCTGAATACATTAGGTTTATAATACCCAGAAATTCCCACACATATGTCCTCAAGGACACATGGCCCAGTGGATAAAGGCGTTTGTTAGATCCAGTGGCAGGACCCATAGAGTGTGAGTTCAATACCCAAATAAGGCAGTGGAGAACTTTCAGATAAATGAAAGAGATAACTGACATCCATTAATGGATGATAACTGACATCTATTAAACATGGAATTAGAACAGTCTACCACCGTGAGCAAAATAAAGGGTTCAGTTCAACATTTCAACCACCTGAAGAGCATACAAAAACGGCCAAAATGTAATAAATATGGCGACAAAGATGAGGACAATAGTCTGAATAATGTAAATAATGTATAAAACATTTTCTTTATTACAATTTATCCTATGATTTGTGGCTTCACTTTGTCCAGACCAGACCAATACAATGATTTCTGTTGACAATTTGATCCTCATGAGCAATATGATCTAAATCAAACACAACATAGAACAAGGTAAGGCTTGGTCAAAGTGATTCATTCAGTGGTCAGTCACGGCGATCGAACATCTAGGTAAACAGCCCAATGTCATCAATGAAGGAAAATAATTTTTACAATAGATTCTTCTCAAATGACAAAAAATAATGATTGCCACTGCATTTAAATTTCTGAAGATCAAAGTTGGCTAGCAAGCATGGAGCTGGAAGAGAATTCCACAAGTGAGAAGTGTGAGAAAAGAAACTTTTAGCATACAATTTATGGTTAGATCTAGCCAATTTAACTTCAAATTGATGTGACCTTGTTGCCAATCTAGCACAGCACTTAAATTTATAAAGTCTAGATACCAGAGAGGAAAGTTCATCAAATCAAATACCATGAAAGCATTTATAGAAAAAGCCCAGGGAAGCTACATTATGACATTGAAAAAGGTACTGAAGCCAAGAAGCCAGATATAAATTTTATGAAAATTGATTAACAGTTATATTTTTTTCAAATTGTTGTTCCTACAAAAACCAAGCTGTGAACTATTACAAAGCCCACCAGATTAAAAAAATAACCGTTTTCCTGGAAGCTAAATAAATGGTTTGGTATTTGTGTGTACATATCTATATATCCCAGACTCTGGCAATGTTCCCACATCTGCACAATGGAATGTAAGACCCTAGCAGGACTAAAAAGCTATATTTGTACTGCCTATATTTGAGGATGGATCAAGTAATAACATTACTGAAAATCTAGTAATAGCCATCATTTCAGATTTACCCTTATTACCAAATGATACATGATATATAAGAGATATGGGTGGTGTAATGGTTAGCAAGCTTGTCTCACTAGAACAATTACGACTGAGTAGTGAGTTTGATTCTCACTGAGTGCCCCCTACTTTCGGCCTTGTGCCACATCTAAGCTATGCTTGGAAAATCACTATAAGAGATAGGTGTGTACAACCAATGAGGTCTTGTCTTTAGAGCTTTTCTAAAAAATCTTTGTTCATGAAAATACAATGATGAAAAAATCAAGAGTAATTGGCATCTATTTTTTTCTTACCTTTGTAGTTGTGACCATGTCCATTAAAATTGTTGCATTTTCCATACAACTCTTTATTCTCCTCATCAGTCAGGTAAGGGCTAAAATGTACAAAACAAATTCAAGAAACTTTAAATACTTGGCTAAATATGAGACTTTTAAAAAGCAATAGAAAAAAAAGCATTTTCGTTCAGTTGCTAGAAATATTAAGTACTTCAGATAAAAGCTTTCATACTAAGAAATAACTGGAGGAACCTCATTTTCAGATGTACAGACAAGTTTAGCAATAACATTAAAAAGTAATTCTTTGTTATACAATGATTTCTCTATGTAGACATTGTATTCAATTTCCATTAAACTGAAAACTGTTCACCAATATTCAGAAGCAGCTGTCAAGACTAAAATGTCTTAGGAATTAAACAGAATATTTTTAAGCATAAAAATAATCAAATCTACTCTACGAAATGGTAAAATCCTTCTTATGCATGTTTTGATGCAAAAGTTTTTGAAGTCATCAGAAAGGTTTCAATGATGGCAAATATTATAACAATTATCAAACTATTTGTTACAGTTTACTAAACAAAATTACTTCATTTTGTTAATCTAAAATTGCTTGTTTATTCTAGAATTGAGCCTTTACACACAGGGAGTGAAATTAGACATATATTTAATATATAGAAGGGGATGCTGAAAATTTATCTGATCAATCAAGAAGAGATCCTAAAATAAATTCTGCTACTTGGTTATCTTTCTTTCATTTTAATTATTTCACTCCAATCAAGGCAATAAAGCCACTAAGTCACAAGGAGTTACTGAGAGTGAAGGAAACTTAAGAGAAATTATTGAGGAGAGAGGATAATAAAAGAACAAGATTCATAGAAAAGAAAAGCAAAAAGAAGAAAACAAGTTTCACAAACAAGAAGTGATTTAAATTTTTCTTTACTTGCAGATGTTAGTAATCTGTTTCCTGATGTCATTATTATATCCATACAGAATGCGAAACATTACGATATCAGTGATGCAAAACTGTTGAAGATTCTTAAAATGCAATGTCCAAGCCCATCTTCTTTGATTTCTATTAAATTTTTTTATATTATGGCTAAGAATCTGAACACAGAAAGTTCAAGGTGTTTAATTAGGAAGAATTACTGTTTTACAAGTGACATTGAAGATGTGTCTTATTGTTCAGTAAATAACAATATGAACATTAATTAATAACTTTCTTACCTGTGCAGCCGATGAGAAGCACTAAAAGTCTCTGTCCGACTGATGATGACTTGTGATAAACGCTGATTATCAGACATTGTGTCAGAAGAGATCGTCCTTGAAAGGAAAAATAACAAAATATCAGTCAAAAGATTTCATATCAAATAGTGATGACTATGAAAAAGAAGTTATAAATTTTATTCAATATTCGCAAAAAGGAACACAACGATATTTCTAATTATAGAATCTTGAATATATATATATATATATATATATATATATATATATATTACGAAATTGACTACTGTATTAATTACATTTACCAACCTGAATGTCTGAGAAATTTCATAGAAAATGTGTGTTTTCTGACAGGAATCAAATCTGTATCCTAAATGGAACCATCATTTGGCCTGATATGCTATACCATTTAGCTACAGAGGAAGTGTCTCCTTAACAAAAGCCAAATTACTGTTTTTAAACAAATTTTGCACAATATTTCTTGAATAATCATATCATATTAAAATAATTGTCAAACTTAGTCCATTTCATAATATATGTTGTCAATTGTTTACATTAAGATCTGCTTAAATAATTTTCTTAAATAATTGTATCTATAAAAATAATGTATAAACAGAATATATATATATATATATATATATATATATATATATATATATATATATATACACACACACACACACACACACAAATACCACCAACTCCAGTAAGTAACTAGAAATATATATATATATATATATATATATATATATATATATATATATATATATATGTGTGTGTGTGTGTGTGTGTGAAAATATATAGAAAATAGGAAAGAACTTGTTAGGTAAATAATCCAAAGTTCTTTAGTATTTTTGTTATTATTTTTAAAAACAGTGCTCGATACAAAAGTAAAGCCTAAATATAATTATTTATTTAAAAATATGATTCCTTCGCTACATAAGAGTTCTCATGTTTCAAAACAAGAGCCAAAAACTTCAATATAATTATTTGAATTAAATTGAATTAAAGTACCAAGCTCTGTTCCATCTCCAAAAATTTTGCTTGAAGATGGAACAGAGCTTGGTGTTTTAATTCAAATAATTATACTGAAGTTTCCGGCTCTTGTTTTGAAACATGTGAACTCTTATGTAGCGAAGGAATCATTTTTAAATAAATAATTATAAATGTTTATATATATATATATATATATAAACATTTATTAATCAAGTGCATAGTTTCCACTGTTTTTAACAACTGCATTTTTTGTTGGAAGATGTGTGTATTCAGGCAGCATTTTTTCATTCATACATGCTTCATTAAATAATATAGACAAGTGTTGTCTATTTATTTTATGTCAATTCTTTTCATAACGTCTGATAAGCTTAATAACATTATCATTAAACAAAGAAAGAAAATCACAATATTGATCCATATTTTTTAATCCAATCTAAGCTTTCGGCTTACATAAGCCATATCAAAGATGTCAATTACTGTACAACATATTAAGCAATATACGGACAAGATCATGATGATAGTCTGTTACTGTTATGAAAAGAATTTACATAAAATAAATAGACAACACTTGTCTATAAGGTAAATATGATTAAAAATAACAGACTTTTTGAGTCAATTTTAATGAACAACTTTTTCATATTAGGAATAATCATTCTCAAACAACAAAGAAATTCTGTCAGAAATTGTCCAAAGTTCATTTCAGAAGAAAAGCACAAGAAATATGGTCGAAGCTTTTGATTTTCTTAAGTCATCATTAGGATAGGGAGAGAAAGCTGGTGAATTTTGTAGAACCAGTGAGTCTTGTGATATAAGGAAAGAATCTTGTTTTATATATTTTACCCCAAGAAAGACACTAATATGGAAGCAGTTACTTGTGAAGAAGGCCAATATGCCAAACCCTGTCAAATGCCTTCTAGATATCCAAAGAAACAGCCTGAGCTTCACCATTCTTATCTAAAATTTGATAGACTCTTTCAGCAATAATTGTTAATACATCAGTAGTTAACCTAAAGAAGTAAAAGCCATATTGTTTATTCAACAGAAAATCAAGTGAGGTGTAGATAGGCTTTCCCATCACCTGGTTAATACTCCTCCCAATTCTTTTGAACAGAAGCAGAGGTTCATACTGTTTAGGAAGGGGTTCCAAGATCTTTTTCTCTGGCCTTAGTAGTAGAGCTGTTGTTAATTAAGTTAGGAGCCCAAACACTTGCAGAGCTAACATCTTGAGAGACTGCTCTGATCAACAGTTGCATAATATCAGAGTTCTTGCAGTGTAATGTCATCCATGGATGGGTGTCCCAGCATGCACCTCTGGTGGGCAACCCCAAGTTATGTTGCGTCAGTTCCCTTCTGCTCATTCCACATTTGATGACAGATTGCTTCTATTACTTTAGACTTTTTCCTTACCAATGTAACTCAACATGACCATAAGCAACCAAAACCTAGACCAGCTCAACAAAAATCATGTAAGCCCCTTAACCTTTCCTTCTCCAACATCCGTGGTATTCGAACCAATTTCTGCAGTATGGAATCGTTCCTCTTTGAAGAGTCTCCTGATATACTAGCTCTCTGTAAGACTAACCATAACTCGTCAATCCCTTGCTCTGATTTCTTGGTTCCTGGCTACATTCCTTTCCTTAGAAAGGATTCTAAAATCCACAAGCATGATCTGGGAGTTTATGTCAATGATCATCTCCTGCTGGCTAGAGAACTCTCTTTGAAACCTCTAGACCATTCATATAAGTGTCTCCATTTATCTCTCTAATTCAGTAAGCTATCTCTTCTTTCTCTACCATTTCCCTTCCTCTCAAGACTTATGTATTCAATAGCATTTCTGATAATATAGACAAAGCCATCTCTCTACATCCACTTACAAATATATACATATGTTTGGTGACTTTAACACCCACAATACCATGTGGCTTAAACATTCTATAATGGACCCACTGGCATCCAAACCCTTAACTTTTCAATCATCCAATCCCTCACACAAGTGGTTGACTTTCCTATGCATTTTCCCAGTAACTTGGATGATAACACTTTCCTTCTCAATCTCTGCTTTACCTCCATCCCTGATTCTTGCCATGCTACGCAGCTCTGCCCTCTTGGCAACTCTGATCATGTGTTGGTGTCTGTTAACATCTCCTTCAAATCCCCCCTCTTACCATGAACCTCCTACTAACAGAATGTCTTTCTGTTAACAGCATGCAGACTGGGACTTGTTCTGTGACTTCCTTCATGACATCCCTTGGAATGTGGTTTTTAATAATCCCATACAAAAATGTCTATCTGAGGTCTCCTCCTGAGTAAAAGCCAGCATTGAGGCTTTCATCCCAGCAAGAAAATATCAAATTAAATCACACTCATCTTCTTGGTTATCACCTGCTTACTCTGCTGTTATAGCCCACAGGAATTACTTCTTCCATCTAGACCAGAGCAACATGTCTGATTGCAACAGACATCTCTTTGTCTTTGCTCATAATGAGTGCAAGTGTGTCCTCAATGAAGCAAAGTTACTGTTTGCTGGTAGAATGAAACAATGTATTGTATCTTGCAAGTTTGGTTCTAAAGATTATTGGTGGCTGTGAAACAGTGTGCTGAACTACAGCAAATCCTCAATCCCTCCTCTATTCAATCAATCTGAAGTCCTAACATCATCAGGTGATAAGGCTGAATACTTTGCTTAGAAATTCTCATTCAACTCAACACACAACTGACCTGGAGTACCCAGACCTAATTTGCCTGCTAGAACTGAGGCTATACTGAGTGAGATGTGCATAACCCTGTCAATGGTATTATACATCATCTCTAAATTAGACCCTCATAAAGCAAATGGTGTTAACAGGATACCATCCAATGGTCCTAAATAAATGTGCCCGTGAGCTGGCTCCAGTTCTCTCCAAACTATACCACTATTGGCTCGCAAATTCTTGCTTTCCAGCCTGTAGGAAGTCCGTCTCTGTTGTCCCAGTTTTTAAGAACTCTGGAAACGCTTTTGACCCATATAACTACCATCCCATCAGTCTCCTACCACTCTTCAGCAAAATTTGTGAGGCTTTAATAAATGCCGAAGTAGTTAAGCATTACACAACCTCCTATCTGCTCTCTGACAAAAAATATGGTTTCTGCATTGCTCAGTCTACCGCTGATACACTTACGGCCATAACTGAATATTTATACCAAGCTCTTGATAATAACAGCGAAGCTCGAGCTGTTGCTCTAGATATATCAAAGGCATTTGACTGGGTTTGGCATGCTTGCTTTCTATGTAAGCATCAGGGATATGATATTACAGAACAATTATTCAATTTAATCTAATTATTCCTGTCTAACCGTGAAATGAAGGTTGTTCGGAATAGGTTCTCTTCCAGTTCCTTCCATACGAACGCTGGTGTTCCTCAAGGCTCTATTCTTGGTCCTACACTGTTTCTGATCTTCATCAATGATCTTCCTGATGTCATCAGTTCTCAAGTAGGCATCTATGCTGACAACACTACCATTTACTCTTGTCTCAATAGTAAAACCAGTATTGCTATCTCAATAGTAAAATCAGTATTGTTAACCTGGCTATTGGTCTCAAAAACGATCTCCAATCTGTGGTTGACTGGGGCAGGAAATGGCTTGTGAATTTTAATGCATCCAAAATGAAACTGCTGTTATTTACTCACCATAGAGAAACTTCCCTGTCTACTATAAGCATGGTTTATGCTCAACTCTACAAGAGTGCCTCACTGTGCCTTCTTGGTCTCACATTTTCCACTGACCTGAGGTGGAACAACTACATTGAATCTATAGCTGCATCTACCGCAAGGAAAGTTGGTTCTCTATGTCATGTCAGAAGGTTTTTCTCATCTGAGTCAATCCTCCATATCTACAAATCTACCATTCATCCATACATGAAATATGTTGCTATATACGGTCTGGTGCCCCTGTTGTTCATCTCAAGGTTCTCGACAAAATTCAAAGACGAATATGCAATGTGATTGATCTTGACTCCAGTCACTTTCACATCAACGTAATGTGGCTTCCCTCTGTCTTTTCTGTTAATATTTTCATGGCATCTGCTCTGGCGATCTATTTTCACTGGAGTCCTGATTACATGGCATTGAAGCATTCTACTAGGTTAGCACCTCAGTCACACCCTTTTATTGTTGAAACAGTTAAATGTAACCACCTCTTCTACTCCAACAGCTTCTTCTCTCGTACTTCCTGACAGTAGAACTCTCTTCCCCTTACTTGCTTCCCTGATAACTATAGTATTCAAAAATTTAAATGTAATGTCAATCAACATCTTCTGTTGCCTTGATCCTCATTCTTCTTTTTATCCTCCTTCGTTCTTCTTTTTATCATTTCCTCAATACTCCTCCCTCTCATACTCAGTCTTTTCCCTTACATTCTCTGTAGCTCCTTGCATACTAGTGTCACTCCTGCACCTTGTTGGGGTGAAATGCTTAAAAAGAAAAATATTTTTACATAGTGTTACAGGATAATTTTTTTTTTGTCAGTTATGAGCCCTCCTGGTGAGGTTTCCAATAAAGAGTTTCTCCAGTGCATTTGCTACAAGTGCCAAAACCATAATGCCTATTACAATTTATATATACCCACTATCTCTTAACAAAAAAGTAAATTCACCAACAGATATAAAAACTTACCTTTTAGAAATATTTCTTTCTTGTCCACACTCAGTTTTCCTTCACTAGAAAGAGGTTCTGTATAAAGCAAAACATGAAAACGTTTAGCTACTTTTAATGACAGTACTTTGACGATAAAAGAGAAGAAATTAAAATAAAATTTTTTTCAGAATTTGAACTCAGTTTGCAAATTTCAGCCTGTAGGTCTTAAAGAAATTGGGGAAACACCTAAATGATGCCTCTCCCAGCCACTATGGGGTAATAGACAGAGAAAGGAAATGAGATAAGAGGTAAAAAAAATGACACTGCAGAAGGCACAGCAACTTTTGGAACAAAATGTCCACAGCACCAACTTCACAAGACACCAAGTCTTGACCACTGCTAATTGCTGGTCTTCCTGTTACTTTTATTGAGAGGAGATGCTGGTAGAAAACTGTATCCAGACAAGTTACAGAGTGGCATTTATCTGAAAGCTGTCCAGCTGCTAATGGGAAAATTCTGGATGTAACTGGCTTTGACAGATATTTCCACCTCTTTTGCATCTATATTGATGTGTATTTGCCACAGAATAATGACAAGGACTGGAATGCCTTAAAAATATTTTAACAAAATGATTTATTTTAGCATTTATTTTATTATTACTGCTTACAAAAATGTTTCAAACTAGAATCTTCCTTTCCCAAATAAAAATGCTTTACAGTGGTACAAAGCTAAACTTCAAATCACTCTTTCACAATTTGGACAATGATAGAACAACTGACAATATTTACAGATATTTGTCTACTTATTCTCTCACTTCTCAAAGTTTGGAGTGATAATATGAGAGTCTAGTAAGAACTGCTGCTAGAATCTGCTTCTTCCTGTGCCATCACATGTCTTATAGATCTCTTCAGAAATGTTTAGATATGAATATGGTGCATAATCATTGGGCTTATGTCTTCAATGTTCATTTTTCCATAAATAGCTTAAAAGTAGAACTCAGCACCTCTTTATATAATTCAGCTTATTACCAGTGATGTACCAGTACAATCTAACAATTAATTTATGTTTCCCTTTGTTCTGGAAAGCATATGATCAACTAGCCACTTGACAGAACTTTGATAACCTACTTCTCATAAGACCACTGATGAATGCATCTTTATGCAGACAACAAGCTAATCCAGCAATAGTTGAATTTCTCAGAAAGTCCTTTCTCTGAAATTATTTTGATTAAGATACAACACCAATCTGATGGACGTCTTTATGTAACAAACTTAGTCTGAAGGGTTTCTACAGATTCCTTTTAATTTCTTCTGGGTAAATAATTTATTACTTTTCACAGTAAACTAATCTGTTGGGGAATGATTATCAATCAGGTTTCATAATTGAATTCTGATAACACAAAACTTTCTTAATAGCACACAAAACAAACAAGCATCATGTTACTGGAAGAGTACTGAATATAAAAAAAAATGAAATACAATTTTGCTAATTCAAGTAGACTAGAATGCTCAAAAATTAAAAACTTGCGTAGAACAAACAGAAGTCAAATGGCAAGAATTGAGAGAGAGAGAGAAGGTCAAATAATCTCAACACCCTACATATACACACATCTGCATAGACAGATTCATGCACACAAACGCAGACATACACTATGAAAAAAAAAATTTGCACCAATGAAAAGTGCATATAAAAAAGAAAAATCAAGAAATATAAGCAGTCAATTGCTGATATCCCCTGATGAGTGGATGGATGGGTCTGCTTGCAAAACTCTGGAGTTGGGATACTGAAAGTAAAAGTCACTTAGCTGATTGATGTTTTACATTGTGTATGTGTGCACCCATCTGCGTGGATGTGCATATGTGTAGAGTGTCAAGATTATTTGTTCTATCTTTTTTCCACTTTACACTCACTTGCTTCTTTTTTTCTTTTTTCTTTTAACTTTTCTTTCAACTGTAGCCATTTGTTGCTTTTTGGTTTCTGGTTATTTTGTAGACATGTTGCAGTTTTTTAATTTTTGAGCATTCTAGTCTTTTCTTTTTACATAAATAATTGATTTTATTGCTTAAATGATAAAGTAAATATCTATGTCTTCATTTGGCTATTATTTTGTTTGGTGGTATCCTAAGTACTATTAAAGTATTGTATGAATTTATTTGCATATGCCTGTATTTATGTTGATATACACACACATGCATATATATAGACATACAAACGCACATACACCAGCACATGTACACTTGTATCTGTGCTTTGTTATTTGTTAATAAACTAGTGCTTAAATGGTAAAGTTATTTTTTTTATTTTTAGTGTATTAATTATGGTTGGTTGGATTTATGTAGTATTTTTTTTTACTGTTTCTATAGAGTATACAATGTATACTCCCATAAACATACCTACACACACATATATGTATTTTAAATAGTGTATATGTAGTAAATTAAATATTTCCTTATATATATATATTTCATTTTTATTTAATGGCTAGTACTTTACTTGTTTTTGCTTTAGTGTCATATATTGAGGTATTAATTATGGGAGGTTAGGTTTGTTTGTGTGTGTCCATGTTTGTATATATATATATATATATATATATATATATATATATATATATATATATATTTAATACTTGTTTATGTTATATTTATTGCATTTATTTATTTAAAATTTATTATATTATTATATTTATTTGTTTATTTTTTTAGATAGCAAAGTGAGTATTTATTTATATGTCTACATTTATCCATTATTTCAGTTTTCAAAAGTAATTATTGCTAATTTTTCCTCTAAGCACAGTTTATAATTTTTACTGTTAATACTATATGGGGATGCCCTTTTTACAATTTCCCATTTGATTTTGGTGGGAATATTGTTTTCTTTTTGTCTCCATAGGTATTTTGATAAGGTTGTATTGTTTCTGTATTTTTTTTCTTTCAAAGGACATTTTGTGGTTATAATATCTTTCTTTTAAGTTTTTTTTTCTGTAGTGCCTATATATATATTTTTTCATCTGTGCTAATGTTATTAGTTACAATAGCTTTGTATATTATGTTATTGGTTAAACACATATTATTAAGTGGACAATTTTCTTTGTTTCTGCAGTTACATTTGGTGTTATTTTGATTATTATAATTGTTACTGTTTTTTGAGTATTTTTATTGTGCTTAGTTATTATTTTCTACATCTTATTCATGCAGCTGTAATTAATTTTGATTGTATTTTTATTAATAATTTTTGATAATTTGCTGTTTTTAGAAAAGTATTTGTCTGTTATTTTGAAGAATATTTTCCTTATTTGTGTTTTTATTGTATTGTTGGGGGGTGTTGAACCAAATTATGTTTCTTTTTCTGATATTTGAATTGTTTTAATTTTTTTGCATTCTAGTTTGTTTGAATACTGCAGTTTCTTAGGGCCAATTCATGTTTTTTGTTTTCCTTGAATATTTTTAAGCTACTAGAATTTGTTGAAATTCTTTTATTTATAGCTATGGGTATTTGTTTGAATACTTTGAGGGGAGGAGGGAATATTTTTTAATGTATATTGGGCTGTTATTTAATTTTCTATATGGTTTGTATGTTTTATTGTTTAGGTTGAATGTTCTATCTAATAAATTTACTATTTTTTGGTTAGATTTTATATCAATTGTAGATCCTCATGTTTTGAAGGTTTTTATTTTTTTCTTATTTTATCTGTAGTTTTGTTGTTGCAATTTCTCTAGAATTAATAGACCATTGTCTCTGTATAGACCTATATCTTTTTTGTCAATTTTTTAAATTTATTTATTATGTATACCAAGATCACAGCCACTCATTGTTACATCAAAGTTATATAGTTATAACCCTTTTTTTGTCCATATTTTTTGTGACATAATATAGATTTTCAGCAGTGTTTAATCATATTTATATCTTCATTGAAGATATTCATTTACTGTTTTGATAAGTTTAGTGCATTGTTTTGTGCATTCTGATTAATAGATGTTTAGAAGTCTTTTATATCTAATTGTGTGAAGGAACAGTTTTCTTTATTAAACCAATGAATTGTTTTTTCATTGGTTTATGCTTAATATGTTTCTTAGGTCTGAGGATATTTTTTCTAGCATTTGTTTATTTATTTTCCCAATGTTGTTTTTTGTGGGGTTTAGTAATCTGCATGTTTGCTCGTGAAGTTATTGTTATGGTCTTTTAACAAATGGTTCTATTTTTCCTAGTTGTTTTATTCTATTGTCTAATTTTAGTTTACTGGCTATGTTTTTATGTTCTTTGTTTATATCACTTTCTGTTGTTATTAATATTTTTTATTTGTAATTTTTGTCAACTAATATATTGTAATTGTTGGTTTCCATTTCATATGACTTAAAGATGTTGTACAAAACAAGACAAATAGAATCAAAGTAATGAAAATGCTTGATGCATAGAACAAAATTTTCTTGATGGATGTATAAAGCTGACAGTTTAGATATTTCTGAACAGGTTTGACGCCATGCGTGACATCCATATGAAAGTCTCAATAAATCCCTCTATTTGGCAGTGAATGCTAAACAAGTTCCTCACAGATGAAGACTTCAGCAACAAATATGTGGTTCTACAGAAGGATGCTGAGAATACTGTGGATGAAGCATGTAAGCAACATGAAACAAAATGGACAGTTATACATAAAAACAGCTGACATTTTGGGGACTCATAATGAAAAAAGAAGGTTTGGAAAATTTTACACTCACAGGACAAATTGTAGGCAAGAAGGTGTGAGTAACCTATTTAAGAAGCTTGTGCAAATTGATGGCAAAACAGGAAGAGGATGAGCAAAAAAAAAACTAATATTGCTAAGATCTACGAAGGATAAGAAGTTGTGGAGAGCCATGATAGCCTAAGGGACATCATTGATTAAAAAATTCTCAACACTCATTTGTTTAATAAAAATAATGGATTATTTCAATAATTTGTTTTTTCTAGAAGCTGCTGCTATTATGAATTTAGTTTCTATGATGACACTTATTTCACAATGGACTACAGTACTTGATGTGTACTTAAAGCATTATTTATTCTTCTATGTACATCATCCTGATCATGGCTCTCCTCAACTTCCTATCCCTTGTAGTTCTTAGCAGTTTTTCTGCCTTTGCTAAGGCTCCCACTCCATGTTCCTGTGTCCATTCATACAAACTCATCAGCTCTTGCTCTCAATATATCCTGTGAGGGTTAAGTTTTCCAAGCCTTCCTTCCTCATTATGTGACCAAGGAATTTTATCTATCTTTTTTCTGATTCTGAGTATAAGTGTTCTTTCTATTGCCATTTTCTTTAAGACTTCCTTTTTGCTTACTCACTCAGTCCATGGAATCCTCAGTATCCTTCTGTAGAGCCACAATTCTGCTGCTTCCAGTTTTCTCCTCATCCATGGAGAGATTGTTCAGCATTCACTGTCATATAGGAGGATGGATATCACATAGCAATCCAGCATTTTTTTGTTTAAGAAATTAGAAAAAAAATTGAATATTGTTAACAATCAACTCTGCAGTTAAGTGTTATTTAATTGTTTTTAAATATTAGTAGATCACCCATAAACCCATTAGGTCCCTTTAAAAAGCAGTTCATGATACAAAATGATAAGGTAACAATATTATCAATTTTATTATTAATTACACATTTTAATTTGTATGTAAAGGCAGGAAAAGAAGGTTTATTGTTCCACTGGACTTCATAGTTAACACAGTGCATGAAAAGTTGGAGTAATAGCTTAAAAGAAGTGTAATCTTTTTCAAAATAAGTATAATTTTTATTAATTAGTTAATAAGTAAACATTTTTCCAGTATGAAAATGAATGAAAAGCACCCAGAATACCTTAATTCAAATATATCTTGATTTAAATGATGAAAATAAATTATTTTACAATATCAATAGATTTATGTTTTACTTCTTTATGTTAAAATAGAAATTTCTTCCATACAATGTACTTTGAATACAAAATTGATAACTAATATGAAAGATGGTGTCATGTCCATAAAAAAAAAAATAAAAATTAATTACAGTGTCAAATATAATTACAATAAAATCATTATAACAATTATAATTGTCATTCACTCATTCTAAACCAATGAGAATCAACACCACTTTTATCCTCTACACAAACACATGACATTCTCATTATCAGACAAGCAGTTTACAGGAACAGGTCGTTAACACATGTGTCAATGAAAATTTTGTCTCTTTTTTCTTTTTCAGGCCATATTAGTAATATTTATCTTTTAGTACTCAAGAAAAAATTTGAGGTAAGAAAACCCCAGACACTTGTATTTTTTCAACTAAATTATCTGGATACTCGTTACACACATCTATAAAAAAGCATATGAGAAAAACTGTATACATTTTACTTATTCTTTATCTTATCCTTCTGTCGGATTCTGACACTTGACCCCAAATTCACAATTTTAATCAGTATTACTGTCTCTCATTTCTCCAACAGCACATAACGATCAGATAATAAATAATACTTATTTCATTGTTTCCACATCTTGCTGTTTTTCATTTTTATGAGTATTTTTTGCATACATAAATTTTAGGGGTTTATAATTATTTACTCAGAGTTATAACTCCCTTACAACGTGAAAAGAAAGTTTATTACTCCACTGGGTTTCACAGTTAACACACTGTGTGGAAATTTAGCTTAAAACACATGTAATCTTTTACAAAATAATAAGTATAGTTTTTACATTCTTGTTTCTTCTTTGCATTTATTTCAAGGTAGATAATGGCAGCAAATCAGTGTGCATCTATTTATTTACCATCAAGTCATGTGATATATATAGGCCCTTCACCTTTCAAGTAGTTGTTTATAAAAAAATGTTCTAATGTAGAGTGTCGGAATTAGCTCCTCCTTAATTCCAAAAATTGTCACTAGGGATCATTCTCTCTATCCTATAAATACTGGTCGACTTCTTGCTCATTCTCTCTTTCATTTCTTCATTTCAGCGACTACAATGTAAGCTCTCTTAGAAGATCCACGTTTTCCCATTTGTGGGAGACACCATGAACATTATACACGCATACACGTATGTAAAAACCAAAGAACAGACACCAATGTTTACACACACACACACACAAATGTTATTGGCCATTGTAAAATTGTTTTGTTTTATGCATATATTTGTTTATATATATATATATCGATCTTGTTTGTTTTCCTTTCATCTTCAGTTGGACTTAATTCAAGCCCAGCTATTTTCTTGTAGTTGGACCTTTTAATATTCTACCAGGAGTTACACATCATGTGTTTCTAATACAACAACATGCAAATACACCCAGTCCCCTACAAGTGTAGAGTGAATTCAATAAATATATATTGTGTTATGTATAAATTTATTTAATGATGTTGTTATGAATGTTTATATTATTTTTTACATACTATTTATACTTGCATATTATATTCCAACTATTATGATAATAGTTAGAATATGCAAAGAATGTGTATCAGAAACGAATACTGAATTTCCTATTAAAAACGCCATAAAAACAGAAAAACGACCCTAGCTCAGAAACAATTTGTATAATTGAGGGTTCAAGGCACAATATGCTCCTAAATTCCACACAGATGAAGGAAAAACTTGAAGCAACAGAAATGTAGTTCTACAGAAGGATGCTGAGAATAACATACCGAACATGTAAGTAATTACAAAGTTCTAAAGACAATGCCAATAAAAACTAAAAAGGGCACTTATACTTAACATCAGAAAGAGTACAGTGGGACATATAATGAGGAAGTAGAGAGCTTGGAAAATTTGATACATTGAACTTGACTTGAAGAGACAAAAAAAAAGTTAAAGCAACGCACAACCTACTTGGAGAGCTTGCGTGAATAAATAGTAGAGCAGGAAAAGTTAGCTTAAGGGACAGGTACGTTATGTATCGTTTAAAGTTGTATTTCGGGAACATACATACATTCATAAAGGATTAGAGTTTTTTTTTAATATTATAGGTAAAATGTTCATTATTCAGCAACATTGTGCCAGTGTCACTAATAATAATCACCATCATACATTTCCACATTTGTTTGTTTTTTGTTTGTTTGTTTTTTTGTTCAACTCGTTCGTAATTTACACTATTTTTCTTGTCTTTTGAATTGATTATTCTACTGATTGGGTCTTGTGATAAACTACACAGCAAGAAAAATATTGATGACGATTTATTTAATAAATACGAAATCGTCATCAATATTTTTCATTTTCAATAATAATAAATTTTATTATTATTATTATCATTATAAATAATGATTATATTAATTAATTATTAAATGTTTTTATTTAATTTACCGAATTAAATGGTTAAAAAAACGGAAAACATTTGATTGTGAACTTCAATTGATATATTAATTTTAATTTTACAAAATGAAAATTTGCTTTAGTTAATTTTTTTAGCAAAAAGATTAAAATGAAACTAAGAAAATTCTTATTTAATTTATTTACGTTCGAACTTGTTTTTTATATAGCAGCTGTTAAAAATGTTATTCAACAAATCAAATTCAATGGGCATTTAAAGACCCAAATGATTATGCAGTATAATTAGTATATGAAAAAAGTTTGATAGAAATGTCATCATTTAAATAAATTTTATGACGATTTAAATGAATTAATAAAATTACAAGCACTACTTTTTTTTTTACACAGACTACTACTAAAAAATAAGCAAAAATAATAAACATCTGTTACCTTTAAATCACTTCAGAAGGGAAAAAACAAACAGGCAGTTTCAGAATATTTTTAAAACCATTTTCATGACGATATTGACAGATTTTTCAAAGTGAAAATAAATGGAACAAGGAATTACGTACCAAAATTCTTTGATCAAATCATTCATTTTTGTACATTTCTAGCGACACTTTTCTTAAGAGAGCAACCTCAATTATCTCCCTTGAATTCTCCTGGAACAGTAAAGACTTGAATCCATAAAATTTCAAATGAAAATTATTTATTTGTAAGCATGTTTTAATTCATAAAATTTATGAATAATCAATTTAAGAAAAAAAAAAAAAAATCAATTTAAATGAATGCAAAAGAGTTATTAAATATGAAAATATTTTATGCTTTTTAAAATTCATTTAACTATTATAGTGAAAATAAATGCTCAAGTAAGTACTGAAAATTTTAAAATCTTTTTATTAAATTTCCAATACTGGATAAAGATGTGTTGATTAAAAATTAAAAACATTTTGAAGCATATACGTACTGAGTAAAATATTTTGCATGACAAAGTTTACAATCGACCTGATAAGGTTTTTAATTCTGTATTTGAGCAAACTATAGTATACAAAAATCCTATATCATTCCAACAAATAACTAAAAAACGCAAAGTAGAATCAAAAAATCGGATCAAAACGATTTCATTCCAACAAATGACTAAAAAACACAAAGTAGATTTGCACACCCGCAAAATCGAATCAAAACTAGCCAGTGTGAAAAAAAAGTCAACAATAAATAGAGAATCTCAAGTCAGTCGCCAGTCAGAAGGGCGCAGAGATCATAGAAGACTGACAGTAAATTCCATCACTGACTCAACCCGACACTAAGAGCCGAAAGTGGATTAGGAAAAAAACCAAAAAAAAACCCCAAAAAACAACAACAACAAATTTACAACTGACTCCAAAACAATTCATAAGTACATTTTCCTTTTATCTTTTATTCCTCATCCACACTCTCTTTTTCAACTTAAATTGATCGCCCCTTTTTCCTTTACACCTATACCAAACAAAACGAACAGACATTACTCTGCTACTCCGTTGAAAGACAGCGAACACAGACATTTTTGTCAAAATCACATTTTACTTAAACTAACTAAAACATTAATCCTTTTTACCCTATTCACAAGATAATAAATATACAATGTTCTATTTTCTACAAACGTTCCTTATCGTGTTGTTTCTTCTTGAAATTTGTGTTGTAATTTCGTGGGCAGGGTATCCTGTATTAAATTCTCCTTTAATCCGGGTACGCTGAATCCTACAAGTGGTGACCAATCGACGTGAAATGAACTCGCAAATTTCCAACTGAAAGCAAAGCTTCAACAAAATAAGCAACACATTTTTTTTAATATATAACCATAATCATCAAGACACATAGAAAATGGATACACACACTACGGAACCTATGGAAGCCGCTAACAATTAACTTACCAACTTACAACCCAACTAACGTACAAATTTGGTTTGCACAGTTAAATGCAATTTTCAATGCAAAGAAAATTACATCGCAAAGTTCAAAATACATATCATCCGAGGTAGTGGATCTACTTAATGACATGCCGGAAGAAAAACCTTATGACACGTTGAAAACTGCAATTATTAGACGTGTCGGTAAATCGGAGGAAAGAAGGTTACACGACTTATTCAATAATGTGAACCAGGGATATATGAAACCTTCACAGCTTTTAAGAAAAATGCGATCCTTATTAGGAGACAACACCATGTCCGAAGTGGTGTTAAAGAAACTGTGGATGGATAAACTACAAACACATACAACACAGATACTCGTATCATTCCCCGATGGTTTACAGCTGGAGAAAATAGCAGACAAAATACATGACAACAACCAAGACAAAAATGTATACGCCACATCACATGCACCAACAGATACAGCAACATTACCAAACAAGTCATCTGAATTGTCGCAGCTGTATAAGCAAATGGCGAATCTCAGCTTACAAGTACAGAGTCTGGTACAAGCACAGAAATCTCAGCGTTCTCGTCCAGCATTTAGAAATAGATCCTACTCACTACACAGACGTCGAAGTAGATCGAACTCTTTCTCCATAGAGCAAATTACACACGATACCTGTTGGTATCATTATAAATTTGGAAGAAATGCAAGGAAGTGCACTGAACCATGCAATTTCAATTCGAAAACTTCTCACATTTCTACACAACACCAGGGAAAAGACTGCGCCGGCAGCAAGTAAAGACGACATTAGCTGCTGGATTAAAACAAGAGAGTCATCCATTTTACATCCGGGACAGAAGTAACAGATATTTATTTTTAGTCGACACCGGCGCTCAGATCAGTGTTATCCCACCAAATACAAAACAAAAACCTACATTCTCCACATACACATTGCAGGTATCAAATGGATCAAAGATAGAAACATACAGTGAGATATCACTAACGCTCGATTTGGGTCTAAGAAGATCTTTTCCATGGATTTTCACACAAGCAAATGTGAAAACACCTATCCTAGGAGCGGATTTCCTATCCCATTTCGATTTATCAGTGAATATGGCTACACACTCTCTCATTGACAGTAACACAAACCTAAGAACAAATGGAATCACCTCAATCTACAAGTCAACAGGAATTAGTTCAGCAATACCAACGGCTAATGGCCTACATGAATTGATAAAAAAATTTCCTACACTAACCACGCCTTTAACACATACAGATGAAATCCGTCACACTGCTAAACATTATATCACCACAGCTGGACCACCTACACACATCGTCATCACGCAGATTACATCCGGACAAATATAAAATAGCAAAAGACGAATTTCAACATATGTTGCAGTTAGGCATCGTACGTCCTTCAAATAGCCCATACTCCTCTCTGCTACATATGGTTCCGAAACCAGAAACTAGCGCATGGCAACCTTGTGGGGATTTTAGGAATCTCAATGCAAAAACTGTTCCTGATAAATATCCTATACCGCACTTACATGATTTCGCCATAGGTTTGCATGGAACCACAGTTTTTACAAAATTGGATTTGGTTAAGACGTACTACCAAATTCCAGTAGCAGAAGAAGACATAAAGAAAACTGCAATTACCACTCCTTTTGGACTCTATGAATTCACCAGGATGCCATTTGGGTTACGTAATGCCGCCCAAACCTTTCAAAGATTCATTGATGAAGTTTTGAGAGGATTGCCTTTTACCTTTGCATATATCGATGTCGTGCTTATCGCCAGTCATGATGGAAAACAACACCTATACCATATTCAACAAGTCTTCGAGAGACTGGCACATTTTGGCTTAAAGATAAATGTCCACAAATGTGATTTTGCTGTTTCAAAGTTAAATTTCTTGGGCCATGTGATCGACAAAAATGGAATCACACCTGTCCCAGAGAAAGTAGCAGCAATACAAAACTTTCAGCAGCCGACATCACTGCGTCAATTAAGACGATTTCTCGGTTTAATAAATTACTATCGTAGATTTATTCCAGGTTGTTCCAGAATTTTGACCCCATTCACAAACTTGCTGCAAAAACAGAAGAAAAATGCAAAAATACTGATCGACGGAGAAGCATTAGCTGCATTTCAAAATGCTAAAAAGGCGTTAGCAGATTTTACCAAGCTCTCTTACATCAGTGACAATGCTAACTCAACACTTACATTGACAACTGACGCCTCAGGAGATTCAATTAGAGCAGTTCTACATCAGCAGCTAAATGGTTCAGAAAAGCCAATCTCCTTTTTCTCGGCCAAATTAAACAAAGCACAGCAGAAGTACAGTACCTTCTCGAGAAAGTTACTAGCTATTTACTTAGCAATAAGGCATTTTCGACATCTGCTCGAGGGACGAAACTTTACTATTTCCACAGACCACAAACTCCTCACTTACACTTTACATGTGAACACAGATAAATACACACCCAGAGATACCCGACAACTGGACTACATATCCCAATTTACATCGGATATCCGCTATATTAAAGGTTCAGACAATATCGTGGCAGATACACTCTCGCGCTCCACGATACAATCTATCGATTCTGAAACTCTTACCTTCGACCTCATTGCAGATGAACAAAAGGAAGATACCCCATTATACAAAATAAAAGAGGACACTTCTTTACAATTGAAGGAACGCCCCATCCCATTTGGAACAAAAACACTACTCTGTGACCTTGGGACTGGTTATTTAAGACCATACATTTCACCTTCATTGAGAAAAAAGATATTTCTGCATTTTCACAATCTCTCACATCCCAGACACCGAGCAACCGACAAGTTGATTAGCAGTCGTTTTGTTTGGCCAAACATGCATATTGACATAAAAAGCTGGACTCAAACTTGTTTAAAGTGCCAAAAAAGAAAAGTAAACAGACTAAAACCAGCGTACTTGGATTTACCTACAAAGGAAAGTACGTCGGAACATTCTACAGACACGACAAATACCTATTGATTTTAAAAGATATATTAGATATTGAAAAATATTTTCAATATTTATCAATCTGCAGGGGCGTTTATAGGATACAAATCCTATATCATTCCAACAAATGACTAAAACACAAAGTAGATTTGCACACCCGCAAAATCGGATCAAAACGATTAAAAACAGATTTCGCAATAAGGTGTGAAATTAATTTTCTGACCAATGAAAGGAGGCGATTTGCTAAACCAAAAAAAAGATAATGAGCCAGTGTGAAAAAAAAGTCAACAATAAATACAGAGTTTCAAGTCAGTCGCGAGTGAGAAGCGCGCAGAAATCATAAAGAAGAGTAAGACTGAGTAAATTTCATCACTGATTCAACCCAACACTAAGAGCCGAAAGTGGGTTAGGAAAGAAGAAGAAGAAGAACAACAACAAATTTACAACTGACTCCAAAACAATTCATAAGTACATTTTCCTCGATCTTTTATTTCTCATCCACACTATCTTTTTCAACTTAAATTGATCGCCACTTTTTCCTTTACACCTATACAAAAACAAAACGAACAGACATTACTCTGCTACTCCGTTGATAGACAGCGAACACAGACATTTTTGTCAAAATCACATTTTGCTTAAACTAACTAAAACATTAATCCTTTTTACCCTATTCACAAGATAATAAATATACAATGTTCTATTTTCTACAAACGTTCCTTATCGTGTTGTTTCTTCTTGAAATTTGTGTTGTAATTTTGTGGGCAGGGTATCCTGTATTAAATTCTCCTTTAATCCAGGTACGCTGAACCCTACAAAATAAAAATTTTTTAACCAAACTTTATATTACAATTTTAAATGAAAGTGAAAATTTAAAATATCATTAACACTAATTATTTTTACCTTTAGTGTAAGCAATGAATCCTGTTCTTTTTTTTGATATTTTATTCAGGTTGTTTTCCAACTTGTCAATTTTTATTTGGCAAGTGGAATTGGCAAGCCAAGTTCAAATTCCAACCTTGTCTACTGCATTCATTTTTGCACTAATGACCTGGAATGCACTAATGCATGTGTAGTGCCACGCCTACATTTTCTTCAATTCTAATTGGTCAATAAATACATACTAAAAAATAACAGGACAATTTACCTATCACATTCCACCATAGTAAATTTGTTCCTACACTTTGTTCAAAAACAAGCTTTGCTACAAAATCGCTGATTGGTCCATTTTCCATATTTTTCATGTATATTCAAAAATATATCCAGTGTCTCTGCTGGGAGCCACCTTAGGTAGTATAAATATTGGATGCATTCCAAAAAACCAGTTAGTAGTAGTTCTAGAACCACAGTCGAGTGTACCCAGAGACAATAGATCTCATCTACTCGCTTGTGTATTTCATCCTACTCACTCCGCACGAACATACATACAATACAGAACTTTATTTGATACACCACCAGTTCTCAGTGGACACACCAAATTAAATCAACTCTGTAAGTTGCAACAACTGAACAATTTTCTGAAAGAAATATTCTATTTTCAACACTGAACTCTGAACATTTTACTCAGATAAATCTTCTTTAAAACATTTCCTTACAGTCAAGGGGAAGCTACTTTTTTCTCCCTTTTTCTCTCATATTACAACTACTTTGTATTATTGTTGAATTTAATATACATATTTCTTCGTTAAACAAAATTGGTTCTCATTGTTTTTTCCTTGATGTTTTGTCGAACAATCACGTGATCAAGATAAACACTCAGTTGTGGAGCAAGCTGAGGTAAAGAGTAATCCAACCTTGAGGAAGAGAGCTATTTATGGTGCAATGGAGCATCTCATTGTGCTAAAGTGGGACAGTCCATTGCTTGGGCTGTGATTGGCTGCTGGTACCTGAGTGGAGGTATTTCTATATAAATACCAGCTTGATTCAGTTAGTTTGCAGGGTTTGTATTAAGTTACAACCTCCTTTATTTTTGTCTGCCAGCTGGACGCTAGCTGGGACTCTTACACCGGTAAGTGCTGTTTATTGTCTTGTTATTCTACATCTCCTTCCCCCCCATCGCGTGTCGGTAGTGGCCTTTGGGGAGGGATGAGTTCCTTTAAACCTGGCTGGTTGTGTGGAAGTAGTCTGGACAATGCCCGAGGGGGTTTTGTCCGTGTTATTGTAGACGGCTGTGCAGTGTTTGATGTTATTCCAGCGTCGAATTTAGGAGTGCTTGTGATATGTCTGCTGGGTTACGTGAGACAGCATCAGAGGCTCTGTGCCATTTCCCAGGGCAGTACTGAATGGTGAATCTGTACCTGAGTGTTTTCTCCTTTAACCTGAATAATCGGGGGTTTTGGATTTTACTAAGGTCTCTATCTCCGAATAATCCTTTTAGTGGTTCATGATCTGTAACCACTATGAGATTCGGGCAACCCATTACAAAAATGCGACACTTTTCCAATGCCCATGCAATTGCTGCTGCCTCGCCTTCAATAGGTGCATATCTGCGTTCAGCATCAATGCAGAATCTGCTACCAGCAAATATCAGGCGCCAACCTTCAGGGCAGCAAACTGGAGCTTTGTCAGTGGTGCATGAGCAATACTTCTGTAGAAGTAGGAAGCCCATTCCTTCTTTGCTCCAATCTGGGGCAAGGCAGGTTATTCGTTCTTTTTGAAATGTTGCAATGCCTTTTCGGACTAAGTCAACTATTACCTTCTTTGACTGCTGAAATGCATCCTCGAGGCTTTTATTCCATGTAAAGTGAGAGTCTCGTTTTACAAGATCACGAAATGGAAGCATGACTGGGCTCAGTGAGTATGCCCAAGCGACTTGGTTGACCAGACCAAACCATGATCTGGCATCGGTGAGCGTTTTTGGTATTGGGAAGCTTAATATTGCCTCCAGCATGGATTTAGAAGGGGTTACACCAGAGGATGTTATCTGGAGGCCACCAAACTGCACTGTGTCTTGGCAAAATTGGAATTTTTCCGTATTTAGTATGATGCCGTTTTTTGCACAATGAAGGAGGAAATCGAAGGTGTGAAAAAAGGCTCCTTCAATGTCAGAGTCATAGAGTAGGGTGTCATCTACGATTTTTACTTTGCGGGGGATGTCTTTTATTACTTCATCATACCTTCGGGTGTAGGCATCTCCAGATGCTAGGTAACCTTGTGGCATCCTCAGGTACATGAACCTTCCCCATTCTGTAATGAAGGTGGTGAGTGGCTGGGACTCTTTATCTAAGGGGATGGAGTGATATCCATCAACAGCATCCAACACCGTTTTCTTTTGTTTAGGTGGCACTTGCAGTGCTAGCTGAAATGGTGACCCTGTATGGTGTGTTTCCCGTTTGCACTGTGAATTCAGGTGTTGGTAGTCTATGGTTCTTCGTGGTTTGCCATTTTTCTTGGCAGTAATTACCATAGTGCTACACCAATCAGTGGGCATGCCGACGGGTACTGGGGTTATGATGCCCCTTTTCACATCTTCCCAAAGGGCCTGTCTTACGGGCTCTTTGAAGTGAAAAGGCACAGGAATTGGGTTATGTCTGGCTTTGGGGACTGCTCCTTCTTTGAGGTGTATATGTGCATTGGGGCCAGACATTGGTGGGAATTCACCATTGTTCTTGAACGCCGTTTCGGCGAATTGATTCAATAGCCAATTCTTGAGTCTATCAATGTTCTGTTCTGTTGGGGAAAAAGGGAGTTTTTTGGGACGCGTTGGAAGTTGTCCCTCGACTTTGCATTGTTTAGTGCTTGCGTCCGATTTTTTATGTGTGCTTGTCAAGGGCAGGTGTTGCATTGCTGTTTGGGGTAATATTGTAGTCGTCGGCTTAGGAAAGTCTTTGGACAGTATCCCTACATCAATGCAGGCTGCTTTGCTGAAGTATAGCCGCTGAATCTTTTTGCATATGTATAGGGCTTGTTTAGTTGTTCTTCCTTGGACGATGAATTCCACAGGGAGCCAACCCTGACAGACAAGTGTAAAGCCTCCCACAGCTCGAACGACTTTTTTTGATGGAATGAGGTTGTTGATAGTGAGCCCCATATTCAGAAGGTGCTTAAGTCCCCCGAGACATATGGTGGCCCCACTGTCAGGAAAGATCGTCATCCTAGTGCTGTGATTTCTGGGGATATTCTTAACTTGTCTGGGATCCGGTTTTGGTGAGAACGGAACAACATACGCATCAATTTCCCTTACCTGGCATGTGTCTTTAGATGTATACGTGCCTGTCGTTTGATTGAATGTGATGTGGGCAATAAGTGTGTCCATGGCAGCTTCATTAGCCTCTGGGCTTTTCCTGACCGCTTGAGCTAGTTTCTTAGCCCGGCATACCCTCGATAGGTGATTGGGCTTCCCACAGTTACTACATGTTTGTCCCCATGCTGGGCATTTTAGCCGGCGGGATCCAGTTCCTGAGGTGCTATGCTGGTGGCTGCCACAACCTAAGCAAGCCCGCTGGTTTGGTTTAACATTGCAGTTGCCATAGGTGCTGGTACGGATCCCCTCGTTGGCTTGTGGTGTACCCTTCTGTCTGCGGTATGTTGATAGCCGAGCAGCAGCTGTATCTGAAGCGCCGGCCATTGAGGTTTGGTCTCGCAATGCTGATTCGAATGCCTCAGCATGACGGATATTTTGCTCAAGGGATTTAAGTGCCCCAGCTTTGGCCAGTAAGTCAGCCTGGAGTGTGTCATTTGTTATTCCACGGATGATCTGGTCCTTGATGTATATATCAGACAGGTCATGCTCACACGAGGGGCAGGTAAAGTTACAATCAACGGCTATGGCTCTGAGGCGGACAAGGTAACTTTGTATTGGCTCATCCGCATCCTGAAACATGGAGGCAAAAGCAAGGCGATGGACAATAGGACTTGACCTTTGGGTGACCAATGCTTCTACCATGTCAAGTAGCTTATCTGGATCAGTGGTAAAGAAGTCAGGGTGTGTGTTGATTATGGCATTTTGCACAGCTTCATCAGCACAATTGTATAAGTGAATATTAGCTTGGGAGCTTGGCATATTCGTCATCTTGGTAAAGACATCCCAGTCAATTCGGAACTTCCTGAATTGCTGTGGTGTCATCTCGAGATTGAGATGAGGAGGCTTGGCTGCTAGTGCCTGAATACGGGTTGTCTGGGTGGTGGATTCCTTAGCCTGCTTGATGATACACAGGGCTTCTCCAATTAAAGTGACTCCCAGCTCCTTAAGCATAGATCGATCCAGCATTTGAAGGCTCTCGATTGTCAGCTTCTCATCCGCAAACCTTGTTGCATGAGTTTTGGCTGAGTCAGTGGATATGCCTGCTTCAATGAAGAAGAGTTCCCAATTTTCGGGTGTCAATAATCCTGTTCGCAGCGCCATGTCGAACAATCACGTGATCAAGATAAACACTCAGTTGTGGAGCAAGCTGAGGTAAAGAGTAATCCAACCTTGAGGAAGAGAGCTATTTATGGTGCAATGGAGCATCTCATTGTGCTAAAGTGGGACAGTCCATTGCTTGGGCTGTGATTGGCTGCTGGTACCTGAGTGGAGGTATTTCTATATAAATACCAGCTTGATTCAGTTAGTTTGCAGGGTTTGTATTAAGTTACAACCTCCTTTATTTTTGTCTGCCAGCTGGACGCTAGCTGGGACTCTTACACCGGTAAGTGCTGTTTATTGTCTTGTTATTCTACAGTTTTAAATATTATGTATGAATGTTTATACCTTCTCGACACGTAGCCACATTATCTATTTAACCCATTCAACATTGGTGACCACAACACTCGAGAAGCAATACATTCTACAATTGGTCAACCCGACGTTCTAATCAACATTCTACACATGAATCCATCCCTTCTTCCCCCAACTATGGATTAAATAGCAGAGTAGACTGGGTTTTCTAGCCTTGGGTTGGCAGCCAGTGAAGGAGAAGGACAACTGTGAATTCAAAAACTGTAGAAAAGACAATGAGAAACCACTCCATACTTTCCTGGCAATTCACAGATAGGAAAGGAATTTGTGGAGAACCATGATTGCTTACATTTTGAAGGGATATGCCATTAAAAAAATTCTTGAATTAGTATATATTTTGTTTCATATATAAGGGGGGAGTTCTTGGCCAAACCCAAAACACCTTAAAAAAAAACAAAACAAAACCAAATCTGATGTTTGTTCAGATTTTGGGAAATGGATTGTTGATGGATTTATTTGTTTTTTTATGGCTTATCAACTCCTTGTGATTTATTCAAAATGGAAATATATTTTGGATTATAAGAATAATTCTTTTTTATTTTCTTTGCAAGTTATTAATGCATTAACAATTTCTTGGTGATAACAGTGATTTTTGCAGGTACAAGAGGATAGCAGGTGAGGCAGAATTATTGAAAGACAAGCAAAGATTTAGAAATAGTTTCAAAAAATTCATGAATGCCAAAAATAAATAGGATTTCAAAATTGAAAATATTATTATGGGTTACTTGGAATTGCAGGCAGATAGTTAAAATAATTATTGACTGATTTTATCATTGTAACATTTTTGCATTATATCAATTATTAAGAATATAGAACTGGAGTCTACAAATTGGAGGAGTGACTTATTAATGAAAATGTTCTTTGAATCTGCGATTATCTCCCTTTAATCCACTCTCTCTATATTTTTTTATTTTTAGATATATTTTTTATCACATAAGATTTGGTGAGGTGTGAGCAAATTTTAATTCTGAAAATGCAGCCCAGATAAAAAAAAGTTTGGGAACCACTGATATAGAGACTGATTTTAACTTTTATAAACTTTGTAAAGTCTTATAATAAAAGAAATGATTTTTTTCTGGCTAAACAAGCCAAAACAAAAAGAAAAATGTGCACATGAAAATAGAGAATGTAAGAATATGAGTATGAAAAAGAAAAGTATTTTCTAAATTCTTATAGGCAAGATAATAAAAAAGAAGAGAAAAATAATGAATTAAGAAAGAGATATAAAACGGAAAAATAAAAGTAAAAAATGAATGAACACTAGGAAAAGAAAAGAGGGAAGAAGTATTTAAAGAATGAAACACAAAAAGTAGAGAACGAGAATAGAAAAAAGAAAAATTTAATGAAAGAAAAAATAAGTCATGATAAGAAAGTATGCAATTTCAAGGTTGCCTTGGTAGGTGTGTGCATTTTCATATGTAAACATTTAAAAAAAAAAAAAAAAAAAGCATACAAAAACAGGTTTACTATTGATTATTTCTTATTCTCCATACATAAAGTGTAATGAATCAAACAAAGTTCTCAATGTCTCTTGGCTGATATCTGTTATCCTTTTTTTGTCCAAAAGTTTACGTAAGGATAAGCATCATTAATGGTTGAACCATGGATAGAGTTGGAATGACAAAAGAAAAGTTTGTACTTACAGACTTCATTGATGGAGTGTTTCAGTATGGTTATAATGTTCAAGCTTGTCAGCTTTGTGTTGAGAAAAGTTGAATTACAATATAGGTTGAGATTTTGCAAGACACGTGTGAATGTCACCTGTTGGAAAGTGGAAAGAGAGTTCAATTGTCAGTGGGCCGAGGAAACAAAAGGGCACTGCTATATATTGAAGTAAGAAGGAGTAAAAGAGAGAGGAAGAAAATGTTTCTCTTTTTATAGACTTAAACAATGCTACTTAATGGGCATTGTATGAAGTTAAATGTAGTAATAAAAATTCCACGTCCTTTACACTTAGCATCATGGGAAAAAGTATTTATTTATTATTTTTTTATAATGCATCATTATTATTTTATTTAATTTTCATACAAAAGAAGGAAAGACAGTCAAAAAGTAATAACAAACAGATGAAAAATAAGAACACAAAGACGGAAGGATTGTGATTAAGAGAGAAGGAAAATGAAACAAAAGGAGGAAGGAGAAAAGAAAGAAAGGAAAAAGGAAGGAGAAAAGAAAGAAAGGAAAAAGGAAGGAGAAAAGAAAGAAAGGAAAAAGGAAGGAGAAAAGAAAGAAAGGAAAAAGGAAGGAGAAAAGAAAGAAAGGAAAAAGGAAGGAGTATGTAATAAAAAAAGAAGGCAAAGGAAGATGAACAAGAAAGAAAAGAAAGAAGCATGATGAAATAGGAAAGAAAGAAAGAAAATCAAATAGACAGGAAAAATGATATAGCAAAAAATTGTGTGATTACAAAAGGAAATAGCAGAGATGTAATGAAAAAATAAAGGAGAAAAAATGATGACGAAATAGGCAAGAACCAAGAGGAAATGGAAAGAGCTGAGGTAGAAAAAGAATGGTGATGAAATAGGTAAGAACCAAGACTAAATCGAAAGATATAAAAAAGAAAAAGAATGATGATTAAAAAGATGAGAACCAAGTGGAAATAGAAAGAAATGAGAAAGAAAAAGAATGACGAAATAGGTAAGAACCAAGCGGAAATGCAAAGAACTGAGGTAGAAAAAGAATGGTGATGAAATAGGTAAGAACCAAGACTAAATCGAAAGATATAAAAAAGAAAAAGAATGATGATTAAAAAGATGAGAACGAAGTGGAAATAGAAAGAAATGAGAAAGAAAAAGAATGACGAAATAGGTAAGAACCAAGCGGAAATGCAAAGAACTGAGGTAGAAAAAGAATGGTGATGAAATAGGTAAGAACCAAGACTAAATCAAAGGACATAAAAAAGAAAAAGAATGACGATTAAAAAGATGAGAACCAAGTGGAAATAGAAAGAAATGAGAAAGAAAAAGAATGACGAAATAGGTAAGAACCAAGCGGAAATGCAAAGAACTGAGGTAGAAAAAGAATGGTGATGAAATAGGTAAGAACCAAGACTAAATCAAAAGACATAAAAAAGAAAAAGAATGATGATTAAAAAGATGAGAACCAAGTGGAAATAGAAAGAAATGAGAAAGAAAAAGAATGACGAAATAGGTAAGAACCAAGAGGAAATGCAAAGAACTGAGGTAGAAAAAGAATGGTGATGAAATAGGTAAGAACCAAGACTAAATCAAAAGACATAAAAAAGAAAAAGAATGATGATTAAAAAGATGAGAACCAAGTGGAAATAGAAAGAAATGAGAAAGAAAAAGAATGACGAAATAGGTAAGAACCAAGCGGAAATGCAAAGAACTGAGGTAGAAAAAGAATGGTGATGAAATAGGTAAGAACCAAGACTAAATCAAAAGACATAAAAAAGAAAAAGAATGATGATTAAAAAGATGAGAACCAAGTGGAAATAGAAAGAAATGAGAAAGAAAAAGAATGACGAAATAGGTAAGAACCAAGCGGAAATGCAAAGAGCTGAGGTAGAAAAAGAATGGCGATGAAATAGGTAAGAACCAAGACTAAATCAAAGGACATAAAAAAGAAAAAGAATGATGATTAAAAAGATGAGAACCAAGTGGAAATAGAAAGAAATGAGAAAGAAAAAGAATGACGAAATAGGTAAGAACCAAGCGGAAATGCAAAGAACTGAGGTAGAAAAAGAATGGTGATGAAATAGGTAAGAACGAAGACGAAATCGAAAGATATAAAAAAGAAAAAGAATGATGATTAAAAAGATGAGAACCAAGTGGAAATAGAAAGAAATGAGAAAGAAAAAGAATGACGAAATAGGTAAGAACCAAGCGGAAATGCAAAGAACTGAGGTAGAAAAAGAATGGTGATGAAATAGGTAAGAACGAAGACGAAATCGAAAGATATAAAAAAGAAAAAGAATGATGATTAAAAAGATGAGAACCAAGTGGAAATAGAAAGAAATGAGAAAGAAAAAGAATGACGAAATAGGTAAGAACCAAGCGGAAATGCAAAGAACTGAGGTAGAAAAAGAATGGTGATGAAATAGGTAAGAACGAAGACGAAATCGAAAGATATAAAAAAGAAAAAGAATGATGATTAAAAAGATGAGAACCAAGTGGAAATAGAAAGAAATGAGAAAGAAAAAGAATGACGAAATAGGTAAGAACCAAGCGGAAATGCAAAGAACTGAGGTAGAAAAAGAATGGTGATGAAATAGGTAAGAACCAAGACTAAATCAAAGGACATAAAAAAGAAAAAGAATGATGATTAAAAAGATGAGAACCAAGTGGAAATAGAAAGAAATGAGAAAGAAAAAGAATGACGAAATAGGTAAGAACCAAGCGGAAATGCAAAGAGCTGAGGTAGAAAAAGAATGGTGATGAAATAGGTAAGAACCAAGACTAAATCAAAGGACATAAAAAAGAAAAAGAATGATGATTAAAAAGATGAGAACCAAGTGGAAATAGAAAGAAATGAGAAAGAAAAAGAATGACGAAATAGGTAAGAACCAAGCGGAAATGCAAAGAACTGAGGTAGAAAAAGAATGGCGATGAAATAGGTAAGAACCAAGACTAAATCAAAGGACATAAAAAAGAAAAAGAATGATGATTAAAAAGATGAGAACCAAGTGGAAATAGAAAGAAATGAGAAAGAAAAAGAATGACGAAATAGGTAAGAACCAAGCGGAAATGCAAAGAACTGAGGTAGAAAAAGAATGGTGATGAAATAGGTAAGAACGAAGACGAAATCGAAAGATATAAAAAAGAAAAAGAATGATGATTAAAAAGATGAGAACCAAGTGGAAATAGAAAGAAATGAGAAAGAAAAAGAATGACGAAATAGGTAAGAACCAAGCGGAAATGCAAAGAACTGAGGTAGAAAAAGAATGGTGATGAAATAGGTAAGAACCAAGACTAAATCAAAAGACATAAAAAAGAAAAAGAATGATGATTAAAAAGATGAGAACCAAGTGGAAATAGAAAGAAATGAGAAAGAAAAAGAATGACGAAATAGGTAAGAACCAAGAGGAAATGCAAAGAACTGAGGTAGAAAAAGAATGGTGATGAAATAGGTAAGAACCAAGACTAAATCAAAAGACATAAAAAAGAAAAAGAATGATGATTAAAAAGATGAGAACCAAGTGGAAATAGAAAGAAATGAGAAAGAAAAAGAATGACGAAATAGGTAAGAACCAAGCGGAAATGCAAAGAGCTGAGGTAGAAAAAGAATGGCGATGAAATAGGTAAGAACCAAGACTAAATCAAAGGACATAAAAAAGAAAAAGAATGATGATTAAAAAGATGAGAACCAAGTGGAAATAGAAAGAAATGAGAAAGAAAAAGAATGACGAAATAGGTAAGAACCAAGCGGAAATGCAAAGAACTGAGGTAGAAAAAGAATGGCGATGAAATAGGTAAGAACCAAGACTAAATCAAAGGACATAAAAAAGAAAAAGAATGATGATTAAAAAGATGAGAACCAAGTGGAAATAGAAAGAAATGAGAAAGAAAAAGAATGACGAAATAGGTAAGAACCAAGCGGAAATGCAAAGAACTGAGGTAGAAAAAGAATGGTGATGAAATAGGTAAGAACGAAGACGAAATCGAAAGATATAAAAAAGAAAAAGAATGATGATTAAAAAGATGAGAACCAAGTGGAAATAGAAAGAAATGAGAAAGAAAAAGAATGACGAAATAGGTAAGAACCAAGCGGAAATGCAAAGAACTGAGGTAGAAAAAGAATGGTGATGAAATAGGTAAGAACGAAGACGAAATCGAAAGATATAAAAAAGAAAAAGAATGATGATTAAAAAGATGAGAACCAAGTGGAAATAGAAAGAAATGAGAAAGAAAAAGAATGACGAAATAGGTAAGAACCAAGCGGAAATGCAAAGAACTGAGGTAGAAAAAGAATGGTGATGAAATAGGTAAGAACGAAGACGAAATCGAAAGATATAAAAAAGAAAAAGAATGATGATTAAAAAGATGAGAACCAAGTGGAAATAGAAAGAAATGAGAAAGAAAAAGAATGACGAAATAGGTAAGAACCAAGCGGAAATGCAAAGAACTGAGGTAGAAAAAGAATGGTGATGAAATAGGTAAGAACGAAGACGAAATCGAAAGATATAAAAAAGAAAAAGAATGATGATTAAAAAGATGAGAACCAAGTGGAAATAGAAAGAAATGAGAAAGAAAAAGAATGACGAAATAGGTAAGAACCAAGCGGAAATGCAAAGAACTGAGGTAGAAAAAGAATGGTGATGAAATAGGTAAGAACCAAGACTAAATCAAAGGACATAAAAAAGAAAAAGAATGATGATTAAAAAGATGAGAACCAAGTGGAAATAGAAAGAAATGAGAAAGAAAAAGAATGACGAAATAGGTAAGAACCAAGCGGAAATGCAAAGAACTGAGGTAGAAAAAGAATGGCGATGAAATAGGTAAGAACCAAGACTAAATCAAAGGACATAAAAAAGAAAAAGAATGATGATTAAAAAGATGAGAACCAAGTGGAAATAGAAAGAAATGAGAAAGAAAAAGAATGACGAAATAGGTAAGAACCAAGCGGAAATGCAAAGAACTGAGGTAGAAAAAGAATGGTGATGAAATAGGTAAGAACGAAGACGAAATCGAAAGATATAAAAAAGAAAAAGAATGATGATTAAAAAGATGAGAACCAAGTGGAAATAGAAAGAAATGAGAAAGAAAAAGAATGACGAAATAGGTAAGAACCAAGCGGAAATGCAAAGAACTGAGGTAGAAAAAGAATGGTGATGAAATAGGTAAGAACCAAGACTAAATCAAAGGACATAAAAAAGAAAAAGAATGATGATTAAAAAGATGAGAACCAAGTGGAAATAGAAAGAAATGAGAAAGAAAAAGAATGACGAAATAGGTAAGAACCAAGCGGAAATGCAAAGAGCTGAGGTAGAAAAAGAATGGTGATGAAATAGGTAAGAACCAAGACTAAATCAAAGGACATAAAAAAGAAAAAGAATGATGATTAAAAAGATGAGAACCAAGTGGAAATAGAAAGAAATGAGAAAGAAAAAGAATGACGAAATAGGTAAGAACCAAGCGGAAATGCAAAGAACTGAGGTAGAAAAAGAATGGTGATGAAATAGGTAAGAACGAAGACGAAATCGAAAGATATAAAAAAGAAAAAGAATGATGATTAAAAAGATGAGAACCAAGTGGAAATAGAAAGAAATGAGAAAGAAAAAGAATGACGAAATAGGTAAGAACCAAGCGGAAATGCAAAGAACTGAGGTAGAAAAAGAATGGTGATGAAATAGGTAAGAACCAAGACTAAATCAAAAGACATAAAAAAGAAAAAGAATGATGATTAAAAAGATGAGAACCAAGTGGAAATAGAAAGAAATGAGAAAGAAAAAGAATGACGAAATAGGTAAGAACCAAGAGGAAATGCAAAGAACTGAGGTAGAAAAAGAATGGTGATGAAATAGGTAAGAACGAAGACGAAATCGAAAGATATAAAAAAGAAAAAGAATGATGATTAAAAAGATGAGAACCAAGTGGAAATAGAAAGAAATGAGAAAGAAAAAGAATGACGAAATAGGTAAGAACCAAGCGGAAATGCAAAGAACTGAGGTAGAAAAAGAATGGTGATGAAAAGGGTAAGAACCAAGAGGAAATGGAAAGATATAACAAAAATAAAGAATGATGACGAAATAGGTGAGAACCAATACAAAATTGAAAGACATAGGAGAGAAAATGAATTATAATGAAATACGTGAGAAATCAAAACAAAATCTAAAGCTCTAATAAAGGAAAAAATAATGTTGAAATATGCAAGAACCAAGAGGAAGTAGAATGAAATACGAAAGAAAAAGAATGATGATGAAAGAGGTATGTGCCAAGAAGAAATATAATGAAATTAGTAAGAAAAAGAAAAACTAAGAGAAAATGAAAGGGAAATAATCTAAATTCTAATTAAAAATAAATATCAATGCCATTTTCAGAATAATGGCATTCTTTTCCTTTTTCTTCTTGTTTTCCTTCTCAAGTATTTGTTTCCTTTGATCAGTGTCATTGTGTCAATTGACCATCTGAATGGTCAAGTAATGGTTTAATATAATTGTGATGGTTTCAGTAGAGGTGAAAGTTATTTATTACTGTATACTTCTGTGTATGTTACTCCTTGCATATAAAATTACACACCTGCTGTATCCCTCATTCATCTTGCAAAAGCTGGTTGTAATAGATAAGTCACATGTCTCTACATGCATTTATTTGTGTCAGTATCAATATATCTGTTCATCCCAACATGTGTGTATTTGTATGCACGTATATCTAATGACAAAGGATTTATATCTTCATCATCTGTATATAGACACACAGCTTGCTATTTTATATAAGTGGGTGCTGAAATGTTCTTAGCCCGAGCAAGACATACTCCAAAATATATTCTGATACTTGGTTGGAATATTTCACTTACATATATATAAATTTATAATATATATACATGCATGTACACAGTTGCATAGCATAGGCTGGGGCAGAGGGTTGATTGTCCCCAGCACTAAATTTTTAGGGGAAGAAAATTTAATTAATTTGAGAAAATATATACAAAAGTAGAATATATAACAGCTTCTGGCTATGGAGGACGTGCAAGAGTTTAAATTGTTCAGTGCACTGAAAATCCACCCTATGCCACTGCCTGGACATGCACACACATATTGCCTATTTATGTATATTACAGCCAATCCAGATAATATAATCAAAAACATTTTCGTATTAAGTTTGAGGCAATGATAAGGAAACTTGCCTGGCAAGCTATTATTTAGTATTGTGGGATTCAGTTCTGTTATGACCTTGTGCCAGATTGTAATGTTTTACAGAAGAGCTGAGAATATTGAATATATCATATCTGTTCATCCCACAGCTAACATTCATGTTAGTGGCCATTTCAGTATTCACTATAAGGAATGGTTAGTTTACTCTAACAAAACTGATGAAGTATTGTCATGATTTCTCTGTTATATATAAGCTGACCTAAATCATGGATAAGCCTATTGATGTTCCTGACATAGCTGGGTATCATATTCACTTTCTACATTTATTCCTTATATCATTACAAATGTTTCACAGACTTGTTGCCTCCCCTGATCAGTTGTGGTAGATTTGCTAGGATAATATTTTGTGTTTATTTATTAAAAACTTTGGAATTAAAACAAATCAAGAGTATAATGTATAAACAAAGAATATATATTTATTCATTTGATTTAGATTGGAGTTAGTTCTTTGATATTTGGTGTAGCAAAAGTTTGTTCCAAGTTCGATCTTGGTAGCAGTCAGGAGAAAGTCTGCTTTGGCTTGGTATTCAGCAGTTTAGAAGTCAGAACGTGGTAGTAGTATTCATCTTAGAAATCAGTCAGCATCAATCTACTGTGTTTTTCTCAGACTAAGAAGAGCAGAAAATATCAGTAGTAGATGACCTTTTAGCTACTTCATGTGTTACACATAGCTGTCTTTTACAGTCTCTTCTCTTCTAGCTCAGAGCTGTTATAATAAGTGTTTAGTTGTAAAAGGAAAGGAATAACAAGGATTATATTTTAAACAACATGTATTTGTAAAGTATACAAGGTATTTCACAGTGTTATTGGAAATTGGTGAAATGTCAATTTCTGATCGTCAAGGAGGAGATTAGGTGTAAGGATAGTACCAGAGTTGACCGATTTCTTGGATAGGTTTGAAAGAGGTCACAGGATATAGTAGTAGGGTGGGTTGGTTGCTGAGGTGATGAGGGATTGCTGTAGCTGGTAGGCCTGTGGTGGTATGTCATACTGCAAGGATATGCCAGTCACAGGATATACTTGTTGGTCACGTCTGATGCACATGTTGATTAATCAAGATTATTGTGGTGGGTCAATTAGTGGTAGGGTGCATTGGTTGATGAGGTAATGAGGGATTTGTGTATCTGGTCAGCCTGTGATAGAATGTCTTTCTGCAAGAGGATGCCTGTAGCAAGTCAGGTTAGTAGCAATAAGGAAGTTGGATGTTTTTTCAATGAAATAGGGTTGTAGTAATGAATGTGAAGGAATTCTTGTAGTGAGTCAAGTATGCTGAGGTGACGGTGGTGGCAACAAGGAATTAGGTATAGCTCGTAGGCCTGTAGTGGTATGTCTTACTGTGAGGGTATGCATATAGTGAGTCAGGTTCCGTTAGTAATGTGGAAGTGTTGTAGCTGGGTGGTGTCAACAATGGAATGTTATAAATTGTGATGGCTTGGCATCAGGAGCCTGGCAGTGTCAAAGCTGGAGAGTTAGCCACATGTGATGTTACAAATGGTGTAAAAGTTTGTGGTGTTGAAGTTGATCTCTGTTGGTTTCCAAGTGTTAAGAGTTGGATGATTAGTCAAGTCTGGGAGTGATAACAGTTGAGTTGAGAGCAGTGTTCAGACAGTTCAATCTATAGTTGAAAAGAAAAGATGTGGTTTCCACAAGTTCTGGAAAATGACAAACAAGATTCCAAACACAGGCAAGCCATTAGTACCTTCTATTACAAATGGTTCTGAAGTTATCTCCTTGTCAGATAAGGTGAAGCGCTTTGCAATGAACTTTGCCTCTAACTGCATATTATATGGTAAGTGCAATCCCCTACAAGAATTAGCCACTCTCACAGAGTAAAGATTTATGATTTTTCTATCTCATCTTAGGAAATTTCCAGAAAATCAAAATGCTGTGTCTGTACAAAGGTTATTGGTCCAGATAAAATTTATGCGGCTGTTCTTAAGAACATTAGCCCAGAGCTATCAGCAGTTTTGGCAAAGTTGTTTTAACTGATGCTTGAAGGAGAAATATTTCCCAAGTCAATGGAAAGTGTCAGCTCTTATGCCCACTTTACAAGAATATGTGTGACATTTCATCCCTGTCACAATATCACCCCATCAACCTCCTTAGTATCATCAGCAAACTTTTTGAGTTTATAATCAAAAAGAAAGTTGTTGATTACCTCAACAGACACAAGCTCCTAAGCAACAGACAGTATGGATTTGGCTCCTCTAGGTCCACTGCTGATATCCAAACTACACACAGAATCATTGAAGCATTCATCATGAGAGCAATCACCTTAGATAATTCAAAGGTTTTTGACGAGGTATGACATAGGTTGTTACTGCACAAACACTCTACTTATGGCATCTCTGGAAGAGACTTCTCAATTATCAAGTCTTTCCTATCAGGCATGTCCATGAAGGTGGTTGTAAATGATCTGTCTTGTCATGCCAATGAGATCAATGCAGGCATCACCCAAGGATCTTGCCTTGCTCCTACCCTGTTTCTGCTTTATATTAACAATTTATCTAAGGATATTCTCAGATCATTAGTAAATATATGTATGTAGACAATACCATGGCTATGAGTACACCTCTAAAAATCTAAATGACCAGAGCCTGGCTGCTAATCTCTCCACTGACCTGACTTGTAACATTCAATATCTCCAAAACCAAGTAGACCTTGAATTTTCTCCCGGCATCATGAATGGTTCCACTCTCAATAAGGCTCCTTGTCTTGAACATCTATTGAAATGCAAGCTCATTCCAGTGGAACTGGAATGATGCTAGAATTATGATGAGTTCCTTATATCACTCTAAGAATTACCTGACTCTTCCTATTAAGTTCTATCTTTACAAGAATCAGAGAATGAAGCACATTGGCAAAGAAACATTTTCCTTTTTTCTTTATTCATACTTTTTACAGATATATTTTATTTATATTTGAAATTTTACCACCCCCATATATATATATATGTTAGAAATTAACTGATTTAAAATATGGTTGCTTCGCTACACAGGAATTACCATGTTTCAAAAACCAAAGCTAAAAACTTCAAATTTAATTATATAATTAAATTAAAAGCATTAGTTCTGTTTCATCTTCAAGCAAATTTTGGAATAACTTATTTTTAAATTTACTGAGTTTTAAACGCACATACAATTCATAATTTTTAGTTTCCAAGGATACAGAGAAATCCAATCATTTAGACAGGGGTGGTACCATGTTCATTTTTATTATCTATTGTTGTATCAATTATGAGTTATGTTTGAAAAAGAGGATAAGTTTAGAGAGGGTTGGGGTGCATTTTTCAACGAATTTTGACGTCCATTCAATGCATGTTGTCTGGTTTTTTTTTTTATCAACGACAAAAAGGTTTTCGGCATATATATAAACAAGTTGAATTAAATTCAACCAATAAGTATTGTGTTTCATTTTTTATTGTATTTTTCAAATTTTGAAACAAATTGTTGAATATTTGAAGCAAAATTATGGATACACTTTTGATCGTCTTGGTCATTAGCAAGAACTAAATGTTTCCAGTATTGCAGAGAAAAGTTTTATAAGTTACATCCTGGTATTTTTTGTTTTTGAAATGTCACACTTATATCTGCATATCATATAAGTGATGTCATACGTAGAATTGTTTCTACGCCATTGCTTCCACATATATTTTGTTACAGGCTCCCAATTTATTGTGAGTCTCTTTAAACCACCGCCACAGACTTTTGTCACTGAGATTGTAAAGCTCTCAAGTATACATTCACTAAGGAAAGGAATTTTGCAACGATACGTGTCTTTGTTGGAAAGAGATCTAATCTTATTTGTATTCTGACAGTAGCCGTCACAATCCAGAATAGATTATTATATCTTATAAACATCCAGCTGAGAGATGCTGACACCTTATGAAATAAATGTTGTCTTCATAATATGGTCAAGTAGAAGATTAATCTTCCTCACTTCCATTTTACATAATGCATAATGAGATTCATGTTGAAGCACAAGGTCCTTGGTTTTTTTTCCCTTTTAAAAATGCTACTTCTACTAAGTTTGACTAGATTTTCAGGCTATCTGCCTCAACAAAAAGAACCTGTCATTTGCCATCATAGTCTTTGCATCTTTTTCTTTTCAAATGAAAATCTCAGTAGATCCTGAAATGGTTCTTTCAATAAAAGTACAAAATCTGTTTTTTTAACATAGTATTAACTCTGTGTATGTGTGTATGTATATATATATGTACATACATATATATATGGCAGCATTCACCAACTTAAACAAGGAGACTATCCAGAAGAAGTGCAGATTTCAAAGTTGCCTGGAGGCCATGGTTGAAGACAAATGCAATTTTGTTGAATAAATTTACTCTTTACTATTTCAAGATATTCTTGTGCAATTTTGGTTAATTAAAATGAGATATTAGTGCTACTTTCATTTTTGTCTAATTTAGATGAAAATTTATCCATCGCACTGTGTGTGTGTATATATATATATATATATAGCAGAGTATTGTGTGTGTGTGTGTATATATATATATAAAACATAGCACTGAGTATATATATATATATATATATATAGAATAATATTGTGCATATATATATATAGCATAGTATTTTGCATGTGTGTGTGTGTGTGTGTGTGTATATATATATATATATATATATAGCATAATATTATGTGTGTGTACACACATATACACACACCGGGTGTAACAGCAAAACTGTTCATTTGTTAAATTAAGCTTTGAACCATTGTATCTTAGAAATGATTAAAGATATCTCACTGGAATTCTTCGAGGTTTTATAACACTGTTGGACTCAATTTTGGGCACTAACAATGTATAATTACTCTCAAAGTTTAACAGAAGAATTATGATGAAATCAATCATGAACAAAAATGATATGGTCATTATTAATTAATCATAGGTAAGAATCAGAAGCTCATGAATGATTGAAATTCAGTTCAATATATATATATATATATATATATATATATATATATATATATATATATTATTCCAGGATCATTTTCCAACTTATTCAAGATGATCTTCATCCTCTCCACCTTCTAGCTTTTTGTCTTGGAGTACCTCACAGATTTCATGTATGATTTCATTTTCAAGTCTTTTTTCACTGCTCTTTGGACTGTCATAACTGAAACTTCTCTCTCATGTGCCAAACATCTTATGGGTTGAGTTGAATCTTTTCTAATTGATCTCATTAGCTCTAAGTTGAAATGATGACCCCTCTTCCTGTTGTCACAGCCTAATCCAGTTTTCCTCTTTACTGTTCCCTCTTTATTAAACTTATTCACCATTTTCTTGATGGTTCTTGAATGGACTTTGAAGATAGAAGCCAGAGTATGAATGTTGGTACCATTACTGAAGGCCTGAATGATCTTTTTCCTCTCACAGAAGACAGTGATGTTGACACAAGAACTTCAAATTGATTGAAGAGGAGGGACTGTAGATTTGCTGTTGTTCAACACACTCTTGAAGAGCTACCAGTAATCTCTAGAACCAAACATGTGAGAGGCTATACATGGTTTCCTTCTATCAGCAAACAGTAACTTCATTTCTTTGAGGATATGCTTGCACACATTATGAGCAGTGACAAAGAGACATTTGTTACAGTTGAACCTGTCACTCTGGTACAGACAGAAGAAGTGATTCCTGTGGGCTATAGCAGCTGAGAATGCAGGTGAGAACAAAAGAGATGATTGTGGCTTCAATTGGTATTTCCATGCTGGAATGAAAGCTTTGAGCACAGAGATATTTGCAAATGGGTGAAGAGAGATGAGTTTATAGTATCAGGAATACTATCTAGCACACAACAGTCATGAGATGAAGGGGAATGATAAAGAAAGAAGAGATATCTGACTGAGTTTAGAAGAGTAAGATGGTGGCACATGTAAGAATAGTCTGGAGAGTCAACAGAGTTTCCTAACCAGTAGAAAATGTTCCTGAACATAAACACTCAAGTCATGCATGTGGACACTAGAGTCCTTCCTTAAGAGCAGAAGATAGCCAGGAATTGAGAATTCAGAGTGGGGGATTGAAGAATTAAGATTAGTTTTGCAGAGAGCTAGGATGTCTGGAGAGTGTTCAAAGAGGAATAATTCCCCACTACAGAAGTTGGTACAAATACTGAGAATGTTGAAAATACACTTTTGCTATTATGGAAACAAAAAAGAAAATTATACTTAAATCCAGGAAAAAAAAAAGGTGAAATTTCTAGGGCATATAATGAGGAAAGAGGGCTTAGAAAATCTGATACTCTCAGGACAGATTGAAGGCAAGAGAGACAAAGGAAAACAATGCATAACATAATGAACTTGAGTAAATAAATGGTGGAACAGGGTTTAAAAAAAATAACAGAACAATAAAATTTATTAAGAACTATGAAGGACAGGAAATTGTGGAGAGCCATGATCACCTACCTAGGGACACAGTAACTTTTTAGCTTGTGGAGAAGACCTGAATGCCAGACATTATTAAGGGTTTTAGAGATGTCCAATGTTACAGCCTGGTCTTCACTGTTCTTATCTAGAACATGATAGACTATTTCTGCAATTATTGTCAGTATATCAGCAGTTGACCAAAGATGACTTCCAGCAGGCAGGAAAGCAAGAGGCAGTGAGGCATTTATTATACAGTTTAGAGAGAACAGGAGCCAGTTCAGAAGTACATTTCTTAATGACTATAACAGGGATGTCATCAGGTCCACATCCTTTGTGGAGATCTAGGTAAGAGATGATAGCAGGAACCATAGAAGGGGTTATATGCATATCACTCAACAGAGACTCAGTTCTAGGAGGGAAGTTAGGCAGGGATATTCCGAATTAGTCAATAGTAGAGTTTGAGGAGAATTTACAGGCAAAGCATTCAGCTTTATCAGTGGAGGATGATAACACTTTCTATTGATTGAAGAGGGCAGGAATTAAGACCTTACACTTATTTAATGCCCTGGTAGAGAACTGCCATTAATTGTGGGAGCCAAATTTGTTAGAGGCTATGCAGTCACTCATTCTCTTGGCAAACAGGGACTTTGCTCCTTCAAGAACTCACTCACATTTATTCTGAGTAGCAACAAATAGGCACCTGTTGTGACTAGGCACTGGTATAGCCCAAAATAATGTTTCCTGTGTGCTATTGTGGCCAAGCATGGTGATGTGAACCATGGAGAGGGTTGAGGTTTCACCTGGTATTGCCGAGAAGGGATGAAAGCATCCATGCCGGCTTTGACCTAAGAAGAAATGACAGGGGCACAATTTTCAATTGGGAGTTTAAAGATGTCAGCTCAAGGGGCATCACAGAAAAAAAAAATCACAAAGTGAGTCTCAATTAGCATGCTGGTAATGGAAAGAGGTTTTATGTATAGGGGGTTCCTGTTTAATAGAGGACTGGAACAAAATATTAATAGCTACTACAGAGTGATCAGAATTACCGAGAGGTTAGTGTTGTGAAGCTCAGCAAGAGCGAGGAGAAGAGGAAAGAAATAAATCAAGTAGAGAAACATGTTGCTCTGTTTTGCTTGGGAGATGAGGAGGGAAGTCTATGATTTAAGTAAGTGATTGGGCAATGGAAAAATTTCATGTCTGTATACCGGCAACATCAGTACCTTTAGAATGTTTAAACTACATGTCATGATGAGCATTAAAGTCACTGAAGACAAAGATGTTTGCAAATGGATTGTCAAAAAGTGCCTTTTTTATACTGTCAACAATTCTGTCTAATATACTGTAGTCCTAGGAAAGATGGGGAGTGATAAAAGAAAAAAAGATAGCAAATAAAGTTTAGTAATAAAAGACAAAAGCACATGAAGAAGTAGTCTGGAGCAGTGAGAGACAATTCCCTGGCCATCAGAAGATTATCATGGATATAAACATCAAGGCCATACATATGAATGCTGGAATCTTTTTGGCAAAGGGGAAGTGTCGGGGTAAAGAAAAGACTGTCAACTGATCATAGCAACAGCAATAGATTTCTTGTTTCTCGGCCACAACACTTGGTCCGACGTAACAGTCCAGCACACACCATAGAGACAACAAAATGGGGTCACAAATCCAACCTTCACTTCTTGCCAACAACAACGTGTGTTCGTCTCACAGCTCAAAAAAAAAAATCATCTCCATTTATAAGCGAAAAACAACAACTTCTGTTCACCGAGAGAATTTTCTGATTGGTCACGCCATTCAGGGGAGGGAAGAACATTAGCATAGCTTCTAGTCATTGATGTAGATTTTTGCTGACTACTTTTTGGTAATTTTTCTTTGGCAGATCGCGCACAAACTTTTTGGGGGGGTACCTGATTATCTTTTTCCCTACAGGAAGATAGCCTGGAGCCAAGAATTCATTGGTCACAATGGAAGAATTTAAGTTAGTTTCACAGAGGGCAAAGATATCTGGAAACTGTTTCAAGAGAAAAGATTCTACACTGCAGAAGTTGGAATGGATACCATGAATATTAGTAAAAGAAAGCCCAGTGGGTAGGGGTAGTTGTTTACTGGCTTAGCTGTATTTCTTTTTGTTCTGTTTTCCATGAGAGAGAGAAAAGACCACTATAATTGTCAGTATCTGTTGTCAATGGTAATACAAACCAGACAGAGCATGGCTAAGAACAGAGCATAGTGTTGCCTCAGGATTGCCCACCAGAAACAAATGCAGGGACACTTATCTGTGCATGATATAGCACTACAAATATCCCTATAGTATGCAACTGTTGATCAGAGTAGCCTCTCTAAGCACTATCAAAGAGTTTCGGCTCCTAACAACCAATTGGAAGCAGCAGCCAGCAAACTACCAACCCGGTACCTTCAAAATGGAAAGGCAAAGCCACTGGTTAGTCTGATCACCAAAAAGTTAAGACAGCTTAATCACTGTGGCTCTGATTGAAGAAAGAAAGAGAACCGTTAAACCACATCCTAAACAGGAAACAAGGGATGAACCTCTACTCCTGTTCAATAAATATGGAAGAAGTTCAGGCCAAATGATAGGCGTGCATATCTACTCCTATTAACTTGTTTAAAAAAAAAACCCAAAAAGCACAAAATATGGATATTTTGCTGTATCATTTCAAAACAAGTTACTCAATGAGAATTCTAGTGCAAGATATACTTCATACTATCACTAAATACAGAAAACATTTACAATTTCTCAGCTATGCAAGGATCTTTATTCTTTTTTTTGCTCTACTGAACAAAGGCTACCTACATAGCATTCAGTTCTAGACTATTATCTTTTTTTCAGCTTCTTTACCACTAGGCACATTCTGACAAGGTTGCTTATCTATTATGATCTATTGCAACCAGATTTTTCAGACTGACAATTTGTTTGCCTCTGCCACTCAGAATATTTGATACTGCTCAAAAAATATCCTAAGAAAGGATGTAGAACCATTTAAGAAAGGAAGGATTTATAAACCTTTATGAAAGAAAATAGAGAAATTTCTATAAAAGGAGAGATTTAGGAACATCTATGAAAAAAAAAAGGTCTAGGATCATTTATGAAAGAAAAGAAAAAAGAACCAAATTAATTAAACAAATAAAAAAAAAATGATCAAAAAAACACATTGGTCAAAATATTGTGGTAAAAACAATAAGGATAAAGATACTAGTCCAAATAACTCAGAGAATAATAGCAATGACTCATTTGGGACAATAATTAATATAGGTTTTAAAGTAGATTTGCATAAAGGGGAAACTACTTTTTCAATAGTCATCAACAGGTGGATTTTTTAGTTCATGTATTAATATATCAATGAACTCAGTTCTTGCTACATGCTGTTCCATTGCCTCTTCCCAATAATTATTACCCTTACTAGTAGTAGTGACAAAATGTCGCTATCCCCAGTGGTTCAATCAATATAAATCTTTACACAAAATCTCAAAATATGAAAGAGAAAATTCTTGATATAAACAAATTGGAATGACTGTTTCAAGTTCAAAACAGAATGAAAGTTTTCTTTCATGATTTATGTGGTTTATTTAATTAAAAAATTCCTCAAACTTGAATCAAACAAAGAAAAAATCACTACAGATTTTTTAGAAATAACAATATTCTTAACAACTGGAAAGAAAGAACTGAAGGAAGGAAGAGAAAAAGGGAAGGAATGAAAAGAAAGGAAGGAAAGTAAATAAAGAAAGGGAAGGAAAGCAAGGAAGAAAGAAAGGAAGAAATGAATGAAAGAAAGAAAAGAAAGAAAGAAAAGAAAGAAAGAAATGAAAGAAAGAAAGAAAGGAAGAAAAAAAGAAAGAAAGAAAGAAAAGAAAGAAAGAAAGAAAGAAAAGAAAGAAAGGAAGAAAGAAAGGAAGAAAGAAATGAAAGAAAAGAAAGAAAGAAATGAAAGAAAGAAATGAAAGAATGAAAGAAATGAAAGAAATGAAAGAAAGAAGCAAAGTAAAGAAAAGAAGGAAAGAAAGAAAGAAAGAAATGAAAGAAAGAGGCAAAGTGAAGGAAAGAAAGAAAGATAGGAAGGAAAGAAAGAAAAAAGATAGGAAAGAAAGAAAGCAAGATAAGAAAGAAAGAAAAAAAGCAAGAAAACAAAAAAAGAGACGTCAAGAAGAAAAACCAGAAACTATATTTTTGTGCCAAATCTACAGTCTAGGTAGACGAGTATATGTTTATCTTCCATTTCTTCTGGGTTGTTTTGTCACTGATGAAAAATTCATGCAACCAAACAAAGTCCCATTACATTTCCCTTAAATGTGGTTGGGTGTTTGGTAGAGAAAAAACAAAAAAAAAACGAGAATTCAAAGGGAAAAGAAGACATGTTTATCAACATATTTTATTCTTTCTTATTATTCAGTAATTAATCTAATCTAAAAAGACTGAATCTCTTTTTACCTTCACTTCAATTCCATGTTGGTGAGCATGAAGATTTTGAGTGTGTGTTGGAGGAAGGGGAGGAGAAAAAAGTGAAAGATGAAAAGAGAAACATAAGGCCACATAAAGAGAAAGAGTATAATAGAAAGAAAGAAAGAAAGAAAGAAAGAAAGAAAGAAAGAAAGAGAGAAAGAAAGAGTATAATAGAAAGAGTGGGTGGAATTGTATAACAGGAACTAAAACTAGAAATCATTTTTTGTCAGTTACTTTCTTATAGGTCACAAATATTGAAATAATAAAGAAATAAAAAATTATTAAATTTTATAAACGTTAATGTGGGGTGGCAGTTTGCAATGTAAATTCATTGTAAATTAACCCCCAACCCCTACAGTTGGTTGGTTGATTTTGTTTAGTGGCATATCAACCACTATGGGTTATTTAATATGGAAATCTAGAAATTTTCAACAATTTTATGACTTCAATTAAATATATTTTGAACACAACAGCATGCCTTCAACTACAGATAATTTGTATTGTTGGCCATTTTGCTATATCTATCATTGTTCTTTTTTTTATATAAAAATATATCGCTGGTATTTTTAGTATAAAAATGTATTTTTATATTTTCAAAGTGCTTGGAGGTTCACCATTCGCCTATAGCTGGGACCATAACATGTATTACCATCCTGGATCAGGGTGGATCTGGGAACACCAGAAATTAAGAAGCTATTCTATTCTCCTCAGAATCTCCACTCTCCGGATCAGAGGCCTTGCTGCCAGATGTACAGGGTATATGGGTAAATTGTCACCATTTTATATTTTTAATTTCATGAATGTACATTGTTTGCTTTTGATTCTGTCAACTGCACAGCATAGCAGGGTCAGTTAGATACCATCTGTGAGAAAAAGAGAACCATGATACAATTCACTTCACCAGAAAATTGAAAACAGCATGCTGTACTGCCTGGCATTCACACCAGAAGCTTTAATACAGACATTTCAGAGTGTTTAGGTGTCAATCTGATGACAGTGCAGGGGATTCAGAAAGAGTTGGAATATATATATCTGGTCAACATTATGGTGTTTAGAGTGATCACTGGTGATGGCAACCTCCATTCATCTTCCCACAGGTCCTCAAATTCAACATGGAGACCTACGTCAACAGCTTTGAGGAGGTAGTGCTGCTCTGGGTCAAGAGGGTGGCTGCTGGAAGAGCTTATGTCTGGCAACAGGACTGTGCACCATGCCACACAAGCAGGAGAACCCAATCATGGACACTTTCTGCCACCACATCACCCCCTTACATCTGGCCATTTAACTGCCCAGACTGCAACACCCTTGTGTGGGGTGCAGTTGAGCAAGAAACCAACAAAACTCCTTGTAACACCAAAGATGAACTGAAGGCAAGGATTATGGCAGCATTCACCAACTTAAATAAGGAGACTGTCCAGAAGAGTTGTAGGAGATTCCAAAGTTGTCTGGAGGCCATGGTTGAAGCTAATGGTGATTTCATTGAATAAATTAACTGTATTATTTCAAGATATTTTTCTGAAACAGTACCTTTAATAAGAGGAATTACATATGATTTCAAAACATTGAAATGTGTTGATTTTTTATGCCTGAGAAAATATGAATTCTTATTGCCAAAGTTAATTGCTTATTTACTGCATTAATGAATTCAAATCTAAACAGAATATTTGGCTGAAAATCTTAGATTATAATAGTCATGCACCTGCTCATAGATGTAATTCACACTGTTTTTTAAAATAATTCTGAAATCACATGCAAGTGTATGAGGTTTGAGACCATGGATGCAGTGAAGTGGGAATGATCTGGCTCATAGGGATTGATGTGTGGATGGCCAGGAGCTGAATGTGTGGTTCTTTAGCAACCGGAGTGGTGTTGGAGAGCCATGGGACAATGCTGGAGGATGTTTGTGGGCTGTGACCTGAAAACAATGCCCAACATATAAATTCAGCTGAACTGCAGAACATGCTGAAAGGCATCAACATAGAACTCCAGTAGTACGGTAAGGTGCTGCACATAAAGATGGACTGTGTGTGTGTGTACCACTGGGTATCAGACATTCCAACCAGAAAAGTGTTAGTGCATACCAAGGCAGCAATTGAGATGATCATCAGGAGGTGGTTGAGTACACTCAAGGAACTCGTTTAATGTGATAAAGAAAGAAAATGGACCAAGGCCACTGATTAGTACTGTCGACAGGGATGAGCTGGACACAAGTCAAATTATGTCTATCCACAGAAGCACTGGGTACCTGGGCATATGGTACACCACCTATTTTGCCAGAAAGTTTGCTTGGCAACAACAAAAGTAGCTGTTAAGTTAGCTATACAGGTGTGCAAAGAGCGCCAATCCATAGACCCAGTATCAACCCTCTAGGAGAAGAGAAAGCTGGAGGTGAACAGGAACTAGCAGAGGTTAGGAATGGACATCACGCAACATGGTGCCCAGCATTTTTTAACACTCACAGCCTGTTACATTTTCCCATTTGGAAACAGTTGGCTAGACAAGATTCAGCAAGTGTGCTTCGACAGTTGGTGGCAGTGTTCTTTGAGCGTGGCCCACTGAACAAGCTCCTTACAGACAATAACACAGCCTTCTGCAGCAGGGAGTTCAGAGTTTGATCCTGTTGTGTGCACGCCCCAGCTGGGGATGGTATAGCGAAGCAATGTCACCATACAGTGAAGCAAATTGCTCCCAGAATGTGCTGTTCCATCCAGAAGGCTGTCTACTGACACAACATGACCTTAAAGGATGACAACTCACATCTAACCACACTGGCCAATGTGATCTACTAATACGAAGTTTGGGTGAAGTGGTTAATGCTGTGACAATATTCTCAGGTCCTGGGCACAGCCCTTACTAGGTTAGAGATTACATGTGGGTCGAGGCACTGAAGTTGGTGTACCACAAAGTTTGGCAAGGGTCAGGTAACTAAAATAGTCAGCCTACAGTCTTGTCTGGTAAACTGAAGGCCCCATATGTAAAAGATCTGCACCCATGCCACAATGTCATCATGACAGCACAACATTTTAAGAGAGCAGGTTGGAGAGTCTGCTGCATGACAACATAGATGCAGAGTTGGACAGTGAGAGTGAGAAGGAAACAGGAGAGGAAGCAGAAGCCTTACCTTTGCAAAGAAGTACCAGACAAAAGTAACCACTGCCAGGTTGCCACTTTTGTGATCAGGGGTTCAGTGGGGAGTATGTTGGAGATTTACCTCAGTGGTCAAAGAGGTCATAAGATGAGTAAATTGTGAGCGAGGAGAACTGTACAAGCATCGGAATAATACAGTGCCCGTGTCACTGCACCAGACCCAGGCTGGCAGTGTGCTAATTTTCTGGCTTTGCAAAACAAATAAAAGAGGCAAGTGTTTGTTGGAACAGCAGTAAGCTATAGGCTCTGCACAGTACAGATCAGTGCATTGTGATGTGTGCTAAACCAGAGTCCTTTGCGAGTGTTGTTCCAGTGTCTGTACTACAGAAGAAACTGTTTCATGTTACATTTTCACTATAATTACCATTTATGCTGCATATATTTTCTTTATCATATTGCCCATCAAGAAAGAATAATGCTCACATATTGCAGAAAGAAAAGTATAAATATTCAAGGGTATTTTTAGTTATCCCTAAAATACTTATGTATTAAGACATATTTTGATTGTGTAATATATTGCAAGCAGGTTTGAGAAAGCCCCCAAAATATTTGAAATATAAAAAATGGACAGCTCAAATGAAACGTAATTAAAACAGATCATACTTAATACCAGTGACATCAAGTGTTTTAAAGTATGTAACGTTTGTACGCATGACAAAAGTAAAGAGAAAAGTAGCCAAAAATTAATTCCTACCTATCAATACTGTCCTTTTCTGTGGAAGTCTAAGAAAGTTTTTAATTCGACATTGCATTTACACTAATGTGTCATGTGACTACTGCAAACAACATATTTAACAGGAGTAACACCACTCTTTACCAATTATAAATTAGTTAGTTTTTTATGTATGTATGTGAACATTATACTATTTTTAGGTGTAGCTGATTGTAATACAACAACAAATTTGCACATATAAGTGTGCTGGGCTGCTTTGTAATATCAATTTGCCTCTATGGAAGGGAATACTGTCTCCTCTTCATATTCACAAACGAAGAGACTTGAGGGCTACAAAAGCGTGATTCTAAAGAAGAATGCTAAGAATACCATGGACTGAACATGTGAGTAATAAGGAAGTCTTAAGGAAAATGGAAACAAAAAAAACACTGAGACAGAATCAGAAAGAGAGAGTGGACATTTCTAGGACAGATAATAAAGAAAAAGGGCTTGGCAAATTGGATACTCACAGGACATAGTGAAGGCCAGAAGAAGCAACATATAACCTACCTTACAGACTTGTGTAAATAGATGGAAGGACAGAGACTGGGAGGGAACATATGGAGACAAAGAGTACTTAAAGCTACAAAGGATGGGAAGTTGAGGAGAGCCATGATCATTCACATCTTGAAAGGACACACTATATAAAAGAAGAACAATATATGCACCAATAGACAATGCTGACATGACAATTTTGATCATGAGGTTGACTATGAGTTTCAGAAATAAATCACCTCAAATACAATTCCTTTTTAGGATATTGTCATTATTTGATAATTCTTTGTACAGGTTGCAGCAGAAATACCTCCCACATTTTAAGCTGTCACCATTGTGGTGTTAATGTACTCAGGCAAGTGGCAATAGTGTCTTCATCTAGCTAACGTTTTACTATTTTTTTTTCGATTACATCATGGCTTGGACTGGGGTACACTGTGTTAGCTATTGAAATGTTTTTTTAAGACTGATTAATAATTGCAACACAGAGGGCTTTTTATGTTTATTTCATGTTACATCAGAATTATGTTGCTCCAGATAGAAAATCAATATGGCTAGTGCTTGAAAATTTTAAAGTCACAGGTTTAGTGCTTAAAAGAAAGCCACCTGGAAGATCTCAAAGCTCCAGAAAATGTCCAACCTCTGGAAATTGTCTACAACAGTGTATGGCAAGTAGAGGCCACCATTTTTAAAACCAAATAAATAAAAACTATAGCCCTTTTTTTTTTTTAAACAGTGAAATAAATTTTTTAAGAGCAGTTATCATGTTTTTTTTTGTCAACCTTTAAAATGTGGGCGGTATTTCTGCTGCACCCTAATACAAAGAAAAGCATCCCTGACTTTCAAACAATCTGTTGTATTATAACTGTTTCACTTCTGTATTTTATTTATGTGTTTTGATCCCCCTCTGGATGTAGGAGATCATGGCTCTTCATGAGTTCCTGTCTCTTATAGCTCTTATTAAACTTTTGTCTTTCTAAACCCTGTTCTGCCATCCATTTACTCAAGTTCACTGAGTATGTTATGCATTGTTTTCCTGTCTGTCCCATGAGTACTTGGGCCAGACAAGCAAGTATCACAGGTTGTCCTGAGCAAAGGTGCTCATTTGCACCTGTCCTACTTTGGGGCAGCAAATTAGTCAATATTAAGGATAGAATTTAATTAAAATGGAAAACTGAGAAATCCCCTTTCTCCACTAAAACCACTAATTAACCAATTTAATTATTATTAAGTAGAAAACTACAAAATTCGCCTACAGAAGGTAAAATCAAAGAAAGTGAAAAGAGAGAACTAAGCATAAACTGCAACGATCGATAGTGGAAATAATTGATTTTTTCCTATAGCTGGCTGCCACGAATAGGCAGGAAGATTCTATTGGCCAGCGTGAGAGCCAACAGCTGATGGACACGAATGTTAACTAGCATGCTAGCATGCAAAAAAAAATCGATAGCTGCATTCGTCACAAGTGGGAAAAATTTAAATCTGCATGGCACTTTACTCCAATTGGCTCATTCGCTTGCTTAAACTCAATGTTGATTCTGATTCCGCAGAACTGGGTTGGGTGCGAAAAAGTATTTGTTGTTAACATTCTTTTTTCATTCAGTTTTTCCAGTTACGAGTCCTTTTTTAAAGCTGATCGTTTTGTGTTCATTTTGTTTGGTTCTTTTTTCGTAACAGATTTAATGTTTAGTATAGAGCTTAGAAAAATTTTGCAGTGTGAGATGGGCAAGAAGTAAGGCATGTAGCAACATCAGTACGGCAAAGGGCACTCCTTTAAAGGCAAGGAAGGGCAAAAATATTTTAAGTCAATAGCAATTGCTGTATGTATTTTTGAATCAAGCACAGGCAACACCGGGCCATGCTGCTAGTATTATACTATTTTGGAATCAGGCCAACTCTATAAGCTAATTAAAAACATTCCAGGCTGGATCTGAACCCACAACCATGATATTTTTGATCCCCAAGTTTTCATTATTGTCATTGTTTTTGGCAATTTTCGTATATGATTTTTTGCAACAAATTTTTTTGTATGATAACAGTTTTTATAATTTGGAAATAAATTTGGGAATAATCAAAGTTAATTGCAAAAGTCACCCATGAAATAGAAATAATTGCTTGTACAGAAAGTAAAGACCTACATACATCAAATTGTCTTTAAATGGCAAAAAAATTATCGTTGAACTTTTAAAAGGTACGCTTAAGTATTAATGCAATACTTAAATGCAGCAATCAATTTTGAGTTCTGTAGTTTGTTGTTGCCTATTGCATCTACTCCTCCCTATCTATTGTGATGAAAGCTCAATCAAGAGCCATGCACAGGAGCTTGCTTAAATGCTACCCAAAATGTGGCTTTTAAACTAGTCATAAATAAATAAATACTAGATTCATAAAGATTTTTTTACACCCAAAATTCTGAATATGTGACATTTTTATATGCAAAATTCTTAAGTTGTGTGACATTTTTTTAAAACTCCATCATGCTAATAGGTAATCAAATATATATTGCATGACCTTAGGTGTAATTGCCCATAGTAAATAGTTAATTATTCAAATACTTATATTAAAAAATAATAATAAAAGATGGCTACAAAGAAGTCAAAAGCATGTAAATGAAGTTTTTATTTTCCAGAAAAAGAATGTGTTAATTAAGTACAGCAACATGTTACATACCTTAACCCTAATCTGGAAAACTAGTAGATGTTACAAAGGCTGACTTTATTCACAAGTTTGGCATATCACTTTGCTAGAGGCTGTGTCAACCTTTGCATTAAAAAATGCATCTTCTCTTAGAAGCATCTACTTAAAGACTTTCTGTAGAGACCAGGGTCCATTGATTGGCCATTGAGTCACATGACCAGCCAAATGCAATGTATGTTAATTGCAGAAGGAAAGTTAACCTACCATGCTATCATGATAAAACATTTCTGTTGTGTTTTTCAATATTTGCTCCTTTCCTTTACAGTTACTGATTCTTGTTGTGGATACAAGAATAGAAATGGTAGATTTGTGGGAAATTTTTTCATATAAAGTTGATTTGAGTTATATTATGTATTATTATAATATTAACTCTGTTCAAGCTAGCTGCTTTTGTAAATGTTGATATACAGATGTTGGAATAGAGTATAACTGTAAATAGTATATTCGGCTATAATGTTCAAAATAAGTTTAAACCAGGTTAGATTAACTTTTATAAAACCAGATAAGCTTAACTTTTGAATTTTGCAGCAAAATCATCCACTGGCAGACAAGAATTAATTCATTTACTCATTCTCAATTATTGAAAGTGTATGTTTAATACCAGAAAGTTACCTCCCCTTGTAAAAAATAATATGAGGTAAGCAGAGTTATTTCCCTTGAGATACTTAATGCCAGTCATTATTCAATTTTTATACAAATTGCAGACAGGCTTCTTTTCCGTACACGAATATGAAAGAATCTTGGTTATCACCTCATTTGGTAAAGTCACAGTCAAGATTTTTTAAATTTCTTCATTGGTCATAGCTATTTTGCAAAGACTTACTCCCAGTGTGACCCACTTGAGCCTGACAAATAAATTTCATTTTTTACTTGAATTTTTGAGAATGGGAATTATATTTGTTAACGTTTCAGACATTGTACACCAGTCTTCTTCAGGTGATTTTTGTAATAGGTAACCATTTGAGAATTTATTCAATCCACTGGAATAGTTTGTTCTCTTTCCCTTGTCTATGTCAGAAGGCATTTTATATCACTTAATTTTGTCTACTTAATTTCTTATGATAACATGTCTATTCCACTGATCCAGAGTTTATAATATTTTTTGCACTGCCCAACCCAGGGATTGAATTTCAAGTAAATGGCTAAACTTCACTAGCCCTTTATTCACTAAAACACAACATGTAGGACAAATAGATGGTAGGAACTTTAAACTACAGTGAGTGCAAAATAATAACAACTCCCTTTACCCACTCCTTTCAAATTCAATGGACTGAGAAAAAAAAGACAAAGTAATTTGCATGTCTATGTGAAATTTTCTTTGGACCAATGAAAACCTTGCCTTCACAGAAATTAGCCTTTGAGCCAAGAGGAAAAAAATAGTAAGCCTATGCAACATTCTTTTTTATATGAAATGAGGAGAAAAATTAAATTAATAGGAGAAGAGTGTCTGAAGTCATGTAAAAGGTTTTGTTTCAGTTCCTTACAATCAGTGACCAGTGTTCAAGTTCTTGTTAGTGTAAAAATTATTCACCAATTATATTACTGGCTTCTAACCAAGCACACGACACTTCAAAGAATTTTCTTTCAATGATCCAAGAAAGTTAAGTATTTCAAACTATCTCGCTTAATCTACTTTTGAACTTATGCAAACCATTTATCACTTCTGTGAGCAACAAACACTCTTACCTTTGTTTTAAACATTTTGAATATTATTTTGTGTCAGTTCACTTAATCTTTTGTATGAAAATTTCTTCTTTGCAACAATATATTAAAACTACATTATATATTATCTTTATTATAAGAGATTATAATAAAAACACTACACAAAAGCTTTCATGTTTCAATACTTTGATTGTACTTCTTCAAGCAATGATAAGTAACTGGTGATTAAATGATTTTTAAGAAAATTTAAAATCAAAATGTTACCTCTTTTCCAAAAACAACTTAGAATTTAAGATAATTATTATTGCCCAATTTTTGTGAGTTTGGTTCAGAAAAAACACACACCCTTATAAATACAAATGTCTAAAACAAAATTTTAAAAATAATGTTTAGAAGATTCGCTTCCCCCAAATGAAGATATAACAGTAAGCACAGTTTCAAACTTGACATTTATAACAAAAAAAACCATTGAAGTCCAATAACTCCGTAGAAGTCAGGGATTGATTTTACATTATATCAATATTATGACCAGAATCACCCGACCTTCAAAATTAATAAAAAAAAAGAATATATAAATATTTTATCATTCTGACAAATGTCATGCCTTGAGGAAGATCTAATGAATGTCTATGTACAAAAATTATTCCCACCCAAATATCTTTCTTATTTTTTACAAGTCGACCAATCAATTTAAGTAGTACCAGAATAAAACAACTGTATATCATTACTTTTTATGTTAATAAATATACTTATCTTAAATGATAATGCTAACAAATAATTTATATATGAATTAAATCAGAGGTAAAGTGGTCCCTACATTATGTCATCCATTTAACTGAAACTGAATTTTATTAAATTCATTGTAAATATGATATTAAGAATACCATGGTCCAGGCAAGTGACAATTTTAGAGAATATGGAAACAAAAAAGACACTTATAACATCAAGAAGAAACAGTTGAAATTTCTAAGACATTTAATGAGGAAAGAGGGATTGGAAAATTTGATACTCACAGGACAGATTAAAGGCAAAAGGGACAGAAGAAAACAACGTATAATGTATCAAGTGAACTTGAGTAAATGGATGATGGAACAAGATTTAAGAGGGAAAACAAAAAGATGAAATTTATTAAGAGGTACAAAGGACAGGAAATTGTAGCGAGCCATTTATTGAAGAGAGAAGAAGAAAAAGAAATGCTATAGTAAATATTTGTCATATAATAATAATAATGAAAATGTGAAAAATAATTTCATTTTCTTTATTAAATCTTTCCCCACAGACACAGTGCTATAAGCCTATTGTGATGTTCTCACTATTTCCATGGCAAATGTTCAGATGAGCGCTTCACTTCCACCAGTTACAACTAGGACTCACCATCCTACAAATCATTTTTATTTCTTTCATGTTCCAATTGTAAGTAGGAGGTTTGACTCAGTTTTTTCCCCACAAGAACTGCTATTCCCATATGGATGTTTCTGCATGGATCCTTCCCTGAACATTATAATCTTAACATCTTCAAGTCAAAGGTCATTCATTATCTATCCTCTTTATCCTCATAATCTTCACTTCCTACCACCTCCTCTTAAATTCATATCACACATATTGTTCAGTAACCCACCATCTTGAATTGCTCCCAGTCCTTGTCCTTGATGAATTTCAGTATTAAATGATTGCGATATCTATCAAAGAGATGAAATTTAAATTTTTATTATTGCATTATTCCAAACTTTTAACACATCAGCAGATAGCTATTAATGTCAATAACTGAGTATAAATAGTTATTAATTAAAAAAAATTATTAATTAATGTATAACATTACCCATAACTACTTGTAGAAGAATGTCGTTTTTGATAAAAGTTAAAAAAATAACCATAAATACATAAAAAATGTGTATATTGTTGAAAATTCCTTTTTTCACAATATAGCTATTTGTGCTAAACAATAATAATACTGAATAAATTATTTTAAACATTAAAGTATATTTAATCACATCTCCCTAATAGCTGTAAAAGTGAAACTCAAGAACAGCAGAAATGTGGTTTTACTAGTGACATAAATCTTGTTAAATCAAACACTGATATAAAAAAAAAAATGGCTGTAAAATTCATGTTCCTTTTAATAAAAAAAGATGTGAAATTTAGAGTAGACAAATTTTAGTACAGTAACACATCATTATAACACATTTGTTTTGATCAATAAATAAGCAGGATCATACAAAACAAGTGTATATATATATATATATATATATATATATATAATTGAATTATAATTGAATATAACTGAATTAATTGATTTAAAATATGTTGTTTTTTTTTGCTACACAGTTCTAACCATGTTTCAAAAATGGAAGCTGAAAGCCCCGAATTTAATTTTGTAATTAAATTAAAGACGTTAGTTCCATTTCATCCTCAAGCGAATTTTGAAGTAACTTTTAAAATTACTGGGTTTTAAAGAGACAGCTAAAATCAAAATTTCACATTTCCAAGGTTACAGATAAATCCACTTCCACTAGACAAGGGGTGTCTGCATGTTCATTATGTCTGTATTTTGATGTATCAGTTGTTAGTTACGTTTTGGTAGGGGGTAGGGATGTATTTTTCAATGAAATCTAACATCTGTTAAATGCATGTCGGCTGGATTTTAAAAAATTTTATTGTTAATGGCAAAAATTCTTATGGCATTTTTTCTATTTGTATATTTAAAGATTTTGGGGAGTGTTTAGGTTAGAATACATTTTATTTAACTACGATTTGAAATAATTTTTTTAATATACTATATTTCTTTTAAGAACAATTAAATGTACTAGAATCCCTTACAGTATGTAGAGTTATTTTCACATCAAGTATGTATATTATTAGCTTACAAATTTTTTATTTTTATATTTAAATATTATTTAAGTAAAATTTATGACAATGACAGCAAAAATAGTCACTTAATATATATATATATATATATATATATATATATATATATATATATATATATATCAACAGTATGGCTTCATGATCACACAATCATTGACCAATCACAGAATTGCCAAATGAATGTAAAAGCAGGGTTTTTATTGTACTAGTATTTTTACATTATTTTTCATTTTAAATCTTATTATCTGTTGGGGAATTTTATGATATTAGGGTAAAAATAAGTCACCATTTTGTTGTGGGAATCAACACTATTGATACAAATGTGTGGATATTTCATAGTAAATATTTATGGGCTTCTGGGACATTTATCCTCCAAACAATATTGGAGGACTCATGTGAGTCCAGGCAAAAATAAAGATTTGCAAAAAATATTATTTTAAAACAAACAAAAATGAATGCATATATTAGCATAAGTAATTGCATGTATATACAACAGAAATGAAAGGAAAAGACATTGAAACTAGCTATAAGAATGTACTAGTTTGTGTGTGTGTGTCTGCGATAGTTCAGTTAACAAAGGAGCATGAAAATGAACTTGTCTCATCGGGGGACACCTTACCTTCATGTAACTATATCTGGAAGCAAGAGGAAAAAAAGAGAAAGAAAGAGAATATGTCTGCTTTTTTATAAACTTAAATAGCACCACCCAACAGGCACTTTTGGTAGAGCCAAGTGGGGTAACCCACATACTTTTTCCTTGTAAATATTTTCCAGGGTTGAAACTTTCAAAACAACTCAACAGATATTTCTTTCATTTCTTAAACCAGCACTAAATCTAATATTCCTTTATTGTTATTCTTTTGTAAGTGGAAAATAAAAACAGTTCATGAAAGAGGATAAGTCTTTGAGTTTTATTACTTATAAAGAACTGAGCAGTTATTTCAACAGGTAATAAATACAACATGATGCTTGCTGTTACAAATATACAATAGAAGTATTCTTCTTAATTCATAATTTCTTTCGAATCTAAATAAATAAAACAAGAAACTTTATTCCTGTTTCAACATGTTCTGTTGCTACTTCAAATGTCCTGAAAACTTGAAGAAATTAAAAATATTTACTCTAACACCTACCTTTTATCATCAAATTCTAAATAGTCCCTTTGGTACACAAGCTCGCTTAGGATAGTGTCTAAACGCTGAACTACATTCAGTTTGTGCTGCTCAAATCTTGTGGTAACATCTTACTTTGAAAGTTATCTTGGCTTACAGTAAACAACTTTTGAGTTACTAAAAATATACATTAGATACTATGTGTAAAAATTAAATATAAATAAATTAATTTTTAATCATTTCACCTCAAGCAAGGTGATAACTCCATTAAGACACCAGAGGTTAATGAGAGTGGAAGAGAATAAGAAAACTTTAGTAAGGAGAAAGGACAGGTTTCAGGAAGACACAAGATGGTAACTGACGTTGCATTTAATTTTTTGAAGTTTGTAGGTGGCATGGAAACAAGAAACTGAAAAGTTCTACAGGCAACAAAAGAAACTATTATGATAGGACTTATGGTTACATCTAAGCAAGTTTAACAGGTCAATAAGAACCTAACTGCCAATGTCGTAGTACACTTAAATTCATATATATATATATATATATATATATATATGTATATGTATTGACCACTAATATTATCTATATATATATGTGTTTGTAAATATATAGAAAAATAGGAAAGAACATGTTAGGTTAATAATCCGGAGTTCTTTAGTATTTTTGTTTTTATTTTAAAAAAAACAGTGCTCAATGCATAAGTAGAGCCTAATATGTTGATACAATATGTTAACCCTTACGCCCCTTATTGAAATAATTGCTTCAGCCATTTCCATAGTAATTAATATTATGAATGAATATGCTTATATAGCTCAGTAAATTTCAAGATTAGTTATTCCAAAAATTTTGCTTGAAGATGAAACAGAGCTTGATACTTTAATTCAATTTAATTTTTATAATTAAATTGAAGTTTTTTTAGTTTAGCTTATGTAGCAATGGAATCATATTTTTAAAAATAATTACTATATATATATATATATATATATATATATATATATAGTGTGTAGTAACTTAGTTTCCTCTTTGCCACTGTGGCCTGCTGGCCCAATGATGTGATGCTAGTGTCGTGTTGTAATGATCTGGGTTTGAATTTGGACGCACATTGCTGATGAGAGCCAAAATGGACAAAACGACCACCCAGTGCTTTTCTGTATGCGTGTTGAGGATTCTAAGTCTCAACATGATGAATTATTATGAAAATTATATATATATATATATATATATATATATATATATATATATATTTACACACACAAACAAGCACATTTTTCTTGATGAAGTCCCTCGGATGATGAAACATGTCAGCTAAGAGAAGTTTTCTTTTTGTCTTTATTCATATTGTCCTTTTACAGATATACTCTATCTGAATTTATATATATATATATATATATATATATATAATTTGTCAGTGTAAACCCACTTTGTCTGTTAGGATACCCACTAGGTGTCATTCTATTCAGGACTATAAAAACTGGCAAAAATAAACCCTCTTCCTATCACTTACCTCTTTTCTCTGGAATGTAGTAGTGAAAACAACAGGATTTTCTCCACCAACAAAGATTTCTTCTTCTGGTAGACTGTCTTCACCATTTCAATCAGCCACAGGGCAGGACATTTCACACATCTAACAGCAAAGTGTACAACTGTTTTATTTCCTTCTTAAGATGTGTACACACAATTTTCTCTCTTCTTGAATTACATTATTCTTTATATAAAAATAGATATATAAAATTTCTACATGTTTAAAGATGTTGAATTTGTTTACTTTGAAGTTTCTCCTCCTCTCCTGTAACAAATATGAAGCACTAAGTTTGCTACAATCTATGGATATGTTTAGTACTTATAGTCATGGTTAGTTTATTTTTTAACTTATTCATATTTTGTTAGAATCTTGCAGTGTTTGTTTTATTTTTTTAGGTTTGGGTTAAGTCCCAATATGAATGAAAATTGAATTAAATATACTTTTTTCTTTACAATTAAGTTCACCAGAGAGCCACTTGAGGTTGAAGAAGAAGCACAGTTTATGGGGATAGGTGGGGAAGATAATGGTTAAACCTAGTCTTGAACAGGTGTTATAGAAACTATCTCACTTGTTGGCTATTGTGGCATGTGGGGCTTCCTTACATTGCTTGATTCAGCAGCAGTGGAAATAATCAGCAGGGTACAACTGGAAGTTCCTGAGCTTATAAAACCCTTGACTCACCCCAATTTGATTTTGTTTCTATTTCTCATGTTCAGCAGTCACAATCTTCAAGCCCAGCTCAAAGGGTTACACACAACCCTCGCTGCAGAAGACAAGGTCTGGCTTGGCAGCAAGATGTTGGATTACTCACTCCTCCCATGGGAACCAGTGGAGGAATCTATCTTTGCAACACCCACCAATGAAAAACTACACACATCCCTTGCTGCTAAAGACAAGGCCTGTTCTAGCAGTTTCACCCTCAGATTTCTCATTCCTCCGATGAGATCTAGCAGATAAATATTTCTTAACAAAAACAACTACTATACTCAAGAAATTTATTAACTAGGAAACCACATTCTCCCACCTACTGTTTTGCACTCTCTTTTTCAAACGGAAGAGGAGAGATCAACTGCCAAGCTCTGGACATCAAGGGTTTTGGAGGTGCACTCAGATACCATTGTATCATCAGCATAGATATTCACAAAGGGTCTTAGGCTTTTAGAACTAGATCAGAGGAAAGAGATCAACTGCCAAGCTCTTGTCATCAAAGGTTTTTGGTGGGTCACTTATATACCATTGGCAGGTGATGTCTCCTTTAATTAACTGCCAAGCTCTGGTCATATAGAGTTGTATCATCAGGATAGATATTCACAAATGAACAGAGCATACTCTGAGGGAGATCGTTTATGTAAAGTAGAAAACAAGTTCAATGGAGAAGTGAGACTTGAGGTAACCTGTGTTGATCATTTGGCTTTAGAGGGCTAACTATTAACAACTACTTTCAGGGACCTACCTATAAGAAAGGACTTGATAACTGAGAAGACTAGTGATTCCATAGTTAGAGAGCTTGTGTTGTAAACCTCTATGCCACACCTTGTTAAATTCACTTCCAAATTTTGTTTACTTTTTTCAGTAATGATTAATTCTTGTTTTCTCTATTCTTTGGTAGAGGATTTTAGGAAATCTTGCACATATAGAGAGCAAATAGTATTTGATGGTCCCAATATCTTGTGTGAGATTCAACAAATTAAAATTAAGAAAAATTCTCAAAAAGTTAAGTAATTAACAAATCTACAGATTACATATCAGACCAATAATACAGCATTGCTGTCATAATCTGGACTGGTGGGATTTAGTCAAAAACACTTACACAGCCTTGGGAGTGATGAATCATTTTCCACTTTGCAGCACTTTCACACAAATGAAATGTTGTTACTCTATTGCTATTTCCATGGCAAATGTTCAAACAAGATACATTCATTAGTCCCTGCAGTTCAAACATTCCCAGTTAAGCCTTGTGCTACTCTATTGCTATTTCCATGGCAAATGTTCAGACAAGCTATATTCCTTAGTTCCACCAGTTCAGACCATCACAGCTCGGACCTACCATGCCATGTATACACTGTCAACTCATTCCCTTTGTATTCCTTGGTAAGGAGGAAGTTCCACTTAGACATCTTTTCCATAAAAGTCATTTTGTGGAATAAACTCCTAATAGCATGCTCTTCTGATCACTACAATCTTAACCTCTTAAAATCTAGAGGCAGTTGTTATCTATCCTTCATATTCTCACAATATGAATGTCTTCTGCCTTCCTTTATGTACTTACAGAAATCTCATTTAGTAACCTTCTACCTTGAGTGGCTATTAGGACTTGTATTGGGTGAACAATAGTATTAAAAATATTTAACAAAAAAAAAAAAAAAAAATCTATAATTGAGCTTAATCAGAGTTTCAGAGAGTTAATTTTAAAAAGGTTACAACTAGTATACAATTCCAAATACCTTTATGGTGACAAGATTGATTATTAGTAACTGTATCCCATAATAGTTGTCATATTTAGTGTATGAAATGTGTAAGGAAATGTACAAATTATGAAACAGATTGTGTAATAAAAAGAAAGCTACACTATTTACATTATTCAAACTATTGTCCTCATCTTTGTCGCCAAGGACAACATGGCACAGTTGATAAAGGTGTTAGTTAGATCCCAAAGAGTGTGAGTTCAATACCCAGTTAAGGCAGTGGAGAACTTTCAGAGGGGAATTAACAGGAGATAACTGATAACTGACATCCACTAAACATGACACGTGGAAGTAGAACAGTCTACCCCAGTGAGTGAAATAAAGGGTTCAGTTCGAGATTCTGACCATCTGAAGGAGGCCAGAGTGTACAACGGTCAAAATGTTGTAATAAATATGGCGACGAAGATGAGGACAATAGTCCAAATAATGTAAATAGTGTACATAATACATCATGTCAGAAATATAGACAGTTACAAAAAGAAAGCTATTTACAGAGTTTGGACTGTTATTCCTCATCTGTATTGCCATATTCACAACGTTTTGGCCATTGTATGCTACAGACTTTGTCAGGTGATTGGAATTTCTAACTGAACCCTTTAATTCATCTACCAGAGTAGATTGTTCTATATGTCATGCCTCTTCCGGATGTCTCGGTTATCTCCCTTTAACTCAACTCTCCAAATTTTTGTTTACCACTGCAGTAAGCCAGTAATTGAACCCACTGGATCCATCCAACGTTTTTATCCACTGGGTCATGTATCCTTGAGAAAAAGAAAGCTGTTTGATTGCATTATTGTTTGGCTGAAGAAATATTGAACAGACAATAAGCATCTAAATTTAAAATATATTTATAAATTTATTGAGTACATACTGGAAAAATATAATGAAAGAATTAAACAGACCTTGTCAGCTGAAGTTCATAAAATTAGTTCAAGTCCAGGCTGTTACTTTACATATCTCGAAGGCATTTGACAGGGTTGGGCATGATGGTCTTCTTTACAAGTTGAAGTGCTGTGGTGCCTCTGGCTGAATATTCAATGTATCCAAATTGATCAAATCTTTCTTAACAGGTCATGTGATGAAAGTTATGTCAAACATCCACCCTCATAGATCATTTTACATGAATGTTGGGGGTGGGGCTCAGGTCTCTATCCTTGGACCAATGTTGTTTCTTATTTTCATAAATGACCTTCAAGATGTCACCAATTCCCACCTCAGTATTTATGCTGATGGCAAAATTATTTACTCTTGTCTTAATAATAAGTCTGACAGATCTGATAAAATAAAACTGGCAGCTGATCTGACTTGTTAAATGGTGCAAAGAATGGCTTGTAAAATGAAATTACTATCTTTAATCATTAGAGAGAATTATTTTTGCCTTTCATCAGCATGGCTGAGGCTCATCTTCAGGAGAGCAACTCTTTGTGCTTTCTGCTTTGATTTTCCAATGACATGAAGTGGACTGATTATAATGAATTAATTTCTAGGTCCACAGCCAAGAAGGTTCTTTCACTGTGTTGTGCCAAATAATTTTTCTTGAATATTTATATCATCCATATTGCTGCCACATCTTGTCTAGTGCATTGGTTTATATATCTTAAGATTCTCAACAAAATCCAAAGAAGACTCTGTAATGTTATTGGCTCTAACCTGGCATCTTGCCATGACTTTCCCACTGCCATAACATGGCTTCCCTCTGTCTTTTTTATAAATATTTTCGTGACAATAGTTCTAATGAGCTCTCCTTTTTGGTACCTTAACTGCATAAATTTATTTTTTTACTACCAGACTGGCTACTAGGTCTCAGTGTTTTACTGTTTAAATAGATATAACTCTAAGTTTTATTCTAATAGTTTCTTTCCTTGTACTTCTCCCTTTGGTAGCTGGTCTCAAAAATGACCTTCAATATGTTGTTAACTGGGGCAAGAAATGGCTTGTTAGTTTTAATGCCTCTATAACTAAACTGCACTTTCAATTGTCTTAAAGAACCTTTTTTGCCTTCCATCAACATGACCAATGATACCTTCCAGGAGAATAACTTATTACACCTTCTTGGTGTCATATTTCTCACTGACATGAAGTGGAATGATTATATTGAATCAATTTCTAGGCCTCCTGCTAGGATAGGTGGTTCACCATGTCATGCATGACATGGTGAACCAGAATCCTTCTTGCACATTTATAAATCTACCATTCGTCAATGAAACGAATATTGATGCCATATTTGATCTGATTTTTTTTTACGTATAAGTTTTTGTATAATGATTATGGTAATTGCTCCGAGGAGCTGCATTCACTGGTTCCCAGACTTCATGAATTCAAGCGCCCTATGAGGCTAGCATCCCGCTCTCACCCTTTCATTATCGAAACTACTAAATGTAGCCGTCTCTTCTACTCCAATAGCTTCATGTCTCACACCTCTCGCCTGTGGAACTCCCTTCCCTATTCTAGTTTCCCTGAGAGCTATAATCTCCAACTATTCAAATGTAATGTCAATCGACATCTCCAGTTGCCTTGATCTATCCACAATCCTTCTCTTCATCCTTTCCTCTATCACTCCTATCTGATCTTGCTCCAAATTTGAAAATGTGAAACGCTTAAAAAAAAAAAAAAAAAAAAAAAAAAAATATGTATACTTCACATACTGTATTCTTTGGATGATTTTTTACATAACGATTATGTATATTTCACATATGGCATTCTTTGGATGATTCCAGTTATTCTGAAATTTGTCTTGTAGTGATAGATTCTCGTCTGTTTCAGTTTTAATAAGTTTTAATTTCTCTTGAATGTTGTTGAATTTTCATATATTTTTTTTGTTTTTTAATGTAATCATTATTTATTTTTGTGTTTTATTTTGTTGAATTATTTATTTAAAAATAAATTAATTAAATGTAATTAAACAAAATAACTAATAATTACTTTAAAAAATAAATAAAATAAATATATATATAAATATATATAAATATTTACTCATTTTCATTTATTAGGCAATAAATTACATCACTTAGCATCCACCATAGTTTACCCTTATTTAAACAAACAAAACTTAAGAATAATTTATAGTGTTTTCAAATTAAAAATTTGAAAGCATAACAATATTTTTCCTCCAGGTTACTTCTGTGTATAAATTCAAATTATGTAATAAAATCTTCACATTTACCTTGAAAAAGTACCTTTGGGGATGAAATGCATTGGTAAAGAAAAGTTTTCCTTTTGTTTTATATATATATATATATATATATATATATATTAATAACAAGCAGAAGAAATGCGTGTTCTATCAAAAATATCACTTTGGTTAAATTTTACTAAAAATGTGAAAAATTTGACTATGTATTTTCAAGAATAGTATCTGTGACGATTCAGGATTGTAATTCAATTTGTCGCATTCCTATGGACCCTGTACAAGATGAAATATAAATCTGAAGACATTGTGATACTGAAAATATGAAGCTCTAGAGAAAATGTAGAATTAATTGCTTTTATTGACTGTAGAACTAAAATTGTGCAAAATGAATTTATTTATATATTTAGTGACATTAAAAGTTAAAATTACTATTTAGTATGGCAGCCATTGGCATAAACTACAGTTTTACATCAGATGGAAGAATACAGTTTAAAAATTGTTTCATCAAGAATGTCTACCATTCTATTTGATTGTAAATCCCAAACTTTTGCAAGTTTGTTAGCTTTCTGTTAGGTGAGAACTTTGGGAAGGCTTGCAAATCTTGTGACACTGCAATGTCTTCATCAGTTAGAAACTTGTTTGGTCACACATGATGTAAGGCAAGATCGTTCATCATATTGGAATATTTCTCCTCCTGCTATATCTAGTAATATGTTGGAATTTACTCAAATAATATATTTTTCACTGTTCAATATTCCATAGATGTTTAGCAACTTTCTTGTACCATTGCTTTTTATGCAAACCCAAACTGTTAAACGTCCTCCACTGCATTTTACTCTCTCATATATTCAGGATTGTTTCTTTCTATAATGTTTTTTTTTTATATATTTTTTTACATTAGAATTCAATTTTATTCTGCTTTTGTCACCATCACCTTTGCTGATTTTTTATTTTCCCCATAGTAAATGGTCTTTTAGCCAGGGTTTCCATCTTATTTAATTTTCTTTAGTTAATGATGGCTTCTTTTTTTTTTTTTTTTTTTAACTGCAATGCAACCATTTAAATTACTTATACATAGTATCCATCTTACCCTATGAATTGACACTCCAACAGTAATGCTGTTTTCATCCATTTCTTGACAAGCTATTAACTTAGTGTCAGATTCTGATAACCTCACTAGCTTTCTTTCATCTATTTTGTCTAATTTTTAAGGTCTTTCTCACATCCAAAATACTCCTGACACTAGAACACATTTTCCTTAGTAACTTGAACAATGTGCCTTCATATTCCAAGCACCTTATTGATTTCATATCGACTCATTTTTTGTGATATTTCTATAATTTATGACCTTTTCTCAAATTCACTCTTCCAGTTTTGAAACTTAAAGAAATTATACTAAAAAGACAAGTTAAAGGCTCCAGGTTTTACATTTGATAATTTAAAAGGAGAAATTTACATGTGAATCTTAATGTGGGATAAAGTTCAACTTGAAGGGTGCCAAGTGGCTCATAACTTTTCATGCCTTATTTTTACTATAACAATTTCTTCAGGTCTGTGTATCCCCTTGTATTGGTCATATGACACTAAATGGCTAGTCAATGGAAGCCAGTCTATACAGAAACAATTTTTTAGGAGATGTCACTAAAAGAAAATGCATTCCTGTCTTGACATGTGGGTAAACACAGACCCTGGTAAGATAATATACTGAACTTGTGAGTAAAAACAGCTTTTGTAACATCCACTAGCTTTCCTTTTCTGTGTCAAAGAGAAGGCATGCAACATCTTTCTACACTTTGTAAGTATGTTTTCATCTAGTAAAGAAAAACTTAATTCATGTTCTTCTGACTCACCCTAGTTGTCATTATTATAATGGTTTGGGTGGGTAAATACCTGTACCAATGCCCAATACTACCAAGGCCACCCACATAAATTTGGTAAACAACATACAGCCATTAGTGGGACAAATGATGTCCACTGGTTTTTGAGAGAGAAAAAATGTGACTTTCTGAGATGCCCTGGAATCAGACAAACTATCAACACTGATTATTACATCACAATGTGAAACTGAAAGCCTGAATTTCTAGATTTTGATCAAAGAAGAAGACAGTCACATGATAACACCAGACACCACAATAATTTGAATATAATAGATCAAAGTGCAAATGTTGTCTGTCCTGTCCTATCATAGACTACTTATTGTCTAGTTCTAGTATCATCTGATTTTCATTTGTTTTGGGCTGATGACAGATTATACAGACAATATTTTCCTCATAATAGCTATCATTGCTGCTATGAATACATAGACCATATACATCAGTGAAGATTTTTATAAGTCAGGCATGATGGTTCTTATTCTTAGCTGCTAAAAATACACAGCCAAAAGCTGTGATTATATTGAAAATTGTTTTTTTGCTAGCTGAAAACTTTCTTGATCCAATGCTGCTATTGTAACTCCTGTATTTGTGTTGAAAAATAAATAGGAGGCATTACTTTCAGAGCAACCCTTTCATGTGTCAGTTTATGAGGTTGTGTCTAAAATGTTTTGAGCCTAAACAAATAGGAGGCATTACTTTCAGAGCAACCCTTTCATGTGTCAGTTTATGAGGTTGTGTCTAAAATGTTTTGAGCCTAAACAAATAGGAGGCATTACTTTCAGAGCAACCCTTTCATGTGTCAGTTTATGAGGTTGTGTCTAAAATGTTTTGAGCCTAAACAAATAGGAGGCATTACTTTCAGAGCAACCCTTTCATGTGTCAGTTTATGAGGTTGTGTCTAAAATGTTTTGAGCCTAAACAAATAGGAGGCATTACTTTCAGAGCAACCCTTTCATGTGTCAGTTTATGAGGTTGTGTCTAAAATGTTTTGAGCCTAAACAAATAGGAGGCATTACTTTCAGAGCAACCCTTTCATGTGTCTATATATGAGGTGCGTCCCAAATGTTTTGAGACTAAATATCAGTTCTTTTTACAGTGATTTTAAGTTGTTGTTTTATGTGATGATCTTATATTTCCCATATCCATATTTTTTTCCTAAAATTTGAACACTTTTCTTGTGATTTGCATTTCAAGAGCAATAAAAAGTTGAAGAAATTAAATAATGACCTGAAAATCAAAATCAAAATCAAAAATTGAAGTATTATGCCGTCTGTGAATGTTTCACCCTGGGACAACAGATTGCACTGCAGGCAATCTGAGATCACATGCAAAATTGTCTACCCCAACGACTGACTTTTTAAGGGTAAAGACCAAGCATTGAGCTGCTGATGGATGTTGGAGGAGATGAATGCTTGAAGAACAACACACACAGATATGGCCACTTGCAGAAATACAGGAAATGCTTCTGAAAGTATTCTTTTCCTGCTGTTCTATCAAACAATTTTAGGATAAAAACCTTTTGAACTCTCCTCATTTATAAGCTTAGCAAGGATAAGTAGGATAACATTACTATGGCAGGTGCTTTTACATAAATATAAAAGTGAACATTGAAGTCAACACTCAGAGGTGACAGGCTGTTTCATGCTAAACACAATCGTCAGGTAATAATAGCTATTATTACCTTCCCAGATCAAATAAACTTAAAATTACTTAAAAATCAAAAACTGAAAAGAATAAATAAAAATAAAAAACAAACAAATAATAAAAAAATTAACAAACCACTCCCGTTAGAATAGATGAAATAGAATAAAAATAAAAAATAAATACATAAAATACAAATAACAATAATCAACCCAAATAAATAAAGTAAGCAATGAACAAATTAATAAACCAATAATCATTAGAATAGACTACAACAATCTATCTAAAAATTGGATGAGAAAATAGCTATAACTGCTATATAATGATAAAAAAAATTGAAAACTGAATAGAGTAAATAAAAATATACAAAATAAAAAACAAGCAAATAAATAAGAAAAAATAAGTAAAAATTAATCCAAATAAATTAACAAATCACTCCCACTAAAATAACGGTTAGAACTAATAAAAATAAACATAAATAAGCAAAACCAACTAAAATTAATCAATCTAAATAAATAAATAAAATAAACAAATTAAAAACTGTACCCCAACCAGAATAAACTACAGCAATCAATCCAAAAATTGGATGAATAAATAACTTTATCTTCCCAGACAAAAACAAACTATTAAATAAATGACCTAAATACCCCCCCCCCAAATTTTGTACTACGTTAATATTAGGCTGGTGCAAAAATAATGACGTAATAATGTCGTTTTTTGACGTATTTTTTAACGTCAAAAAACAACATTATTACGTCATTATTTTTGAACCGACCTAATAAAACATCAAAAACTGAAAAGAATAAATAAATATATAAAATAATAAATATATAAAATAAAAAATAAAAACAAGTAAAATAAATTAACCCAATAAATAAATAAATTAACAAGCCACTACTGCCAAAATAACAACCAGAATGGATTACCCACAATACACCACTGACCCATATATATAAATATAGTCAAGAAAAATCCATCACTCGCAGCCTGACGATTGCATCTAGCATGAAACAGCCTGTCGCCTCTGAGTGTTGACTTCAATGTTCACTTTTATATTTAAATTTACATCTGCTCTGTCTCTGATATTGATCACTTTATCACATAAAATTTCTGCATATATATATATATATATAGCTCTACTTTGTATTGAGCACTTTTTTAAAAGTAAATGCTATGAACTGTGGATTTTTACTCCCTTTGTTCTTTCTCTCATTTGGATATATATATTAGGTTGGTGCAAAAATAATGACGTGATAATGTGGTTTTTGACGTTTTTTTAACATCAAAAAGCGACATTATAACGTCATTATTTTTGCACCAACGTAATATATACAATTACTCAATATTTTAAAAAATAGATCAATTTAAGAGAAACTATTTTCTCTGAATTCAATCCTCTGTTTCTCTCTTTCACTCACTATATATATATATATATATATATATATATGAAGAAATATAGTCTTAAGATGTGCTATATTTATGGAATAAAGTGCTCAATATCAGAGATAGAGCGTGTGTAAATATAAAAGTGAACATAGAAGTCAACACTTAGAGGCGACAGTCTGTTTCATGCTATATGCAATCGTCAGGCCAAATGTTCTATTATTTATATATATACGGGTCAGTGGTGCATTGTGGGTAGTCTATTATGGTGGTTATTTTACCAGAAGTCGTTTATTTATTTATTTGGGTTAAATTATTTTGCTTGTTTTTATTTTTTGTTTCTTATTTTATTTATTTATTTTTCAATCGGTGTTTTTATTAATGTAGTAAAAATTTGTTTATATCACTTATTTAATCGTTTTGTTTTGGTTTGAGAATTTAATTAAAGCTATTTATTCAATTTTGGGGTTGATTGTTGTAGTTTGTTCTATTATTTTGGCAGGAACAGTTTTTAATTTGTGTTTATTTGGGTTGATTATCTTTGTTTTTTCTAATGGTAACTTTATCGGGATTGGTTTGTTTATTTATTTACTTGGATGAATTTAGGTTAATTTATTTTACTTGTATATTTTCTCTTTTCGGTTTTTTGATTTTTAAGTAACGTAGTATTTATTTAATTATTTTTATTTTATTTTTTTTTTATCGTTATATAACAGTTATAGGTATTTTTTTCGTCTGATTTTTAGTCTAGCTAATATTTTGGTCATAATGGTTTGCTAATTTGTTTATTATTTACTTTATTTATTTGGGTTCATTTTTTTTTGTTATTATTATTATTATTATTATTATTCTATTTCGTCTATTCTAACAGGTGTAATTTGGTAATTTGTTTGGATTAATTAATTTTGCTTATTTTATTGTTATTTTGTTTATTTGTTTTTATTTTGTTTTTTCTGTTTTCAATTTTTAAGTAACGTAGTAAAAATTTGTTTTTATGTCTGCATTTTGAGATGAGCTCGGATCTTTTATTTAATAATTTATTTTGGTCTGGGAAAGTAATGATAGCTATTTTTTCCTCCAAGCAAAGTTATCAAGTTTTTGATTGTTGTAGGCTGATGATCTTTTCCTTATTTTCCAAGATATTTTTGGTGTGATATGCATTTTGTTTTTAATTCCCCAGATATACTTAGAAAGCATTGTACTGTTCGCATATTTACTATTTGTGAAAGATGTTTTGTGTGTATAATTTCTTGTTTCCAGGGTCCTTCACTTACTCTTATGTATACTTTTTCTTCATTATCTGGTGATTTTATTGTGGCTTGGTATATTACGTTGTTTTGTAAACAATTTCCGTTTAAGGGACATTCGTTGCACGTGGGTTTAATTTGTTCGTGTGGTTAATTTTCCTGTTGTGCTTTTTTATTATTTGTGCCATGTTCTCGGTGCAACTCTAGCTGATTTTTATTGTGTTTTTGTTGAATATTTTGTGTAGGGTGCTTGATTTCGGGAAGTGTTTGTGTAAGAATTTGAAGAATACTTTTCCTACGTTTGTTCTTACGTTTTTGCTGCACGGCGGGTTGAACCATATGATATTTCTTCTCCTGTTGGCCTTTTTTGTGTTCTGTGGTGAGTATGTGAGTGTTGCTGGGAATCCGCTATCTTTTAGGGCTGTTTCATAGTCTTTCTTAGCTTTGTTAAATATGGATTCATTGGAGGAATTGTTGGAAAGCCTGCGGTTAATCAATTTTGGTATCTGTTTGATTATAGAAGGCGGGTGGTTGGAAGATGTGTGTATGTAGAGTGGTTTATCATTAGGTTTTCTATATGGTTTATATGTGCCTTTTCTTAGGTTGAAGGTAACATCTAGAAAATCTACTTCGTTTAGGTTAGTTTTTATATCTATGTCGAATGTGTTATTTTTTAAAATCTTTATTATTGCTTTTCAAGTTTTGTCTGTGTTTTGTTTGTTACAGTTTCTTAAGATTATGAGACCGTCGTCCCTGTAGAGTCCTGTGTCATTTCTATCTATTATTTTGCTCAGTTCGTGTAGTAAGTAAATACCTATATATATATATATATATATATATATATAAGGTTGGTGCAAAAATAATGTCGTTTTCTCACACGGTAACATATGTGAGAAAATGACATTATTTTTGCACCAACCTAATATTTACTGATTAAAATTTAATTTATGCCATGGTCAGTCCCTACTCAACAACTGAAGATTTTATTGTGCATGAAACTAAGTCATGCTACCAGTGATGAGTAATATTTAAATTTATTAATATGTACTTAATAGCACTATCATATTACATCAAGCACTATTTTATTAACACCAGCACTCAAAATCTTATATTCACAGACACACTATATATATATATATATATATATATATATTCCAACATAGCTTCCCTTACATACAGGATTTGTCTATTTGTCTCTGATCAGAGGACACCTGGTAGAAATGTATTGTCTGTACAAACTTTTCCACTTTTGTTTGAATACTATTCTATATCATACAAATATCTCCACACACACACACATATTATATATATATATATATATATATATATATATATAGGTATCACCCATGCAAGGCAGTAAAGCCAGTAAAACACAAAGTGTTGCAGGGTGTGAAGGAATTAGGAACAGAAACAATAATGATGAGCAGAAAGAGAAGAGAGTAATTAGGAGGACAGTAGATAGCAACTAATATTGCATTTAAATTTTTGCAGATTAAAGATGGCTGGAAATCAGAGCCAGATGGGATTTCCGCAAATGAGAAGTGTGAGAAAAGAAACTGTTAGCATAGCATCTAGCCAGCTCAACTGTAAATTGATGAAATCACAATGCCAGTCTAGTACTGTACTGAAATTCTAAAACTCTACGTACCACAGTGAAGAGCTCATCCAAACAATTACCATGAAAGTATTTATAGAAAAGACAACGATGGGAAAGTCACTGAAGCTGAGCCACCAGATCAGGACGAATAATATTGCTGATTCTTCTTTGGATCTTATCAAGGAACTCAAGGTAAATAGCAAGTGTACCGGACCATATGTGGCAGCATTATTCTAAACATGGATGTTTGGTAGACTTAAGATGCAAGATGGATTCTGGAGAGAAAAATTGTCTCACCCGACACAATGAACTGACTTTCTTAGCAGCTGATCTAGCAAGGGATTCAATATAGTCTTTCCACTTCAGGTCAGCTGAGAATATGAGCCCAAGAAGCTGTAACATTACTTTCGTGGAGGTTAGCATCAGCCATGCTGATGAAAAGCAGCAAGGGGTCTCTCAGATGATTAATGGAGAGAAGTTTAGTTTTGGAGGCATTAAAGTTAAGAAACCATCTTTTTCCCCAGTTAATGACGGACTTCAGGTAGTTTTGGACATTGGCTGACATATATATGTATATATTATTACTTTAAACATTGTTTTTAGTGGATACCCTTATTTGAGTAGACACTCCATTTATTTTTAAACAGTATTTTATTTTGTCAACCACATTTCACATTTTAGAAAACTTATTAAAAAAAAGTGAACACTTCAGGAGGATTTAAGCCTTTAAATAAGAGACAAAATGAAATCTTTTTTTTTTAAATAAAAAAAATGAAGCATCTACTCAAATACAGGTATCCATTAAAAATTGCATTTAAAGTAAATAAAAATCCATTTATTCTTTAGAAATTGTTTTGTTTACATTTCAGATAGGAAAGTGAACAGTTATAACTTTTGAGAAAATATGAACAACTAAATGTGCTTTAAAAAAAATCTTACTTGATTGGGAAGCTCTTTATAGTAAAGTACAGTATGTGATGGCTAAACTTAATTATGCAAAAATGAAAATAATACTGACATCTCATTTTAATAGATATATTTACCAAGGCACTTGATGTAGGCTTCTGTGTTGAGTCTGAGGCCCTGTGGAAAGACAAAATGGAGGCATAATGTTGCCATCATGAGTGATCACTCCAAACACCTTTGTAAATCATCATTAGACTCATCCAACTGTTTCTGAATCCTCTGCACTGTCCTCAGATTGATATCCAAACACTCTGGAGCTTCTGGTGTTAATGCCAAGCAGTACAGTATGGCGTTTCCACACTTCTGGTGGAGTAAATTGTGTCATGGTGCTCTTTTCCTCACAGATGGTGTCCAATTAACCTTACAATACTGTGCAGTTGACAAAATAAAAAAATAAACCACGTGCATGCGTGAAATTAAAAATATAAAATGGCGACAATTTACCGATCATACTCTGTAAATATGTTGGATTAAAAAAACTTATATATATATATATATATATATATGTATATGTATGTGCATGTGAGTGCATGTAATTATCATAAAATAAGCTGGAATGCTTAAAAGTATAAAGAAAATAGAGTAATCAACGTCACAGGGCAGGCATTTCATATAATAATAATAATAATAAAATGGTATTTGGAAATATATTTCAACCAACCCCAACTTAGAGCTTTTACAATCATCAGATGGCAAAGTCATGGTAGGTTGAAACACTTTGTTCTTTTAAAACATTATATATGTGTGTGTGTGTGTGTGTGTGTGTTTCTAAAGAATTAATGATTTTTATTTTTTATCCAACATATTTCTTGTGGGTACCCATATTTGAGTTGATGCTTTGATTTTTGTTTTGTTTTTATTTTAAACAGTATTTATTTCATCTACCATCATGTACTCTTGAGAAAAACTATCAAAGAAAATATATTCTCCAGCAGATTTCAAACCTACATCCTTTTGCAGGAGAAACCACTATCTTCCCTGGTGTGCTTTAATCACTTGGCTATAAAGAGCTTCACAATTAAACAAGCTTCTACTTTTCCTTTAGAGTGGAGGGGTGCATATCATAGATTCAGAGGAGGGCACAAGACCCTTGCACCATCTCTGTCTGACCCAATTCCCAAAATCTATCTAAACAAAATTTTTTATGGAATAAGTTATCAGCGTTGGTTAGACTGAAAACTTTCCAACATTCTCTTGCCCAAGTTATGTCCGAAAAGTAAAGCATTAATGAATTCAACATATTAATTACTTTACAAATGAATATTATCAGTTATTCTATACCAGGATGGAACATTTCATCACTACTAACTCAATATGAGGCTCAACTCATTTCCATGGCAACTCAACTCCAGGACAACTCCCTACCAACCTACTTAATATGAGGACAACTCAACACTGATGTTGAATTCATAGCTTGAGGCCAGTGCTGGCCATCATAGCGTAGACAACTCTTAAATTAGTTTTGAGTCATAGAGATTTTGAAAGTTTGGATGTTTGTCTTAGTGAATTATTTGTTACAACAGCCTATTTTGTCTGACTGGTTTTTAATGTTCAAGATCGGACAATTAACCATGCTTAAGCCACAAACAGAAAACTGAGCTGGGGATGGAGCACCCCTCAATATGGAGATTGCTTACAGGGCTGCAAAAGGTAAGGAAAAAAACGAGATGCATTTTTTGAGCAATTAACTGGAGGTCATCCTGCTCCCCCAAAATTGAAGAAGTCGACAAAGACAAGTGAAAGAATCTTGCAGATTGTTTCTTCTTTTTCACAATGATCTCCAACTGAATATTTCAGGAGCATTGCATATAAATTTCCAATAAATTTTTAAATTGAAAATAAAGTCATGTATTAAAAAATGTTCTGTAATAAATTACTTTGTTTTTAAAAAGTCAACAAAAAAATTTCATGGTTTGCATATCATTGAGTTCTTTTCATGCTTAGTTGTCTTGGAGTTTAGTTGTCCCAGAGATGAGTTGGCAGGTGTTGATTCATCCTGTTTCTGTTCTATGCTATTTCTTTATAGAGCAACATTTGAAAGAGAGAGAAATATACAATTGCCCCATTGGTGTACTTAAAAACACTCCTTAAAGAATGTGTTGCCAAGTGACTGGAGCTACACTTTCATTGCTGTAACAAGAGGTGGGGAGTCTGTAACTGAGTAACCCAAATGGGTGATAATCCAAAGGAGCCAAGGTTGGTTCCATGACCTGGAAGCATCCATAATCATCAAACCTCAGAAAATTTAAAGTTCATCAGTTAGAGAAAACATTGATGGTAATTGTTTTCCTAGATTCAAATGGTGTGCTGCCCATAGACTTCATAGCACCTGCTACCAATCTTTACTTTCCAGCCTTGACAGAGTTCAAAAGTATTTATGCGGCCTTGTGGATGATAAATCATTTTCAATCCTACACCTAGCCAGCCAATGCAGTCCAAACACTGGACAGAATGAGAGAAGCTGTTCATCAAAAGCAACAAAGATGTTGTATGACAATATCATGTCATACATGACCAACCTAACAGAAAAATCAGCTTCAGACATATTCACTGCATAGTCCTGATAGCTGGGTGTGTTCATGCTGTTTGATGCTATTGCTACAGAGGAGAAAGTGTGGCTAGAGTTACTTGATGTCATGTTTTAAAAGGATTATTTATGTACATGTACATTGACAGGATAAGTGGGTTAAACTTGGAAAAGTATCAGATGATCTGGTAGTATATGCTCAAGACCTGAATTATGTATCTGGCTTCTTATGTTCAGTCCCTCCAAATCCAAGCTTTCATCACCACTGAGCAGATGCTGATTTTTTAGTCATAATAAACATTGTACTCTCAATGACGCTCCTTGCCTTGAATGTCTGTTGGGAATTAAGCTCATCCCAAACCTCAAGTGGAACTCATATATACAATCCATTGCTAAATACACTGGAAAAATTATCAGTTTTTTGTATCGCCCCCAAAAGTATCTGACTCCTCCTCCTATGCTCTATTTTAAGAAGAACCAGATCAGACCAAAAATGGAGTATTACTGCCATATTTGGGCTGGAATCACCAAACAGCTCAAGCTGTTACCTTGGGTATCTCAAAGACATTTGACAGGGTTTCACATACAGTACTTTTTTCACAGATTGAAGGCTTATGGTATTTCTGACCAATTTTTTTTTAATTTGATTTAGTCTTTCTTAAACTGCAAAATGAAGGTTGTCTTGAATGACCACTAGATCTTTCTATGTTAATGTCTCCCCCAGGGCTCTATACTTGGTCGTACATTCTTCTTAATTTTTATTAACAACCTTCCCAGCATCATCTGTTCTCAACATGGTATCTCTACTGATGACAAAACTATTCCTGCCTTAGTTGTAAGTCTATATATTCAATAAAATCAAATTGGTAGCTGGTCTCAAAAATGACCTTCAATATGTTGTTAACTGGGGCAAGAAATGGCTTGTTAATTTTAATGCCTCTATAACTAAACTGCACTTTCAATTGTCTTAAAGAACCTTTTTTGCCTTCCATCAACATGACCAATGCTACCTTCCAGGAGAATAACTTATTACACCTTCTTGGTGTCACATTTCCCACTGACATGAAGTGGAATGATTATATTGAATCAATTTCTAGGCCTCCTGCTCGGAAAGTTGGTTCACTATGCTAAACAATATTTCTCTCTAGAATCTATCTTACACCTTTTTTTGGCATTCTACCATTCATCTGCGCATTGAATATTGCTACCACATTTGGTTTGGTGCTCCATGTATTTAGAGATTCTTGATAAAATCCTAAGGAGAATTTGCAATGTTATCGATCCTAGCCTGGCATCTCCGCTTCAGTCATTTATACACCACTGTAAAATGTGCTTTTCTATAAATATTTTCATGGCAATTATTCTGATGAGATTTCCTCTTTGATACCTCATATTCTCCTCAGGAATTTAAGTCCAGTACTAGATTGGCAGCTAGGTCTCATCTATTTACTGTTGAAATAGATATAACTAAGTTCTACACTAACAGTTTCTTCTCTTGTATTTCTCACATGTTGTATGCTCTTCCGGCTTGTTGCTTTCCTGTCAAACACAATCTTCAAAAATTTAAATGCAATGTCACTACCATTTTCTGACACCTCCATCCTGTTCTTTTATTGTCCTTTCTCCTTAATGTTTTTTTTCAGTTTCCTTCACTTTCAGTAAACCCCTGTATTTTAGTGGCTTCATTTCCTTGCTTGGGGTGAAATTATATATATATATATATATATATATATATATATATATATATATATATATATATAAAATTTCTCAATATATGTGCAGTACTTATCGAAAAGTGCTCAATAACAGTGATAGAGCAACATATTTAGTTGCATGGATATGAGTTTGTGACTCTGGGTTTCATGCTTTGTGATCATCAGACAAACTCTGATGATTGCAAAAAACCCCAAAAAAAACAAGATTACAAACTCATATCCATACAACTGAATATATAAGTGAACAGTGAAGTCAACACTCAGAGGCAACAGACTGTTTCATGCTAGACAGAATCATCAGGCCGCATGTGTTGAGTTTTTTCTTGACTACTTACCCGTATATATAGCCGAGAAAAAAAAACCAACACATGTGGCCTGATGATTGCATCTAGCATGAAACAGTCTGTTGCCTCTGAGTGTTGATTCAATGTTCACTTTTATATTTACATATGCTCTATCTCTGATATTGAGAACTTTATCCCATAAATATAGCACACCTTATATATATATATATATATATATATAAAAGAGTAGAGCTTGTTTCCTGTTTAGGATTAGATTTCTGGTTTCATCTAAAGATTTTTTTCATTCTCTTTCACTCCTAGTAGCCCTTTGCATCTGAATGGCATTATCTTCTTGCTTGGGGTGAACTGATTAAAAAAAATATATAAGTTAGAGTGATGTTTTTGATATAATCTTTAGAGGTATGTGTGAAATAATCTTTGTTCCAAAGACCTGTAAAATCCTGAAGTAAAATATTTTCAAAAGAAATCACTACTAGTTACTTTTGAAGTCTTCTTTTAACAGTCAGATGTTAGTTTACCTTGAAAGGAACAATGCAGTTAGTATCCAAAGATGAGATTAATGCATACAATATTTCACAGCTCTAGCATCACTCCTTCATAGTTAGCCTATGTACTTTTCAGTTCACCCTCATATATATATATATATATATATATATATATATATGAAGAAATATACTCTTAAGGTGTGCTATATTCATTGGATAAAGTGCTCAATATCAGAGATAGAGCACGTGTAAATATAAAAGTGAACATTGAAGTCAACACTTAGAGGCGACAGGCTGTTTCATGCTAGACGTAATCATCAGGCCTGATGATTGTGTTTAGCATGAAACAGCCTGTCGCCTTTAAGTGTGTGTGTGTGTATATATATATATATATATATATATATATATATATATACACACACACGCACTCACACAAATATATTAAAACAAAGGTGTAGGAAGAGAAAGGGTTTTTCTTTTTCTATGTGAGTATTCTTTCAGAAATTTGATGATCATGGCTCTCTACAATTACTTATCTTTTGTGGCTCTTAATAAATTGTGTCTTTGTTCCGCCATCCATTTACACAAGTTCACTAGGTAGGTTATGCATTGTTTTTCTGTCTCTCTGACTTCCATCTGTCTTGTGAGTATCAAATTTTCTGGGCCTTCTTTTCTCATTATGTGACCTAGTAATTTCAACTTCAATTTCTTCCTGATGTTAAGTCTAAGTGTCCTTTTTGTTTTCATTTTCTCTAAAAACTTTTTCCATTGATCACATGTTCGGTCCATGGGATTTCTAGCATCTTTCTGTAGAGCCACATTTCTGTTGCTTCGTTTCTTCTTCATCTGTAAGGAAATTATCCAACATTCACTCGCATATAGAACGGCTGATATGCCATAACAGTTCAGTGCTCATATTTTTGTTTCTAATGAAATCTTTAAGCACAAAAAAATTACAGTGAAGTGTAGATTGAAAAATATAACAAAAAATAAACAACAAAAAAAGTTAAATTATCACTCCTCACTCTTCAGAGATCAATCAAGAAAAAAACAAATATGACTATATAAAAAAAAAAAAAAAAATGGTAAGATACAGCTAGAGAATCAGCAGTATAAATCAAAGACCCATTACATTCAGAATAAATGACCATTCTTTCTGCTAAAAGTGGGGTGGGTAGGTCACTTATACTTAATATAAAGGGTCTCAAGCATGGTTTACCATTTTGGAGTGTTTTCTTCTTTTTTTAAATTGTTGTACACATGTTTTGTCCTCAGTTGAGTTCTGAAGAGTGAAGATCATTTTTGTTGTTTCTTTACAGTGAGTAATAATTTTTTTATTCCTCTGAAATGTTTTTAATGTAGTTGTGTGTATATTTATATATTCTTTTAAAATTTTTATTAAGCTCTAATAAAATTTTGTAGATATTTTAAGTCATTTGGGTTCTATTAATTTATATTCAAATCTTTCATCAATTGATTAAATATATTTAACTGCTTAAATCTGATTTCAATGCTTTGTGCAATTACTTGAACAAAAAGTTATGAGAAAAATAATTTAGTTTGGTTGTTTTACCAGCAATATCAACCCTCTATGAGAAGAATAAAACATTCAAAACATTGACAAGTGGTCAATATTAAGTGTCTTCAAAAATACACACACATATATTTGGGATTCTTTTTTTCAAAATAGAATAACATTTAAGAATGGATATGCATGCAGCAGTAGTAAAAACCTTGGTAGCAGGTCCCCAAACAGCAGACAGATAGGACACATATAACAAAACCATTTTTTTTTTAATAGAAATGAGAGTCAACAACAAAAAAATTAGTCATCACAGAAGAGAAGTTTATACACTGAAATACTAGACAATCTTTAATTCTGATTTTTGGAAACCTGTCATGGCTAAAATATTGGATACATTATTCCAAAGTGGGAAGGATGTTGGGCTGGAACAATAATTGTATACAAGCAGGTCATATAAATTTCCAATAAAAAGTTCTGAGCTTTTTTTTTTTTTTTTTTTTTCTGAAACAGCAACAAAAGAACATAACAAGTAGATATTAACAAAGATGAAACTATTTATCAATATGGTTTGTGATTGAGTGTAAAAAGGGATCCAAAGTTATTGATTATTGATTTTTGTTAATTTTGTTTGGGGCCATAATTTTTTTTTTTTTTCTCTTTAGCTGAAAAAAAAAAAAAAAAAAAAAATATCAGTTTTATAGATTATAGTATTTTTCTTTTCATGTGTGGGTTTTAGGAGATATTTAAAGCAAAAAAAAACTTTGGAGAGAGATAGGAAAATATTTAACTATTAAACAATTGCAAATTGTTGTTATGCTGAAGAAGTGATATTTAAAACTGTTCAACAATTTTAAAATTTCAAAATGGGATGGAAAAAAAAAAAGGTTTTTCTCTCAGGTTCTTTTTTTGTTCTTTTTGTATTTTTTTTTTTTACAATTTACTTTTGTTTTTCTTAGAAAAAAGAAATACAAAAAATATCTCTTTTCCAGATTAACAAATCTGGCAATATAAATATTATGTGGTCAACATTATCATCATATAAAACTGACAAAAACAGTTCCACTCATAAATATAGCCTCAAACTATTTTTACCACATATCAACACATTTCACAAATAATAATAATAATAATAATAATAATAATATCAAACAATTAACAATGTTTAATTTTCTATAATTGATTTTTGTATCAAAGATGATTTCATTGTCCTTATGAAGAAAAAATATTTTCATAATAAATACATAAATAGCGTCCAATGAGTAAACATGATATTGGATTGAACGTTGTGTTTTCTTTTCATCTGGATCCTTTTCACTTTAGTCTTTTCGCTAAAATCATATCTTCAGTCAGTCGCCACACTTTAGACACAACCTACCTACCTTCAAAATATCCAAAGTTTAAAACAATATTTTACTTAAGGATTTGGAAGATGTTCAAATTTGGACAGTTATATTCACTCCTCTACCAACATCAAAATTTTTTTTCTTTTTTAAATTAAAAAAAAAGAAGGGTTTTATAAAAATTGAAATAGACAAGCAGATTTTGAATATGAATGAAGTAGTGGCTGCCATTCCATCAATTTATGTTTCTTTTTTTCTCCTTCATTTTATTTGTTAGTCTAATACAGTAATTCTCAAACTTTTTTTTTTTTTTATTTTATTTCAGAGTGCACTTGTAGAATAACTAAAACTCTGGGGCACACTTAAAACTTTAATAATAAAACATTACTCATGAAATCTGAAAATGGGAAATTAAATAAAGAAGTTTCCTTTATTTTTAAGACATTACATTGTATAATTAATTATGCTAAGGTGACATTCCCACCTCATTTGAGGTGCTTTGGCAAAGAAGAAAATTACCTTTAATAGTCGTCACTTTTGATTTAGCATCCCCAAAGAGGACTAGCGGCACAGTTTTCATTTAAAAGAAATTTATGAAGAATTTGCTTCTTTTTTTTTTTTTTTTATAAAGGCCAATAATTACTGATTTAAATCCCTTAAGGCAAAAGGGGAAAGGATTATCCACTCCTTAAATATTAAGGGATTTAACTTGTAGTTTAAAATATCAAATGACAAAGACTTAGAAATAGAAGCCATGTGCTTTTAGTTTTTAATTGGTAAAATTTCTCAAAGATGCTTTTTGGGATGACTGTTCACTTGTGCTGCTTGAACCTTTGAGGAAATAAACAAAATACTCATGCAGTTGATGTAATGCTTTTACTATTTTGGTATTATAGAAAATACTATTTACATTATTCGGACTGTTGTCTTCATCTTTGTTGCCATATTTATTACGACGACAATAGACAGAATAATGTAAATACCTCGTCTCAAAAATATAGACAGATATTAATATTGGAAACATTTGGCATTCATTCATCCACTTAGTATTACATTGGCATTTATAAAATCTTTCTCTTAAAATAGTTTTTCAAGCAAATAGTTTCCTGAAGTGCACTGTTATTGCCTTTTTTAGTATTTATTGAAGTTTCCTTCCTAACCTTTTGCTTAATAGTAATGTGGAAAGTCAATATCTTGATTATATCATTATTTTCTCTTTTGATCACATGTGTTATCTATTTTGGTTGTTGTTGCTGCTATTGAAAGTCATCAAGTGATATGGTTTTAGTTATTTGATAAAGTTCTTTGTAATTTGGTAGCACCAATCTCAAAGATCTGATGAAGTATTTTATTCTTTAAGATATAGATGCATCATTTGCTCAAAGCCATTTTTAATCATTGATCTGGAGCAAGGAGTGTATGTCATAGACCAGAAAATATTTTCAGAAGAACAGTTTGGTGTCATCAGAATTAAAATACTAAAAACCATTTTGGACCTAATTTGAAAAATTATTTCAAATAGAATACATCATGTGTAATTTATATGGGATTCATTTTCAGCTGCTAAACAAGTTTTCAAGCTTATACTTTGGGACTTAACTCTTGCAGCTTAACTGACAGGAAGAAAAAGAAAAATGTTTATAGAGTTGTGAAAAGATGATTTTCATTAGACTTTTGACCACAGAAATGCAATTCAGCATACAATAAAGTAGTATTGACATCTACTATTAGATAAAGTACTTAAGGCATCCTTATTTATCTGAAGGGGTTTTCACAAACAAGCGTAGATCAAAGATTTTTCAGATGTACAATGGGGTACTTCCCACTAATTTTATTACTTATCATTTAATAAATATAGCAAAACTTGATCTTTAAAAATTCAATATCTCAGTGTTTAATCTTTTCCAGATAAATTACCTAGTCAGACAGTTTGTTTACAACCAAATATGATAAAACCAATTGACTATAGATATGTATATGCAATTGAATTGGCTTGAGAAAACTGGTGGCTTATGTATAGTGGCAGCTTGTTATGAAATTAGCAATTTATTTTGTGATTTTCCATCCAAAAGTGATTATACAATGACAGGCAGAAATAGACATACAAAGGTTCAAGAGGGGGGGGGGTCTTGTAAGCCATTCTTGACTGATAATGAAGTTAATGTAATGGAAATAGATGAATTCTGATTCTTCAACTGGCAGTAATTCAAGTCCATATTTATGTGACATTTATTGACAATTTTCTTGCATTTGATCTTCATGGAAACAACTAAACCTAGATACTCATGAGTAAACTTGTCACTACTATATCACCTGAGCATAATGCTAATAGAATATATATGATATAGAGAGGTCTACTATATCACCTGAGCATAATGCTAATAGAATATATATGATATAGAGAGGTCTACTATATCACCTGAGCATAATGCTAATAGAATATATATGATATAGAGAGGTCTACTATATCACCTGAGCATAACCCTAATAGAATATATATGATATAGAGAGGTCTACTATATCACCTGAGCATAATGCTAATGGAATATATATAATATAGAGAGGTCTACTATATCACCTGAGCATAACCCTAATAGAATATATATGATATAGAGAGGTCTACTATATCACCTGAGCATAATGCTAATAGAATATATATGATATAGAGAGGTCTACTATATCACCTGAGCATAATGCTAATAGAATATATATGATATAGAGAGGTCTACTATATCACCTGAGCATAATGCTAATAGAATATATATGATATAGAGAGGTCTACTATATCACCTGAGCATAATGCTAATAGAATATATATGATATAGAGAGGTCTACTATATCACCTGAGCATAATGCTAATAGAATATATATGATATAGAGAGGTCTACTATATCACCTGAGCATAATGCTAATAGAATATATATGATATAGAGAGGTCTACTATATCACCTGAGCATAATGCTAATAGAATATATATGATATAGAGAGGTCTACTATATCACCTGAGCATAACCCTAATAGAATATATATGATATAGAGAGATGTCTCTAACTTATAGGCTGATCAAAATTATATATATATATATATATATATATATATATATATATATATATAGTATAGAAGGGTTAACATGTATAAATACATCACAAATTGAATTCCCTTAAGTTGATTAATCTTAAAATTAAATCTAACCTGGAAAGAGTTAATTGTTTGTTTCGGAGATTTACCAATCAAAATGCAATCATTATATTTGTTTTCAAAGATCATAAAAGATAAGAGTTTTAAACAATTGGTGGCCAATCAGGATGAATTGCTAAAATCAACCTTTGATAAAGAGACATTAAATTTGCAATTGTAAGGAGAGCAAATGAGCATCCAAATGCAGTGCAGCACTCAAAATTACAATAGAATTTGATGAGTAATTAAAAGTTAAAAAAGCGAAACTTACTTAACTTATTGGTGTGACGGGCAGTTGGGGTGAGGTAGATACAAATGGAGGAATAATAATTCTATGACTATTCTTTGGATTCTCTGTTTAAAATATGACAGCCCTTTTTTGTTCCTTTCCCAAATTATTACTGTTAACTGCTTTGCTCTCTTCCTCTCACTCAGATACAGGATTGATGTATAAGGTGGAACAGAGTTACCTTTAAGGGTTAATTGTTAGTAATAATTAATTTGTCTTGTTTGTTGGTACATGTGTACTGTAGTCAAAGTGATGATGTTTCTTGAAATGAAAATTTTCTTTTTATTACAACTTATACTAATTTCTCTACTTATTTTTCTTAAATAAATAACAAATGGCATTTTAGGAAATTCTTTTCTAATTTTCATTCCACTTTGAATTAGCCTATTTATCGTGCATATTCTTTAAGTAGGGCATGTTTGTTATCACTTCCAACTGGAAATGTGACTGTTTTTTTGATTTTTACCTCTAGCAGGTTATCAGTTTGTACTTCATTTTCTCTTTTTACCTCTAATATGTGTCTACTTCAATTTAAAAAAAAAAAAAAATTGATAGGAGGAGTGTGTGAATGAAACTGACCAAATACTAACTTCTACCACTCTTCTGAAAATGACCAGAAACCTTCTTGATCACTTACACATACACACTGACCATCTTAAAAGAATGTGACTTACATGTGGGATGACTTTCACACTAGTTCTTATTGGTACTAACTGGCCAGCCAATCAGCAGTAAGCATACTGTTACTGTTTCAGTTGTTAATTAAGATTAAATTTTCATAGCAGGGGACAAGAGGTTGATTGGCAAAGTTGGGGTTTACAGGTGGTCTGAGAAAAAAAAAACAAAACAAACAAAACAAGGTGTATAGAAAAGCTCTTGTGTACAACAAGAAAAACAAATGGTACACAAGTCATGGCAACTGTACATATAAATACACTGATTAGAATAATTTACTTAATAAGTTGTCGGTGAGTGATGGTAGCATTTTACATGATATCTGCCAGTTAGAATGGGCAAAGTACTGGTTTTGTCTATGTGAAGGAAGTTGAAGAAAAGAAAGTTTGCTTAAAGATAAACAAATATATCACAAATAATTCAGAAATAATATATTAAAAAAAAAATACCATTTATACTTTCAGGGATAGTACGACATAGTGTCAGGTTAAAGAAATTTCCTTCTTTTTTTTTTTTGGAAAAAAAAAAAAAAAAATTCTATGTACAAAACTGCTTACATTCATTCCACAGCAGAAACTTTGATTTTTTTTTTTCATGTAATATTCAAAGTTGAGCAATGTAGAATCTTGTAATTACATGGATGGGTGATCACCTGGAAACACCAGTAACTGTAAGCAAACAATCCAGCCTGTTCTTGGAGATCCACTTCAGGACAACCAGTCCCAAGCCATGCAACAGAAGAGGACTAGGCAAGGGACTAACATTCTCTCCTTATTAAAAACACAAAAAGTATATCAGCTACAGAAATGACATGATCATCCAATGCTTGCTCAACAAAATGGGGAAAAGACTTTGGGGGTTTTCTCTATGTACATAAAATTCCATTGCATAATCAGTAACATTCTGACACAAATTCTGAAGAATGCAGTCTTCAATTTTTTTTTTTTTTTTTTTTAAAACATTTAGGTAAATTTGGTTTGATTCAGTGAATTATTTCTTTTCATTTAATTTTAATTTTTTCTTTTGAAATTGTGGGGGTCTATTTTCTTTTGCATTAAAAATTTACACTCATAGAAACACATGCACAACAAAATCCATTATCTTCTTGGATGTTATTAAACCTGAATACATCTTTTTATCTCTTCTTCAGATGATATATTAGGTTGGTGCAAAAATAATGACGTAATAATGTATTTTTTAATGTCAAAAAATGACATTATTACGTCATTATTTTTGCACCAACCTAATATATATATATATATATACACACACACAACTCAAAAACTAAACAGCATCTAAGATAAAAATATATATATAAAAAAAAGGAGGAAATATACAACTCATTTTTTGAGAATAACATCTTGAATGTACATGCATCTTTTAATTAAATTTCACTTTTTCTTTTTTAATAAAAAAATCTCTGCTCTTTTTCAAGTATGGAGTCGTCTGATTGATGTACATGACAACCAATTTAACCTGCTGAACCCTGAGACCTGACCCACTTGCTGATACACATTTTGGGCAAATTTCATTATTTCAGAAGAGTACCTGTGTAATGGCACAAATCAGAAGTGAAGAGCAGCAAATGGCCAGTACAAAGTTGCTGATATGAAGATCTCCTATTCTACTTACACATTAGTCTGTGTAATTCCTTTTAGATTCCAGAGTATTATGGGTTAAGTATCAGAAAAAGACTAACTTTTACTTGAATGAAATATGATTTAAAATATTTAGATGAGTGTACAGTCAGAAATGTTGGGTAATAAAAAAAAAAAAAAAAACCCCAGAAATTTACCATATATACTCATGTATAAACCATACTTCATATATAGTGACCCCTGAATTTTTTGGGGAAAAACCTGATTTTTTTCATATTAGCTCGTATAAAATATGCCCACAGCTTCTGAGCAATGCTATTAGGTTGGTGCAAAAATAATGACGTAATAATGTTGTTTCTTGATGTATTTTTTAACGTCAAAAAACAACATTATTACGTCATTATTTTTGCACCAACCTAATAGTAGGCCTATAAATATTGCATACTGAGCATCATCCTGGACACATTTTATAGCAAATAAATGGTCTTCATTTTTTTTTCGTACAAAGCTAACCCAAAATAGTAAGAAACACTTACCAAAAAATATTTGATACAAAGATTTAGATACCGTACTTTTGTTTTATTCATGACTGATTTTTAACCTCTTCAAATATTTACCTGCATATAGTCTGACTCTCTATTTTTTGCATAAAAAAATTGATCGTAAAAACTCACACTATATTCGAGTATATATGGTAGTTCATGAAGAAAAAATTTAGACAATAGCAACTCATAAAAATTCAAGAAAAAGTAATATTTTCCAATTACTTAACTGATTTTCAGTGGGAGATCTTTCAACCTTTAATTATACTGTAAAAATTTGTGGTTAAAAGCTTCAAAACAGTTTATTAACAGTTAACATATAGCACAAATATCATTATACCTGAACTATTTCTTTGGTCATTCAAGACATCAGGACAAAGACTTTAAATAGTTGTCATAGACCATTTTTTTTAATTGTAAAAAACAATAAAAAAAATTCTCAATATTTTATAGAAAGACATTGAAAAATGTCTCTACTTTTGTCAATACCTGTCTTTCATAATTTGTTAAATATTTACATAAAGACATCTTTTGAATATCTGAGTCAGACCAGATACTAAAAAAAAAAATTCTATTTGATAAAAAAATTATAATATATCAAGCAGTGTTTTCTTTTTTTTCATTTTTAAAGAATGCTTCAAAAATTAACCTTTGATTCTTTGTCTATGATTTCAGTTATCACACTTAATTTCACCTTTAGTACTTGGCATTATTCATAAATATTACTTCCCATAGCCCTCTTGTTGATTTTGCTGTTGCCATAGCAGGATATGACAATACAACATCATTTGGAGTGGCAGAGAAAAAAGTGCTAAAGGTTAAGAAACAGTATAAATTCTTAGATGCTTGGTAACCAATGAAGATATTTTCTTTTAATTAAAAATACAGATTTATTTTATTTATACTTTTGGAATTTTAAAATGAAACGGTAAAATCTGATATGCATTACATTGTATTTAATTATTACTTATAGCATATATCACTCTTTGGCACTTACTGTTTAGAATCCATAAGCAAAGTATTTTAAATTAATTGCAAGAAGTTTGGAAACTCTTTCCAGTATACAAACATATTTCTGATCCAATCAAATTCATTTTGGATTAAATTGGAGAGTTTTTTTTTGTATTTTATAAGAAAGTATTTTTAATATCCAAAATCAGTTGTATTTAGTTTCATAATTTACTTTCAATTGAAATTTATTGAAATTATATATTTTCATTTTCAGCTGTAATGTAAAGTGAATTTTTTAAAACCTTGGACAAATAAACTGAACTCTCTAATAATGCATGTAGTTAAGGATAGAAATTAACTTTTTAAAAATGTTTGAACAAAAAATTCCCGGATAAAAAAATATCCCATTTAGTATTCAAGTTAAAAAAAATAGTAAGCAATAATATTCTAGCAATTCTGGCTGAATTTATTCCTGGATAGATTCACAAGAAACTCCCAAACGATGGCACTCAGACATTCATAAAATAACAGTTTAACTCTGAGTAATATTTTACAGCAGGAATTAACTTCAAGTCCTGCATAACAGAGATAAGAAATGCAAACTTTAATTTTTAATTTGAAATTTGATTATAATTTAATTAGACTTTGAGACAATAATCCTGGCAAAATCTTGTGTGCTGTATTAAAAAAAATGGCTTCTTGGTTGTAAATTTCATACTCAACATATTTGCATTAATCCTAATTTCATTAGTAGGTATTTTAAAATTGAAAGAAAATTGGAGGCTTAACAAGCACATCTTTTGTTTTATGCGTATGTTTCTGAGATGAGGTATTGTAATTATTTACACTATTTACATTGTTCAGACTGTTGTCCTCATCGGTTCCAAATTCCAATCACCTGAAGAAGGCCAGAGTGTACAGCAGTCGAAACATTGTGAAACTATAAATTTTTGCCATTAGACAACAACAAAGGAAGTTGTGTGATTATTTACTTGAGTATCAAGCACTATTATATACTACTTTACAACAGTTTATGTAATGGTAGTTTCATTTAAATATGTAAAGAGTGGAGATGGTAAATAATCTCCCTCAGTGAAGGGGGGAGAAGTTGTTCATATTCAGTTTGTGGGACTACATTCTTGAGTAATATATGACTATGATATACAACATTAGAACACTATAAAAGTAATATTCAATTAATTTTTTATACAACTGGCATGTGCACTTCTGAAATATTTATAAGGTGAATTTAGTGATAAAAAAGTTTTCCCTTACAAAGATCTACAAGTCAAAAGTCAAAGTGAAAAAATATTTTCCTCTAAAATTTCTCAAAACTTAGTAGAAAGTACTCATGATAATATTTTAAATGAAGTTTCTGTTTATGGTCTGTTATAATTTGGTTTTACCTATTGGTTTTGAACAATACTCACTGGAAGAATTATATATATATATATATATATATATATATAGCTAGCTACTCAAATTTGAGGATACCTGTCTACTAGGGCAGCTAGCCCATCCCTATTGCAGATGCTCGCTCAGTTACATTTTGTATTTGTTCAACACCCAGAACCCACCTGTGGTTTATACTGCAACTATGCTGAAAAAACCTTAGTTACAGTTTCTAGGAGAGAGAGTGTTATCTAGGATGACCAACAATCTGAACAAGGCCAGCACACTCATGATCACACCATGATCACGATGACTTATGACTTGGTGCTAGCACAGGTATTGATGGCCCCACTATGTTACATCTACCCAATTGCACTCACAAGGCTTGGGTCAACCTGTGGTGTGATTTTCACACATTTTCCAAAGGTGCTGCATGCTGGGATTGTCCTCTTCCAGACTGATGACATTAGGAAGTCTCCTTCCTGACAAATCAACCATGGTGAGATTCAAACCCAGGTCCCATAGTCAGAAAGTGAATGTTCTAATCACTCAGCCACGTGCTTATATATATATATATATATATATATATATATATATATATATATATATATATATATATATATATATATTGCTCTATTTTAAATTCTTTTAAAAGAGCTTTTTAATACACATAAAAATAATATTTTTTGCTTAATTTAACTATTTACATTACTGTTTCACACTAGCAATTTTTTCAAAATGGCTGACTGTTTATTAACAGTGTTCCAGAGAACTATATTTTTGCACATTTTTTTAAAAGTAATGTATCATTGTGTTGACAGTTGAAAATAATCAAATTCCTTTTACTTATTAAACTATTCATGTTCTTAAATTCTACATATTATATATGTAAAAAAAAAAAAAAAACTGAAGGCAATCTGAATCTGCAATATATTAAAAGTGTGCATACAAAGCCCAGTGATAAATAGCCAGCAAAAAGTTTGGAACATCATTTTTGTCTCAAAATGGGAAGAAAAGTTTGCAAATGCTAAATTGGCAAAAATTTATTCAAGGAGAAGAAAGTATCTAAAATAGAAAATACAAACATATGAACCAACATATATATTTGTGTATTTAGGCAGCAATCCTTCTTTCATAGACATTTCATTGAATATTACAGACAAGGTGCTTTTATTTAGTTTTTATACAATTTCTCATGCGATCTAATATTTTTTTTCTTTTTGGATGATAAATTATATAAAAGCACCTTGTCTGTTGTATTCAATGAAATGTGCACATATATATATATATATATAGTTTTATATTTTGTTCTGAAAAGATCTTTTTTACGGTTAAATTGAAATCTTTAGCTAGGTTCTGAATATCTTTTTGAATGTTCTTAACCTACCACTATTTTTAATATAAATTATAACAGCTTTTTTAAGTTGAATATATATTTGTAAAAATCTTAACTGAGGAAGGATACAGACAGATTTTCAAATTTACATTTAAAATGTATTCTCAATTGCCAATTTAATGTAATGATTTTTGTTTACAATCCGAATGTCATTTTAGGTCACCATGGGTGTTAATACAATGGAGGCATTTTTCTTTTCCTTCCTGCCTACACAATGATAACTTCATATCTTTCTTACCCCTGCTCTCTATATGAAATCACTATTCTTAATTTTTAAACCTAAAGTTAATTTTTCCATCTTCATTTGATCTACAGGTCTGAGGATATGAAGCCATGTTTTACCAGCTTCAATGAAATAAAATATCACTTATGGTTTTTTAAGTGTTTGTTTGTCATTATATAATAATTTTTACTCTTTTGACATAGAGCTCTCAACAGATCTGTATCCTCTTGGAAATTCCATATGGATTACCAATAATGTTATTATTAATATATATATATATATATATATATATATATATACACACACACACACACACACAGATAATAATCTGTTGATATATAATCTAAGTGAATTCTAATAATATAAAATATTAAAACTGATCCACAAAAAGAGCTCAATATATTTATTATAACAGACCATATAAATTACATAGAATAGAAATCCAAATTTACCTCATTCAAATAGCTATTTCGACCAATAAGTCCTATATTGTTGGCATTGTCAAATCAGAATTGTGAAGGAATAAAATAGGAACTTAAAATTCTAACATTTAAAAATAAAAATAAGAAGAAGAGAAAAAGGAAAAAAGAATAAGTCAAAGGAAAAAAGGGAGAAAGAAGAAAAGGAAAGGAAGTAGGAGGAGTTGATGAAAAAATATTGACATTAAGTTAACCCAATACACAGTATGATGGGAGGGGGAGGTGGAAGTGTCTGGTTTAAAATAGAGACAGTTAATATAACCTTGGCTTATATTTTAAAATATTAACATCCCAAGTCAGGTTAAAAATGAATCTCAAAATTAACGATTTGAGTTCAAACAATTTAAAAATACTTAAAACAGACAATAGTATGTATTGGTTATAAACCAAAGAACAAAAAACATATTTTCTCCTTTTTAAAAAATTCCCAAATCTATGCTAGCAAAAAATATAAAAAAATAATAACCATAAATAGATAGTTTATATAAAGAAAAAATAACTTAAAAATATTTAAAATTTAGGAAGATTTTTTTAAAAAATATTAAGAAAATGTATGTAAAACAGTAAAATTTTATTCCTTCACACTTTTGATTTGATAATGCCAACAATATAGGACTTGGTTGAAATACCTATTTGAGTGAGGTAAATTTGGATTTCTATTCTATGTAATATACATATATATATAGAGGATAGAAAAATATGACTCTGAACTAAAGTCATTTTCTTAAAAAGGCAGTTGCATAAATTTTTATTCTTTTTTAATTTTTGCTATTTCTCATCAATAAAATTTTATTTTTATTATAATTAAATTTTTTTTTAAATTTCATTATTTCTGGAAATTGTAAAGTTTCAAATCTTTCATTTTCTTTTATTCTATTTTCTCATCATGGTGAAAAACTGTTGTATTGATAAATTGGCCAGTGATGAATTGCTCTAGCACTATTATCTCTATATCAAGAATGAAATAATAATCAGAGATCTGGTGTTAACATGAAACAATAATAAACAACAATAATGATAACATATAAAACATTCCTGAAGAAGTTTCCAAAGAGAGTTGAAGAATTAGAAATTCAAGGAAAAATTGAAACCATCCAGATGACAGCATTATCTCTAATACTAAGGAGAGTTCTGATAGCCTATTGTTGAATCTTGCTGTTGGTATGAGTCACAATGTTTTGTAAAGACTAAAGAAAAAATGGCATCAGAATAAACCAGACACTACTCTAGAAAACAATAAGATAAAAACTTTGATATCATAACCAATGTACCCTATACAAATAAGATCTGATCATCATAAACAAGGAAAAGAAGACCTGCCAGATTTTGGATATGGCTGCACCAGCAGACTACAGGATGAAGATGAAAGAAAGGAAATAATGGAAAAATACTGGGACATCACCCAGGAACTGAGAAAATTATTGAAAATGAATGCTGAGGTCATGCCTATAATAGGTGGTACATTTAGAAATGTGTCCAAGAGACCAAGAAGCAAGATTGGATGTCATTATAAGCATTTAATTTAATCTCTGATGCAAAAACTAGCCTGATGATAGCAACACTATAATTACCTAGATTAAAGAGAGTACTGGCCTAATTTGGTGATTTGCTGTCACTTAATCTCCAGTGAAAGCCACGTCACAATTGGTGTAAAGACTAAAGTGGTATCAGAATAAACCAGAATTTGTCCTGGAAAATAATACAATAAAGACTTTGACATCACAACCAATGTACCTTATTCAAATGCGGAAACCAGATTCATTCATCATAAACAAGGAAAAAAAACAAAAAAAACTGTCAGATCATGCCTGTGGCTGTACCAGCAGACCACAGGGTGAAGATGAAAGGAAGGGAAAAAAATGGAAAAATTCTAAGATCTCATTTGGGAAAAGAATACTATCAAAAATGAAGATTGGTCTCAGACATATAACAGCTGACACATTTAGAACCAAGCCTAAAAGACCAACAATTGAGATTGGATATCATTATTATATAATTTTATCTGACTGAAAAAACATCCAGATGACAGCTCTGTCTAGAATACTATGGAGGGTGCTGATGGCCTATTGTTGAAACCTTTTTTTGTCATTTATTCTTCAGTGAAAGTTATGAATCACAAATGGTGTAACAACTAAAGACAAAATAGTATCAGAATAAACCAGAAGCACCCCAAGAAAAGAAAGCAATTTGTTAACATGCAAATGCAATTTTTATAATAAAAATGCCTGGGTGGGGGGATATTCCTGTAATGTCAAACTCCAGAGTAAAATTGGAAGAAAGTGAAAAGCTAGAAAAATACTTAAACCTTGTTAATGAACTGAACAATTTGTACATCCTGTCGGTGATAATAGTACCCATCAGTAACAGTATGCTTGGAATAGTTCTGAAGATCCTTGCAAAGGGACTGGCAGAATTGGTTATACAAAAAGCAAAATCCTCCAGATGACAGCATTACAAAGATCAGCTTGAATAATCTTTAATGTATTTGAGTATTGAGAAGACTTGCTGTCACATGATCTCCAGTGATAGTTATCAGTACTCCTTGTATGAAATTCATAAATTCCTTTGAATTTCAAACAGTGCACAGGCTCTCATGACGGTAAACATGAAGAAAAGAACATGTCAGCTAGTGAACGTCCCTATGCTGGCAGACCACAGAGTAGATCTGAAGAGATGGGAAAAGATGGATAAATATCTCTACCTTGTTAGAGAGCTGTTGTAAATGTTGAACATGAAAGTATAAGTCGATATCAAAGCATGAAGGATGGTTCCTGAAAAGCCTAAGAGAAAAAGAAAAAGAAAAAAAAAAAAGAAAAGAAAAAAAAAACAATCAATAGGAACTTGCAATCAAGGATAATGTAGGTTTGATTGCTTTTCTACAGATTATCAGTCATTTGTAAGTTATTTAAAGCCAGAAAATACTTTTAGATTGTAAGTTGATAAAACAAACAAGAAACTATAATGTGGGTATAAAGTGGGAGATCAATTCTATGTTATAATCAATATATAAAATGATCCCCGACTTTGTGGCCATGGTACATTCTATTTCATTTCTTTTATTTTGTTAGATTAAAATAAAGTTATTTGAATAAAAAATACAGAGTAGTAATTATCACAGAATATAAATACTAAATGGTAAGATCTGTAAAGTTTTTCTTTTTAGTTTTAATTATTAGGATTAGAATTATAAAGAAAATATTTACCACGATTCTCTCTCAGACCAAAATGTATTCCTGCAGCTTAAAAGGGGAAAAAAAAAAGAAGAAGAAAGAATCATTTTTCTATACAGTTCATAAGAAGCACCAATTAGCATTTAATTTCACCAACTACTTTAACTTGGATAAAAATTCTTACAACAATTGTTTCTAAGTGCACTTTATAATTCAAGATTTAAACAAAAACTGTTTCTGCTACAAGACAGAAACATTTGTTATTTATTAAAATTTAACCAATTGTATATTTAAAACAGAAGGACTCATCTGGCTTGCTATTTTACCTTCAACCAAATCCAAAGATATTTTAAAGACCCATTATATGATTCACTCAGGAAACAAATTAATCAAGCAAAAGTAATTACATTTCTTTAATTGAACACACTGTAGTAGAAGCTGTTACACTCTGCTTCAAACTAGATTTCTTTTTGATTCACTTTACATCAAAGCTGGATGTGAATGCTAAGAAAGCAAAGCAAAAAATTAAAAAAATTGCCCCCCCCAATATCAAAGGAGCCAATCACGAACATTGCTACTAAAGCAAAAACATGACAAAACAATGAGTCATGATTCACCCCATCTGCTTTTAAGAATGTCGTTCACAACAATATGAGCATTTGCAGCAAACAGGCAAGTTGTCATCACCACTAGTGACTTTGGTCAACCAATCCAACAAACACATCAACTCCAGGCCCTACCAACTCTCCCCTTCCTTCAAGTCACCAACAAAGAGACATTACAACTTGGTCCTCTGTATTGACAATACAAAACATTTTATCTTAGCAATTCTTGACATTTTTTTTTTCACCTCACCAGCGGTACTTGTTGTTTCGTTTATTCACTCATACTATTATACGTGCATTTATAAGAAAGCTTACAAAGCCCACACCTCTTTGCAACCAATAATGGATAAAAATAACACAAGATAAAAAATATTTAATGTGGTTATTCATTTTTGTTTAACCTGAAAACAAAACCAAAAAATTACAATTTAAAAATAATCAATATCAGAAGAATGTCTTTGAAATGCACATATATACAAAATATGTTATTTTTATAATATTCAAATAAACACTACCTTGAACTGCTCACTCACTTCTAAACAATTATGGCTGATTGAATAACAGACAGCCAGTCAACTTATTACAAAAAACAAAAAACAAAAAAAAAAATCAGATCATCAGCTGTCCAAAAATCTAATCAAATAGCAATAAAAAAAAAAAAAAATTCTGATTGGTTACTTAATAGGCCAATAAAATGTTTAGAAATTTTTACTGAATCAGATTACACAAGCTTGCAAATTACTCTAAGCTAATCATTTAATCTATTTCTTGTTCAATTTTTGAACAAAACAAAAGATTTCATAATGCAATGTTTTATAAATTTTCAGTCACTTTGCTAATCTTTTGTAGTTGTCTCTTCTTATTGTTTCTTTATACAATTGACTAAAATTTGTCCTCCCTTAAATTTTCAAGATAAATTTGTTTATATAATATCAATAAAAGTAATGAAAGATGTTGCTGCATTTAAAATAAATCAAAACATAGTGTAACTTTAAAACAAAGACCAAAATTGTCAGAATTCTGACTTTAAAAATATCTATCCTGATTAGCTGAGTGATATACAGTTAGTCTTCTTGTGCAATGATACTTTTACTTGCTAAGATTTCAGTTAGCAATTCTCTAGTCATCCATAAGGGAGAGGGATAAATATTTATTAAGAAGTTCTTCTTTTAATTGCCACCCATTTTCATTGCACCCCAGGAATTTCTATCCCTTGTAATACTAAGCAATGTTGAATCCCTTATTATGCCTTCTTATTCATGTTCTGCTATCCATTTACATGTTACTGCTTCCCTCTGCCTATCTTGTCTTCAATGTCCTATTAGTATCAGAATCTCAAAGCCCTTTTTCCTCATGATGTGCACTGGAAATTCCAACTGTCTCTTTCTGATCAGAAGCAAAAGTGTTCTTCATGAGCAGTAGCAGCAATAGAATTAATCATCAGGGAACAACAGGAAGTCCCAGAACTCATAAAAATGCAGACCGAGCCCTATTCAGCCTGTTTTTCCACTTTTACTTTTCAGCAGCCGATACCTTCAAGGCCCGCTTGAAGAACCACTCATAACCCCTGCTGCAGAAAACCTGTAACAGCTTGAACCTAGAGATTCCTTGTTTCACATGGGAACAAGTGGAGAAACCTCTGTTTGAAGCATCTACTCAAGGGAAGAGCTCTATTAACTGGGAAACCCAACTATTTTCCTGCATAATACCACTGTTATGCACCCTCTTTCGACCACAAATTAAAGCTATTAAAGTTATTTTGAGCCTTGGGTTTGTTCATTCCACTCTATACACTGCTGAGCACATGCACACACAACAGGGGGAAAATCCTAACAATTTATAGTCAATCACCAGAAACATAGAAATGGACAATTTGCTATCTTCTAATTATATATATATATATATATATATATATATATATATATATAAAAATGTGGCACACACACAAAATTTGACCTCTGCAGAAACCTTTCCAAAATTCTTCCAGGACTACCATGACTGTGCTATTCTTTGTCAGAGCTTACCAATCGTTTCCTACTACAATTTCTACCCATTAACTTCATCTATTATCTTTTTTGTCTTCCTATTTATCCTGCCCACCCACATTTTTGCTGTTTAATTACATGTGCGATTATCTCTCGATGCATTTCTTGATCTATGTTGATCTTTATCTTTGAGAATTATCCCAAATGTTATTCTTTCCATTGAAATTTTTCAACATTTCTAAATTTGCCTCTTTAACTTTTCAATTAATTATTGATTGACTACAAGAAAATATATGTCAAAATGCTAACATCATCTGTTTTCAAATGTTATCAAGAAACATTGTTTTGCTATTTCTCAAAGTTATACTTGGCAGTATATGCATACTGTAGGATGAAAAATGTGTAGATGGATTTCTTTGGGTGAGAGTAATTTAAAAAAAAGTGTTAACTAATGTCTTGATAACTGTTATCTATCAGACTGTTGTATATGTATAATAAAAAATATTCTAGACATTATTTCATAATAATTAATATTAACACTAAGAGGAAAGCTCATCAAATTTATGAAAATAAAAGAATAAACAATATAGACAATCTTAAAATTAGACGCATAATACTATCTACCAAAACAATCACAATTGTAATTAAAAAGAATTTATCTAAACTTAATATAAATTTTGTTACAACTATTTCTAAAACAATAAGAGACTAAACAAAATAGCAATCTAAAACTGGAAGCAGGAATTTATATTGAATTTAGAATAATGTCACAAACATAACTATAATTCCAACTTAAAGAATTCTGCTTTAATTAAAGGAAAGAGTAAATTAATCAAGCAAATCTCTATAGAATGTGGACAGATTTCTAAGTCTTCAATGTTAAATTTGTGTTCAGCTTCATACTACATCTACTGCTGTGGGATATTTAAAACAGGGATAAAAAGTAAAAACTAACACATTGGGAAATGTCAATGAAATCAGCTGAGTTGATGCACAGAGACACATCATATGCCAGAAATTTTTAAATTTAAACTTAAAGTTAACATCCCTACACCTTCAGCTTTTCCTCTTGGTACACAATTATAATCAACGTTTTCATTTATATCCCCCCTCTTCCTACATTCCATAAATAACAACATTATTTTAGCCTGATGAAGTCCTTTTGAAGGATAAAAAGTATTACATAGAAGATTTTTTTTTCATTTTGTCAATCAATTGCCCAACATACAGAAATTTATTTATCATATTCACTCAAATTATTTCCTCTTGCAAGGACTTCTCAAAATCTATATCCATAGTTGGATAATATTTACAATCAGAAAAAAAATTAATTTCACTGTATGATCATAAATTATTACTTGGTCAAATAGAAGTCTAATACTTGTAAAATATACAAAAAAGTTGTGATTAAAAATTACCTCTTTCTCTTTTAGCAATAGAAAAATATATTTTTTAATATTATTTAACATATAAAACTGTTATTTTTCCGTGATGAAAATGCCTCACTTTTAAGTACTGAAAAATGACACCTCTAAATATATATATTATTTCAAAAGTTTTAACTTCCATTGTTTTTTTGTATCAAATCAATTACTGTTTGGTGAATTTTCTTGATTTTTTCAAAGATTAAAACTAAAATGGAAAAATTTCAAAGATTAAAACTAAAATGGAAAAATTTCTGAATGAAGGGCATATTATATCAAAGTTGTTTCGACCACATGGTGGTTGACAGTCAAGCACATATACAATTATTTCAAAGATCAAGATAAATAAAAATAGAAAAAGCTTTTCATATAGGTCTGAAAATTATTTTCACAGAATGTTTCCCAAGACTGTTGAAGAACTAATAAATTAAATAAGAATAAGAAACAATGAGGTTTTTTTTTAAAACAATCTTGGATAAAAATTGTCCTATAAGTAATTGGTTTATACATATCCAATTTTCAAATTTATTTTTTTCTTCACTCAGCCAAAACTTGACAAATCATTTATCTATCTTATCAGGGTGTCTTGTTCAACTACTGAGAAAGATCAAAGAAAAAAATATGACTAACTGTAAAAGTATATATCACAATAAGGTATATGTTGTAAGTGTTTATGATAAATATTAGGTTGGTGCAAAAATAATGTCGTTTTCTCACATATGTGAGAAAACGACATTATTTTTGCACCAACATAATACTAAAAGGTTTGAAGAAGAATGTAAAAAAAAATCACTGAAATAATAATATTCATCACTAAACACAGAATCAAACCATATAATAGTTATCAATGTATATTTATTTATATATTTCCCGTCCCATCTATAGTGGAAAGGGAGGGAAATCTGCTTACAATAGTGCATATGAGTGATTACTTCCCTTAGTCATTTTAATAATCTATACAAATAAAATATTTAACTGCATTTAGACAAAATTAGTTTCTGAGCAAAATTAACTGTTTAATTAATTGGTTACTCTGCTCTTACATTTCTTAGATTGCAGTTTTATTTGTTCAAGCCTTTCATGTGAGGCATTCAAATACCTTTGTCTGTTAAGTGATCATTTAGCTTCAAAGGCTTTGCCATCAGCATTTTTTCATTCTATTGCTAATCTTTTTTCTTCCAAGAGATATTTCCATGTTGCTGTTATATTAAACGCGTAAAATCTTTGCAACTTCCATTGTATGCAATTCTATTTTTTTTACATTTTGCTAAACCTATATCTATGTATTTAATGTATGTATATAAGAAAAATATAAACATACACACATAAATATGCTTACATATAAGCATGCATGAATATAAGACAGAACAACATTAAAAGAATTATAACATATATTGTATATGCTGATTACTTTATGAGATAATGATATATATATTTATATATCAAGAACAGTATTGGGGAAATTTTATGACAAAGTGGAAAAAGTTTATTTGTGACATGCTTCGTCCTTCAGAGTTCAATGATGTCCTGAAGGACAAAAGATGTCACAAGTGAACTTTACTCACTATGTCATATATATATATATATATATATATATATATATATATATATATATATATATATTTTATATTATACACACACACAGCCAAGTCTTGGGAGATTGTACCTCCAACAGAAAAAGTAATATATATGTTAGCCATACCACTACTACGCTATCTCAAAAGTTGAGTTTTCGTTTAAATGATGCATCTAACATCTCTCAACATTTATAATAGCGTGCATGTCCACATTCACAATTTAGGAAAATTCTTGTTGAAAATACATCTATACTTTTCCATGAAAATAATAAACATAAATTAAAATTCCTGAAGCTATCTATATTAAAAAATTGAAACCAAACCTTAATAAAATTAATTATAAATACTGCACAAATATTTTAAAATGTTTACAGTAGATAGTTTAAATATCTAGGTTTTAACTATTAGTTTTAAATTGTTTTTTCTTTTTTAAAAATATTTAGATATTACAATAACTTAGTTACCTCCCTTAGCTTTTGCACGTGAGCCTACATGATAAAACTTAAAATTGTACAGCATATAGTGTTTTTCACTTCACATGTAAAAAAATTTAATTTTCGGAATAACACAACAATTTTGTCCAAGAAAATGATGAACACAACAATTTTTTGTCTCAGAAAAAACAAGTCCTTGATGACAACATTGTGTTAATATCGAAAGTATTTGGAATAAAATGAATATGCATCAACAGGGTAGTTTTCTTTTTTGCTTTAATAAGGAAACGAAGAAACTTGTCCATAATTATGATCCTCTCATATTAAAAATAAGTAGACAAAACATCTCTAAATTATTTAATGACACATGTCATTAAATATATATATATATATATATATTTATATATATATATATATATATATATATATATATATATATATACACACACACACACATACATACATACACTGGTATCATCAGTCAAACATAAAATGTGGGGAAGATGTGTAGAGGAGGTGGAGAAGAAAAATCCATTTCTTTATAACACCAATTTTACCCCTCAGTTTTTAAAAACAAAAATATATATATATATATATATATATATATATATATATATAAAACTGATTCCTTGGATAAAATCAGGATTACTTTGAAGAAGGTCCTTTTTCAAATGAAACATTATTATGAGAGGTATGCGTGTATGTGTGTATATATATATATATATATATATATATATATATATATATATATATATAAATAAAACTGAATATTAGTGAATATCTGGAAATTTTTTAAATATGAGTATATTTCCATAATCTATTTCATCTGGAGCGGATTTAAACTTTTAAAAAGTTCTTTTGGTTGGAAATGCTTGTAGTGACTTTGAAGATAAATACAAAATCGTATTTTTAATGAAACTGTCCTAAAAGAAAACCTGTTACCAATAATAAGAAACATAGACATTCAATCTCCCTCATATATATATATATATATATATAGATGTGTGTGTGTGCACACACATACAAATGTATGATCTTTAGCAGCCATTTCCTTACATATATGATCATTGAAGTATAGTTTATATCCTTGTTTTGTAAAGAAAAGTTGACATAAGTTATTTGATTTATTAAATTTTCAAGTGTTTTTGGGAATGAGAATGAATTTTTGATGTCACAAGGGAAACAAGCCTATTTGATTTATATCACATTATATATATATATATATAATTTGGACATAGAATTAACACTGCATTGTGGCTGTCATTTTTATGCCTCAATGATTGCATTGATATGCGAAACTGACAGTCATCAAGCATTGTTGATTCCTATGTTCACAATGTCTACCTCTAAACAAGATCTCTGATACTGGACACTCCTACTCTATAAACATGCCAAATTTTAAACAATAAAATGAACATTAAAGTTAACACTCAGAGGTGACAGGCTGTTTCATGCTAGATGCAATCATCAGGCCTGATGATTGTATCAAGCATGAAACAGCTTCTGAGTGTTGATTTCAATGTTAACTTTTATATTTACATAAGCTCTATCTCTGATATTGAGCACTTTATCCCATAAATACAGCACACCTTAAAACTATATATATATATATATATATATATATATATATGCGTGTGTGAATTTTTTGTCTTTCAAGAGATTTGTCTTTTAACTTATTTTTATTACCTTCTCTTTTCAGATAAATAATGCCAGGTTTCAAAAGGCACACTGTAACAGTTAATCTTAAAAATACAACATAGAGGACAACACAGTTACTTCGCTTCCTGAAAATTGGTCAATCTTTTGTTTTCAAAGTTTGAAAGCAGCTGATGGGTATCCAATAGTACTAGCCAAAAGCACAAAATGCTTTCTAAGTGTCCTAATACTATGAGAACAGCTGACTTTGTACAAAACTAGAAAATAACTGATAAGAGCCCCAGAATGTCAATCGAGGGTATTGCAAAGGACCTCAATGTATCAGAGTGCACCATTGGAAGAGTTATGAATGAGAACGTTTGGTTCAAGTTGTATGTGATACAGAGAGGTTAGTTAAAAGAGACAAGAGAGAATCATTCAATCTATGTGTAGCACTCGCTAAACAAACTAAAACAGCAAGTACCTCGAATACTTTAGTTTATCTTCAATTAGAAAAACATGGATCAGGTGTGTGAGGTGTAAAGCAAAGGAACAGCCGACGTTTATGCAGACACCCAACTGAGGTTCCAAGGGTCTTGCATACCTAATTCCCAGCAACTGTAATGTTTCTGGGCGTCATTAACAACAAGGGTCACGTCATTTGTCCTTATTTCTTTCCTTGGGGTTTCAAAGAGCTGTGAAGCCCTAGATAGTGTATGCAACAGAAGACCCTACACCTTCTAACAAGACTCTGCATTATCTTAAAAGGCTAAGAAAACCCAAGCATGCATGCATGACAATCTCAATGACCATATCCTCCCCATGAACACATGACCACCTAGCTCACCAGACATGAATTCACTCAACTACTACTTTGTTGCGTAGTCGATAAAGAGGTCAGCTAAACAACCCTAATCCTAATACCATAATAATCTATCAAGTCTGCCATATGCAGAACTATGTCCCAAATTGATAAAGATCATCTAATTTGGGAATGTCAACACATCTAACCCAGTATCAAAGCAATTGATGTTTGTGTCAATTGTTTTCAAATAAAGCTATTCTGCCATAAGTTATGTCTTTTCCTAAATTCATGCAAATGTCCTGTGTGTGTGTGTGTATATATTCAGTGTCTGGCTGCTACTCATTTCTATGTACACCTGTCTTCCAGGGTGGCCAGCAAATCCCTATTACAGACTCCAGCTCAACCTAAAGAGCTCAACTGTGTTTTATATTATCACTATGCTGAAGGCAACTTACACTTTCTGGAAGTAGATACATACAACTGGTATGATCAATTTTTTTTTAACAAGGTCAGTACACTTAAACCCTCAGTCCTGATAACTTTCAACTCTGTGCTAACACAACCATTGACAGCTTCCAAATGGTTCTGTCTACCTAATTTTATACATTAGGCTTGGGTTAAGCCATAGTTTGGTTTTCAAGCACTTTCCAAAGGTCCCACATGCTGGGATCATCTCCCTAGGCTGAGGTAATCAAGAAGTCACCTTGACAAATTGACCAACATGAGATTTGAACCAAGGTTTCATGTATATTTGCCTTGATAAAGTCCCTTAGAGGATAAAATGCTTGGCTAAGATAAGTTTACGTTTTGTCTCTTTTCATATTGTCCTTTTTTACACACACACACACTATATATATATATATATAACTAAACTGAAAAACAAGCCTGTGGTCTATAATAATTTTGTAAAAACAAAACAAAAACTGACCTAACAATGAGAAGTGTTCATCTGGACAGCCTATAACAGCAAACAGGTAATAGTGTATCCAGGAATGCAAAAAAAAAAGAAAAAGAAAATGAACTTGGTAAGAGAACAGTTTATAACAGACTATATAGTCAAGCACCATTCCAGTCAGAATAAAATGTAGAAGGGCAGGATGAGTGGAAGAACACTGATTACATGAATCCTGGCATCTCTTATATACATTGCAAGACCAAATAAAACTGAAATATACCAGACCATTGGCCATTCTGTCAGAAGAGAATGAATATGGTTAATGGCAGTGTAAAGATGTCAAATAGTACCTTGATATCAAAAGAAATACATCGGTTACTCAATTTCAGCTGATACTTGTAGCCATCAGCAAATGAGTTTGCTATTAAAGCAACATATCTATTCAAAGATGGTCTGAGCCTCCCAAACATGACCTGAATATATTTAATAAGCAGCTCAGTAAACAAATAGAAAATTTGTAGGATATTAGTTGTAAGAAGTACAAATGTTATGAAAATTAAAATATTACTTTGTTGGATAATGATCTAATGCAGCACTTACCAAACAGCAAATAAATAGATAAAAATAAATAGAATATAATACTAATCCAGTTATATATATATATATATATATATATATATATATATATAAGGCTGATGGTCAAATCTGAATCAGGCCAGGATTCAGTAATATTAAAAAGTGGTCAATAAGTTTTAATGTTTTATATATATATATATATATGAAAAGAAAAATATCAAATATAAAAAAAAAGATTGTTGAATGATAGAAAGCAGAACAGTAAACTTACCATTCTGAAGTTTGAGTACTTTAAGTGTCTTTAGAAGAGTCCTTTGTGTAGGACAAAGAGTTGTTTTTTTTTTTGTTTTTTTTTATCTGGATCATATTGAGGCTGTGTACAATTTCAAACAATACTCAGAAATTGTAAGTTAGACAAATGAATCTTTTTTGGATGGTAATGAATAAAGATTTAAATTTTGCAGCTGTAATAATCTTTGGCTCCAGCCTGTAAACTTTGTTTTATGAAAAAGAAAAAAATCCCAATAAAATTAGACATTTTGGAGAAAAAAATGAGGACAATAAACATACCTAATAAAATGGCTATTAACTGATGTGTATTGATATAAACAAATGAGACTGTTTCTACTCAAAATTACTATATAATGCAGACATGAGAATCAATATTGTATGGTGACTGTCAGTTTCACATTTCAATATCATTGACAAATGAAGTTTGAAAAATCACAAAAAAGTGGGAAACCAACATTCACTATGTAGTGTTAATTCCAAGCTCCACATTATCTATAAACACTATCTCCAATATTGACCACTCTTCCCCTATAAATAAAGCAAATTTTAATCTATATATATATATATATATATATATAAATATTTTCTTATACATATATGTGCACAAATACTTAATGCTTCACAGACACATATATACACAAACAAAATTGGGTTGACCATTTTCTCTCTCTCTCTCTCTGTCTCTATATATATATATATATATATATATATAAGGTTGGTGCAAAAATAATGTTGTTTTCTCACATAAACTTGAACTGCAAAAAACGACATTATTTTTGCACCAATCTAATATATATTAGATATCCAAGTGATATCAATTCCAAAATAATAACATTCATAAGAAAAAAAAGGAAACTGTCATTTGAAAATTTAAAAATCCCAAAATGGCATATATTTAAATAAATTTTCTAAAGAAGTAATGGAGTTTTATTTATTACTCCAACAGATTATATCACTTTAATTGCTATTTTTAGTGGACACTTGTATTGAAGCAGTAAATAAATATACTGTCTAATGAATAAACAGAACATCTACTCAAATACATGTATTCACTAAAAGTAATGTTTAAAGTGATATATTTATATATATGCACACTAAAATATAAAATGCAAGAGTATGTACATAATTTGTAATTAATATAAACATACATGTATATAAATTACAAATATGTGTATACCTATAAATATTTAGCATTTATGTACATTTAGATCTTTGTAAATGTATTTATGTACGTATATAAACCACAAATGTTTATATGAACATGTATAGATAAATATATATATTTATAATTGTTAAAACATATTGCATCAATAATATTTAAGAATGAAACATATCACTAATGTTGTCTATGACATCCAACAAGATAGAATACATATAGTATGAATAATAATAAAAAAAAAAAAAAAAAAAAAAAAAAATCACCTGGATCAAAATTTTAACTTATGTTTAATTTCTAGGGCTCAACAGTAATTTTTCTGGATGAAATTGTCAGGTGAGTTTGAGAATTAAAAAAAAAATAAAACAACAAAAAACAAACTTGTAGCCATTTGAAAAAAAAAGTCCTGATGTCTGTGAGTGGTGGAAGTACCAGACTTAAACAAAATAAGCACTCCAAATACCAGTGTTACAATCTCTATGTCTGACTCTAAAAGGGGGCACACAAACTCCCTAACAAAGTGAGGACATCCTTTAGACATTGTGCTTATTGGTACCTTATTTTCTTCATTTGAAGGTGTAAACCAAGAACAAATAATAATAATAATAACATACACACATCTTTTTAGTTTTTTTTTTTTCTTCAGTCAGAACAACAGCATATTCTCAATATATACGAAAAAGTACAAGCCAGTTATAAAAATAGAACATTTTAACAAGTCTTGGTATTGTCTCTTTTTCTTTCTTGACAAAGATCAGTGGATTAATTCTGGTTGTCATTTTAAGTTGAATCTTTTGGTTTGTCTTTTAGGTTTCTTTTTGGCTTTTTCTGTTTATGTCTTTGTTTTTGTCCCTGCTCAAAAAAAAAAAAAAAAAAAAAAAAAAAAACCCTCTCTCTCTCTATTTCACTAACTGTTCTCATTTTCCTCTTTAATCTGTTCAGATTTGGAATCTTCTTCTGTAACCAAAGTCTCTGATGCTTCTGCAGATTCTTGCTTGTCTTTTTCTTTCCAGTACTGGTAATTGTTCTTTAAAATTTCCATTAGTTCAGGTATATCACAGATTTCTGGAAAAAAATGAGAGTTTCATAGATGAAAAGTGTGGGAAAAAGAATAAGTTGCAAAAATTCATACACAGATGTCCTCAAGGACACATCACCCAGTGGATAAAGGCATTGGTTAAATCCAGTGACTAGACCCAAAAGAGTTGTGAGTTCAATATCAGACTACAGCAGTGGTGAACCAAAAACTTGGAGTGTTGAGTTAAAGGGAAATAACTGAGACATCTGGAAGAGGCATGGCATGTGGAGCTGAAACAATCTACCCTGGTGGATGAAATAAATCTTCAATCACCTGAAGAATATGGCAATGAAGATGAGGATAACAGTCCAAATAATGTAAATAATGCAAGTAAGAAATTGTTAGCAAAGAACTCACAGTTACATCTAGCTATTAGGTTGGTGCAAAAATAATGTCGTTTTCTCACATATGTTACTATATGAGAAAACGACATTATTTTTGCACCAACCTAATAATATAAAATTAAAAGCAGTTTGTTTCTTTGGGTCTTTCTTTCTGGATACATACATATATAATATGATGTACATGTACGTATTAAATGTACATTGTATGTATATTTAGGCAGCATATTTTCATTCAAGCATGTTTGGTTAAATAATTTAGATGTATTATGTCTATCTATTTTAATTTTAATCCTTTCAAGTCCATGGATTAATTTATTGATAGCTGCAGAAAATTGATCAATAAAAAATTCCAAAATTTTCTTTCAAATAGTTTTTATTTTCCCAAGTACTTTCAACGTCTTCCAAGATCATCTTCAAGGGTTGAATGTATGGATATGTGTGCATGCACAAAAACAAAATTCAAAATATTTACCCATCATAAATGAGGTGACTTAGGTCATTTTTTTTTCCTTTCAAGTATATTTTTATAGGTTTAAAATATTTTTTTAAAATTGTAGTTCTTAACAATTAAAATTTAGTATTTTTATAAACTTTGCTACTATCAACATTTAGGAACTTTATACTTGTGGTTGACTATTTCTTTTTGGCCACAATTCTCTTATATAAAGAGCTTTTAGACTTTTTAGTTTTTGCGTATTATTATCTGGAGTACCATTGTATTTTCAACTAATACCTGTCTAAACTGTGAATGTAGACATGAGTATTCCTTTAAATAGAGATTGAACTATAATCATTTAAGTGAACTATAAGCTTTCTTGTCATGGTTGTTGTAGTAAAACCAACATACATATTAACACTTTTGCAATCATCTAAAGGACATTTAAATTGATATATGATGTTGGTCTTTTGTAAAATGCCAGTTGACAGAAAAGAGTTGTTATGAATGAGTAAGTTGGTTGTATTAAATTTAGTATAGTATATAATTAATATTATTTTTAACTGGGATCAGTGGGGGATATATTAGTGTTTATGAGACATTTTAGAATTTTTTCATCCTGTTTATAGTTAGAATGCATTTGATTATGGTCTAGTAGTTTGATATGTTTAGAATTATTTGAAGATGTATTATGTTCTTTTTGATTTATATTAATATTTTTAATAGCTCGTCTAATTTGTTCATCAATGATGTAATTAGGAAAGTCATTATTAATGTGGGCTTGTTTAATATTTTTCAGTTCACTGTAGAAAATATTTTGGGTTGAAAAATTTGCTTTTGCAGAGTTTATTAAGTTTCATATAATAGCTATTTGGAATTTTTCTTGATCAATTTTCTGCAGCTACCAAGAAATTAATCTGTGGACTTGAAAGGATTCAAATTAAAATAAATAAACTTATTTAACCAAACATGATTGAATGTACATTATATATAACAAACATACAAGCTTTTCACTAAAGAACTTTATAATCAAATACATTAGCAAAGAATCTAACTAGCCCCCAGGAATTTTAAATAATTTACACAAATCAGTGCAGCATAGGTTCTCTACTAACTTTAGTAATAAAGATATTTTTGACAAATATAAAAGTAAATATGTAAATGCAATAATAAAAAGCAAACACAAAATTAATCTAGAATACTGTGACAATAATAAGATTGACAACAAAATGCAACATAACTTGGTTTAATCCACCATAATGTCAAAACCAACATAGATAAAAATTTTCCTTAATTTAATCCACAATCTTATTCAACAAAAACAACAATTAGCTACAGCTGTACTAAAAATTTTGAGCAGTATATAGCACAATAATTTAATAGTAAATAAATATTTAAATAACTTCAATAGTAATGATATTACTGGCAAAAATTGTAATTACTGAAAATATAGTACCTGCTCATGTAATTCTAAATGCATAAATAAGGGTGTTATTTATAAAGCTAGCATTGAGTATAATGGTAAGACTAAATTTTTATTTTGGTTCCACTGCTAACCATAGGAAAACCAGGTATTACCATCATAAAATGACTCTTACCAATAAGCAATATTCAAATATGATAGCATTCTCCAAATTTTTCTGTGAAATTAAGACAGATAACTACACATCTATAAATTGGGATCTCATCGTTATAACAAAACCTTTTAAACTCAACAAGGATAAATGTACTGTGTGCCTATTAGAAAAACAAACTATTCTCAAACATCAATAATCATAATCTGCTGAACAAGCAAAATGAACTTATTATTACTTGCAGACATAGAAGGAAATCTCTTCTCAAATATTTCAATGCTGGATAGAACAATTATCCTATCATCTCTGCAATACTCCAAATCGCCTGCTCTAATATTTATTTATTTTCTTTTTCATATCCAGTTACCTCCCTTACACCATCCTAGCGTTTAACAGTTTTAAACATAGTGTTTCTTTTTTATTTTGTTTTATTATTGTTTATTTTTTCTTTTCTTTACCCAATATTCTTTTTTGTCTACCCACACTTTTTATTTGGTAACTATCAACTTTTTTAGTTTGTATTGCAATAATATTATCTATTGACTCAATACACATTAATGTATCAATATCCCTTTTAAACTTACTATTAATAACTTAGTTTATTTTTTGATATCTACCTACCAATTGAATTTATACCCCAATACTGTTATAGATATAATAACTTTGAATCCACATACAATGTAGCATTGCTCCCATGAGACCCCAAAATTAAAAAAAAACCCAAAAAACTACCATATTGAACAGTTTGTAACTTTTTGTACCTGATGATTGGCAAAGCTATAAAACTCTGAGCTGTACTGTAAATGTGGATATATGTGTAATTATTAATATATACGTTATAGCTTTCTTTTAGTACATTGAGCACTGTTTTGTCTACACCACTGATTAAATAAATAGTTATTTGCTCACCTGTATGTGTACATAATCATTCACACATATAGTTGATCGTATATCTTTATTTAAATCATTTCTACATCTATATCCTTTACATATAAGCTTATGTAAGAAGTGGCAAAGGTTATTAATATCAATCTTGTACATATGCAGTGTGACCCTGTTATAAGAGAAACCCGGGTATAAGAGAGATTTTCTCTGGTCCCAAATTAGAGTCATGCTTACCTAAACAAAATAGACCAAACCCGGATAAAAGAGAGACCCGGATATAAGAGACTTCTTCTTCGGTTCCGACAACTCTCTTATGTCCGGGTTACACTGTATTTATATCTACAGTGTGACCCGGATATAACATAGATTTTATATGGTCGTAAATTAGAGCCATACTTACCTAAACAAAATAGACCAAACCCGGATATAAGAGAAACCCGGATATAAGATACTTCTTCTCCGGTCCCGACAACTCTCTTATATCTGTGTTACACTGTATAAATGTATTGAGATTCATATGTGTGGTGGCTTGTGTACATTTACACACTATCATGTGCACTTATGTACATGTGCATCTATATATGTATACACTTTTCCTTCTAGTTTTTCCTTTATTTCTTATTTTTATTTTCTGTACCCCTTTTTTGTTAATAAATTTCCAAATTTTTATCCATTTTTTTTGTCCCTTCACTTTTTCTTTTCATTTCATAATATTTATTATTAGATATTCCATTTTCATCTCCTGATTTTTTTCATCACATCATATTCTAACCGCACCTTGTCTTTCTACACTTGAAAACTGGGTCTGACAATTTTTGCTACAACTTGCTACATGTGAGACATCTTTTCTCCTCCCCAACCTATAACTACATTCATCTATGTTTACAATCACACACCCACCATAACACTCACTAATTATAATAGATCTGCCTAACACTTTTATACTGATCAAAATTTTAAATTTAAGTTTATTTTTATAAAATGTTTCGCACATTGAGGAAACAGACAGAGTTTGTGTCTTTGCTAACAATACAATTTCCACTGGAAAATACACCATCTACAAAAACATCTGTCAATGAGTAACTCCCATTTCCCTGTTTATTCCTTGGTCAGTTGATGGAGGACACAGATGTGTCTGAAAATTCCTAACTTTAAACCTTTCTCCCTGTGCTTCATTTCTGAAATATGGTTAATCATTAATACTTAATAAATATTTATCATACTTATTATAGTGGCACCCTTTCATTTTAACTTTTTTTATTAACTCACCTATCCTTTTTATATAAGTATAAAATCCGATGGTATATAATCCAAGTGGATCCTCGTAATATCAAAGTTAACGCAATCACCAGGCCATTGTGTCGCCTCTGGGTGTTGACTTCAGTGTCACTTTTGTATTTACATATGTTCTATCCCTGATATTGGATATTTTAACCCATAAAGTTTTTCTTATCTACAAAGAAGAGACTTCTTTTTTATATTTAGTCAATGTACAGATTGCACAAATAATTGTTCTGGGTGCTTTCAGCTAATTTCTTAGCTATTTGCAAGGATTTTAGTTGTGCTATTATAAATGTCATATAAGTTGCTGAGGGACAGATATATTTTTAAGTATCAAATACAGTTGAATAAATGTGTACAAATTTATTTGAAAATATACTGAATTTTTCTGTTGAATGTGTTTTTCTTTAAATTATAATATGTTTTCAGTTATCTGGTGTACTCTACAAAAAAAAGATAATATATGTAACAAGATAAAATGATTCAGTGGCATCGAAGAAAAGGTTAATAGCAACAATATTCCTGAAAGTGAATCATACCTGCCCAGGACTCAAACATCCCTTGTACAAAATATTCAATAAAACTACATTGGGACTTTGGTATGCTGCAGGTTTTTCGGTCAAATACAGGCATTACAATGGGAAGATTCTTTTCTTTTTCTTCATCCGTCTGCAAACAGGAAGAAAAATTTAAGATGACAAAATTTCCTAGTATGGAAAAATAATGTGTATGTGTGTGTGTGTGCATGCATACACACGCACATGAGGGATTATCCAAAAGTTGGGACAGACTGGAAAGATTAAAAAATTTACTAACCATCAAGTTTCAACTTTATCCTTGGAAAATTGGCTCATAAAGGATGCTGTTCAGAAAGCGTAGTGGCAAAATCCATACAGCATGTACTGTTCAAATTCCTCAAATTTTGGACAGCACTTTGCATGTCTAAACATTCACACCCTCTTCTTTTATGCACTGTGTCCTTTCAGGATGTTGGCTCTTCACAATTTCCCATCCTTTGTCACTCATAGTAAATTTTGTTTTTTTGCTATCTCTCCTAAACCTTGTTCTGCCAACCATTTACACAAGCTCACAAGGAACATTATATGCTATTTTCCACTGTCTTTCAGAGTCACTCTTCCTAAAATCTAACCAAATGCAAAGACAACAAATATTATTTTAAGCACCCAGTGTGTTGTGTGTGCATATATCAGCTATGTGCCATGCGTGATACACACTTAGGCAATCATGACTGACGAGGCAGATTTTTTTTCCCACAGTAGGTTGCCATTTCTTTCTGCGGTAGACCAGTTGCCATCCAAGGCAATTGGTCTATTGCCAGAAAGTGGTCTACCAGGTATGTCCTTCTATTTACCCATAGCTTTGAGAAGAGGAGGATTCATACCTTTCCCAAGGGTTAAACCACGTAAGTGAATGTAATGGATTCAACTGGAATTCGATCTCGGGTCTCAGACTCCTCAATCTGAGCCACTACTCATTACCCCACTGTGTCTCCTCTCTCTCTCTCTCATATATATATATATATATATATAAAGATGAAAGTTCAATTCATTGAGCATTGGGATCTTATAAACTTACTAACAGACTATTTTGCGACATTTTAGGTAAAATTTCAGAGACTTGTCTATGTGCACAAATCAGCATAGAAGGGCAGAAAATTGAGAGTACCAAATAGGTTTTATGCACAACCTTATTCTACTTAAATGTTATGCTGTGTAATTCTTTTCATCGTAAATGGTAAATCTATTTACAAGAGATTAGGAAGCAAAGTTAGAAAGAAAATATGACCAGAATTGTCATCCAGAAGTGAATTAGCAGAACCTTTTATCATAAGGCAATGTGGATTCTACTACGTGTTCCTTGATTGGATATGAAATCTGTCACATTGCCTGAACGATGCTTAGAAAAACAAGACAGTGAAGAGAGAAGCAAGATTGCATTCTCCTGAATGCCTAAGTGCCTTTTTGGAGTATTAGCAACTGTCAGACAGAGTTTCTTCTGGTGAAACTTAAGGAGAAACATAATGGTATATGCACCTACATCAGAAAAACCCTCAGAAGAAATAGGTAATTCTTAAAATAGAAAATAACATAAATAACAAAGCAAGTCACAAAGAATTGTCATTATCATAGAAGACCCAAATGCAGAAATGGAATAATCATGTATAAAGTCTAAATAGAAAATAACTATAATGGAAGAAAAGGTAAGATTCACCATATATAAACCCCAAGAGCCACTCAAGATAGGGGGTTACTGAATGAGTAGGAAGAGACAGTTTATGAAGATATGTGGGACAGATAATGGTTAAACCTTGACTTGAAGAGGCTAAGATTATAGTGAACAGAAAAGGAACATCTTCGGAGTTAGTACTACAAAGTAGCAGGTCATGGAAGAAGCTGTCCGAGTGGAACTTTAACCTACCAATGGGATACAAAATAAATTAGGGTGGTTCACCTTGGTGTACACAGTATGATGGGTTTTAGCTGAGAGGGTTAGGGTTGGTGAAACTAAAGAATGTAACTCGTCTGAACACTTTCCATGGAAATAATAACAGAGTAACATGAGTCTTGCAATGTTTTCATCTGTGGGAAAGGAGTTTTTTTTTTTGGGGGGGGGAGGAGAATAATTCCTCACCCACAACATGTTGAGATGCTTTTGAACTCTATCAACATTGGAAACTGAAGATTAGGCAGCTCCAGCCTAGATATTGCAACAGTACTCCATTGTTGATATGGTATGGCTCTTTTAAAAGAGCATAGCAGGTGGAATCAGGTATTTACTGAAGTGGTACAGAGAACCAACCATTTCCCCAGTATCTTTAGAGATGCATCATATATACAAGTTCCACTTGAGGTCTGAAACAAGTTTAAGTCTCATAAGTGTTCAAGGAAATGGGCCTTCTGAAACTTCAGTGTTTTTTGTATCCATAAGAGAGTTCTTCCAAGATATCAATTGAGGAGAATCTATAATTCATAAAAGTATAGAAGGACCAATAATACTAAAAACTTAGGGTAGGCCAACATTGGCCAAGATGAAAAGAAACAATGCAGCATGCACTGACAAGACTGTAATAGAGATATTGACAGCCTTTCGGGACTGTTAAATTTACTTAAGCGATAAACAAAATATACAACAGCGGTAAAACACTGGAAGACCTCAGTAGATCAATCTTCATAGCACTGAAAAAAAGAACAAGGTGTGAATGAATGTGAACACCCAACTTCATGAACCATGTAAGAAAACTAATAATCAGGATTCTAATGAACAGTACTCTTAGTAGAACCAGAACAGAACCCTAGCAAGAAAAACAATATGGCATTATTCAAGACACTGAAGAAATGTATTTTTCATGATCAGAATTCTATTAAAGTAAACAAAGTAAAAGTGGAGATCTATAACTATGTTTGATAGATTATGTAAAGGCATTCAATAAAGCATGACATGAAGAACTGTTTGAAATGTTAGCAAAGCTTGACCTCCATGAAAAAGATACTCAACAACTCTCTAATCTATACTAGGAACAAACAACTAGTATGTGGATAGAGAATATATTAATATACAAAACCAGAAAGAAGTATGACAAGGATATGTTTTCTCACCAGATTTATTTAACTTGTGCAGTAAGATGATTTGCAGAAGACTAGAATGTTTACAAAGATTTATTATCAGTAAATATAACCATAACAACATATGCCATACAGACAATACTGTTGTCATGATAGATTCAGAAGAAAAACTAAATAAAAGACAAAATAGTCGAAAGAAGAAAGGATTAAATATTAACAGTAAAGCTAGAATGCATGATTGTGTCAGCAAAAAGGACAAACCAATTGTATTAGTTACATTGTGGGGATGTAAAAATCAAACAGCATGAGACATGAACTATGAATTGGAGATACCAAAAGCAAGCAAGTATAAAAATTAAAATATTTAGGAGGTGTTTTAACAGAGGATGGAAAATGCAACATAAAAATCTGAAGGTGCATTGGGATAGTGAAAGATGCCTCCTGAAAGCTAAGAAAAGTATTAAGAAACAGGAAAATTTTTCTAGAAACAAAGAAGTGATTAATGGACTGTTATGTAATATCAGTGAATGCTGTACAGTCTCATTAGAGATGATGAGTAGACTTGAGGCAATAGAAATGTGGTTCTACAGAAGGATGCTGAGAATACCATTGACTGAACATGTGAGTAACAATGGAAGCAAAACACTTAGAATTAAAAAGAGACATTTGAAATTTCTAGGACACATAATGAGAAAAGATGGCTTGGAGAATTTTACACTTACAGGACATATTAAAGACAAGAGGAACAGAAGAAAGCAGCGGATAACCTACCTAACAAGCTTGTGTAAATGGTTAGCAGAATGGGGATTATGAGAAATAACAATAAGAAAAAACTTATAAGAACTACAAAGGACAGGAAATTGTGGAGAGCCATGATCACCCATGTTCTGAAAGGACACTTGTGGAGGAAATATTAGAACATTACCAATAAATGTTAAATCTACTATGGTTAGCACTCTTATTTTTTGATAATATTATGTATGGAGATACATATTTACAAAAATCAGCACATTCATACACACAAAAAAATCCAAAATTCTTTTTGAAATTCCAGAGACAGGGGCCGAATTTTAGTAAGTTTTTCTATTTACAATTAGTAAATAGAGTTTTTACTTAATAATAATAATAGCACATAAATGCTCCAAATTAATACAGAATTTTCAAAGATTTAAAAGTTTATAAATCATTCTAATTAAAAATTTAAAAAATGAAAACAATTCTTCTAAAAATTCATTATTCTTTGAAAAATTTTTTTCATGAGACAATAGTGTCCATGATATATTTTATTCATAAAAGCAATTAAAAACTTTTCTAATTAAATAATGTCTTAGTTTTATTGCATTTTTTATTTTGTGATTCAGACCACATGGAGGTCTTGTTTGATCACAAACATTTGATGACTTAAATTCTCCAAGGACTTGTCCTTATAAACAATGTAAACATTAATTGATACAAAAAAGAATTTCTGAAAATTTCATAAAATTAAATTATGGGAGGTGGGTAACAGAAGTTTTACAATGATTTTCTAAAAAAGAAACTAAAAAAAAATAATTAATTAATTTCTGAATAAGTCTGGAAAGTTTCATAAAAATACAACGATTATCTGATTTTTGCAAGAATTTCCAAATCAATGTATTTTTCACCACAAAAAGATGGTCAAATTTCCTGTTCAAATTTATGGTCCCAATTTGACAACAGGAAAACAAGATTTTTAACCAAAAATTCCAAGGTTCTAAAAAAGATAAAAAAAATTATATAAAAAATTCTCTTTTTATTATGTTTTGTACATTTTTTCCTCATGCATCCTCTTTTTTTTTTTTTTCAAACTTTTGGAGGTTCCATCTTTTTTATTTGTTATGTATATTTATACTTTACTTCTGTTTATAAATAGATGTTGCAAAATAAAATCCTTACATTTACCTTAATAAAATCCCTCAGGGGATGAAATGTATTGGCAAAGAAAAGTTTCCCTTTTGTCTTTATTCATGTTGTCTTTTACAAAGACATTTTATCTATATCTGAATTTTTCCCTATAGATTATGTGTGCAAAAATATTCCTATTATAAAAATTATATTAATATCTAATAAGTGCTACATATTCTTTAGAATCCATGTTAATAAACAAAACATTGTTTCATATTGTTTCTTCATTGAAGCATTTTGGCTGATGAAATATTTTGAGTAATTTTCCTCGATCTATTTTTGTTGCTTTTATATGCTGAAGACAAGACTTCAAATCACATCTAAGGAGAGAGATAGTCTTTCATGGATGATGCTTTAACCAGTTGGGTAACAAAAGCTGTCATATTGAAACAATCTTCACATTTTTAGTCTTCTGACAGTTCTTTTATTCCGATTCCATTCCATATCAGTTAAAGTTGTATTTTTATTATAGGCTGTTCTGCTTCTTATTAAAATGACATTTATTTCTTTCAGAAACTCTATTCTTTTTGAGAAAATGAAAGCTTAAAAGTGAAAATGGGCAAAGTGGCTCTAAAGTGAGAGTTTGATTTAAAAAATACTCCCAAACTGGACTCTGATTTTGTGTCTGATATTGTAGCATCTAATGCTTAATCTACAATGTAAATGTAATGCTAAACTGAGCGCAGTTCTCTGTTGGTATCTGACTTTACATTAGCCTGTTGATGGAAAATAAGATAATTATAGTTCTTTTGCAAACTTTTTTTATGTATTCTGATTTTATTGAATTGAATAACCTGTAATTCTTGGAGAAAGAATTCCTTAAAACCATAAAATGAAATTTGTCAGGAACTAAACAAGTGCATTAAAAATGGACATATTAAAAGATAATTCATAAAAAAATGTGGGTAAAAAAAAATGATTTTCTAAGCAAAGCTTAGATGTGGTACAAGGTTGAAAGTATGAGACACTCAGTGAGGATCAAACTTACTACTGAGTCATAGACAAGTTTGCTAGCCATTACACCACATTGAAGTGTGTCAAATTTATTACCGTAAAATGGAAATACTGAAATATAACATATAATAACAAAAATATAGAAAATATTTACCTCATATTGTATTAATAATTAGTAGGAGTTGTTTCTGAGATTAAACATTTTCAAAATGAAAAATGTTTTGCACACTATTTACATTATTCGGACTATTGTCCTCATCTTTGTTGCCATATTTATTACAACATTTCAGCCGTTGTATACTTAAGGCCAGAGCATACAATGGCTGAAACGTTGTAATAAATATGGTTACAAAGATGAGGACAATAGTCCGAATAATGTAAATAGTGTACATAATACCTCATCTCAGAAATATAGACAGATACAAAAATGTTTTGGTTCAATTTGTTCTTGGGGTTGTCAAAAAAAAACAAAAAACGAAGAAAACTAAAAGAAAAACTAGTCAAAATAATTCTAGTTTAGAAAAATTTGTTGTATCAAAAAAATTCTAAATATGTAGGGATGTAGAACGCAATCATCTCCCTTTTCAAATGTACTAATGTCTTGTAGGACTCTCAATGGTCACATGGCAGCCTATTAGTGAAGATTGTAGCAGCCTAGCTCATGATAGAAGAGGATATGCAGGGCTGTAGCAGAGACAAATGTTTTGTGTGGGCTCCAAAGAAATATTTAACCACTGAACTGCCAATTAGCAGGTAAAGGGAAAGCATATGCTTGCTTTTAATTTGAATTCTTTTTTATTTGTACATTTTTATTTTTATATTTTATTGGACTCACCACAATTCCAAATTAAAATCAAAATGCACCCATGTGATAAAGGGAAATTATGATCATTCTACACATTTAAAGAAGAATTCTTTCATTGGGGTTTCATGGAAGGTATATTCTTCCTTTCTTTCTTGTAGTTCTTTCTTTATTGTATTTTCTTAAAATAAAACCCTGTAAAAATATACTACAATTGGTAAAAATTCTGGCCCTGATATGGTAGCTAGTTTGGCAAATGCAAGAATGTGTACCCTCATCAGGAATATAAAACATATCACCAGTGCTGTAATCCATGTCCCTCTTGGGGGACAGACATTACAGGATGGCCTTCGTTTTATTCATTTTCTTTTACATACTGCTTTTTTTCTTTTGGGTTCTAACTTGTATCAAACAAATTGTGATGCATACATACATATTTATGTATTGCATGATATATTTGTATACTTTAATGCTTCATATTAATTGTTTTCATGCAAAACTCATTAAACACTATTGAACTTTGTGAAGGACAGACAGTGAAGGTAGAGCAGAATCAACCTTGATATGGCAGCAATACTCCATTGTTGTCTATTTCTAAACAGAAATTCTCATTAATTTTAGACAAGTTTAGAATTTCATTTATTTTTATTACTTCTTATTGCAACCCTTATGCACTAATACCCTTTGGGAAGGTATGAATCCAACATTTCTCCTCCCAAGTATAGGTAAATAGTAGGATAGATTGGGTTCAATAGCTTTGGGTAGCAACCTGTCTAGGAGAAGGAAACCTCTGAATTCAAAACTGCATGTAGCCCTGGTGAAGTACATACGATGCAGCTAAGGAAAGTATCAGTTGCATTGACTTGGTGATTCCAACTATGGTCAACTCCTTTTTATTGCATCAACACACATTGTTATTAAGTAACATTAACAACAGCAGAAATGACCAAAGCATGAAACAAAGACAAAAGATAAACTAATATGAAATTATTAAGAATGAAAATGCTTCATCTAAGAAATTCAATACCTTAAGACTATTATGTCTGCTACTACTACTAGAGCAAGTCCCTTACATAAAAAGATCCAAGTCTGAGTTTTCCTGCAGGCTTATCTTTCTTTTATGCCTAACTAATACCACTTACTAACAATTATGGAATTATGATTTAGAAGTTGTGATACAAAGAAATTCAGATTAAAAAAAGCAACAAATACTCATCAAAAATTAATAATACTATACAGTAGACCAGTTTACCTGACTGAACTTTTAGTATTATGCATTAAATCTCTTAAAACCAGAGATGGCATCACAAAATGTCATGGCACTAAATCAGTTTTAACCAGTGAATGGTGGACAGCATCAACTGATGTTTTTAATTGGAGATCAGTGGATATCATCATCAATTGATGATTTAAATTTTTCCCAATGATAGAAGCATCATTTATTCAGGATTTAAATCTAAATGACTAATTGGCAACTCTAGAATTCATGAGGTTACCATTTATTAGGATTCATGAGGTTATGTCATACCCTGAGTATTTGCCTGCAAATAAAGCTGGAAGAATGAGTCAAAGATACTGCTATGTCTGCATGAATATTTCTTGAAGAGAAAAGAGGTGAACAATGGTAATAACTTGATGCAAAAATGCTGAACTTCATTGAGTGCAGAATGCTTCAAAAGGTTGATATCGTTAAAAAATACTAAATTTAAGAACCTAATATTTGTTTTATTTCCATTTTTTATTTTCTTATGATCTAAAAAGTATTAAAATATAATTTTTATACTTTTTGCAAATAATCATAAAAACCTTTTAAAAAAGAAAAAAAAAAAAAAAAGAAGAGTTTCTTTTTATTATTTTTTTTCTCTTTGACATGCACACATTAGTTAAACATTTTCCTAACATCTAAGAGTTAAAAATTCCTTAGTCTATATTTTTTTATCAGATGCTTTCATAAAATAAATATTTCTTTTACAGGGTGCCCCACAAAAAAACATGAAATCTGGTACAGTTTATTTAACTGTTGGGATTTTTGTTACCGTTATTTGAAACAAAAGTAAAGAATAGAAATAGTAGCTTAAAACAGAACAAAAACATAGATGTGTTCAAACTAAAAAAGTTTTTTTTTTTTATGTTAAATTTTTTTTCATCATATAGGAAATCTAAAATTTCCTGTTTTTTTGTGAGACACTGTTGATCTATCATCCAACTGTGAACTTAGTTTTTGATTTTTTATACAGCTTTTTATTTATTTTCTGTAATGAGACCTATAGATTTTTTCCACATATAAAACTTATAAAAAAGTTTTAGAAGTTAATGTTCCCAAAACCAAAAGGAAAATTAACTTTTATTACTTATTTTCAAAATAAATAGCAGTAATAACTTTAGACAATACCGCTCAGATCAATAGCATTGTCATATATCACAATTTTTATCAGTGTCATATATCAATGCCAAGAAGACAGTCTTCTGTTTAGTTTTCAGCTCCAGTAAAAAAAAAAAAAAAAATGAAGGCACTGAAGCACTTCTCAGCACCATGAATTAATACAGGATAGCTTATGTTATCATCTAATAAATTCATAGAAAGTAAAACCCTTTGAATATTTTTACACTTAATATTATTATAATCAACATTGATCACATATAGCTTACATTGATATACAATATCAGATGGTAAGTGTTCGTATAAGCGGTATAACTTTGTTACTCTAATTTATTTGTCCATCATCTTTAAAATTGATTTTAATGAAAGCACAAACCATTTTATAGATTAAAGATTTCCTGGCCCAAAACAAGAGTCAACAAGTACATAAAAATGTACTTTTAAGTGAATAGATCAGATTGTGTGAGCATACTAAATACTAAACTTGAACTTCATAGAAGTTTATCTAAAAGTTGAACAATATTTTGTATTTTACCATTGTCTTCTTGGAACAACTTGAGTGTTAACTTTCAAAACAAACTTGTAAAGCCTTTATACAAATTGTAAACGTTTTGCTGTCATCAGATTTAAGCATAAAAAATCTTGTATCTCTTAAAAACATGCTAAATAAAACACTTCAAAATTTTTTTTAGCCAAATGTAAAGCAAATAAAGCAACATGATGTTAATTTAGCTAAAGTTCAATATGGCAGTTTTCAAGTGTATCTCCATGGAAAAAGAGATGTGATAGGAATGGAAATAGTTCATGTAAAATTTAAAAAAAAAAAAATATAGTTATATCTACAGAGTTGCCTTTGGTGAGGAAGAAATTGCATGGAACAACAAAGATTTTGCTACTAGATTAAAAGTGTAAATTTTAGACTAAATCAAATAAGCTCATTCAAATCTGTGCTCTGAATTGATCTCGCAGCCTAAGATTTTTGGTTGCGTGTATGCATGTAAGTGGGGAGATATTAATTACACTAATCAACAAAATAAAAACAAACATTTTGCTTGCTACATAGACAAACTATACTAGACTAAATTCAATACATGTATCCCAAATCCGTACTTTGACTTGTTCTACCACATCAGGTTTTTCAAATAAGCATATTAGTGGTCAAGATAAATTAGTAAATTATTTGTAGTAGATTAGTATCCATTTGAGCCAGCAGCATGGGTTTTATTAATATTAGCTATACAGTACTTTCTTAGATCTTAGTGAAGAAAAAAATTACACTGATTTCAGAAACAACAATCTAAAACTGATTTAAAAGAGTAGGATACAGAATATCTCTTAAAATGCATTTTTTTCAAACGGATCTGGGTTTCAGACTCATGTTGGGAGGTTCTACCAGAACATAACTGAGGCCGGGTAACCCTAAACCTGATATGCGACTACTGCTGGTTCCTACAATAGGAGACTAGAGAAAACATGGGAAAAGTTTAACTGCAATAAAATGGTATGTCAAAAAAACAGTTTTTCCCTTAACACTGCTATAATTTTCTACTATCTTCGCTTTCTTGGCAATGTTTGTTTTAAAAAGCAATGATTAGAATTTTAATAAAACCTAAATATATGAAAGTGAATGTATACATTCTTTTTTGTTCTTTTGAGAATTTACGACCGTAGTTTATTGGTAAATTGGATTGTACCTATTTGCATGAATTAAGTAAAAGCAATATAAAGTGTATACTAGATTAAGAGACAGGCAAAATGTTGACTACTGATCACGTGTTGTAGAACAATACAACAAAAAAATATTAAACACTCTTTATTCATTAGATTATTTATAAGAATAATTTTATATTTACACATTCCAAAATTGCAATGCTTATCAATTACCAATTCATAAAGAAATAAATATGAACATTTCTTTTCAAATTTATTTCTTTATAAAATGGTAAATAATATCATATTGTATTTGGTTCATATATTTTTATAATCTTGTAAATAAACATTGCTGACAGAATTTTTGGTAGTTTAAATAATAGTAGTGTCAAGGTAAAAACCATCCTTTTCGACACATCATTTTTTTTTGTGTGCACGAAGGTTAAAAGTTGCCAAAAACATCTAAGTCTAAAGGCAAATGTTTCAAACATTTCTGAAGATAGCAGAAATTAAATATTTGGTGGAACTGTACAATAGGCACAGTGAACAGAAATAATCAATTTTTTTCATATTGCTATCAATGAAACAATTCAAATCAAAAATATTTAGAAAACATTATTACATTTTATAAAAGTTTATAAAACAAAAGGGGTTACAGTTTGCTATATAAATTCATTGTAAATTAACTTCCTTACAAATCAAATATGTTCATATGATAACTTTTTTTTAAAACTTCATAAAGTCAACAGGCAGTTACAGTACTTTCTAAAACAATAAAAATTGCTAAGGGAGTATACACTAATAACAGTATCAAAAGAAAAACTATCCTCTTCACACACTATTTTTTTTTCTTGTCCTAATGTTAAACTTTGCTGAGATTTGGAATCAATGTATATGATTTAGTCTGTCTATATTTCTGAGATGAGGTATTGTAATTATTTACACTATTTACATTGTTCAGACTATTGTCCTCATTTTTGTTGTTATATGACAATGAAGATGAGGACAACAGTCTGAACAATGTAGATAGTATAAATGATTTAGTCTTATGAAGTATCATTTATCTAAGTATTGGGGTAAGAAAAAGAAAAAGAGGAAATATACTGACCTGATCAAAGTATTCTTCAGCAATTCTTTGTGCCCAAATAGAACACAGCTCCAATGGGCGGCATGGATTAGATATATCTGCACATTTAATGAGCATCCGTTTGATGAGAAGACGGCTGTCATCGGTGGACAGGTGGGTAACGATATCATTCAGGCTTTCTTCACTGCCTCGGTCCCCCTTTGATAAGAAAAGAATAAAAAAAACCTGAAGGAAAACCGAATAAAAAAAACACTTTTTTTTTTTTTTTCTTTCACAGTTTCTTTCTTTTTAATTCTTTCATTGATCAGTTGATTTGATTTACAGCATATCAACCTCTTGTGGGTTATTTAATAACAGAATATATTAAAACTTTGGATTTTGCATTGGTTATCGATTTTCCTGCCTTTATTTAATAAAAGTTTTAACATTTATATTTTGTTTTATTTTAATTAAAAACTTTATATGATTAAAAATTTCCGATGTTTTGATGTTAAGTGAAAGTTTTTTAATATGCATATATATAAATTTATCAAAATTAATATCTATATACATTTAAAAACTGTTTTTTTTTTAAAAAAAAAAGAAAAAAAAAGGAAACAAAAAAAACAGTTTTGAAGTATATATATATGCAACTGCATTTATGAATTGTAAAATGCTACTTGATTTGACATTGTCAAAAAGATTTTTTAGTTTGGTTGTTCTGTAATATTTTTCATAGACTAGTTGGAAGGCAACACATTCTGTCAGTGTGTGCTTGACTGTGTATCTTTGCAGACAAATTATACACATTAGAAATTCTTCATTTTTTAGTATGTGGGAACAATGTCATAATGGTTTGCCCAGTGTGAAGTCTGGCAAGAGTAACTTCTTTTTTTACCTTCCTGTAGCCTGAAGGTCATTGTCCAATGTTGGGGTTAATATTAAATGACTTGTTGTTTAGGCAGGAGTTACACATCTCTTTCTCAAAATTTATTTATTAATGGTTTGCTTAAAATCTGTGTATGGTATTTTGTTTATTGAAAGTTTCAGTTCTAATGACACTCCTGCCACTTTATCAGATCCATCATAGCCATGGAGACCAATATGGCTTGGTATCCAAGATGATGTCTTTATTTTTTGACATGATGTTAATGCTATTAATAGCTTGTAGAAGGTGGGGCATAAATACCTCTAACATAATTGTAAGACATTAGCTAGATGAAGACATCATTGCCACTAATATTTTAGCATTACATGGGAGGTATTTCTGCTACAACCTGTAGTTTATGGATTAGTCATTTTTTCCATTTTTTTCAAAGCAGTAAAAACTGACAGGGAGTCTGTAAAGATGAAGAATTTCTTGTAATTACTCAAGGTTATGAAGTATCAAGGGCTAAGTTAATGGCAAATATATTTCTACACTGTATATAGAAGCTTTGTCTGGATTTTCAGCAGATATTAGACAGATGAGTATTTATCAAAAGAACATAGAGGAAATATAAAATGATGTAGGAAGCATACACAAAAAGGCATCAGATAGTTCCCAGGATAGGATCTCCTGGCAGACTCTGTAATTATCTCCAATCAAAAGAGAGAGCTGATGTATTCTTTGGTGACAGTTTTCATGAATGAGTTCATAAATTTATTTTATATTTTCTGATATCTTGTTGGTGATTGGTTGCCATGAACACACATACTTTTGAGCTTTGACTGATTTTAAAATGTGCATGCCACTCAGAAATGTGTTCAACCTAAAGAATGCTTGGCAAAAGCCTGATAAAATATTTCAAAGGTCTTAGTAACAGATTTTCATGCAAAATCTGATGCAGACATGCTTTTCAGCCATTGTAAAGATTGCAGAGCTGTTCCAATACAATGTTCCCAAACCATATATAATAATTGAACACAAGTAGATAGCAGGAAGCCTACTGGCAAACTGAGTTTTACTTTTCCAAAATCACAGCATGTTCAGTCTGAGAATCTTATGATGCCACTTTGCACATTGAGAGAAGGAATTGAACCCTGAACATCTGGTTGAAAAAGTTCAACCTTTTAGTATTCAACACACTCAAACCTATCATGTAATTATCAGCTCTCAAAGTCTGTTTTCATGACTTCCTGTATTATTTGCAATGAGGTCATTATGGTAGAGTATACATGGGGCAGGATGTATTACAGTTGGTTGAGAGCTGATATTTAAGGGGTGGGTTGAATGCTAAAGGATTAATGGATAATTACTAATTTTGTACAGATTTGGAAGTAGAGAACATAAGACAGATTCAGCACAGAGGTTGAAGAAAAGAAAATTCTTAATACTTCATTGTTTTTTTGTAATGTATTTTATAAGGAAATTGTGTGTGTTTATTTTTTCAGATTGTGTTCTTGGCATTAAAAATATAACAATGCTCATAACATTGGCTTAGCTATTTGGTGAATAGGGGGAGAAATCACATTAACTGCATCATTGTGGATTTTTGTATCTTTCCTCTAAGAACTTCCACTTTTGATGTCTTTCAAATATAAAGTTGAGAATGGGATCAATAATTTACACTACAAATAGAAAACCTTGAGCAGGTGACAAATCCATCTCTCTGATTTAGAGATTGATTTAAATTCTCAGAACATGCTGAGAGTCATGGCTTTATACGAAAGTATAATTCCCCCACTAGATATATACTAATGCTGTAAGAACCTCTGTGGCTGAAATGTTAATAGCAAACCCAGGAGTTCACTTTTGGCCAGAACATTTCTTCTCATTTTACATGAGACAAGGCCCAGCCCTGGAAGATTCCAACCCTGCAATCACTGACAAAATTAATGCCAAAATTTAATTTTCTTGGGATCTTTGAAGTAATAAAAATATGTTCTTCTAATTTCACAACTGAATACATGGAAGATGATACTCAGTTTTTTATGCATATAAATGTTTATGTAGACATTATTATTAGAGGTGGTGATAAGTGTATTTTATATTGTAGTTTGGTTGAAGTTATATTTTGAAATACAGTTTGATTTCATTAAGATTGTAGGATATTATAGTTCTTTCATGTTGGTTGTTTGGTTTTGTTTGACACCATATCAACATGTATGGGTTATTTAATACTGAAATCGAAACATTTCGTACATAATCAGTCAAGTCTGTAAATTTTGAAGAAGCTTGTTACCAGTGCAAGAAAATAAAACAACAAAGCAACTCAGAATCAATTGGCACAACCAGTTTTAAGTGACCTCACTGTCCCAGTCTCTGTACTGTCAGTCTGATTACAGAGCCATATGAGATTTCCCAGATGAGGATGAAGACCATCATCATCATCATCTGTCCCATGACTGAGTGTGGTCGTAAGGTCAGCTGAGCACCTGACCATCTTCTTCCACATGTCTTGATAGTAGTTATTCATGGGTAGCATGTCTTGGGCAAAGTTGATCTGGTGGAGCCCATTCCTCTCCAGGTCAGACCACAGCCAATATCCCCCAACTTGCTTTGGCCATTGAATCTCTCAGGCTATTTAGCAAGCCTTCCACTCAACAATATTGTGTTATCACCACTTTGACTATCTTGCCAGTAGTTCAGTTCCATGTGCTGATTTACCCTACAACCAGTCAACACTATATAGTTACTGTCTCTTGGTTGAATTCCTCACTGGTTCATTTCTTTGTATTTGAAAGTCACTATATCTAAGTCTGTTTTATTTACAGGGGCTGATTGGTGACTGAAACAATATTAGTATTTAGTACTATTAGTAAGTGAGGAGGCACAGTGGAGTAATGGATATCGTCTCGGATTGAGAAATCGGTTTGGTTTGTTTTGTTTTATGGCATATCAACCACAATAGGTTATTTAATACAGACAAAATTTCCTTTTTTTCCAAAATGTATAGCTGGCAATTTTTTTCAGAAATGCATAGTTTGGTTTGTTTTGTGGCATATTAACCTCAATGGGTTATTTAATGCTGACAAGATTTTTATTTCTGGTAATATTTTCTTTTTTCAAATATTTATTGCTGATACTAATTTTTTAAAAGTATTTCTGGTATTAAAATCTATTTTTACAATTTCATAGTGTTTTGAGTCAGGTTGTGGGGTCAACTATTTGTCCATAGCTGGGACCCTAACAGTGCTACCACCCTGGGAACACCAGCAATTAAGAGGTGGTTCCACACTCCTCAAAACCTCCTGATAAGAGGCCTTGATGTTAGACATAGTTTATCGTCTTACACACGATGCAGATGCAGTTTATCGTCATATCCAAGACTGTGAGAAATCAGAGAGCTGACTTTGAATTCCAGTCAAATCCATTACATTCACTTACGTGCTAATACCCCTGGGAAAGGTATGAATCCTCTTATTCTCCCTCCCAGCAATGGGTAAATACAGACAGTGGTTCTATAACATTGGATGGCAACTGGTCTATCAAAGAAAGAAATGGCAACCTAGTGCAGGAAAAAAAAATCTACCTTGTCAGTCGTGTATCAAAAGATGCATGATCGCCTAAGCGTGTATTATGCATGGCACATAAATGACTGACTGACTGACCTTTGGGAAATGTATGAATCTTCTTCTCCGCCCAGCTATGGGTAAATACAGACAGGGGTTCTCTAGCCTTGGATGGCAATTGGTCTATCAAAGAAAGAAATGGCAACCTACTGCAGGAAAAAATCTGACTCGTCAGTCATGTATCAAAAGATACATGATCGCCTAAGCATGTATCGCGCATGGTACATAACTGACTATTAGTAAGTTTTAAAGTTATGGTAAAGCCAGAATACTGATTTTTAAGATATTTATGATTCCTAAATGTCTCAGAATGTAGTCAGTATTTTATCTGCATGTCTCTCTACTTAACAATCTAGCCAGATCAATCATTGTTCAAATTAATTTGATGCTGAAAAATATTTTGGTCCAGACCAGATTAAACTTCTTATTACAGAAGAAGCAAAATTCATCACAAATAACAAGTAAAATGATTTGCATCAAATTACATTAACTAATGTTATTTTCATACATTTGGAAAACATGTCAACCGATACCTTCCTGGACTTGGTGATATGTTAGGTTTAACATTGTTTTATTAGAGTCATCTTATAATTGCAAATATAGAAGGATCCTTAGGGTTTCTGTCTCCATAACTACTTGGTCCAGTAATTGCATCATATGGTTGCTATATTTATTGTCAATTATGCCAAATTGAAACCAAAGTAATTTTCTCATTATGCATGAAGAAGACTTTAGAAGCAAAATTATTAGGTTGGTGCAAAAATAATGTTGTTTTCTCACATATGTTACTTTTATATATTATTTCTGAATTAATTCATTGATATATATAGCCATGTTATATATCATTTTGAAGCGCGTTTTTCACTCTATCGAATCATGTTATTCGTTACCGTTCTCAATCTCTTCATTCATTTTTTTGCAGGCTTTTCGACAGCATGGACAAAATTCAAATCTGCACGATTTTTTCCAGTTCAAAACTAGGCTGAAAAACTGCCGAGACAGCTCGTGATATCAATGATGCATTTGGCCCAGGAACCACTAACGAATGTGTGGCACAACGGTGGTTCAAGAAATTTTGCAATGGTGACGAGAGCCTCGAAGATGAAGACGGTTGCGGCCGGCGAACTGCAGTTGATAACGAACATTTGAAAGCCTTAAATGAAGCTGATCCTTGCAAAACCACACGAGAAGTTGCTGTTGAACTCAAGGTCGACCACTCAACAGTCGTTCGCCATTTAAAGCAAATAGGGAAGTCAAAAAAGTTGGATAAATGGGTGCCACATGAATTGAATGATAATCAAAAAAATCGTTATTTTGAGGTGTCTTCTATGCTCCTTCTGCGCAACAAAAATGACCCATTTCTCAAGCGGATTGTGACGTGTGATGAGAAGTGGATCCTCTACGACAACCGGTGACATTCGGCACAGTGGTTGGATGACGGAGAAGCTCCACAACACTTCCCGAAGCTGAAATTGCACCAAATAAAGGTTATGGTGACTGTTTGGTGGTTTGCGGCCGGTCTCATCCATCACAGCTTCTTGAATCCAGGCGAAACGATTACGGCGGAGAAGTACTGCTCACAAATTGACGAAATGCACCAGAAGCTCCAACGTATGTGCCCGAGATTGGTCAATATGAAGGGACCAATTCTCCTCCATGACAATGCTCGCCCGCATGTTGCTCAACTGACCCTGCAGAAGCTGAACGAATTGGCCTACGAGACTCTGCCTCATCCGCCATATTCACCGGACCTCTCGCCCACCTATTATCACTTTTTCAAGCATCTCGACAGCTTCCTGCACGAAAAATGCTTCAAAAGCCGAGATGATGCTGAATCGGCCTTCAATGACTTCATCGCTTCCAGAACTCCAGATTTCTATGCTAATGGGATAAATAAACTTGTTTCTCGTTGGCAAAAATGTGTCGATTCTAATGGTTCTTATTTCAATTCATAAAGTTTATTATGAAAGGAGTTATGATCTTTTGAATTTGAATGTCAAAAAACGGCATTATTTTTGCACCAACCTAATATTTACTGTTATAAAGTAGGAATGTTAAAAATGTTGAAATGTGCATTTCATTAAAAGTTAAGCCAGAAATTCATAATATGAAATTTGATAAAAATAAAGATAGACAGGAAAACAAAATGATGAATATACATCATTTTTTTTTTTTTTTTTTAATCAATTCACCCCAAGCAAGGTCATAATGCAACTAAGATGCAAGGGACTACTAAGAGTGAAAAAGAATGAAAAGACTTTAGAAATAACTGGAAACCCCATTCTAAACAAGGGATAAACCTCCACTCTAGTTTAGAAGACTGGGGAGGAGTGTGGACCAGGTGACAAGCAAACCTATCTATCATTGAGGAGGGAAAAATATAATCAGTAAATAAAATTTCAGAGTTCAGTCAGAGACAATAAAAGTACAGAGTTGAAATAAACTTTAAAAACAACTAGAAAACCAATCCTAAACAGGAAACAAAGGATAAACCTCTACTCCTGTTCAAAAGACCAGGGGGGGGAGTGTGAACAAGGATTATATGATTTCATAACTACATCAAATAATTTTTAGGTGCTAAGTTGGTATGCAACAAGAGGAACATTTTTAATGCCATGTCCATTCAAGACTTAGATGACCATGACCCTCTACATCTTCCTTTTCTTTATTATCTGTGAATTGCTATGAATTCTTAGGAAAGATAGAGGATTGATTTCTCACTGTCTTCTCCACAATTTAGAATTCAGAGTTTTCTTTCTCTTAGATTGGTTGCCAGACTACCCATAGCTTAGAAGGGAAGTGACAGCTTCATGCCTTTCTCAACGAAACTGAATGTAACAGACGATCACAGGATTTGAACTCAGCTCACCAATTTAATTTTCTGCACATTTGAGACAAGATAGATAAATAATTGAAAGAAAATGGTAAATAATTGCATAGGAAGATTCGTAAAAGAAAGATATCTAAAAACATGATATTAAAACAGTTATAACAACATCGATACATAAAAAAATGCTTTCTTTCTTCATTTTCATATATGTTTAATTTCTTGCTTTTGTCTAGAAAACACAGAGGTGTGCAGCAAATGCAATGGAAGGAAAACATATGAAATGATGCAAAATTAAACAGCCAGTTTCAAAGACAGAAACCATATTCAGTCAAATATCAGACATCTATTTGCATTTGAATTTCTGAGATGAAACATTTTCACTATTATACAACAATCTATTTGGACTTGTATTCTCATCTTGGTTGACATACTTAATGTTTCTGCTGTTTGAACCTTGCCTGCAAAATTAATTTTCCATTATTTACCAAGTTATCAAAATATTTTGAAAAGAATTGGTTCAGTTTGAAAATGATAGTTTGAAGGCACATTCACTTGTTTTTGAACATTTGCAGAAAAAAAAACTGTTTTTATCTCAGTCTGTACTTGTAAGAAACTGCAACATGTCAAAAACCATCAAATGCAGAATGAAATTGATAGCTTAGAGATAGATTTCACTTGTTTTAAAAGATTTCAGATTTGTCCCTTAGCCAACCCACTACTGCATCTTAGTCCCTCGACCAACCAACCAACCATTGCAAATTTATCCCTTATCCAACCCCCTATTGCATATAGTTTCTGTTAGGGCATAGATTGTATCAATTAATAGTTCCTTATTAAATCATCCTTTTTTGTAACTAGGAAGAAAATGAAGATACATTAATGACAGGAATTTTAAGTTTTGTATTAATGATAAATAAAACTTATTTAAATGTAAGAAATCATTATAGATACATTTATGTTGAAATGATGAGACAAAGTAGAAAAGCTGTTTTAAGTGACAACGCATTTTACCGATGTGTGTTAGGTTTGGTGTCTACAGGTCAAAAAGAAAGACAAAACTGTCTGTAGGGGCAATAGATTAAATTACCTTATCAAAACTCATGACCTTTCAGAATGGGAAAAGGATTCACCACGAAGAAAATGTATTGAGAATGTGTTAATCTCACAATTCTTGATAATAAACCAAAGACTGGATAATATCACTGAACTTTGCCATAGTAGCACAATGTGGTATATAATCTAATAGAAAAGAAAATAGATCTACTTGTAGTGGGCAGATTTAAAATCCAACAGACATCAACAGCACTAAAATATACAAAAAACCCCCCAAAAAACAAACACACTTTTTGGTCTCTGGTTGTTGGATTCTAATAAGGTAATTTAACTCATTGCCCTTCTCATCCTCAAAAATCCCAAAGCATTTTCCTTAAACACAGTTTTGTCTTTCATTCTGATCTGCAGACACAAAACAAAACACACATTGGCAAAATGTGTTGTCATTTAAAGCAGCTTTTCCCCTTTGTTCCTTCATCTCTACTTTTGTTTCAAATACTATTCTAACATGTATGTATATATGTATATATATGTATATGTTTATATCTGTACAGGGTGCAATGGATAAAATGTCATCTAAATTATGCAAAAATGAAAATAACACTGACATCTCTTTTTAACAGATATATTTACCAAAATTACACAAAAATATCTTGAAATACTAAAGAGTAAATTCAATAAAATTGCTATTGGTTTCAACCATGGCCTCCAGACGGTTTCAGAATCTCCTGCAACTCTTCTGGACAGTCTTCTTATTCCTATTGGTGAATGCTGCCATAATCCTTGCTTTCAATTCATCTTTGGTGTTAGAAGGAGTTTTTTTGGTCTATCGCTCAACTGTGCCCCATACATAATCAAGGGGGTTGAAGTCGGGGGAGTTAGGTGGCCAGATGTAAGGGGTGATATGGTTGCACAAATTGTCTGACAGCCATGACTGGGTACTCCTTCTTGCATGGCATGGTACAGAGTTCTGTTACCAGACATGGGTTCTTCCATCAGCCACCCTCTTGACCCAGGGTAGCACTATCTCCTCAAGGCACTTGATGTAGGACTTTGTGTTAAGTCTGAGGCCCTGTAGGAAGATGAATGGAGGAATAACATTGATATCTCTAGTGATCACTCCAAACACCTTTGTAATCACTGTTAGACTCATCAAACTCTTTCTGAATCCTCTGCACTGTCCTCAGATTAACACCTAAACACTCTGAAATGTTCATCATATTGGAGTCTCTGGTGTGCATGTCAAGTAGTATACTGTTTCCAAATTTCTGGCAGCATGAATCGTACCATGATTCTTTTCTTTTTCTTATAGATGGTGCCAAACTGACCCTACTATACTGTCAGTCGACAAAATCAGAAACAAACAAGGCACATGCGCAAAATTAAAAATATAAAATGGAGACAATTTAACCATCGCACCCTGTATGTAGAATTATTAGGACTATATGTATATATCTATATATAGAATTATTTCATAAATAATCAGCTATTACAATTTACACCTCTATATTTTTCAATTAACCTATTGTATTTAATTTTATTACTTTTTTTTTTTAATGCTGATACAACACAATTTCTTTTTTTGTTATTATCATTTAAAACCACACGCTGGCAGATTTTATTTTGCAAATCAATGTTCTCACAAAAAAATTGGTAATGACCAACTGATCATGGTAAAATTTTCAGAATATACACAAATTTAAATAAAAAATATACAGTGTAACCTGGATATAAGAGAGTTGTCGGGACCGGAGAAGAAGTCTCTTATATCCGGGTTTCTCTTATATCCAGGTTTGGTCTATTTTGTTTAGGTAAGTATGGCTCTAATTTGGGACCAGAGAAAATCTCTCTTATATCCGGGTTACACTGTATCACTTGAATATCAGCTTATTTTTATTAGAAACATTTACAATTACTTATTTTCTAGTGTGAGATTTTATTATGCAACTTGAAGTTTTTCCAACATATTGTAAATAAATATATATAAATGGTAAATGATTTTTTGGGATGGGGATAAAAATTGTCATAGTTCATAAGAAAGATATAGTTTGAAAGGAGAAACATGATATTGTAAAGTTACTGAGGGATGAGAGCATATTTGAAATTGTAAAAAAATTTAAACAGAGAACATGAGAAGAAAAAAAAAAAAAAAAAAAAACAAGAAAAAATGGCTTTAACAATCTCACAAAAATGAGAGCTGAGAAGAATTAAAAAAATGTGGATCAACTAGCAAAAGAAAATACTTGACGTTGGTGTTACCAATGTAAACAGTAAGAAAAAGATGAAAAATAATACGAACATTGGTTAAAGACATGAAAATAACAAACCTACAAACTTTAAGTAGACAATACGAAGAAAATGTGTAAGTTAGTGAAGCAGTACATGAAAACTCAATGATGGCTTACATCATGAAAGCGATATGGCAATTAAAAAGAAAAGCACTATCACTGCTCATGTTTCATTTAAACTTTATATTTTTTTAAATAATTCCCTCATTCTGAAAAAAAAAAAAAAAAAAAAAAAAACTTCAATAGAAAATCAAATTTTTCTGAAATTAGTCATTATCATTAATACATTAGTTAAGTCATGCTGTCAAATATGACAATATTTTAAACATATTTTTTCCAGTTATTATTATTATTATTATTATTATTAATGTACTTTGTTCTTTCACAGAGTTGATCTTTTCACCTTCAAGACTTTTAAGGTTGGTTGGTTGATTTTATTTAGCCGCATAAATGGGTTATTTAATGCTAAAATGTAAATATTTTGAATGCAATTTTATGTATTTGACTATAGATATTCTGTACAAAATTTTATACTTTCAGGGAAAATGTTTTTTAGGTATCTTATTTGTAGATTATAAAATATACTGTTTAGTTTTTTTTTTAATAAAAATGTATTACTGATAATTTTACTATAAAAATTGATAGCTTTTTTTTCTTTTTATCAAATTCACCCCATGTAAGACAGTAAAGCAACTAAGACACAAGATGATTATTGAGTGTGAAAGAATAAAAAACAAGAGAAACATTATTACGAACAATAGAAGAGTAATTAGGGAGACAGTAGATAATGATTGACATTGCATTTACATTTTTGAAGATCAAACTTGGTTGGGAAGCATAAAGCAGAGTGTTTCACAAGCAAGAAGTGCTGGAACTATAATCGATGCTACCAGCCCAAGTCAGGGTAGACTGGGGAACAACAGTAATTAAGAGGTTCCTTAAAACCTACAATCTCCTGATCCAAGGCATTCCAGTATTGTAAGAATAGAGGTACAGTTCATCATTATCATAAACCAAAAATTTGCCATCAGTTGTTCAAAGAAATATCCTCATCCTTGGCATTATTATCACTGAATTTTATTTAAATGTTTAATTCATCAAATAGGTGCAAAAAAAATGAACTTTCTTTTAAGGACAGTATTTAAGCATTAGGTGTCCTTGCAATAACTAAAGAGTGTTCCAATAACTTGGACCGAATTTAAATGTTAATTAAGTTTAAGCATCCATTGATTTTTTTTCTTTTTCTTTCAGAGTTGACACCTTAAATCTTTGGCAATTTCAACCATGGAAAGATTAACAATCAAACAATCTGTTAAAGTTATTGAAGCCTATTACAAAAATGGACGTTCAAACAGAAATGCATTTCATGCAATTTGCAATTTTTTGGTCAACATAGCTAACCAACTGAGAGTGTAATTGGAAGTGATGTAATATTGTTGTTGAGAGGTTCAATTCCTGTGTGCGATGACGAATAGAGAGGTGTCTGGACTTTCGGCCACATTCTCGTGCACTGCAGCAATGTTTTCAGTTAAATGGCGTAAACGAGCACACAGTGGTGTTTTCACATCTGCCACCAATTCAGTTTGTTTGAATTTCTAAAAATTTTTTCAATTGCACTTTTAAAACTTTAACACGTTGTTTGATTGTTAATCTTTCCATGGTTGAAAATGCCAAAGACTTAAGTTGTTAAGTCTGAAAGAAAAAGAAAAAAATCATTAAACACTTAAACTTAATTCACATTTAAAATCTGTCTGAGTTATTGGAACACCTTTTAAAACCCTGGACTGAAAAAAATAAAAACCAACAAGTATGAAAATATTGGTCAGAACAATTTATGGATTAAATTTAGAATTAGTCATGATTAGTATTAATTTTAACTTACATTTACTTTCATTTTAACTCTTATGAGATGAAGTATTGTCAACCATTATTATTATTATTATCTTTTGTATTTACTTTCGTATTTTTTTTAGATGAAGTATTGTTAGACATTATTATTGTCAACAAGCACTTCCTTTCAGTTTTATAATTGCTTCAGCTATATTCAGGCTGTAAGTCAACAATATAGATGAAAAGAAATGACAAGCACACAGTGAGATTCAAATTCCTATTACCTTTGTCTCAGGGAAGACTCGTTTAATGTACCAGCTGTTTTAAAATTAACAATAGCTGATGATAATTTATGTAATAAAACAATAAATTTGTTTTACTGAATATAATGCATTCTTTTTCAAACGGACGTTTCCCTACGAATACCTATTTATGTTTGACTGTAAACTATATTGCTATATTTTTAGCATTGAACATTGTGGTTTATCATGGCAATATTTAAGTAAGAAGCTATAAATACACAGTAAGGCAAGTCATATCTTCTGACAAGTATGCAGTGAATGATACACAAAAAGATTTGACCTTGACTTCCTGTTTTTCAGTTCATCTTCATTGAATTCTCAGGAACCACTTTCAATAATTCTAAAATTCCATTTATCTACTGCTGCATGGAAAGCAAAAGCTGAGTAATTTGTTCAGACTTTGTCAATTTGATTAGAGAAATCAAAATAGCATTAAATCAAAACATAGAAACTGAAGTACATATATCTGATATACTTTTTATGTATAATTCACACACACACACGTGCATGCTAGCCAAATACAATATTTTCAGCAAAGGTTATGGAGTTTTTGCAGTCATGCTCGTGAGTACTTAATATTTAGATACATAAAATGCAATTTGTGCTTATATATGAAGCTTTGTGGAAAAGATCTCAGTCTGACAATTTTGTTAAAGAGAACTTAGCTTGAGTATGTGAGCAAAAAAAAAAAAAAAAAAAAAATGATATTTGGTTATCTCAGAATGACATTGTTATGCAAGGAAAACTGCACTGATACTAAACTGATCCTAGGCAGACAGCTGATGTGAGATATTTATACAAGGAAAAGTGCACAGATACTACACTGAGAGCTGAGGAGTGGTATTTTGATTAAAAGAAAACTGCACTTATACTACACTGACCATAGGCAGAGAGCTGAACAACTAAAATGTATAGCACATTTAATTTGAAGAGAAAATAATGACACCATCAAGATGTTGACATTCCACACTACTTCAAACAAAAGGTTAGGAAAGAAACTACCACCAATACTGAACAGAACAATAACAGTTACTGGACTTAAGAGACCTAGTTTCCTGAAAAATTATTTCAAGAGAAAGATTTTATACCCTTTTTAACCAATGGCAGCACTGGCTGCTCTATCAATAAATGTGAAATGTTTCCTTATAAGGAAATCGCTAATATTATCATTGCCAATAAAGTCCAAAATCTGGAACCTAGAATTTTTGTACTAAATATTAAGGTTATAAGTCAAAGAAATGGAGTTCTGCTGTTGCTATTTCTCGAGAAATGGCAGCAGGCATTTTACTTTTGTATTCTGATAAAAATCATACATTTTATTTAGTTTTTCTTGTTAAAATACTAAACTAAGCAAAGAAAAAATTGATAAAATAGCAACATATTGTTATCTATGAATCTAACGTTATCCCTGGAAAGAGTTTTATTGTGTCTTTTCAAAAATAAAATGTAACCTATTTTAAAATTTTAATAATACAGAATAAAAGAAATATTATCTAGAGCTTTAAACAGTGTTTCATACATTTAAAAACATTATTTTAATGTTAAAACTATTTTTAATTTTCAAAAACTTCATAAAATATGATATTTTTCATTTACCAACATTTTTCTCCACTCGACTAATTGCTTTCAATCTTATATTTTGCATGATCTTGGCTTTGGAAATAGCAACATGATGTTATTTACAGTTAAATATAGATTATGGGAAATATATATGAACTTTATTAAAAGTTTGGTATTATTTTATTTGTTAAAGGATTTATATTTTCATTTGCTTTACATTAGAAAAATTCATAGGTTGATTAGCAACAAAGTAATTTTGATAATGGTGTGATTGAAGTCACTCCAAAAAGCAAGATGTCTGAAAAGAATTTCTGAATGGAAAACATGAGAGTTTTTCTTCAAAATCTTGCTAGATTATAAAATAAAACAAAACTACCAAGTTTGGTAATTCCTACCAAAAGAGTCAGATAAATAAGAACAATAATAACACAAAAAAAATTAAAAAAAAGAAAAACATGAAATTTTAGTCAGTGTGGGTCTTTTATTAAAAAATAACAAAAGTTCTTTTTTTCTTCAAGAGAGAAGAAAAATTTAAAGTGCTTAAAGAGGAAAAAGGGTTTCAAAACATGCAACAAGCAAAACAAAAGACAATATCCATGATGATGACAACAACAACAAACACAAGGATAAAAAATCTGAATTTAATGGTAAAAATTTGAATAGAACAAAGTATACTTTCCTGTTGGACCATGTTTGACAGTATTCATTTTCTAAAATATTATTAAACACTTCTTCATGGCACAGACTCTCAACATGGGTGTTTTCCTATATACTTCAATCTTGACTTCTTCAAGTCAAAGCTCAATCAATATTCCATCATAATACCCACTTCTCTTCCATTCGTTTTACCCACCTCACTCACTCATCATTGACATTTTGACTAATTCTCTACCTTGAGCAGCTCTCAAGCCTTGTATTAGGTGATATTTAATAAGAGATATTAACTGCTTCTTTGTGCTTGAGGGAAAATGAAATGTCCTGTAATGTTTTTTGTTTTGTTTTTAAACTAATATTTGTATTTTTATCCTCAGAATTGCTATTCAAACTGATGAAACCCACCATCTAGAATGAAGCAAACCTGAATAAAAGTTTGCAAAACACTGTGACCAATTTACATATGTTGATCTATATTTTGTATGCAGATGTGATTAAATATTTAAAAGTGCAAAAAAGATGGCAATAAAAATGAAAAGACTTAGGTTAATGACAAAATTTCAACAAGTCAATGTTGTTTTCATTTTTCAGAACAACTGTACTGAGTACTATTACTATACTGTATAAACTGTACTGAACACTATAAAGATACAAAAGTTCAGGTTGCTTGCAAGTTTACATTAAAAACAGGTCATGGTTTGACTTTCTGAACAAGCATTTTTTGTAGGGGAGGGTTCTTTAATTAATATAGGCCCTCATACATTGGTTGCAAGAAAGAATTAAGGAAATTAATAGGAGTAGATAAGTTCACCTATTGTCAGGTTTACATTCCTCTCATGTCTTTTGAATAGGAGTAAATTTTTATTACTTGTTTTCTGTTTAGGATTGGGCTTCCAGTTCTTTCTAATGTCTTCTCATTCTCTTTCACTCCTAGTAACCCTCTTGCATCTTAATGGCATTATCATCTTAATTGGGATGATTAAAATAAAAAATGGTCAATTGAGTTCACATTGTAACTAAGGCAGTTGCATTCACTTTGCCTAGAGAAAAAAAACAGGAATCTATAGAACATCATCTATAGTTAAGTAAAACAGTACTTTCCGATCTTGAAGGGATAACCAATCTAAGAGGATGCCAACTATGGATTCAAAATTAATGAAGGCAATAGGAAACCACCCCACTAATGATAAATAATGCCAATTCAGAGATATTAAAAAGGAAGTTGTGGATAACCGTAATTGCCTACATATTCAAAGGGTATAGCATTTTTTTTAAAAAGTCTTCATGTTTATTGAAGTTTTCTTTGAATAGAAGTGAAAGTAAGAATGAAACAAAATTAAGTGACTAAAAAAAAATAATTCTAATATGGCGCAAATAATTGTTGATTCAGTATAAAAAAAAACCAAAAAAAAACAATTTCATCAGTCGTTGTAATCGGGCATCAAGTGATTCGCTTTCCTGTGAACAGTTTCTGAACATTTTAGTTGAAGGAAATTTACATTAAATCAACCAGGTTTTAATTCCACTTGCAATGTATTTTTTTCTATTAAAGCCAAAGGACTATATCATGACTATTATTAGAAAAACTGAGAAAACACTTTATTAGATTAATTGAATTTTTGTGATTTTTCCAAATTATCTGAGTGTATCAAAAGTATTTATATTTTATTGTACACATTCATTTTAAACCTTATTTCCTTTATGCATCTAAAAACTATCTAAGATTCCACTGCATTATTATTATTATTAAGATATATGAGGATATATCAAAAGTATATTTATTTTTCAAACATTCACTCTAAAGCTCATATCATGTACACTTTGAAAAACAACATAGGAATATGTTGTTGTTGTTATTATTATTATTGCTGTTATTAATAATAATAATAATAATAATAATAGTGGTGATGGCATATGAAATGTATTTTTATTTTTCCAGACATTCACTCTAAAGCTTATTCCATGTGTACATTTAAAGGCAATCTACCACTGTTGTTGTACAGTGAACGTTTGAAAATTATTAATTTCATTATGGTGATTATGATGATGATGATGGTGGTGGTGTATCAAAAGTAATTTTATTTTTCCAGGTCTTCACTCTAAAGTTTGTTTTGCATCTACATCAGAAGAAAATGAATTGCTCCACAATGTTATTAATATTATTTTCATTTAAGTAAATACTTTTATTATTCAGTTATACATTTTTGTTTCAAATACCATAATGGCAGATACACAAGTATTGTGAATTTTTTAAGTATTTTTTAAAATTAGATCTTTAAGGCAGTGAAGTGTCTTCTCCCCAGATTTATTCAACCTCTACAATGAGACTATCCTAAGGGAAAACCTACCAGGATTGATTATTATTGGTGGGCATCATCTCAACAATATAAGACACATAAATGTATTTATGGTCGACTTGAAAAGAAAACTATGGGACCCTCTAAGACAGGGTAGTAGAAGAAAGCAAGAAAAAAGGACTAACCATCAAGTGTAAAAAGACAAAGTATGGTCATCCACAAGTGATGCGAGTTACAAATTGGTGATATCATCAAGATGGTGCAGAAGTTTAAATATCTGGGAAATGGTTTCAACAGAGGATGGAAAATGTGACACCAGGATCTGAAGACACATCAGAATAGCAAAAGAAGCATTCCAAAAGCCAAATAAGGTGCTGAGAAATGAAAAAAATTTCATTAGAAACAAATAAATGAGTGCTGGGTTACTATGTGACATTCATCCTCTCATTTGGCAATAAAAGCTGGACAATCACCCCACAGATGATAAGAAAACAGGGGACAGTTGAAATGTGGTTCTATGAAAGGATACTGAAAATTCCATGGATGGAATGAGTAAGCAACAAGGAAGTCTTAAAGAAACAGAAAGACCATTTCTGCTCAGAATCAGGGAAAGATAGTTGAAATTATTAGATACATAATGAGGAGGACTTGGAAAACTTAACCTTCACAGGGCATATTGAGGGAAACAGAGATTAGGGAACACAGAAAGCCACTTACCTGATGAGCTTGTGTGAATGGATGGTGGAAACACTAATATTGATTAGAAATAGTATAAATAAATTCATGTATGGTTTCTTTACTTTAAAATGCTATAAATGAAATCTGGGAAATGTTTTTTTCTAAAATCTCAAATCTAAATGATAATCTCCCCTGTTAACATGACTGATAAATCAATAACAGCATCATTCATAGAAGTCTTCAGGTTTAGGAAAATAAGAAAGATATGGGCACAATAAACTAATCAGAAGACCATGAAAAGGGGCCCAAGAAATTTCATGATTATAGAGGGTCTCCCAAAAGTCACCAAGAGGTCTGAAAGTTAGATAACTTTTTTTACTTAACTTTTTCAGTTTTCTTTCAGGTACTTTATAGAGAAAGCTTTGGAAATTAATCATGTAAAAATATACAATCGAAAAACGAATACAAGCAGGGAAATCTTTCTACCAAGATCAAGGATCAAGAATTCAAACTCAACAACCATGTCATTGCCATTTCAGTATGAGAGATTCTCTAAGTTTTGAGAGTAAGTGACCTTCAATGAAGTAGCAGACATGTTTGGTTAGAAAAGAAGGAGTATTTGAGTGAGTAAAGGAGAGTATTGAAGAAGATTCAAATGCATCAACTCAAAGGCAGTTTCAACAGGTTTGGATCTCTTGGACATCACTCTAACGAATTTTTAAATGCATCAACCTGTTTCCATAAAAGATAGAGCAACAGTTCATACAAGGGCCACAATCCAACTTGGAGAAAGAATAATCTCTCATGATTGCTGCATGAACAGGCCATCACATTCTTAGGATCTGGCAACCCCTTAGTTCTTCCTATGTAGTTATCTCAAAGAAAAGGGTATATGTCAACAAGACTCTCCAATAACTGAAGGACAATATTCAGATAGACATCAAAGCACTAGAGCATGAAACACTGAGGGCTATGATGGAAAATACCTTAGAAACAACACATTTGTGCAAAACTGACAATGGATGCCACTTAAAAGACAATCTTTCACAACTAGTATAAATTAATTTCCCATATCTACTCTATATAATACTATGGTATTGAAAAAAAAAGTGAAAAAATAAAGGAGTCATTAAATTTTGAAATCCCTTGGTGACTTTTGGGACACCCTGTATAATAACAGACAGAACTAAGTAACTCCTGAAATGTTGCAATAGCAGAGTATTTATATTATATTTATTATAATAATTTAACATACACGTGACCAACCACAACTACCAGTTACTCATGCATTAATGCATACAGCTATCAAGCAGTCCAGTCTATACTGGCGTGTTTGGTGATATAGGCATTTATACCCACTCTGTTAATTCATGTTTTTTTAAAATGAGAGTAGCCTATAAATAAATTAGTTAGCAAGAAACTCGTAGTCATGGACAAACATGTGTATGCTGGATTATTATGATAAATACATTAACATAATTCTGTTCCTTCAAAAGTTAGAATTGGATACTGGTATTTGAAATATACACCATATATTTATTTTTTATTTAAACAGTGTGTATTAGGTATTGGCCTGTTTAAAATAAAAATAGGGGTGTCTATTGTAAATATGAGTATCCACTGTAATAACTCAGAAGTAATAAAAATGTTAGATTAAAAATAAATCCATTAATTCTTTTGAAATACACATTATATATGTGTGTGTGTGTGTATATTATATAATTTTTTTTTTAATTAAAAAAATTATTTACTGTAAATTAATCTTTATATTTGAATCAATTTTAATTCTTTTCTTGACTACATGGTTCACTTTTTTATATAAATTATCATTTTTTTAATATTATATTTGTGCTTTTTTTTACTCTGTTACACACACACACACATATATATATATATATATATATATATATATATATATATATATATGAAGGACCCTATCTGTTGCTATAGCCGACAAATCAATGATTTGGGAAAATCTATATCATTTATATATTCATTCACTTCTTATAGAAAAAATAGCAATGTCAACCTTTTGCATTTAAAAGCCTAATGAAAAATTATGGTAATGGATAGCAATGCACATTTTTGTATAAATACTTGTACCCCTGAACAACATAGTTTTGTACTGCTTGCACCCCAGAAGATGATCTTGGAAGAAGATCGAAAGTACTTGGGAAATGAAAATAAAAGAAATTTAAACAGTTATAGCACATTTCTCTCATCACTTAATATCAATACACAGAATGTTATTTGTGAGTATGAATAGATTTTGTTAAAATTAGCAGACATAATATGTGTAATTTATTCAATCAAATATATATATATATATATATATATATATATATAAACACAGAGGGGAAACCACAAGGTGAGGAGAAAGTAACCCAAGTTGAGATTCTAGGTCAAGACCAATAACATTTCTTTGAGTTTCATTGAGAATCTGAAAATACCTACACAGCAGGAGCACCAGTCCAAATACTGCAGCAATGTTCAATGCGTAGATTAATGGTAGATTTATAAATGTGCAAGATGACATGATGCAGTGAACCAACCTTCTTAGCAGCAGACCTAGAAAGTAAATGAATGTAACCACTTCACTTCATGTCAGTAGAAAATATGAGACCAAGAAGGCACAGAGAGTTGCAGGTGGAAGCTGCCCAGACTGCACTCTCCAGCCTTGAGAGTGTCCAAAAGCATCTTCAAGTTCTTGTGGGTGGCAAATTATTTTCCCCTCTACAACTTCTCTCTCACAGGTGGGATGTGCAAGCCCCTTGTTGCTCTATCACTACTTTCACAGAAAGTGCTCGATGAACTGTATTCCTTGGTTCTGCTAGTTTAAACTTCACGGCTAGACCCACCATACCACTTACATTGCAGCAAACCACCTTCATTCCCTCTGTATTCCATGAGTGAGAAGTAAATTCCACTCAAACATCTTCTTCCTGGAAACCACTATTCTTGATAAGAAAGAGTGAATCAAATCAAATATTCAGCCAGAAACACGATACCCCTTCAACTTGCAAAAACTAGTACGCCAAACCCTGTTAAATGCCTTCGAGATATTGAAAGTTAACAACCAAAGCTTCACTGTTTTGTCTAAAGCTCGACAGACACAAAATACTGCAATAACAATTACAAATATGAATGCAAGTCATTATTTAAAGAAAAAAGAATGTATAAATAAAAATATTTGAAATTGACTAGATTTTCTATTTCACTGAAGCAGATGTTATGTGTATGAGTGCATTATTAATTCCACTTCCTCCTTTTCTTCTCATTATATACGATTTCTTTTTCTCACTAAAACCAAACAGTATCTCTGATATATTTTTATATTCTATCTTTCCTTATAATCAAAATGGAATGGTGCATTACTTATCTGATTTAATGTCAGGGCATAACACATGTGCTAACTTACAAATAGAGAAACAAACAGACTAATAATATGATTGTTAATCTCTTTAGTCTGATTTTATAAACATTTTATAGACATTTCATAATTGCATTTACAGTCTGTTTTATTTTTCTTCATTTTCTTAAACACAGTGACTTAATTGATGATTAAGGAACTAAAGAATTGGACAAAATGATAAACATTACAGTTCTCTCAGTATGGGCAGGTTAACTCAAGTTTATGCAATAGTTTTCAAAGAATAATAATAAGATAGGAATTACCACTAGCAAAGTTCATTGAGTCATTGCTTTGTTATACTCTTTGAATTCTGAGCACCAAACAGCTGAACAGATCCAATATTTCTAGTTAGATGTCTGAAGTATCCCAAAAACACATGATGGAGGTTTCAACAATGTAACCAAGTATACATAACTACTCATAAGGCAGCCATGTTTACTGATAGCCGATACGTTTTAAATGGAATATGATAGTTCACTTAAAACCATTTGGTGCCCAAAACAAGAGGGTTAGAAAGCACTACTTTGACTTACATTATTTATATTAAAATTCTTCACCTTATAGGTAATAGAGTTTGCACCCATTAATTTGTGTCAGATCCCAAGGAATTTGTAAAAAAAGAAAATGTTAAATTTTCTGCAATTTTTCAAGTACACTATCCAAAGTTCTTTTCAAAGACTGAGGGCAGAAATTTTTCTTCAGATTTTTTCACTTGCTTTCAGGGCGGATTCATTTATTACAGGCCCTATCACTAGTGTTTTGTGTGGAAGGGGACTGACCTTTAAGGTGGTGGGGCTACATGTAAAAGTGTTTTGTGCAATTTCATTTACATGAATTCTAACACTGAGGTTGTGGTAAAAGCTTGACTGGTAATCAAATTGAAGAAAGTTATAAATAAAAAGTAAGTTTATTTTTATGCTTTACAAGAAATAATGGTAACTCTTCATCCAAGAAATTCAGACAGAAAATTTTTTTTCTTGGCCAATATGTACGATGAAAAGCAAAATACTATCAAATACTGGAAATGTTTTTCGATGAATGGTTTATGCCGTTAAAATTAACATTTTCACATGGGTAGCAAATGATTTTCTGGTGGAGACAACTGCTCTCAGGCCCCTCCTTTTTGTAATGGGCCTGATTTATTATAAGTAGCATCACTTATAATAAGTTGATCTCATTGCATTTTCAGTTGGTCAGATAGTTTTTACTTAATTTCATTCATTTCACTTGGAAATAAACTAAGATTTATAGAACAAATAACTTGAATTCACATAAATTACAATTCTTATATATCATTTTCTTTCCAGTAATTAAAATAATTATTTGGTGATGTTGGCATTTGAGACCTTGCTATTGAGTCAAGTATTATAGCTGAAGGATCTAATGATAATGTAGTAGACAGACAGCAATACAACGATAGTTTTTGTTGCCGTAAGCACATATATGAAGATTAAATGAGCATAGCTTGGAAACAGCTTCTAAAAAGGTTGGAAATAAATCAAAAGACCTACAACAACTGAACAAATCTTGACATTGCAGTTGTGGATGTCCATGAAAACTCCTATGCTATATCTCTTCAATCCACTTTATCCAATGATTCTTGTTAGAGGATATTGACTTCTTTTGACAATGGCTGACATTTTAGATACTTCTGAATGAGTTTCACATCATGCATGACATTCATATGAGTTACATGTGATATCCATTTTAATTGTTGCTGCTGCTATTGAAAATCCTCAAGAGATGGGGTTTCTGTTATTTAGTACAGTTCTTTATCTGTGATTCTGTAAGGAAGGATGGTCTTTGCTAAGAACCTGCATGCTTCATTCTCTCAAGGCCATTTTAACCGTTGATCTAAGAAAATGATCATATATATAGCCTGATGGTTTAGATATTTGGCCCCCATGCATGACATCCATATGAAAGTCTCAAAAATATTTAAAATTAGTTGAAGTATCTGTCTCACCTCAGATCAGGCAGAATATACTTTTCACTCAGTAGAATGTCAGAAAAGCCAGTTACAGGTTTGGCCGCAGAGGATCTAACAGCCACTTCTGGATTGAAAGTGTGGAAAAGAAACATATTAACCTTTATTCGTCAGTCAGTTATGTGCCATGTGTGATACACGCTTAGTCGATCATGTATCTTTTGATACATGACTGATGAGGCAGATTTTTTCACACAGTAGGTTGCTATTTCTTTCTGAAGTAGACCAGTTGCCATCCAAGACTATAGAACCTGGTCTGTCCTGCTATTTACCCATAGCTAGGGGGAGAAGAAGGAGATTCATACCTTTCACAAGGGTATTAGCCTTTGTTTTTGCTTATCAAATTCTTTCTTCAAGAAATAAAGTGCAATTACATTTTACTCAACTATATATTCATACTTATTTGCAATGGGTTGTTGCCACTTATGAAACAGCTCTTCAATAGCTTTCAATAGCTAAAATCTGGAATCTAGTTTACATTAGGGAAAGCTTTCCTCATCAATGCGCTTTGCAGCAACTGAAAGAGGTAATAATTGATTGATGCAAGGTCAGGTGAATATGGTAAGTAGGGTAGGACAAATCAACCAAGTCCAAAATTTCTTCATGCTGTATGCAGCCTTGCATTGTCATGGAGAAGAAGACTATTCTTCCTTTGATCCACTGTGTATGCTGCCACTGCCATACAAAAATTAATATAAGTCAGTATACTTCAAATTTGTTCTTATTGTATGATAAGTGATTAGGATGATACATTTGTCATTCCAATTGGTTCACAAAAACAGAAATTACTTATGACTCAACCTAATAAGTATCTTGGGACATGAGTATGGTCAATTGGCTGAACTGGAAATGATTTATATTGATCCCGCTCTCACCCCTTCACTGTCGAAACTCCTAAATGTAGCCGTCTCTTCTACTCCAATAGCTTCATGTCTCGCACCTCTCGCCTGTGGAACTCCCTTCCCTATTCCAGTTTCACTGAGAGCTATATTCTCCATCTATTCAAATGTAATGTCAATCGACATCTCCAGTTGCCTTGATCTATCCACTACCCTTCTCCTCATCCTTTCTTCTATCACTCCTATCTGATCTTGCTCCAAATTTTCTGTAACCCCTTGCATCCTAGTGGCTTCCTGCCTTGCTTGGGGTGAAACACTTAATAAAAAAAAAAAAATTGTTAAATTACTTCACGTGTGGATTCCTGCAGAAGGTGATTTGCATGTTTGCAATTTGATCTATTTGCCTAATCCCAAGCTGATCCTTGCAAACTTTTTGTTCACACAATTTTGCCATTTGTTCCTGTTCAAGACAATGTTTTCAAGTATTAGCATTCCAGTATCCTCTCTGATTTGGTTTACCACATAGAAGTTGTCTTTGTAGGATCTTTATAGTAAATAATGTACTTAGAGATTCTTTATGAAATCCAAAGGATCTGCAATATTATTGGTCATGACCCAGTATCTTGGCTTCTGTTACTTTCCACTTGCCATAACATAGCTTCTATGTGCCTTTTCTATGATTATTTTCATGGCAATTGTTCTGATGAGCTTTCCTCTTTGGTACCTAGACTTGATGAATCTAAGTGTAGTACTAAATTGGCAGGAAGGCCTCATTATTTTACAGTTGAAATAGCTAAATGTAGCTGTAAATTCTATGCTAACAGTTTCTTCTCTTGCACTTTTCACATGTGGTACTCTTTTGGCTTCTTGCTTTCTAGTAAAGTATGATTTTCAAAAATTTAAATACAATGTCAACTATTATCATTTGTCTTCTTAATTCCTGTTCATTAATTTTTCTCTCTTTTTAATAATGTTTTTCTTTTTCTCATATTCTTTCACACTCAGTAACCACTGCTTCTTAGTGGCTTCATTTCCTTGCTTGGAGTGAAATGATTAAAACACAGGATCTATAGACAAAAATTAATTCTCCTCTTTTAATTATATAACCAAAACCAGTTCTGCCTCCACATTCTTCTAATAATAATTATACCAGTCTTCATATCTAGCTTTTTCTCTATAGCCACCATTCTCCCAACAATGACAGTTGTTTTCAAAGACTGAGGTCCTTTTTATATCCTGACACATTCATCTCACTTCAATTGGAAAAATTATTCCCTAGTGTTTTGCAATAGACAAAACCAACTATTTGAGATTTTTCTAATTAAAGAATTCTAATCATAGATACTACACACTTTTTTAGAATGGTCAGGAGGATTTCTTTGGTAACAAGGAAAAGAGTACTGAGCTGTTATGTGACATCTGTCCTCCTTTACGGCAGTGAATGTTGGATGGTCTCCTAAAAGATGAAGAGACTCAAGGCAACGGAGATGTGGTTCTACAGAAGGATGCTGAGGATATCATGGACTGAGAATGTGAGCAACGATGAGGTTTTAGAGAGAATGCAAACAAGGAGGAGGCTTATATTTAACATCAAGAAGAAGCAGCTGAAATTTCTGGGATGCATAATGAGGAAGGAGGGCCTGGAGAATCTGATATTCACAGGTCGAATAGAGGGAAAGAGAGACAAGGGAAAACAACACATGACATACCTAGCAGGCTTAAGCAAGTGGATGACAGAAAGTAGATTAGGAGAGGTGGCAGAGGGATGGAACTTGAGAGCTGCAAGGGATAGAGGGAAGTGGAGAGCCATGATCACCTACATCCTAAAAGGATACAGCACATAGAAAGAAAATATTTTATGCTCAGCTTTGATAGCTCAACCATTAAAGAAGAACACCTTTGTAAGGACAAAAGTACCCTGGTGTAGGCTTTAAGAAAGCTTTATTCAACAAGGTTCATGTATAGTGTCCTTTTATAGTACCAGTAAACACAAATAGCTCTCTCAAAGAGGAGAGTAACAAAACAAGGGGAGACTACTCTTGATTATTCATAACAACCTGAAAGGGACTATAAAAAAAGACACCCATACATTTGGTGGAACATGAGGATTTAGCCTCAACAGAGATGATGCTCACTGAGTATAGGACAGAATCTCTTGGAAAACTAAGAGAGATTGTTTCACAGCAAAGTGACAGCATTGGATATACTTAGAGCTTTCTTGTATTTAGAGAGTTCAGTTTGATGTACTATTGGTGATTGGTATGTAAGATAACAACTGGATCAATCCATTTGGTAATGTATCCAGTGATTATGTATTTCCATTGGTGTGGCACTGTTAACTGATGGAAGCAGAAGCTTATTGAAAGCTAAAAACGAGGTGGGGGGGGGCTTTAATGTTGGTGGCGACAACTAGAAAAGGGATTAGGTTTCTGTGACCTAATTAGAAAATTGAAAATAAAATCATTACTTAGGTACTTAATAGAAGGTGGGGAATATTTTTTTTTTTTGTTTTGAAAAAAATTTCCAATCTGACTTATTGAGATCACTTGGTTTATTAATTTTGCAATTCCTCCACACCCCCAGAGGAACAGGAAACAATAATGATTATACTTGGTTCAAGTTTTTACATGTAAACTTTTACAATACGATGTGTGTTGAAAGAATCCACTGTAGTGTTTTTTTATTATTTTCCAGAATTATCACATTCTGATAAGAAGATGCATGAATAAACTTTTGATAAGAAAAAGGTGCATAAATAAACGTAAAAGAGGGTGCATGGATGCAATTTTGAGAAGAAGAGAGTGCATGGATGCACTTTTGAAAAGATGGGGGTGCGTGAATGTACTTTTCATATGAAGCGGGTACATCAATATAATTTCTTATGAAGTGGGTACATTAATATCATTTTAATAAGAAGAGAATGCATGAATGCAATTGTGATAAGAGAGTGCACGAATATAATTTTGATTTTTATAAAAGTTGATATTTAATTTATGCAAGCATTTTCATATGCTAATTAAGCTATGACAGTTCTTTGCATTGCTTTTTATCAGAAACCCTTAAAAAGTTCTGGGGATGAGGTTTGATGTTACAGTAGCAGTTCTGAAAAAAAAAAAGTTTCTTTACTTAAATTTTAAATTTTTGATCCAGAAAATTATTTTCTAACCCTATAACTTTTATTAAGATCCCCTATATAAACAATCTATTAAGAAAAAATTTGACTCTTCTTGTATTAGGTACCAAAGTCATATATCCAAACAGTTATAAAAAGGATAAATAAAAAAAATGGTACTGAAAGCAGATAATTGTATCTTTTGTCCTTAATGCACAGAATTGCAAGCTGGATCTCTTGAGCTAGCATGTTAGTCCCCAACTGTAGGGTGCTTGCCAATGCAGAGATGGTAGCACAAGGAAAGCGAATTAATTGTGTGATAAGATTATGAGCAGAAAACTAATTTGTTGTTCAGTGGTTCAAAAGCAACACTTATTCAAAAGGAACAATTATCAATACAAAGGAAACTGCACAGAAAATTCATGATAAGAACATAACCTTTTAAAAAGTGTCTAATCCAGTCTGGCAACAGATTAAACACAATAGCAACAGATTTTTTTTTTATCATTTCACCCTAAGCAAAGGTGATAATGACAATAAGATACAAGGGGTTACTCAGAGTGAAAGGAAATGAGAAAATGTTAGTGAGTAGAAAGGACAATAAAAATAATGGTTTCAGGAAGACAGAAAATGGCAACTGATATTGCATCTAAATTTTTTAAAGATTCTAGATAGAAGGGAAGCAAGAACCTAGAAGTGAGCTTCACAGTCAAAAAGTGCAATAAAATAAACTATTAGAATAGAACTTTCAATTACATCTAGGTATTTCACTAGCAAAAAGATGAGACCTACTTGCCAATCTAGTAAAATACTTAAATTCATGTAGTTGAGGTACAAAGAAGGAAAATTCATTGGAATAATTGCCATGAAAATATTTATAGAAAAGGCACATTTAGAAAATCACTAAAGTTGAGATGCCAGATCAGAGCTGATAATGTTACAAACCTTTCTTTGGATTTTGTCAAGAATCTTGAGATATACAGCAAGAGTACCAGATTGGTTATGGCAGCAATATTCAATGCACGGATGAATGGCAGATTTATAAACATGCAATATGGATTCTGGCATGACACAATGAGCCATTTTTACTAGCAGCAAACCTAGCAATTGATTCAATATAATCATTCTACTTTATGACTAGGATCAACATAATGTTTGCTCAAGAAAGAATTAAAATGTGCTGAGCACAATGAAAGCGCTAAACAGAAAGTGATTTTTACTGATTAAACTTACAATGTGTAGTAGATTCAACAAGCAGAGTTCAATTTCTGGGCTCATCTGTTGTGTTTACTTTCACACTAATACTCTTGGGAAAAGTAAGAATCTATCTTTTCTTTCCCCAGCTATATGTTAAATAATGAACTAGATTAGCTTCTCTAAACCTGAGCAAGAAAGGAAAATTCTGAATTCTAAACCATGGATAAAGCTACAGGAAACCACTCCACTGTCTTTATCAAGAATGCATGACAAATCATGGATAATAAAGTAAACAGAATCTGTAGATAGTCAGGATTGTCTACATCCTGAACAGACATGGCATTAAAGAAAAACTTAAGTATAGAAGGCTGAGTAGATATTATAAACAATTAGTGAAAGTAAGAATAAATTCAACAAATATCTAGCAGAGAACAATAAATGTGAAGTAATAAATAAGAACTAGACAAGATATTCCTAGACATGATCAGCAGAATAAGAACAATTCACTCCATAGATTACATAAAGCGTTCTGTTTCAAATTCCCTGAAGTTTACCCAGATTGACAAACATCTGATGAATGCCAAAGGACATAATGATCCACACATAATAACAACAAAGATGAAGACATTAGTTTGCATGTAAATAATGTATATAGCCTAGCAGAGAGTTAAAAAGAACAGCATAGTAGAGAAATCCTTGATACAATGTCATTCCTGATCAATTCTGGTGAGCAGGGTTTCTTTATTACAGAAGAAACAAAATGGCAGCGATCACTGAATACACAGGGAAGCTGATATCAGGAGAGTGATTCATACCAGGCATACAGTGTGTTCAGAAGATACTGTAACCTTTATATTTCTGTAAGGTCTGCACACACACACACACACACACATAATACGAACTCCTCATACCAAGCCTTTTTTTTTTAATGTGGAGGAAAAAAAATAAAATCAATCATGTCAGCATATACAAGCTTTTTTTTTTTTAATAATCATTTCATCCCAAGAAAGGTGAGAGAACCATTAAGGTACAAAGGTTACTGAAGAAGCTGAAGAGAGAGCAATAAAAGAACAGGATTCAAGAAGACAGAAGATGAAAATTGACACTGCATTTCAATTTTGGAAGATTATCATTGGCAGGAAAGCAAGAAGGCAGAAGAGAATTACACAAGCAAGAAATATAAGAGAAGTAACTTCTAGCATAGAACTTATGCTTACATCAAGTAGTTTCAACAGTAAAAAGATGAGACCTAGCTGCCAATCTGGTACTGAACCTAAATTCATGAAGTTCAGGTACCAAAGATTAAAGTTCATCAGAAGAATTGCCATGAAAATATTTATAGAGAAAACACAGAAACTGTTTTATGTCTGTTGGAAAGTGACTGAAGCTAAGATACCAGGTTAAAACCAATAACATTGCAGATTCTTTGGATTTTGTCAAAAATTTCTAGATACATAACAGAAGCACTAGACCAGATGTGGTAACAATACTCAATGCATGAACAAATGGTAAACTCATGAATATATAATACAGATTCGGGCAAGAAAAATTGTCTATCACAATACAGTGAACCAAACCTGACAAAGATGAGTGTACTGTATTTACTGGTGTTCATACATGAGCAGAATAAAAGTCGAATCTGCTAATGGTAATGATAATATTAGCCATTTCCTTATAAGTAACATTTCGCACCCATTGACCAAGCCACTATTACTTTCAGTAAATATTTATAAACCTTTCAATTAAAACAATTTTTCAGGAAAATAGATTTCTCTTGTCCACTGTTAGTGCTCTTTCCAGCATTGATGGGGGTTTCTTTACTAACTAATCTTTTGATTATTTTCTCTTCAAATTACATGTGCTAGCTATTTTAGTTGTTGTAAGTGCTCAAGTGATATGATTTCTGTTATTTGGTACAGTTCTTTATGATTCTGTAGCACCAGTCCATGAGGTTCAATGAAGGATGGTCCTTGCTAAGACCTACAGGCTTCATTCACTTGAAACCACCTTTAACATTTGATCTGAGAAAGCAGCTATATACAACAAACAGTTTAGATGTTTAATATCAGGTATGAAAGGTTTCAATGAAAGCATGGAAGTATTTCATCAGAAAAATTGCCTCTGTATCAAGATGCTTTTGCACAGTGCATCTGACTGGTCATTGGAGGAATAGTGGAGTGATTCCTCCATATATCCCCTAATCCAGCAGAAAACTATGAATAGATACAGAGCAGAGGTTAATCACAAGCCTCTAATTTTACTTCCAACACCTAAGATAAGTATCTGTCTATATTTCTGTGATGAGGTATTATGTACATTATTTACATTATTCGGACCATTGTCCTCATCTTTGTCACCATATTTATTACAACGTTTCGGCCGTTGTACGCTCCGGCCTTCTTCAGGTGATTGGAATGTCAATATATACTAGGCAGATTGTAGCAAACTGCCTTCATTCCCTTTGTTCCACATTCCAACCACCTGAAGAAGGATAGAGCATACAATGGCCGAAAAGTTGTAATAAATATGGCGACAAAGATGAGGACAATAGTCCAAATAATGTACCTAAGATAGGACTTAATCTCCTGTTATTAAAGATACTATATCTTGTATTGCAATTTGCAGAACCTAGAATTAAACTAAATGGTTGGGGAGAAGATGAAGTGGACCATCATTAAAACAGGAAGGACAGTAAAAATGGAGAATTAAATGTCGACACTCATGTGTTATAATAATTTATTTCAGGTTAGGTTATCAAAATATTTATTTCCAGATAAAATATACTTATTAGTTCACAGGTTAGGACTGGTAGAACTATACTAGGCAGATTGTAGCAAACCACCGTCATTCACTTTGTATTCCATTGTTGAGAAGAAGCTTCCCATGAACACTTGCTTTGTGGAACTGATTCCCAAGAGGATACGTCTCTGATCACTGCAATCTTAACCTACTCAAGTCTAGGGTTAACCATTTTCTTCCCTCATATCCCCATAAATTATGCCTTTTACTCTGTAGCCCTCTACCTCGTGTGGCTCTTGGGACTTGTACAGAGTGAACATTATTCTACAAAAAAACAAATGCTTTTTCTTAGTCCTATATTAAAATGTAGACAAAGACAAACCACTGTCATAATTCCACACCCATGTGGTTTAAATCACCCCCCCACCCCCATTCAGTTTCTGTTGTCATATTTCTGACTAATATGGTAGGACTGAAAATTACATTTACTACAATTATCATTTTGCTATTTTGCCTACGTATTCTGTATCACTAATTATTAATGCCTTTTTTATATGCTTCCTCATATATACAGCATATACAGTCATCTATTTTAACCAGTCCATATACAGTCATCTATTTTAACCAGTCCATATACAGTCATCTATTTTCAACATTCTGTACTTATTTTGCTACCAATTGGGGATTTGTATTTGACTGTTTCTGAGGAAACTGTAATGATTTTAAATTCTATTTGAAGGAATTTACCAGGTTAGACTGCTTCAAAAGACGCATCGGCATATTAAACTCATCCTACATCAGCAGAGCATACCCAGGAAAATTTTTTTTAGTCTATTTAAACATGTAATGCTTCTAGCAAGCTATCAGTGCATTACAAAACATTACAAAAGCAATTTAGCTATAGCAGAAAACCTCACTGTATATAAAAAGCAAGCTAGCAGTAGAGATGAACATAAAGCAAGAAATGACAATGGTGAAAATATCCGACAGGATTACAGTCATAAACAAATATCACTGGTACGCTGTTACAATAACTCCTTTTACAGAACCAGTAATACTACTAGGAATGGCTCTCATGGCTTCTGATCTTTATTGTTTGGAAGTTTTAATTTGCACATGTTTTGTCTTTGGAAATTAAGATGGGCTACAGAGAATATCCCATTCAGTACCACAGATTTGAATGTCAGTTGCCTGTTCTTAACCAGTTGGGTTTGTCACCTAAGGAGTGAAGAAAATATTTTCTTAGTCAAAAAATAATAATGTTGACCATTTGTAAAGATCACCCTTAAATGGACAGTTATGTTGCCTATCATTCATCATTTAGACATTCAAGTAGGCAAAAATTTGAAAATGTTGTATTTGCTCATCTTTTTGGTACTTGAATTTGGTTGAGCTTATAGACTATTAAACATCACTGTACTTAGTGTAATCTGATAGTGCCAGTAAACTCAATTAACTCTTATTTCTTTGGTGTTTCTGCACAATACAAAAACAATACTAATTGTACATATAAGAGTACAGAAATATCATTGTCAATTATTGCAGACTCTTTTGCATAATGGGTAGATAATTTATGCAAACTGAAGGACATTTAAAAGAAAGATCTTCCAAAAGAATAATTTATTGGCTTTCTGTTGGGAATCAAGTTAAACTTCAATTTTACTGGCTGTGTTGAAATAAATCAAGTAATTCTTTTCATTAATCTTTAATAAACTTTAAAACTACCAGAGTGTACTGAACCATTTTTTATTATTCAAAGGAATGTACAGACAAGCAATCTCAGTTAAAATGCTGATTTTCAGGTGCAGCTTCAGGTTCTGTCAATTAGGTAAAAATAATCTCTAATGTCTGAAGCAAAGGAAGAGACATCTTGCTTGTACACTTATAAGAGGCAAGAAAAGGACAGTCTTGCTTAATTTCAACACATTGATGCAATAATTAGCACTGTTTGCATGCTATAAGTGTCAGTAAACCAGGCCATTATTTTTATCATTATTAATGGCCAATATGAACAATACACAGAAAATGGTTGCAAATATCTGACTATATTCTGTGATAAATTGATATATAGAAAATTATATTAAATAGCTGCTATGGATTTTACTGGTCTTTCAGAGAAGAATATTATTCACACTCGTTTGCTATTATAGTTTACCTTCTCTTAATCAGGTTCTGTAGTTACAGACTTAATTCAAGAGAAACTTAACACATCTTTTAATTTCTAGTACTAACACTATATTTGTGAAGTATACTTAATGGGATGAAAATC
>OZ010585.1:21814162-21904162 GCA_963932145.1 Acanthosepion lycidas
TGGTACCCAGTTTGCCACAAAGACACCAAAAAGCCCTCCTATGGTTTGAATTCAGTTTTCCTTCTGTAAGACTGGATACTATTTAAGTATATTCAGCCTATAACTGAAGGAATATGAATTCATGACGTTTTCAAGGTTACCATGTAGTGAATAAAATAGGATTGACCAGATTTTAAACTCAGTTTGGCAATTTCCCTTTCTGCACCAATAACTGTTACACAACCCACACATCCTATATATATATATATAAATTCTCAGAATTAATCTGTAGAAAAAGGCAACATGTATGAAGGAAAAAAAGACAATAGGAAAAATGTATGTAGTTTTAGTCAATGCATTTCGTTCAAAGTGGACTTTTTAAAGCAAAAACAAAATGAATTTATTGAAACAAAGTTTCTATAAACAAAAAACAAAATGTCATTACTAACTGGAAGAAAGAGTTTTTTTTTTTTTCACATGTAGAAATATTGTTTGTACTGTTGTGTCAATGGATTCAACCATTTTCTTTTGATTTCTTGATATGTTTGTTGTGTATGTTGGCTTGGGAGAGTAGTGATTCTGTTAGGAAAGGTGAAATTGGGAAAAAAATGGGGTGTATATTAATATTTGGATAATATTCGATGTTGGCACTTTCAAGGATCTTCCTTCTGAGTAAATTATTTTCTTTTTATGAGTGTATTTTTTTTTTTTAAATCAAAATTGTGCTTGAATTTATTTATATGTATGACAAGTACATTTGTCAAATTGTTATTCATGAGATTTCTTTTGTGCTTATGGATGCTTTTTTTTAAATTTCTGCATGTTTCTCCTATGTATTATGAGGAACAGTCTTAGCTATTTATTTTAAATATGCCTGCTTGAGAAACATTATTATTATTATGGGTGTTTGTAGATCTGATTATATCCATAATGATTTTGGAAATCTTTGTGATCATTTGGATGTTGTTTAGATGGGATAGGTTGTTCTGGATAGTGGACATTATGGAATTGGTTGGTAGTATTATGCATCTGTTCATGTATAATTTATTTAATTTATTTATTTGTATATTTTGTATGCCATTCTTCTTGCATTGTGGATGAAATGATATTAGTATTGTAGGTTTTTGAATGTGTTTTTCTATATATGTTTCTTCTTTGGGTAAATATTGGGGGCTGCAAATTCTTAATGCTCTTAAAAAGAAACCTATAATTATTCCATATTTAATTTTAGAGGAGTGGTTTGAGTAGAAACTGACCAGGTTGTTTTTGTGTAACATGACATCTAGGAAGGGAAGAGTGTGGTTGGTTTCAGTTTTAAAGGGGAAGTCTATTGTAGGTTCAATGTTGTTAAGTTGGTTAACAAGATCTGTTAAATTAGTATTTTGTGGATATATTAGTAATGCATCATCTTTGTATCCAAAATAGGAAGAATTTGGAGGTAGAGTGTTTTTGAATGGACCACTTTCTAGAAACTGTAAAAATAGACATTGGAGAAACATGCAGAAATTTAAAAAACACATCTATGAGCACAAATAACAATTTGACAAATGCACTGGTTATACATAGAAATAAATTCAACTAAAATTTGGATTTTAAAAAAAGCTACATTCATAAAAAAAAAGAAAATAATTTGCTCAGAAGGAAACTCTTCAAAAGTGCTTCCATTGAATATTATCTAATTATTAATATACACACCAAGTTTTTTTTCGTAATCCCACCTTTCTTAACAATTCACCCAAGCCAAAATACACAACAAATATATAAAAAAATCAAAAGAAAATGGCTGAATCCATCAACACAACAATCCAAACAATATTTTTGCATGTGAAAAAACTTCTCATCAAACATAAAAAGTGAATTATGTAATTTTTCAGTTGATCCAATGAATATATGATAGTGTTTTTAAATTCTTCTAATTACCAACAACTGTGTTTTGTTTATAAATACTTTGTTTTGAATTCATTTCGCTTTTTGTCTTGAAAAAGACCACAATGGATGAAATGTGTCAGTTAAAACTACATACAGTTTTTTCTGTCTTTTTTTCCTTTATATATATATATATATATATATATATATATATATATATATATATATATATATATATATATATATATATATATAAAACCATAAACATTATTTTAGTGGTTACATATGTTTCTGTTGCTATCTCTGTTGTTTTTTAAAATTTCTTAAACAGTGAAATTAATAACAGCTGGTCTAAATTGAGAAAACCTACTAAAGAAAAATTGCTCCTCCTGACAGGAATTGAAACTGCAGCCCTTTTTCCATAAAGAAAACCACTTCTATAGCCACTACCAGCTTCACCAAGGGAGGCTATTCTGATAGAGCAAGGTTTTAATTACCTATTTAACAAATTCACAGCTCAGTTTCATATCCAAAATATAAACAGTTATTTTTAAACAAATTTTTTAATCCAACATTATTTCCTATTACGATAATAACAACTCAAACATTTTATTTAGGCAGCAAGTATTCATCCACACAAATTTTGATTAAAAAGAACCGACAATGTTTGTCCGTTTAATTTTTGTTGCCTTTTTCCAATTTTTGTGTAAGGTGTTTTTGTGTTTGAACTTGTGGATAAACTGTCCAAACTTCATATTTTGTTATTTTTGTGCAAGTACTTTTGAGTTTCACAGTCATCATAAAAGACTGATGTGCATGTATATATATATATATATATATATATAAAATAATACAAGCTTGCTCAAATGTTAGGTCTCCTCAGGCAGGTAGAATCTACCTGCCTGAGTAGGCCTAACATTCAAAACCTAGGTAGCATGGTAGCTTGAGTTTTGGTGTTCTGATTACAATTTTGCTCTACAACCCGAATTTTTTTAATAGTTCTTTCTTTGGATTGCACCTTTTAAGCATGGCTGTTTACAGGCCCCATTTTACAATATATATATATATATATATATATATATATATATATATATATATATATATATATATATAAGGTATGCGATATTTATGGGTTAAAGTGCTCAATATCAGTGTATGCAAGTATAAAGGTGAACATTGATGGCAACACTCAGCAGCTGGGTATTGACCTCAATGTCCACTTATATATATATTTGGCCAGTATATCTTCACTGAAGCATGTTTAGTTGAATCATCTAGGCATATGTCTATTATTTTTATTTATCAAATTTGAGAGGATTAAAAGATATATATCTATCTATATATATATATATATATATATATATATATATATATATATGAAAAAACTATACTGAACAGTGTAACTTAGGCTGCTGCACTTTAGAGTTTTACTGCTGATAATATTGTTGGTCTATTACCATCATAAAGTGTAAAGAATGTCTCAAATTCTCACATCTTAAAATTTAGTTATTAGATTTGGCATTCTCTGCCATTGAAAAGGAATGAATATATGCTTTTATTGGTTTAGGATTAACAGTAAAAGCTGAGGTGGCATGAGATTTTTTTTTTATTTACTATATTGGTCTAGTAACTTGAAATCAAAACAAAAACTGTTTCAATAACTGAACAGCCTGATAACAGTAGAAAGTGATCAGGGGATTGATTTTAGAACAACCATTAAACTTGATCTTCTTGTGTCTCAACTCAGTTAAGTTTGAAATTAATTCCTGGATTTGCAAATTTTATGTTGCAACTCTTGACATTCTCTCCAACGACAAACAATTTTAATTGGTCTCCATTGGCAACAATGTTTATAATTGTAAACAATATGATTGGCTGGCCACACAAGCAAGATATCAGCCAAGTAAATGAACAAGTATGAATAGGAATTTTTTTTTTTTTTTAATCAAAGTTTTCAACACATTTTTATGGCAAGGAATCTTTTTTTTTTTGTCATTCTACCAAGAGTTTATATTGATTTGTTCTGTAAAATTAACTCAAGGGCTTCAGGTTATGTTTTTATTTAAAACTTGGTTTGATTCATTTATTTGTTCTTTCGTTGTCAATAATGCTATTAAAAGAATCAGTTCAGCGTCTATGTGTGAACAAGTTTGTATTATTTGTAAGTCTTCATAGAAAAAAAGAAAAAAAAGTTAGAGTGAAAGATATTGAAAATAAATTAATTACGGAAATTATGACATTCCATTTAACTTTTGCTAATCTGAATCTTTTTTTTCACTTTTATTTCTGTCTACAAGATATTCTCATATAAAAGGTCAGCAGAAAGTAGATGACCCAGGCTAGTGGGAAAACAAGACTCTGAGAGTGTCAGGTGAACACAATAGATTAAGTCATGTGATTTGTTTCTGCCATTAGACATCTTTTTATGCAAGCAACTTAGAATTTTGGTTTGGTTTGTTTTACGGCATATCAGGCTCAATTTAATGCTGGCAAGATTCCTGCTGCTGACATTTTTTCTTCAAAAATGCATTGTTGGTAATAATTTTTTGCAAAAATGCATAGCTACTATTAAAACCCACTTTTACACTTTCATAGTGTTTTGACCCCAAATTGGGGATTAATTATTTGACCATAGCTGAGACTCTAACAAGTGCTACCGCCCGGGCCAGGGTAGACCTGGGAACACCAGCAATTAAGAGGTGGTTTCACACACCTCAAAACCTCCTGATCAGAGGCCTTGCTGCTGGATGTAGTTTATCTTCATACCCAGGATGTTAGGATTTTGATCAACATTTGGGTTGCTTAGTTTTTGTCTAAGTATCCTTATTGAAGATGCTTAAATATTTTATGCTTGGGTCTGATAAATAAAAGAGAAAGAAATACAGTATAAAATGACATTTAGTATCTATTTTTGTTTCATTTTCCGTTTGTTTGGGAGTCGTTTATTCTGAGCTGATGTCAGTAGCGGGTTTGGTTGAGATTTAATCAAATTTGAGTTTAGTTGCTTATATGTCGCATTTAAAAAAAATCATGTATTTAAGAAAACATTAAGATTTTACTAGTTCTTGAGATTGAAGTATGTATTAGATTAAATTTGTTTTCCATTTTTATTTAATACTTACAGGTACCTCATTCATAACAGATCAAATATAGGGCTGCTTAACTTTAGTTCAATAGTGTATGCGTCACACAAAATTATTCCAGCAGGAGAAAAATTTAAAGAAAATACAATAGAAGAAGAGGGGAAATTTAGAATGAAGTTCAGCAATGGGTGGCTGTGAAAAGAAAAGAAAAAAAACATATTTGAGATGTTGGAGGGGTAGTTAAAATATTAGAGTTATTGGAGGGAAAGGAAAATATTAGAATTTGTGGAAGTAAAAGAAAAATATTTAGAGATAAAGGGAAATATATATAAGTTTTTAGAGTGATAGAAAAATATCTCAATAATTGGACAGATAGTAAAATATCCCAATTGTTCGACAGATAGTAAAATATCCCAATTGTTCGACAGATAGTAAAATATCCCAATTGTTCGACAGATAGTAAAATATCCCAATTGTTCGACAGATAGTAAAATATCCCAATTGTTCGACAGATAGTAAAATATCCCAATTGTTCGACAGATAGGAAAAATCAAGTTGCTGGAAAGATAGAAAAAATAGTAAATTGGTGGAGTTAAAAGAAAAATATTCCAGTTAGAAGGATAGGGAAGTTATTCGAGTTGTTGGAACGATAGGGAAGTTATTCGAGTTGTTGGAACGATAGGGAAGTTATTCGAGTTGTTGGAACGATAGGGAAGTTATTCGAGTTGTTGGAACGATAGGGAAGTTATTCGAGTTGTTGGAACGATAGGGAAGTTATTCGAGTTGTTGGAACGATAGGGAAGTTATTCGAGTTGTTGGAACGATAGGGAAATTATTCGAGTTGTTGGAACGATAGGGAAGTTATTCGAGTTGTTGGAACGATAGGGAAGTTATTCGAGTTGTTGGAACGATAGGGAAGTTATTCGAGTTGTTGGAACGATAGGGAAGTTATTCGAGTTGTTGGAACGATAGGGAAGTTATTCGAGTTGTTGGAACGATAGGGAAGTTATTCGAGTTGTTGGAAGGATAAGGAAAATATGTGAGTTGTTTGAGGGAAAGGAAAATATCTGAAAAGAGTGAACAGGTGTCTGGCTTGATATAATCAAGAAAATCACTAATCCGATTGTAACAAAGCAAAATATGATAGCATTTACATGCAAGCACATCCAGGCAGATTTTATCATTTGTTTTGCTTAAATTTGCTTTCATGCTTTTACTTTTAAATTTTAAATATGAATTTATTGATTAAGTCTAAAATGATTTCTCTTTTCATTATAAGATTCATTTTACCAGACAATAATAAAGAGATGTAGTTATCAGTTTTTTTATAAACTTCCACAATACTTAATTGAAATTCAAAATTATTAATGCACCATATTGCAAAGAATTTAAAAGTGTAAATGACAATGTTTCATTCATTTTAATGGTAATGGAGATGGTAATTAAATTTGGAAATATCCAGAAACATTTTATGTTAGCTGAAACTCCACAAAATTGCTCAATTTGGATTTAATGACAACATGCAGCTATTTTTCTATTGCACATGATGTTTAAGCCACAAGGAAATGAATTATCTAAAAAGCGCATCAGCAAGTATTATTTATTTTTTGCTTTTCATCCAATGACAATATTTCTTCTTTTTTCTGGGAATGTGTATTTGATTGTTTTATCACTAATTATACTCTTTTAATTAAAATCATAATATATTTTATTTCATTTGAAAAGGAAAGAGAGTGTGAACAGTTTTAAAAAAATGCTCTTTTTGTCTTAATTTTGGAGGCAATTTATGCTACTACACTGATAAATAGTACAATTGCAACAACTTAAATTTTTTTTTCTATGGTTCACCCAATTCTAAGACCCAAGAGCTATTCAAGTTAGGGGCTTACTGAATGAGGTTGTGATAACAACCTCATTCAGTAAGATGTAAAAGTAAGATGTAAAGGGAGCAAGTTCCTTTTATGAGGATATGTAGGATAAATAACAGTTGACCCTAGTCTTGAAGAAATTGGGATTGTAGTGATCAGGGAAGAATCCTCTTGAGAGAGTGATCCACAAGGTGAAAGTTCTGGGGAAGTAGCTGTCAGAGTGGAACTTCCTCCTTACCAAAAGGCATGTTGGGCTTTAGGTTTGAACTGGTGGAACTAAAAAATGTAAGTTTTGAACATTTGCTGTAAAAAGTCATATGTATTTCAATTTACTGAAAATTAATAGTAGCTGTTACCCTACAAGGAAACAATTGGTATTCATTGACCAAGCAGCCAGTACTGCTTTTAATTCAAATTCACAGATTCTTTTCTTAAAAATTTTTTTTTCTGGAAAACAAATTTCTCAAGTACAATAGCTTTTATCGCACTTTCTAGTATTGATGGGGGATTCTTTCCGAACATTCTATTTGAAGTAGTGTGAAATGTCTACATCTTGATTATTTCATCATTTTTTTTGTTTCATTTACATGTTGAAAGTGCTCAAATGATGTGGTTTCTGTTGTTTGCTACAGTTCTTTGTGAATCTGTAGTGCCACTCTACAATTTACAAAGAGAGATGATCTTTGCCAAGAACTGCAGCCTTCACTTGCTCAAAGCCTTATTTCATCATTGATCTTAGAAATCAGTTGTATACATCCAACAGTTTAGATATTTCCAAATGGGTTTAGCACAAGGCATGGAATCCATATGAAAGTCTCAAACTGATAAGGCTACTTAAGAACAGGACTTAAATTTTCAGGTTGATGTTTTGGCTTTATAGCAATTTGCAGTGTTGGGTGAAACTATTTCTGACACAGTCTATTCTATATTTAATTTCATTTTCTCCTATACTAAATTTGTTATAACTAATCCATACACTGAAAGGATCACTTCTAGAAATCAATACATATACAGATTCTAAGATGAGAGATCTATCAACAGTAGTCAGATTCTACAATAATATACTGTATATTCTCCTGTTTTTACCTTTTTTTAGCCATTTCACCCCAAGTAAGTCAATAAAGCCACTAAACTGCAAGGGATTACTGAGTGTTGCTCATGATTGTCCAAATAGTGCATACCGTCCAGCAATACATTATTCCATGACACTTTACCTTTTGATATGATACCAAGAGTTGTAGGTGGGTTAACTGAATGAGTCAGATGTCATCCCATCTTGCCCTATACATGTCAATGAGAACAGATCTGGTGAATATTCCAGTCAGGGAAGTTGTTGAACATCTTGCAGAACATGTTGAGTAGTATGGGCATCATATAGACAGGCACTATTCTGTTGGAACATTAAATCAGCTCCCAGATAAACAAACAACAGCAGATCAGGTTGAATAATGTTCTGGATATACATAGTGCTGTATGATGTTCCTTCCACAAACAGCAACAAGGATCTGTGTATTGTGATTGAATACAATTGGAAAAATGTTACTCCCCAGGTTTACATTGCTAACCCAAATTACCATTACTTGCATAATGACAGATCCTTTTTCAAGAGAAAATGGCAGAACGTCAGTTAATCAGGTGATCTTCCTGTGGCACCACTGGTGATGAGTACAATGATATTATAGTGTAAGTGGAAGTTTAGCAATGTACGCTTGTAGTTCTGCTGCAAGTCAACGATTCTCAGTAATATCTGCTGACATTTCTGGAGACATATTTACTGTGTTCTGTGGGTGCTATACAGTCTTCTGCTGCTTTCAATATATGCTGATCTTAGTCAGTGGCTGCATTACATTGTTATTCAGAACCTGGTCTTTGTGTGTAGGAATGCAATTTTCATTTGGCCATTGTTCCCAACATCATTGTATCACATCCAATATACACAGCAATTCTCCAAAATGACCAACTAGACTCTCAAAGACCCATAATCCAAACACTCTCAAATGGCTCTAATTGAAACAAAAGATCATCTGTGGATATCTATGGTATGAAACTTGGTTGACTGGAAACTTTCACCAGACTGAATGTATCTTCATCTAAAACATGGGCTGAAAGTGGATAAATCCAAAAGTGACTTGACCCAAAGAGTTGTGAGTTCAATACCTGAACACAGCAGAGGTGAAAAAAACTAAAAAACTTGGAGAATTGAGTTACTAAAGGGAATTAACTGAAAACTGAGATGTCTAGAAAAGGCATGGCATGTGGAACTAGAACAATCTATCCCCATGGACTAAATAAAGAGTTCAGTTTGAAATTCCAAGATATATCACCTGAAGAAGACTGGAGTATACAACAGCTAAAATGTGAATATAACAATAAAGATGAGGATAACAGTACAAATAGTGTAAATAGTTACAATAACTCATTTCATAAATAGAGACAGATGTATTCATTGATTTTTTTTATTATTTAACAAATGGTTACCTGATGGTATATAAAACCTTTTATTTATATTTATTTTTTTAATTATTTCACACACCCTCTCCCAAGAAAAGCAATAAAAGCCACTCATGAGTTACTGAGAGGGAAATAAAAGAATATGATTTAAAGAGAGAGAAGATGACAATTGACATTGCATTTCAATTTTGGAAGATCGTAGTTGACAGGAAAGCAAGAAGCCAGAATAGAGTTTCACAAGCAAACAGTAGGGAGAAGAAACTATTAGCATAGAATTTACATTTACATCCTACAATTTCAACAGTAGAATTATGAGACCTAACTACCAATCTAGTACTGCACTTAAATTTGTGAAGTGAAGGTATCAAAGAGGAAAGCTCATCAGAACAATTGCCATGATAATATTTATAGACAAGGCAAAGGGAAACTATGTTATGGCAGTGGGAAAGTGTTTGAAGATGAGATGTCAGGTCAAGATTGATAACATTGCAGGTTATTCTTTGGGTTTTGTCCAGAATCTGTAGATATAAATCAGAAGCACCAATATTTGATGAAGACTGACAGACTTATAAATATGCAAGATAAATTTTAGTGAGTAAAATTATTTAGCACAACACAACAAACTGTCCTTCCTAGAAGCAAACTTAGAAATTGATTCAATTGTTTCATTTCCAGTCAGTGGGAAACAGTAAACTAAGTAGGTGCAGTGAATATTAAAGTGTCATGAAGTTTGATGAGATACATATACTGGTAGTCAATGGAGTCTGGGTGAACATTAGTCTATCAGAGTCATATAAGGTTTGGAAATTATTTTCTTGAGGAATTAAGAAAAAACAGGGTCTTATGTACCATCCAAAAATTTAGTAGCCTTGTATGGAATCAAATATAGCAATTTTGTTAATTTTCATACCCCATGTTTTTCTACTCATATGTCACCATCTTTTAAGAAAAATAAATGGAGTGGCTATCTTTATGAGTGCATAGAAAGAGGTAAGATCAAGGAGAGAAAGATTCTGGTATTTCTATTAGACTTAATTCAGGCCAAACTTTTCTTATTCTCTTCCACTGTCAAAAGTTATCTATAATTTTAAGAAAATTATCAAAGCAAAAAAAAAAAAGAAAAAGAAATAAAAATAAAAAACTCACGCAGATAAATTTTTGAAGATGTTGACAGGATCATCTTTACAGGTAGCAGAAAATGCAAGGGAGACATGGTGGTTTTCCAAAACAGCACTACAAAAGAAATTTTTTTTTTAATAAATGGTCAAAATGAGAGGACAATGAGAAAAGCAGAAAGTGTTAGTGTCTAAAACATAATTATATTTTGATTTAACTGACATCATTACTTCTATGATCATCACTATCAGCAAAAACATTTCACCACAGAATTTTCACGACACAAAAGAAGTTAAATTTTGAAATAAAATCATGTTTTCATCAAACAATTCTCCATAATAATCATCCAATATTCAATATTGTTTTTATTATTTAACTTTACATTTGTTATTGTTCAGACTTTTATTAAAATAATAAAGCAAATGTAGTAAAGTTAAATATCAAATAAACAAAAAGTTGCCCATCATATGAGAGTAATTTAATGGTGGCAATATACTTTTGCTATTGTGGGCTGTGATTTTGTCATTTTTAGTCACCTATATATCAGCCATTTCAAAAGACTCTTGAAAATGAAAATGGGCGTTTATCATATATGAGTAAGGAAAGCTACAAATATAGTATAACATGTTCTGGCCGTTACAAAGCAGTGGACATCAGAAATTCTTTTTGTTAACAAAAGGAACTGCCCAAACATGCAAATTACAAAATGGAGATACCAATATCAAACATGTACAGCAATTTAAATATCTGGGAAGTGATTTAAGGAGGCACATTGGGATAGCAAAAGATGCCTTCTAAAAGCTAAACAAAGTATTAAGAAATAGAAAAAAATTGTTAGAAGCAAAGAAAAGAGTGTTGAACTATTATGTAATATCAGTACTCCTTATGACAGTGAATGCTGAACAATCTCCTCAAAGATGAAGAAGAGACTGGAAGCAACAGAAATATGGTTCTGTGGAAGGATTCTGAGAATACCATCGACCAAACATGTGAGCAACAACAAAGTTTTAAAGAAAATGGAAACAAAAAGAACACTTATACTTAACATCAAGAAGAGAAAATTGGAATGTCAAAATCACATAATGAAGAAAGAGGACTTGAAAAATTTGATACTCAAAGGCCAGATTGCAGGCAAAAGGGACAAAGGAAAACAGCCCATAACCTACTGAATGAGTTTGAGTAGATGGATAATGGAACAAGATTTAGAAGAGATAACAAAAAGATGAAATTAAGAGCTACAAAGGACAGCAAATTGTGGAGAGCTAGTATTACCAATGTCCAATACATCAAAGTTTGGCTGAGAACTTTTCAGCACTCTTCTGTGTGTGTGTGTGTGTGTGTGTGTGTGTGTGTGTGTGTGTGTGTGTGTGTGTGTGTGTATATGTGTTATATTTCGAATATGACACATTTGAGAAGACAAACATAGCAATGAGAAGTCCATCAAAATTTAAAAAAATATACTCAGACTTCATATCTAAACAAGTGTGAAAAGATGAAAACAGATATCTCCAAAGCCTACACTAAGCAAAAAAAAAAAATGCTCACACACAAAGACATATTTTTTTTTTTTTTCTCTTAATCATTTCACTCCAAGTAAGGTGATAATGACACTAAGACACAAGAGAATGACAGAAAATGAGAAGATGTCACTGTGGAGAGAGGAGATTAAAGCCTAAAAAAGGAGAACAGGAAACTCCATTCTAAATGGAATAAAAAAAGGAATAAACTTCAAATCCTATTCACAAGACAAGGATGAGTGTGAACTAGGCAATAAGCAAACCAATCTACTCCTATTACATTATATATATATATATATATATATATATATATATATATATATATATATATATGTGTGTGTGTGTGTGTGTATTTTTAAGGTTTGCTATATTTACTGATGAAAGATAGACCATATATAAATAGAAAAGAGGACACTGCGGTTAACACCAAGTGGCGACAGTCTGTTTACTGCTTGAATGCAATCTCATTGGGATCTATATATATATATATATATATATAGCAAAAACTGAAGTTCCTGAAAATTTGAAGCAGCTACCTAATATTATGTGGTTCCTACCTTTGCCTGAATAACAGAAGCTAAGCGACATGGCTTAAATTCTATGCTGGAGTCACTGTGTGGATATATCTATGTAGGCATATTCTGAAGATATCCATAACCAAGCAGTGTTTATTGGATGCAAATTGAGTAAAGTTTGACTTTGCATTTTTGATGGGCTTTAAATCTGGCAAGTGTGGGTGCTAGTTGGGTATTTGAAAATGAGAGTAGTATGCCTGGAACTTGTTTTGTATCACCCACCAATGGGGTGAGGGGAATCATCCAGTGTAATAATGTCTCTAATTTCTTGGAAATTCAATTTATGCAATGTCTGCCTATATGTATAGAAGTGCATTTTATAACTTAAATGGCTGCGAGTCAAGACTAAACAGCTGCAAATCTGTGTTTGTACATTATATATTATTATTATTTGCCCTTAAAAATACAGTTTCACATGACAAGGCCATAAGAGTGGGAAAATTAAACCAATAAACTCGGTTCACCTGTCAGCAGGCAAACCAGACAGACATCTCATTTCTAATCTGTCACAGTTCAAGAGATACCAGCCCAACATGACTAGTTCTCATGAAACAATAAAATTCAAGTAGAAGGTCTTTTATTTTGCTGTGAGTGGAAGACCCAAATGAACATCAAAATCATCTACTATCATGAGTTAATGAGACAAACAGGCTAATTATCTTAAATTTGGTTGTCTCAACTTGATTCTAGTGATTGCAGTAAATGTGAAATAAAAAATTTTTGGCACTACATTTCTTGTCCCCCATGTAAAATTCACCGAGGTTTTTAATGAATTATAATGAAAACTAATATAAATTTTAGTTTTCAAAACAAAGAAGATTCAAAATTATTCTCAGTTCATCTTGAGTAGGAGGCAATTTTTAGAATACAAATGCTAATATGTTTATGGAACTTGGAACAAGACGGTGTGTCCACACATGATGATAAATTGAGAAATATTTATTCATGCAGAAAAAATGGGCACCAGGTGTAAAGAGAGTCATTCCTGAAAATTCAAAGTATTGCAATCTTTCCCATACTATTGGATTGATGCAAAATGTTGTGCAAAATGTTGAGAAGCAGGTGGAGAATTGGTTTTCTAATTCGGCTAGAATATTTGCACCAGAAAAGTGCAAAGAAGCTAATCACACACTGATAGAAAGGTGATGATTTATTGAGTAGAGTGAAAAAAAAAAAAAAAAAAAAAAAAAAAAAAAAAGGAAGAAAAAAAAAAGGAAAAAAAAAAACTAGGTATGTTCTTAAAAATTTCCTTTTTCTTAATATATTTAAAACAATTTCTTTTTTGTTAAAATATTATTTCAACACTTTATTTATCACTGCTGAGAACCTAATTAACAACAAGAGATAATTAACTGTAATGCATTTATTGATGTTAGCAATGAATTGAACTCAGTTGCTTTTCTCAGGAGGTGATTACCCAAAAAAAATTGACACTTCTAGAGTGCAATCATAGATTAATCACATTGTCTGAAAAACAACTGATACATTTATTTATCAATAACTATTTCACAGGATTTTCATTTAACTGAACAAAAGGAGCATGTGTATATTTCCATGGCATGACACTTACTTGCACGGGACACTTTCACCCCACTGAACTGCATTACTGCATATGTCAATGTCTATAACTCAGAGAGAAATGGTGCACTTATGTGAGTGCTGCTACATCACAAGATGGCTGAGGACAGTTTATCAGGATGTTTACACCATGCAGATCAAAATTAGCTACATCTATCAGAGTGCTACAATATAATTTTCCATCAGCATATACACTGCATCTCATTTTATCAGCCAATTATAATCTTTTCTAATTTTTAGAAAATTAATCAAAATCAGCAAAATAGTCCTCAACTTGCCCTTTTCAGACCTGAACTAGAGTTATGCATGGTCTTCAGAGAACTCTGTTTGGTGAGACTCACAGAGCCTTTTTTAATTTTCACTTGTTGGTTCCAATCCCATCGGGAATGATTGCAAAATACTTTTCCCTCCCCAATTTATAGGTAGCACAAAAATGCATGCTGGGGTTTCTTCATAGCCATTAAGATAGACTGGTTCTTGGTGTCATCTGACTCAGTCCCAGTCTGTCTTGCCTTGGGGTCAGAATGATTTGCTCATGGGTCAACTCCAATTCTTAATTTGTGAACTTTTTGCCATATTACTCTTAATTTGTCTTGCATATATTGTTTGCTTGCTTTATATTATTATTTTCTTTTTACCCTGTTCTTTTCTTTTTCTTGTTACTGTTTATTATGAATTTTGTCAATTTTATTTATGCAGTTCTGCCATTTATTTAGATATAACCATGGCCAATCACCGTGGTTTCATCAGTATTACCTTTATTGCAGGCTTCAAAGTTATTAAATTTTTTTTTCTTTTTCTGTCAAATCCATCCTACAACTTATTTTAAAGCTTCAAACTTACAACATGGCTATTAATATGGTACTTTAAAATTCAGAATATTTCATACAAATGGCATCCTTTTTTTTTTTTTTTTACATCTTTGTAGAACAAATTAGCTTCCATCTTAACTGTGAATATAAATACTGCCATTATTCAACAGATAAATTCTATAGGTTCCAGTAAGTATTTATTTTATAGATCAGTAAACCAAACTGACTTACAATATATATATATATATATATATATATAAAATGACTGCTTATTTTTGAGTACACCTGTTTGTTTGGGTGGCAAGAAAATGCTTGTTGTATACACCTAAACAGGCACATGTGTTCTTCAATGCCCACAAAACCAACGTGTGTTTTTTTTTGTTTTTTTTTTATTGCAATTATGCTTAGTAGACATTAGAGTTTCTGAGAGAGAAAGCATGAGACACAATCTCTTGTTGAAAAAAAAACCAGTGCACTGAAATCCTTGGTCAGTATGACTGATAACATTGTATGAGCAAAACCATCATCATCTTCTGAACGGCTTCCTCTACCCAATTTTATTCACAAGATTTGGATCAACCTGGAGGCTTAGTTTACAGACACTTCCTAACAAAACAATGCCAGAAAGTGGAATTGTTCCTAAGTTGACATTATCATCTGCTTGATAAATTGCTCATGGTGAAATTTGAACTTGTGTTTTGTAGTGAAAATGCTAACATTGGTGTGCAAAACATCAATATATATTAATGGACACAGAGGTCATAACCAAGCAGCAACAGTCTGTTTCATGAATCAACACAATGTTCAGGCTATATTACGAGACAGACTGTCGCCACTCAGTGACCATTTTAAATTTATATATGCTCTATTCCTGATATTGAGCAATTCTTTCTATAAATATAGCATACTTTATAACTAGATTTTTATCATAAATACACACACTATATATATATATATATATATATATATATATAAACATTGTTTTTTTTTTAGCAGTTATATATGAAGACTTACTATATTTATTTTTGTGAACATGTCATTGTTATGTTTGGCTTCTCAAATGTATCATATTTAAAATAGAGAGGAGGGCCAAGAACATGGCACATTTTTTTTTTTTTTTGTTGTTGAACAAAGAACTCTTCACAATATTTGAAATCATTATTCAAAATTTTGACTATTAACATTTGGTGTATAGTGGGAAGTTTTCCCAGTATCAAGAATAGAGCATTAGTAATTGTAAGAAGTATGGACATAGAAATCAACACTGTATTGTGAGTGGCAGTTTTATGTCTTGTTATCATGATACCAATTTCTCTATCTCTATTATATATATATATATATATATATATATATATAAGAGAGAGAGATAACTGTGTATTTGCTTACATAGATAAACACATACAAAAGTATGTTAAAATAATCAACTCTGCAACATAAGTACTTTTATAAGATTTAATAAAATATACATTTTTTTTCAATTCTGATTCATAAGTTAGTTTGAATATGACTTTGCATTTTATTGTTTACAAATTTACAGCCATGTCTTGCTGTTTTTAATTATTATTAATAAATTAATATTTTCCCAAAGTCAGCAAAATTTGTTTCCAGTTTAATATGAATGTTTAATGAACATCAAACTTTATTTTTTTTAATTTGTATAAAAACATTTTAATGAAAACCTAAACTGTTTTCAAGTGAAAAAAATAAAGTTTTAATTAAAAAACTTATGCTTTTTATTTCGAGGAAAATAAACTATTCAGTGATTTTTCAGAAAGATTTTTACCATAATTTAATGAAGAACAAACTTGCTGCTGAAAATACTCTTTCTGATTCAACATTTGCAGGCCTCAGGGAAACTGATGTTTTATAGATCGGATTTAAATTTTCTATTCTGTTCAAAAGATACTTCAAAACATTTGAATTCTTTGTTAGCATCAAAATTCATTGAAAGTTCTTTTCCTATTGGAATTGTCTCTAAGTGTTCCTTTTTGCAACTATTCTGCAAGCACTAGATCATCACTATTCTTTTTCCATTTTTATTTCAGTTGTAGCTGTAGGAAAGCCAGATCCACCTTGATTAACACATGCTCAATCAATTGTCTTCTATCTTCAGAGGAAAAAAAAAACTTTTAAATTTTCTTTCTGCAGTTTTCTTGAGTACAACTTTAGATGCAACTGAAAACAATTCATCATCTTAATTCCTCAAAAATTTAGGATCAGAGCGATATTTAAATGAACCAAAACCCTTTTTGTTCTTCAGAGACAATAATTTCTCAAGCAGTCTTTTAACAAAATTGCTAATGGCATATTCATAAAGGAAACTTGGACAATCAACAGCATCACATCTCCTCAACACAGGTCTTTAACACTTAAATTGATGTTTCACTGGAGATGAGCAGATATCATCAATTGATGATTTAAACCTTTTCCAATAACACAGGCATCATTAATGATTTGAGTCAAAATGACAAATTGGTAACTCTAGAGGTTACTATTTTACTAGCATTACTGAGATTATGTCATTTCCTGTGAATAAAGCCGGAAGAAGAAACCAAAGACAGTTCCATGTCTGCATGCATATTTCTTCAAAGTGAAAAATGGTGAAAACTTGGTGTAAAGATTTCACAACTCCATCGTGTATGGAATTTATTAAATTTAGGAAAATGTAAACATTTGTTTTATTTTTTTTTTTATCTTTGTTTAAGAGTTGATTTATTTTTACCGTATTTGTATCCAATTAAAGGAAAAATAAGCATAAAAACTACCATTTAAATAAATTGAATTTTTTCATTATTTTTTTTACCTGTTTGGTGTGCACATTTGTCCAATCATTACACATTTAAACAAAGGTTAGGCGCTATCTCAAAAGGAAGAAACATTACTGATATCTTTTAAAATTTCTCTCTCTTTAGAAGTAATTGTTTTGAGGGAACAAATTAGTCTTAATACTTTTGGGATGCATTGTTTCAGCTCAAGAAATCATACTGTAATTCTTAAGCATGTGTTTTATTTTGTTTTGCAATCTAGTTTCTTTTGCATTAAATTGGACTTGGAGCTTCTCTTTTCCCAATGGCAATTTCCAAAATGTTTTCAAGTTCTTCTTTGTTTATTACATCACAGAAACTATCTTGGAGAGATGGAATAATGAGCTTTCCTGGCAATTCTATTTCTAGTAGATTAGAAAAGGGATTTTTAACATTTTGTCTTCTTCCACTTTGAGATTCATTTGAAATTTTATTAGATACAACAGCAGTCTTGATTTCCTCCTCCTTTTTGGTTGCTTCCAATTTGCTTTTATTGAATTTTTTAAAGAACTTTTACTGATATTCTTTAAATCTTATCAATTTTGTCATCTTTTTTTTCTATAAAACTGGATAAATAGCTACATGCATTGGTTAACACTGTTGATTCTTAGACAAACATTCTTACAAACTCAACTACAGTTAGTCACATACCTTCAACTTATTTCTTTAAATCAAGGCCAAAGTCAGCTAAACACTTTTTTCTTTTTTTTTTTTTAATAAATTTGACACAGTTAAATCTCCCAAAAATTTTAATCAAATCCTGAAGCAATAGTTGTCTTTGTAATAAATATTAATATTCATATATCACTTTTTGGAGAGCACTGTATTTATCAAGAGTTGCAAAACTTGAGCTTGTTTGAAATGATCTACCAGTTCTGAGTTGGGATTTTTATCATGAAAACAGCTTACCATTGAACAAACAATAAGTATCTCACCAAATTCATAAACTAATATTCTAACACACTCAGCTATTATTCTGATGTAATGGAATAACCTGTCACCCTCATGAGTGACTACACTATAAGTAGTAACTACCTATAAGTCTCTGTAAGTCAACGGACTACCGAGACTAGCTGGGATCTATTGAGTACAACTCAGACTTACGCGAGAATTACCGACCTTCCAATAGTAGCACTCATTACTGGATTGACTTGCGATGACCTTGTGCATAACTGTTACCTTTATTCTTATTGTACTGGTTTTTTACAATAAACCTTTACTTAATCCACCTTGTTTTTCAAATATATATTCCTATTAGCACAGAATATAACATATTCCAAAAGAACAAAATGAGATATCGCTTTTTGTTTTTCAATAACTGTTGATTCTAATTTCTTCTTTTCTGGTTTCATGCCTTCTACTATAAGTTCATTTCTGGTGCTTTTTTTTAAAAGTAGGCTTTATTTTGTTTTATGGTTTTTCCCCATCAGCTGTGGTTCTCTGGGGGATATTTTGCATTATGAGCTGAAATTATGAACAAATGTATCCTGTATTTTGCTTTTGTAGTCTTTAAATTAAAAGAGACAAAGCCACAAGAATCTCTGACAGCAGGATTCTGGGAGGTAATGAATCAGAACAGAAAATGGTGAAGAACCTAGACTCAAATGCTTGGAAGACAAACAACTACAATGATGAGGACTGTAATTCATCCCCACCCACACTTAAAAAAAATCCCCAAAAAAAACAACAGTGCCAAGATTTACAAAATCTGGGGAGTTGCAGAGGAATAAAAATCAAGATAACCAAAACACAAAAATCCACCAGGGATAATTTTACTCATAGAGAAAACAAGTTTCATTAAAAGATGACATCTAGTTAAAAAGCCCAGACTTATTCTGCTGATTTGAAAGATGCATTACGTCTGTAGGAAGCAATTGAAATGTTTCATCAAAATCAGGAACATTATACCAAGAGAATTTCTTTTCATGGAATCTATTAGTAATTGAGTGGAAATTACACGTCTAAGCATTTAGCATAGCATATGGCTCTGTTATTTACATTTAAAACCAGATTAAAAGCACCCTGGACAAGATGATAAACTATGTCCAATAGCAAGGAGGTTTTGAGGAGTGTGGGACCACCTCTTAATTGCTGGTGTTCCCAGGTCCACCATGACCTGGGGTGGTAGCAGCTGTTAGGGTCCCAATTATGGGCAAATAGTTAACTCCCAATCTTGGGAATACTGTGAAAGTGTAAAAATAGGTTTTAATACCAGCAATGAATTTTTTGAGGATAAATTATTACCAACAATACATTTTTGAAGGAAAAAAATATTACCAACAATACATTTTTGAAGGAAAAAAAATATTACCAGCAATATATTTCTGAAGGAAAAAAATGTTATCAGCAATACATTTTTTTAAATACTACCAGAAATACATTATTCCTAGCAATACATTTTTGAAGAAAAAAAAAATATTACCAGCAATACATTTTTGTAAAAGATATTACCAGCAATGAAAATATTGTTGGCATTAAATAACCCATTGAGGTTGATATGCCATAAAACAAAACAAACCAGATTAAAAAAAAGAGGGAACAGAATTTCTTTCACAAAGCAAAGATTTTAAATTTCTGGTCCTGAAAATTTGTAAATGAGAATGATGCTAATTAATCAATTTAAGAGTTGCTTAATATATAGAACTCATTCTTTTGATTGACTGTTGTTACAAAAGAATTTCAATATTGTAGAATGGATCTTTACAAGTCTGAAGAAGGCCATGGAATGGGTGATAATAAACCTGATGAAAGCCATGATACTAACCATTATACCATCTACATACTTTTTGGTATTACTGGTATGTGTTGCTACCCTATATGTCATAATAACAAAAGCAACAAAAAATCTTAATCTGACAGTACAAACAACTTTTGCAATAACAATAAACCTCAAAATGACAATATATGCCTGTTTATTTTTAACTGAATCTAAATGGAAATGAATAAAATGAAGGAACTACAAATATAAAATCAAAAATTCAATAGAAAAGACTTATGCTGAAAATTGTTACAGCGAGATGTAAAAGAAAAAATCATGAGCAGTTATATATTTAAAAAGATGTCACTTTTAAATTCCAGGCTTGATAGTATATATAGATTACAGATGGAGATATTGGAGCAGTATAATTCAATTTCTTTCCCACCAACAACTATGGTGTGTTAGGAACAAAAATAATTAATTTGTTTTTTGTTACAGTTTATTGAGCTTTTTAAGGTTATTTAAAGCTTAAACATATTTTTGGACTGTAAAAATTTTGGATATATTAATGATTTTCTGATACAAGTCTCACTATTTAACCTATAGTTGGGAGGAGAAGAGGTGGATTCATACCTTTCTCAAGGATATTTGCACATAAGTGAATACAATGAACCCGACTGGAATTTGAACTCAGCTGACAGAATTCAAATTCTGAGCTGTTATTCATTGCACCATCCACACATCCAAGCTTACAGCACCTGATATATCCAAGCAGTCACCCACCTAGGTACTGACCAGGCTCAACATTGCTTAACATTGGTTCTTATCTGATCACCAATGTTTTAACATGATATGACCATAAGCCCCAAAACCATGAAGATCAGTATGACTGATAATAGAACCAAAGGTATGTATGTTTGTGTTCATAATGTTTCGTTTAAAGGCATGAAATTTCAATTGGGATGAGTCAATTATTTACATGAGTTACATGCAGAATATTGTCCTCATCTTTGTCATTATTATCACAACATTTTGCCTACTGTGCTCTCTGGCCTTCATCAGATGCTTGTTGATGCAAATACCCTTCAGCATATTTCCAAATAAAACCTTTATTTAATCTATAGGGACAGATTGTTCTCGTCCTGCTGACCACGTCTAGGGATATCTCATCTAATTTTTTAGTACTGCTCAGTTAGTACTCATCCTATTTCAAATGAGTCCAGCTCCTCAGTGAAAATGATGTTAGCAATAACTCATTAAGTGGGTTAGTCAATGTTTTGTTCTGGCTCTCTTGCCTTTAATATTTCTTTATGCACCGTGAGGGGGAACCCAGGTGTATGCATATTCATTACATCATATATATATTTTATATTTACATACACTATTATTTTAATATAGAATGGCGGGGAATAGATCAAGACATCTGGAGATGTCGATTGACATTGCATTTTAATAGTTGGGGATTATAGCTATCAGGGAAGCAAGGAAGGAGGAAAGGAGTTCCACAGACAGGAAGTGTGAGACATGAAGCTATTGGAGTAGAAGAGATGGCTACATTTAACTGTTTAGACAGTGAAAAAGTGGGACTGAGATGCCGACCTAGTGGCACATTTAAATTCATGCAAAATATCTTGTTGGAGCAGTATCCATGAAAGTATTTGTAGAAAAGACAGAGGGAGGTAATGGCATGTCTGTGAGAGAGCAACTGTAAATGAGATGCCAGATCAAGGCCAAGCACATTGCATATCCGTCTCTGGATTTTGTCAAGGACCCTAAGACGAACAGCGGGGACTCCAGACCATATATGACAGCAATATTCCATGCAAAGACGAATGGTTGATTTATATATTTGAAGGATGGACTTCAGCAAGAAAAACTTTCTGGCATGGCATAGAGAACCAAATTTCTTTGCAGTAGATGAAGCTATCAATTCAATATATTTGTTCCCTCTCAGGTAAGCATACAGTGTGACACCAAGTAATCGCAAAAATGTGTTCTTGTAGAGTTGAGCATTAGACATTCTAATGGAAGGCAGGGAGGGTTCTCTGTGGTGGGTATTAGAGAGCAGTTTTGTTTTTGAGGCATTAATTGATTCAATATAGTCGCTCCACTTCATGTCAGTGGAAAATGTAAGCCCAAGAAGGCTTAAAGTGTAGTTCTCCTGGAGTTTAGCATCAGTCATGCTGATGGCAATCAGAAAAGGTTCTCTTTGGTGACTAAATGAAAGCTGTTTTATTTTGGAGGCATTAAAATATACAAGCCATTTCTTGACCCAGTTAGCCACTGAGTTGAGGTCCTTTTCAAGAGCAGCTGCCAGGTTTACTCAGTTGGGTCTGTCAGATTTGCTACTAAGACAAGAGTAAGTGGTTGTGTCATCTGCATAATTACCTACTTAGGAACTGATGAGATCAGGGAGGTCATTAAAGAAGTTCAAAAACAGGGGAGGTCCAAGGATAGAGCCCTGATGGACTCCTGCAATAGTATGAAATGATCTAGAAGCATGCTTGTTCAACACAATGTTCATTACATTGTTAGGAATGATTGGATTAAGCCAATTATTCATCCCATGACACTGTAGCTTAGAGAGAAGGCCAACACACCTTTGAGATATCTAGTGCCACAGCCTAAATTTTGCCATTCTTATCTAAAGCTTGAGAAAATCAGTGATGGGTATGAACATGTTGGCAGCAGATCTGTCAAAATGGAAGCCATATTGTTTGTCCAAATAAAAGGTCATGCAAATTAAGATGCTTAACTAATTAAGCATTGTTTATAGCCTTGAGTATATTGCTGGAAAGTGGTAAGAGACTAATAGCACAATAATTTTAGAGGTCAGAGTGTCCTGCAGCATTCTTAAAAACAGGGTCTACAGAGGAGAACTTCTAATAATGTGGAAAGTAGGATGCAATGAGGTGTTTATTATAAAGTTTGGAGAAAAAAAAGAAGCCAGCTAAGGAGTACATTTCTTTAGGATGCCTGCAGGAATCCTGTCACATCTGCATGCCTTGCAGGGATCTAATTTAGAAATGATATCAGAAATCAATATGCTAAATAAGATCATTTCTAAATGACAATTATGTGCATATCACTCAGTAGAGCCTCCATTTTAGGGGGAAAATCTGGCAGAGGTACTCTGGAGAGTGAAATTGAACTCCACCATGACAATGCACCTGATTCAGCACAGCCTGTATAGCAGGTGTTAGTCAAACACATTCCTCAAGTCTAACAACCACCATATTCCTCAGATCATGCCTCTTGTGACATTTAATTCTTTCTGAAAAATCAAATCCCACTTGAAAGGAACAAAATTTCAAGACATTGAAGAAATCCAAGAGAATGTGAAGAGCTAATTACTTTCTATCCTCCAAAGGAGCTCCATAAATGCTTTCATCAATGGAAATGACACTGAATAAAGTGTGAGATTAGATGACATAGTTTTCCTTTTATAAGACCCAATACTTTTTGATCAGACCTTGTATATTATAAATTCATTAGAATAAATGAAAATTATAATCTATTTGCTACGAAATCCTATCTGTGGTATCAGGGAGTAACAGAGACAGTTTATAAATAGTTATCAACAAAAAAAAAACAAAAAAAAACACCTTGTTCACTATTGCTTAACTTCAGTATTCTGTCAACCCTATGTTAACAACATAATTATCTTGTAATTCTTGTTGGTGCTTGGTTTTGGAGCAACTTAATTTAATTTTACTTCAAGGAGAAAAATAAACTTAGTGGTTAGGCCAGATCAGACACCATGTCTGTTAAGGTTACTTGAGCAAAAGAAATTCCAACAATTTTGTAAAGCAATCAATTACTGCTGAAGACTCCAAGAAGTACCCAGGAGGCCTTTTGGACCAACTTGCAACAGCAGAGAAATGGAAAGAATAGGATAAACAAGTTAAAAGCCATTAGACTGAATTTTCAAACCAAAGTAATTTGCTTGAAGCGAAATCCAAGATTGGCACAGGCAGAGAATCTGTTTAGAACCAACAAACTGATGCAATGCTACACTTTCTTGTGCAGATAATTTCACAAGGTTGAATCAATTTAAACAAGTTTGGACAGTGACCAGACTTATCTTTGAGAAATGCTAAAAGCTTCAGAATAAAACTTTAAGGAAAGAATAACTACAGCAGACACAATGAACCTTCCACAAAAGAAGCGGACTGTAATCATAAGTGATAGAAAATGTAATGATAACAAAATGATTGAATTTCTTCAGATTAACAGCCTCAGTTTTTGCTACATTACTAATAGGCGTACTTTGTTTTTACCTCTGTTTGCAAGATGATTATCAGCATTATGAAACAATTTTTTTTTGTTTTATAATAATATTGATCTCTCTCATCTCCAATGTACTTCCCAATATTGTAATTTGTGCGCATTAACCCTGTAAGCACTTTGAACAGCTCTCTTTATTCTGATATTATCTGGTGAGGATTAAAATAACAAAATGAACATGTCTCTCAGTGATCAATATTTGATTAGCCAACTCAAAACCTGGCTGATTTCTTTAATGTTTATTCACAGCATTCTCAGAACACAGACCAAATATAAAAATATTAGCAAAATCAACTTGTTGCTGAATGAGATATGTAAACGTGCTTGTATTATTTATGCACATGCATTCTGCACATGACAAAATCAAGCAAGAACAGAACTTTCAATATCTGGGAAGTGTTTTAACTGATGAAATCTGAAGTCATATTGGAATAGCAAAAGATGCATTCCAAAAACTAAACAAAGTACAAAGGAACCTCTGGTTCGCGAAGGTCTTACAAATTTGTTTTGAAAGAGAAAATTTGAGATGAAAATGTCTTGGTTATTGAACAAAATTTTGGTTATCAAACAACAAAGCCGGACCGAATTAACATGAACAGTATAATTTCTGAGTCAACTGCCATGTTATATACATTCATGTGTTGTGTTGTGCTTTTTTTCCAATTTTATTGTACTGTGACTTTTTTTTTCTCTACATTGATTGCTATTGGAAAAATAGTTTTGGTTGACAAACATTTCGGGTTATGAACAGCCTTCAGGAAAGAATTCATGAGCCAAGGTTCCACTGTATTAAGAAAATGGAAAATTTCATTAGAAATAAAGAAAAGTGTGCTGAACTGACATGTAATATCAATCTTTGTATAGATGTGAATGTTGGACAATTTTCACCAGAGATGAAGAAGAGGAAACAGAGATGCCATTATACAGAAGAATGCTGAGAATAGTTTGGCAGGAGCATGTGAGCAACAAGAAAGTTTTAAGGAAAATGGAAACAAAAAGGATACTTACACTGAGAATAAGAAAGAGACTGTTGAAATTCTTGGGACATATAAATGAAGAAAGAAGACTTGGAAAATTTGACACACACAACATATTGAAAGTAAAAATGCCAGAAAGAAACACTGACCAGACCTACCTAATAAGCTTATGTAAATGGATGGCAAGTCAAACTGGGAAGGATAGTAAGGAGACAAACATTGATTAGAACTAAAATGATGGGAAGTTGTGGAGAAACATGATCATCCATGTCCTGAAGGGATAGCAGCACATAAAAGAATAAGATATAATTACCTATATGTACTATTTTTCTGTTTGTTTCCATCTTTTACATTTTAAATTGTCTAAAGAGCAAGATCGTGTTGGCTGAGTCCTTCAGAGCACTGAAATGCATTGTTCTGGCAATTTGGAAAATGATTATACCCAGACCTCAGTTGAAGAAAAAAGCATTTTTGCTCAAGTCACTTGATTTGAATTACAATACCTGATGAAGAAAGTGCTAATCAAAAGGCTGCAATAGTAAAAGACAAGGATATTATTCTAAAAGAACTGTACAATTGGAATTCAGTTTATAATCAAACAATCTGTGTACATATGAACTACAATATATTTACTTCATAATAACTGAAAGAATTAGAACTCCTACCAGGATTCATTAGTGGTGGCCACAATCTTAACATAATATATGCAGATGATGCAGTTTCAATAGCAGACACAGAAAGAAAGCTACAAGAATTCCTATGGAAGGTAATGAATGAAAGTAAGAAGCAACGATTAAACATCAATTGCAAGAAGAGTGATTGCATGGTTGTTAGCAAAAGAGACAGCCCAACATGCAAATTACAAATTGGAGATACCAAAATAAAACAAGTACAAAAATTTAAATATCTGGTAAGTGTGACATCGAAATCTGAAGATAGATTGGGATAGACAAAGAGGCATTCCAAAAGCTAGGCAAAGTATTAAGAAATAGGAAACTTTCATGAGAAACAATGAAAAGTGTAGTAAACAAAGAGAAGAAAGTGATGAGAGGTGTGTCATAAAGTGCAGTGCACTGTTCGGCAGCAGACCAGCTATTCTTCCTTGCACCGACTTATTGGCGCCTTGACCCACACGTGATCTCCAACCTGGTATGAGCGGTGCCCAGAGTCTGAAGACATTGTCGGGGTGTCAACCCTTTTCCCCCTCAGTTTGTATTGGTGGATCCTGTTGGTGGGCACAGTCTGGTGTGATGCACTGTCTTTTGGTGTGACATTGTACTAGTAGACGGCTTCCTGGACAGGACAGTGCATCCTGGCCATGATTCGTTTTACTGTGTGGTGGCATCGCTCTGTTATACGATTCCCAGCTGGGGCATATGCAGAGCGGAACCACAAGTTGACTCCCCACTCGTGTGCAAAGGCTCTGAATTCCCTGCTGCAAAAAGCTGGGTCGTTGTCCATGAGTAGCACGTGGGGTGGGCCCCACTTGAGAAACATTGCTCTCAGCTGGCAAATCACGGCTGCCAAGTCCTGTCTCGCCAACTGCTTCCAGATTGAAAAACGTGACAGCTGCAGTCAGTCAGCATTAAGAAATGATGAGCACCATAGTGGGTGATATCCATCCCCAGTCTCTGTCAGTTTCTGCTTACCTCAAGCTTTCCTTTTTTCCAGTGAGTTGGTGCAGGGTCTATAGACTGACATTCATCACACATCCATATAGCTGATTTAACGGCTGCTTTTGTCATTGACGGGCAGACTCTCCTGGTGAAGTAGGTAGTGCACCGCACTCCTGGGTGACCACTGTTCCTGTGGATGGACATGATTTGGCCTGCGTCCAGTTCGTCCATATGGGTGGTGCCAATCAGTGGTCTGGGTCCATTGCTTCTCTTCATTGCGTCAAACCATTGCTGACGTACTCTCTCGTCAGCCAATGAGCGACGTTCCGAGCCGATGGAACCAGTGTCACATCCATGGTCAGCTGATACTCTTCTACGAGCTCCTTGAGAGTGTTCAGCCTTGGTGTGAACTAGCGCTCTACCAGTCAGAGTATCCAATACCCAGTAGCACACACAAACGGAATCCGTTTTTATGTGTAGCATCTTGCTCTGCCACTGGTGTGTTAGATTGACACCTTTCAATATGGCATCCAGCTCAGCCAGGGTGAGGTACTGAGTGTCGTCTTTAGCTCGCAGCCAGCAAGCATCCTCCAGCACTGTTTCGTGGCTTTCTAACACCACTCTGGTCGCCAGGGAACTTGTATTGACCCACACATTCAGCTCCCCGCCATCCATGCACCACTCCTCTCAGGTCGGATTGTCCCACTACACAGAATCCACAGTCTCAGACACCATGCGCTGGAGGAGGGCATCCTTTGTTTCATAGTCCCAGCCCTTTGTAACTGAACTTGCTCTCCTCTTGAGCATTCCACATGCCACACAGAGCCAACCACACACTGGTAGGTGCCCAACAAGCTTCCACACAGAGATAACACTTTCTGTTGTGTAACAACACCAGAAACATTAGAAACCAGATGTTCTTTAATGTGGGTCGCAGGAACGACATCTTCATTGAGATAGATGTCGTCAATGTAGGCAGATGCTGTGCGACCCACAGTTTCTTCCTGAGCCAGCACCGTGCTAATAACTCTTCTACAGTCAGAGCTTCAACATTCGGTGCCTGTCGGAGTGCAAGAGAGATCCTATCAGGGAACCCCATGACAAAGGCTAGTTTGGTGAGCCTTTCCATCTCGGTTCCCTCGAATCCAGCAAACTGCCTGATTTTGTTAGCATAGACGTCCACCGGTCCACCTGACCATGGTCAGCTTTCTGTGTGCTGAAAACGCGTCATCCATAAATGCCCGCTTCAGCCTGGATTCAATCTGATCAATGTCTCTCTGATCTTCCTCTTCTATTTCCATGTAGAGGGATAGTGCGTCCCCCCTCCAGGTTTAATGGTAGCAGACTAGCCATATCGTCCACCTGCTGAAGTCTTGCCACCAGCCTAACCTTTTTCAGCCATGCCACCACATTACCCTGGCTGGAAAACATTTTATAACATCGCTGCTTATGCGAACCTTCGCTATAACTGCCAAAATAGCTTTGTAGTAAACAAAGAGAAGAAAGTGATTAGAGGTGGGTCAGAAAGTGCGGTGTGCCATTCGCCGGCAGACCAGCTATTCTTCCTTCGTCGTCGGTTGCTTCAAGGAAATGAATTGCGAGACTCCCTTTCTCGGCCGTTACACCGGGCAGTTGTGAAACAGACACCAATTCAGCAGCACCTACATCGACTTCTTTGTCTGTCAGTCAATTTGTACATCCAACTGTATTGCACAAAGTCCGCCAAATGACTTCTGACCTTCTGATCATGCTGTTGGCATCTCGCTTTTTATGCCAGTCTGATACGACTGAAATTTGTATGTATGCAAATATCGTCTCGTTTTGGATGAGATCGGCGGCCATATTTATTTTCCTCATTACTTTGCAGGCAAGATACATTCGCACTTGTCTTGAACTTTGAGGTAAGTCATGTCTTTCATTACAAAAAGAATACTGAACTGTTACATAATATCAGTAGTCCTTGCAGCAATGAATATTAGATGATCTCCTCAAAAATGAAGAAACTTGAAGCAACAGAAATTTGGCTTTACAGAAGGATGCTGAGAATATCATGAACATATGACCAATGACAAAGTTTTAAAGAAAATGGAAACAAAAGGACAATTATACTATCAGAAAGAGAGTTGAAATTAGAGCTACAAAGGATAGGAAACTGAATTGACATGATCACCAACATCTTGAAAATACACAGTCTATAGAAGATGAAGAAAAAATAATGAGTAAAATAATATGGCAGAATGACACATTTATCCTTATTAAATGATTTAGTCTAAAAGACAACAAATGAAAATGGATAGGATCCATCAGACTATTTTGCTTTAGACACCAATCAATGTTATGACTGAAGTACATGTGATTTCCAATGATCCTCTAAGTGGTTATATAGGATACATGCATATGACAAACAGTTGGTGGTTACATTTTCAAAAAGAATTCATCAAAAAGCTGTCCTTTAGAAATATCTATAATGTGAATATTTTCTGATGTTTTCTCTCTTTTTTTTCATGAATTATTCACTTTTTTATTAATGAGCACATTGAAGATAAAAAAAAAACAAACTATTCTGCACTCTGTGGAATGTGTTTTTATTTAGTGTGTTATCTGCAGATGTTACATTTTTCTCTCCTAAAATATTCTATTGAATATTCCCCAATTATCACTAAGGCTGACAGAAACAGAGAGTGATGGAAATCCAAAATATCTTAAAACATTTTGTATCAAACACAATGCAGTTTTGCAGTTCTTTCATATATTATTTTGTGTGCCATGCTGTGAGAAGATATTAAAAAGATAAGAAATTATTTCAGTTTCAAGCAACCTGTTCCTAATGTTACTTTTGGCCAATAATCTTAGAAAATGCATGAAATTATTTCAACATCTTGCCACAGGGCCAGCTATTATTCTTTCTTCTCACCATTAAAATCAAATGAATCAATGTTCAATTAGGTTTAAATAATTTCAGAATAGAACTCATAGAACAATGCAAGTCTTGATGTTGTTTTTATGCAAGAGGTACGTCATATTGGCAGTAACTCCATTTTCACATTTAAGATAAAAATTCCTATTGAACTGATTGCAAGGAGAAATTATAATATTGAGGTGGAATTGCAAGATACACTTTGTGCATTTATAAGCACAGAAATGAAGATGGTTAGACAAAATGGAATCTATAAATGACATGTGTCTGGTCTCTGGCGTCTTCAGAAAGAAAGACAAAACTGTATGTAATGAAAAAATGCGTTGGGATCTCTGACGATAAGTGGGGGGAGGAAATTAAATAACCTTATTGCATCCAATGACCAGACTCAAGAGAGTGTCAGCCTGCTTATTTATTATATATATATATATATATATATAGTGGACTCTCCTGTTGTATTCAACATATGAGGATCAAGCAGCTCAGTTCCTAGGAACCGGCAGCCCAGACACCAGCAAATATGATTTGATTATAGTGGTGCAGGTTTTGTGCAGAACCAACTGCACTTTTTGAATTTTTAATCTTCAAGGATTAGCTGAAGACATCAATGACACAAGCGAAAATCACCCTTGAGACCTGGGAAATCGGCCTTTCTGATGTAGGATCATCTGAAGGGTGACCAAGACTTTTGAGTCCAACCATCAACATGAAGAGGATCTGCAATGTGCTGTCAGTAGGGCCCAACTTACCCAGCTGTGTCCACTAACCACACATCTCAGTGATTCCTGTTCAATGATAAATTTGAGGTAGACAACTGCTTTTCTTTATAAGTAAGTAAGTAGGCGGTTTTACTGTAGACAAAAGCCTGACTTCGACAGACTATGGATAGAGGTAATTAATATGAATTCTCTATTTAAGCACATAGTTTTTACATATTACAAGTCTGCCTGAGTTAAATAATATTTCCCAATTTGATTTTGTACATAAAATGAACACAGCACTTGGATTTAATATTAATGTATCTGAATAAGACTTTTTTTTTTCTTTGTTGGATATAAATCTGATTTTGTTATTTTTTGTTTCCTTGTACCCAAAACTAAATCAACTTAAAACTTCCTTAATTCTCCTGGAATAATAATTATCGTGTGGAAAATACATAATAGCATAACCCAGCTTGCTCACCAAGTTTAATCTCAAGAGATACTTAACTACAAGACACTTTCTCCTCCCCAATTTATAGGCAAAAATCACACAAATGCATGCTGGAATTTCTTCATAGCCAATAAAATAGGCCGGTTCTCTGTTTCATCTGACTTAGTCCTAGCCTGTCTGGTCTTGAAGTCAGAACACTACATTCGCTTATCTGAACTTGCTTTTGCGTGTAAACCCCAATTCTTAGCTTGTTAACTTTTTGCCATATTACTGTTGCTTTGCCTTATTACTGTTAATTTGCCTTGCATATATTGTTTGCTTGCCTTATATTATCTTTTGCCCTGTTCTTTTCTTTTTCTTGTTATTGTAATTGTTTATTGCAAACTTTGTCCATTCTGTTTGTTATGCTGTTCTGCCATTTATTTACATTTAATTATGGCCACTCACTACATGCAACAATGAAGATAATAATGACATAATGGAAAACCAAACAGTTTAGGGATGAAGTCTACACAGAGAAACTTTATCTTCATTGGCCTTTAAAGCTTAAATCAAAGGTTTAGTTTAGTTTATTTTTTTTATGGCATATCAACCTCAACAGGTCATTTAATGCCAACAATATTTTTAGGATAAGTTCATATGAATACAATATGTATTCTTTGTAAGAAATCAGTTTGTAGAAGATAAGGTTTCATTGATGTATTTTTGTAAAGAGGGTTTTTGTTGAGAGTCAAATGTATTGCTGGTAATATTTAAAAAAAAAAAAAGGTATTGCAGTTTTTATACTTTTATATCGTTTTGACCCCAGTTTGGAGATTAACTATTTGCCCAAAACTTAGACCCTAACAGGTGCTACTACCCCAAGTCAGGGTGGGCCCGGGAACAATAGCATTTAAGAGGTGATTCCACGCTCCTCAAAACCTCCTGATCAGAGGCCTTGCTGCCAAATGTAGTTTATCCTCATACCCAGGATGGTTAAATCAAAGGAAAGCTTGGAATCAGATGTAAAAGTTTTACTTACAGGTCATTGTAGAGCATAGCCAAATCATTTCTTGCATTAATAAGAAAGGCGTTGTTACGACCAGGGTGATCGACATCATGGATGATGGCTGAGATGAGACAGGACAGTTCATCCATTTGGTCAAAAACAGCCTGCAAAAGAAATTGCCAAAATAAAACCCTAGTTTGATTCAAGGCCTATTAAAATACTCAAAAATAAAAGAATATAACAACAAATGCAATGTCAATCTTCATCTTCTTAATTCCTGTACTTTTATTCTTCCCTCGCCTTAATGATGTTTTCTTTTTCATGTATTCTTTCACATTCAGTCGCCTCTTGAATTTTAGTGGCTTTATTGCCTTGCTTGAGGTGAAATGATTAAAAAAAAAAGTGAACTTATATACAAGTTGGATGAATAACAGACAATGTTAAAAGCATATGTAAAGAGATTTATGGAACAGTTTCATCTCTTTCTATCAGGACAATAGAAGGTTAGACTCAAGTGAAGATTCTCTCAACTAAATTTATCTTGGCTTATGGCCATATCACATTGAATATCAGATGTTTTAAGCTTGGGTATGCAGGTGGTGTAATGGATAATGGCTTAGAATTGGGGATCAGTGAGCCGAGTTCCAATTCCAGTCGAGTTTATTATATTCATTTACATGCAAATGCCCTTGGCAAAAGTATCAATCCACTTCTTTCCTTCAGCTTAAACAAATTCATGTCATCGGCACTTTCTTCTACTATTATTTTCTTTCACCTCCAACTAATTCTTGCAAAGCCAAATGGTCTTAGGGAATAGATGACAGGATCATGTTTTGGTGAAACTGGAAGCTTCTGGTCTTGGACTGTGCACATTGATGGCAAATTTAATCAACACCATCACCATAAATTCTTGGATACAAGATAAAGTTGATGATACAATGGTTTATCATAAAATAATAATTGGTACATATTATCTAGGAATATTTCATTAGAAATGAAGAAAAGAGTGCCAAACTGTTATTTAATATCAGTCCTCCTCTATGGCAAATGAATATTGGGTAATTTCCTCACAGCTGAAAAAGAAACTAGAGTCAACAGAAATGTTGTTCTACAGAAGGATGCTGAGAATAGCATGGAGTGAACACATCAGTAATGAGGAATTTTAAGGAAAATGGAAACTAAAAAGGATGTTATACTTAGAATAAGAAAGAGACAAATGACATTTCTAGGACACATAATGAGGAAAGAAGACTTGGCAAATTTGATTCTCACAGGAGATACTGAAGCCAAGTGAGAAGAAAGGAGCAACTAACCTACCTAATGAAAAGATCAACAACCTTGCTAAGAGCTATAAAGAATAGGAAGTTGTGGAGAGCTATGATCATCAACGTCCTGAAGGGACACAGCACTTATAAGATTGTCAACTCAGTTGCAAAACACTTTCAAAGAAACATATTATAATTGGCCTACAGATAACAAATATGAGCAACTCATAATAAGAAGACAATAAATATTAAAAAATAGTTAATAAGAAAGATATCCTTTCATGCAAGGCAGTAAAGCCACTAAGACACAATAGGTTACTGAGTGTGGAAGAAAAAAAAAAAAAGAAACATTAGGGAGTGAGAAGAATAGAAGACTAATCAAGACATTAAATAGTGATTGACATTGCATTTATAATTTTTTGAAGATCAAAGTTAGCGTGAAAGCATGAAGCTGGAAAAGAGTTCCGCAGGTGAGAAAAGAAACTGTTAGCATAGAACTTATGGTTACATCTAGCTAATTCAACTTCAAATTGATGAGACCTTACTGCCAATCTAGTACGGCACTTAAATTCATAAAGTTCAGGTATTGTAGTGAAAAGTTCTTCTCCTCTTCCATCCATGGCCGATGTCATATTGTTTTACTATTAAAATAGCTCAATGTAACTGTAAGATTTATTCTAAATGTCTCTTGCACTTCTAACCTGTGGAACCCTCTTTGAGTTTATTGCTTCCCTGCAAACTACATTCTTCAAAAATTTAAATGCAACATCAATCATAATCTTCTGTCTTCCTAAAGCCTGTTCTTTTATTATCCTTTCTCTGCTAAAATCTTCTCATTCTCTTTCATTCTCAGTAACACTTTGCATCATCGCCTTACTTGGAGTGAAATTATAAAAAAAAAAGACATTGGTCAGTTGAGTTCAAATTCCAACTGAGGCAGTTGCATTCACTTTGCCTTGAGAAAACAGGAATCTATAGAACATCATCTATAGTTAAGTAAAACAGTCGAGAAAACTGGGCTTTTTTAGACTTGGTAGGGTAATCAATGTAAGAGGATGCCAACTCTGAATTCAAAACCAATGAAGGCAATAGGAGACCACTCCACAAACTTTCCAAAGATAAGTAATGCCAATTCATAAGTTATAATTAGCCCTATTCCTGTGAAATTACAGGTAACATAAGGATCTTTAGAGAAAGCAAAGAGAAAACCTGATAATATTTATCTATTTATATGTGAGGAATGTTTAACCATTTGGAATAGTAATATTTTTATATAGAATATACTGTCAGTCACTCCACTACAGCCATTATTTTACTGTCTTCATCACAATCGATAAATTGTCTTAATTTTCTATTTGGTTCATTGCCAAGCTAAGGTGGCTCAGAACAAAGAAATTTCTTCTAAAGATTCACATCAACACCTCCAGAGCAATCATTGTTTATAGAGCCTTCTTCACCACCAACAAATTGTCATGTATCACTATTTGATTCACTGCCATAGTATGAAGACCCAAGACATTTTTCACAAGATAACTAATCAGTCACTTCCAACTTGAAATCTATGACTAGAAAGAAAATCTATGACAGCAGAATTAATGTTTTGAAAAGATGTTAGTGATACAAAAACTATAGGTAGATAGATTGGTAAGTAGGTAGATATGAATGGTAATGGTAATATTAGATTTATACCATAAAACATTTGACATTCATTGACCGAGCAGCCACTGCTATCTTCAGTTAAAATTCATAGAACCTTTCTCTTAAAACAATTTTTCAGAAAATAGGTTTCTCAAGTCCACTGTTATCTCTCTTTCTAGTGTTGACAGTGGTTTCCTTCCTGACATTTTGTTTGAAGTAGTATGGAATGTTAAAATTAAGTCATTATTTTCTCTTTGAGTTAAATGTTCAATTCATTTTAACTGTTGCTGCTGTTGAAAGTTTTCAAGTGATCTGGTTCCTGTTATTTGGTACAGTTCTTTGTTTATAGTTCCAGTTCACAAGTTTTGAAGAAGAATGGTTCTCACTAAAATCTAGTCTTCATTTACTTGAGGCCATTTTAATCCATCGATTTTAGAACGTGGTTGTATACAACAGACTTTAGATATTTCTGGACAAGTTTGATCGCATGCATGGCATCCATATAAAAGTCTTGACCTGACTATGCTATTTAAGGATATGACTAGAATTTTTAGGTTAATATTTTAGCTTTGTAGCAATTTGTGGTGTTATAAAAATCTATCCCTAATGGAGAATGTTCTATATTCTGTTTCCTTATCTCCTATAGCAAATTTCTTATAATTGATTGATAAACCAAAAGGTATTTGAAGTACTTAGTATTTAATAGTTTCACATCCTGAATTTTTATGATGGCTTCAAGGGTAGGTGCCACAACTGCTTTCATCTTATTTCCAGATCCTAGTGTCTGCTTTGGAAAGGTTTATATATTAATACAAATCATTAAGGAATCTGTGAGGAGTAAGATACAAGAAAAATATCAATTTACATTATTTACAAATGGACTATTATTCCCATCTTTTGGCCTTTGTGGACCAAGTGGAAATGGGGCAAGCAATACTAAATAAGAACTAGACAAGATATCTCTGGACATAGAGAGCAGAATGAGAACACCATAGATTTATCACCATAGATTAAATAAAGGGCTGAATTTAAAATTGCTTTAAAGTTATCTGGATCGACCTGATGAAGGCCGAAGGGTATAACAGTTGAAACATGATAACAATAACAAAGATGATAAAATAGTCTGTATGTAGACAATGATAAGTCCTTGTTACAAAATTTCAGATGCTTTTATTTTTGTTTTTAATTAGTATCAACCCATGCAAAGCAGTAAAGACACTAGTACTGGGATTAAATTCAAAAAGTCTAGGTACCATAGCGAAGAGCTCATCCGAACAATTACCATGAAAGCATTTATAGAAAAGACACAGAGAGGCAATATATATTAATAAAAATATATTAATTAATAGACAACATCAAAAAATAAAAGAATCAAATAAAAAAAAAATAGTAAGCTTACTTTGTATCGCTGTTGTTCAAGAAAGAAAGACGTAGCATGAAGGACATCAGCAGCATGTGTGGAATTGTGGTAAGAGTTTGAGGCATGGTACTTGCCCTCAATCATCTGCAGCCAGTTCATGAGGCAACTCTCACTGATACGCAGAAATTCACAGGCACCAAATCGTGATAAGATTTTCAACCCTAAATACACAAGCGGCCTGAATAACAGAAAAATGAACACAGATGATACAAAAATGATAGAATGTAGCCATTCAACTACCAAACAAGACTAAAACAAAACAAAAGTTTTAATGTCTTATATGACACCCACACATTACTGAAAATAATATATTAATAAAAGAACAAAAATTTAACATTTCTTATATTAAACCTTATTAAATAGTTAACGTTTTGGTTGGTTGATTCATATTTTTTTATGTCTTATCAATTGCAGGTTATTTAAAGCCAGGAAATATTTTTACGTTGTGAGTTTTTATTTGAGATAATAATAATTTAGTGATATTCATTAACCCATAGCTGGAGGGAGAAGTGGTGGATTCATACCATTCCCAAAGGTACTTGTGCATAAATGAATATAATGAATCCAATTGCAATTGGAACTCGGTTTTCCAATAAACATTTCCTAGCCATTTCCATTACACTTACCCCACATCCAAGCTTACAGCTCCTGATATTCCAAGCAGATACCCATCTAGATACCTACCAGGCTAAATGTTGCTTAACTTCAACTGATGTTTCAATGCTATATGACTATAAGCCCTTAATGTTTTTGGGAATTTAACACTCACAGGACACATTGAAAGCAAAATTTTTATCTTTACAAGAGTCAGATTAAACTAAGAATGAAGTGTTGTTGCTATATCTAAGCTCAATCCTCCGTTAGGGAAGACCTGTTTCCCATTCTGTAACTTTTTTCCTACCAATGAAATATTGTAAACCCATCATTAGTCTATTGTTATGTAAATAGTAAATGTTCAAATAAGGGCCACCAATTCTGACCTATACTGCGACAACACACCCTGGAGTCACATCATCATTATTTCCTCTGTATTCCAAATCTAAGCAAAAAGTTTCATCCTCATAGCCTTTTCCCTAATAACATCTACTTTTCAGAACAGACCCCCCAAATAGGTACTTCCTTGAATAGTACATTCTAAAAACCCTTCAAAAGGAGTCAATCATTATCTATCCTCATTATCCTCATGAACTTCAATTCCTCCCCCACTCCCCCCTATCTCACAATTTGTTCATCATAACCATTTTAACTATGGCTGTTGAGCCTTTTACTGGGTGAACTTCAGTAATAAGAAAATTATTAGTAATTTTGACAATTATTCATTTCATCTGAATTTCTGTTGCATTTTACCATCACTTCACAGACTGGCATTCTATAGTTACGAATAAACAGAGCAGATCTGAAATAAAGAAAAAAGATTCCAGTGAGATTTGAACTCCTATCCTTTGTCAGGAAGGCTTTACTCATTAGGCTTTTAGTCTCACTGGATTTAGAATCTCAAATCCAACCATATAGCCTTCATTCTATATTTCTCTAGAACATTCACTGCCACTTTTAATGTTTGTTTCCATTCATTAGTAGTATTAATTGTAATATCTTGAACTTATTATTAGATGAGAATTTGTTATTTATTTTTCACTAATATTTCTTTTAATTTCAGTTTGTTTTTATCCCAATACAAATATGCATTGCTTAATAACAACTGCAGAATGATAGAGTTGCTAAAGAGTCAAGATGCTGAAAGTAAGGTGAAAGAAATACTCACCAAAAATTAATAATAATAAAATGTTTAACATCAGTTTTTCTATGCTAATCAAAAATCTAATGGGTTGAAACAATTTCAGAATTGAAAATTTTCAAAATTCATGCTCATAATTAAACTCTCATTTTCAAAACATTAAATTCAAGGAATCAAAATGAAGATTTAGTAGATTGGTGAAAAAATTTCCAGTGACATTTTGAAGAAAGTTTTTATTCATAGCATCACTATTCAGTCACTCAATTATTTTCATGAGTTTCTATGACCATACATTACTTTCAGGCAAATTGTGTACAAGTTATCATGAAAGAACAATTTCAGTTTAGATCTGAAGAATTCTATGAGAGATTCGTTTTTTGTTTTTTTGTAAACTGTTAGAACAGCTCATGAGAAAAGGATCATGACAGGAAGTGACAATCTAAAGACTCAGGAAAATTACACATGTGGAAGAACTTCCCAACCCATGATTATCTTCTGCACTGCATTTGTAATATGAGGACAAGTATTGTCATGAAGCAAAATTGTTGGTTAACCACATTCCCTAGAAATGGTCATTTTTGTTCCGATGAATCATTTAAAAAAGCCAATTGCTTCTTGTACAGTATTTTGTATATCCAGGTTAGAGAAATTTGTTGCTTGGTTGATTTGTTTCACAGCATATAACTCTTTATGGGTCATTTAATACTGAAATTTAATTTTCTTGAGAGCTTTGAAGTAATAAAATATGTTATTCTGCTTTCACAATTGAATACATGGTAGATGACACTCAGCTTTTGTGCATTTACAAGTTTGTGTGGATATGATTACCAGAGATGTTTCATGTCATCGTTTGTTTTTTAAGTTATATTTTCAATACAGCTTGATTTAAGAAATTGTAGGATATTATATGGATTCATATCATGATAGAGTTCATTCATGTTGGTTGTTTGATTTTATTTAGCAACATATCAACTGGTATAGGTTATTTAATGCCAAAATCTAAATAATTTGAACATAATTTAATTGTTTCAACTAAATATATTTTTAATACAATTCTTCAATTACAGATAAAATGTATTGCAGACCATTTTTATATAAAAATCTATTGCTGATATTTTTACTATAAAAAATGTATTTTTATATTTTCAAAGTGTTTGGAGAGTTCACTATTTGACCAAAGTTGAGACCCTAACAAGTACTACCACCCTGGGTCAGGGTGGACCTAGGAACAACAGTAATTAAGAGGTGGTTCCATGTTCTTCGAAACCTCTAATCTCCTGCTCAGAAGCCTTATTGCTGAATGTATTTTATCATCATAGCCAAGACTTACAGCAATAGGGAATTCTCTTTGAATCCAAAAGAACTTTTTCTCCAAAGATTCTGCTTAGGTTAAGATACTGAAAGCTGTCCGCAATCAAATCAAAATGTATATTTGTATTTTTCCAATAAATACATGTTTCATGTCCAGTGACTATCTTACCTAAAATCACTTTGTCGTTATTAGGCAAGAAAACCAAATGTACAAATGCTGCCCAATATTCATTTCATAAGTTTGTGTTGAACTCCTTTTCATATTTTCTGTAATTTTCCCAAGATTTGTAAATGGTGCAATTCAGCTAAGCATAAAGAGCCATGTAAAAACTTTGTAGATTTCTATGGAGCATAAAAGATGATGCAGAAAATTTATGCATCAAACTTGTATCTAACAAGGATCTATTTGTAGTAAAGGATTTAACAAGCATAATCCAGCATCAATAAAACCTTATATCCAAGTATTTAATCCTAGGATTATTTTTTTGAAGATTATTATTGTGTTTCAGCCTTAAAATGAAGACTTACAGAATCATTAGATTTCACTAAAAGATTTTGTCATTTTTAGGAAATATCTTTACAAAAAGTTCCACTAATTATTGTAAGGGTCTGAAACATAAGTGGTGACTTCCATAACATTTGATTGATTGAAGCAAATAATTTATTTGGGCAATTGAAATAATAAAAAAATATTTCAGAGAGAATAAGGTGCAGCTTTAGACAGGATCATCTCAGCTAATACTACTTGTTCAACTTTTTAAATATACCAGAGAATCAAGTGCAATCTGCATGTGTGTGTGTATGTATATATATATATATATATATATATATATATATATATATATATAGTGTATTAGGGTATCAGATCATTATTCAAACATATATTGTTAAATATAAGAGAAAACAAATATCTATTATGTTTGATCATGAGCCATTCTAAGCTTTGTATAGTGGGTATAGTTTTGGGAGAAAATAAAGACAGAAACTCGCCAACATTTGGATATTTGTTTATTATGCTGTGCATCGATCTAAGCTTTTGGCTCACATGAATCATCATCAGAGGTGGTTATATGGGCATTACAACAGATGGTCACCACCAAAGATGAAATCCTGTTATGTTTACATAGAAGTTTGCTATGCAATGATAACAGTCATGGAATAGCAGATCCAGGTTGTAAATTCGTAATGCAGTTCTATGACATTGTACATGATCACGTGAGAGAAAGAAATGTTATCCATGTTATTTTCTCCGAAAATTAAAGTGATTATATGAAGCTTAGAATGGCTCATGATCAAACATAAGACATCCGTTGTCTGTTATATTTAACAATATATATATATGTTAACATTCATGGTTGACCACTTATATTTGAGGATACCCATCTACTAGGGTGGTTAGCTAACCCCTATTGATGATGCTTGCTCAGTTTATCTAGCATGAGCAACAATCTGAACAAAACCTGTATGCTCAAATCCTCAGTCACAATGACTTGTGAGTTCCTGCTAGCACAGCTACTGACAGCCCCTAAGGGTTCTGTATACCCAGTTCCACTCACAAGGCTTGGGCCAACACATGGTATGATGTTCAGGCACTTTTCAAAGTTGCTACACACTAGGATTGCCTCCTCCAGACCTATAACATCAAGAAATCACCTTCCTGTCAAATCATCCATGCTGAGATTCAAACCTTGGACTTGTGGTCAGAATCTGAATGTTCTAATCACTTGCCCACATATATATATATATATATATATATATATATATAATAAATAAAGTTAAGTAGAACCTTGCTGGGCTGTGATGCTTGTGATGCTCTCTGTGTGTGACCAAACTAAAACACACCAGAGCAGATATAGTTTCTCCTACAAGGAGAGATATAGGTTCAAACTCAGAGAGCACAATTTCTTCATTAAGTTTTCTTGAGTGTGCAAGCTGGTAGATGTAATACACGTTTACATAAATGGGGCATCTATTTAAACATGATGATCCACTTAAAATAATGTTTAAATATATATATATATATATATATATATATATATATATATATATATATATATATATATATATAAAACAAACCAACCTATTGGTGAAGCTTCCAAATATAACCCTATTGATACAGTCTGCCACCCCCACCACCAAAACAAAGAACAGAAAGTAAAAGAAATCATAAACAAAAATAAAAAGGAAAGTCAAACAAAGAGAAAAGAAGAGACAGACACCTATCTAGGCAATAATCCAAAGTGCTCAATGCCTCAAGCAAATCACCTGGTAGAGCAGTAACACTAACCTATATATATATATATATATATGCTGACAATAACTGAATATGTCAGAAGATGTTTAAAGAGATTTTTATGGGAATAGACCTCTGTACCTTTTCCATAAATGCTCAGCTGTGCTTATGTCAGAAGTCTCCAAAATACTCCACAAACTAGTTCTGAGAAACTAGAGTTCAATGACATGATGCATTACCCCATTTTATTGATGGGAGCAGAGAGTTCATAAATAGGTGCAAATAGTCACAAAGCAGTGAAATGTAACAGTAACTAAGTCAATGATGTGTGTGAAGTTGTACAGTATACACAATTGTTAACTATTGAGATCCATGTCTTCATGGTATCTGTGCCATGCTAGACCCTTATTATCAGCCCCAAGGAACTGGAAACATGATTTATCAAGTCACACCACATGTTTGATACTTTTCCAGGATCCACTTTGCAATGTTGTAACAAAGTTACAACAGGCATAGACACCATTGTGACTTCTAAGACGTCATATAATTTAACACTTTCATTAATACCCATTGGGGCACAGATTGCTAACTAAAAATGGTTCTTCTTGTCACAAAGTACATGGTAAAATCTTGAAACATGAGGGGTAACACTTGAGTTTTATATAAAATAAAATATACAGGGTGCAATGGATAAATTGTCATCTAAATTACACAAAAATGAAGGTAACACTGACATTGCATTTTAACAGATGTATTTACCAAAATTACGCAAAAATATTTTGAAAATCTAAAGAGTAAATTTATTCAACAGAATTGCCATTGGCTTAAACCTGGGCTTCGGAATCTCCTGCATCTCTTCTGGACAGTCTCCTTGTTTAAGTTGGTGAATGATGCCATAATCTTTGCCTTCAGTTCATCTTTGGTGTTACAAGGAGTTTTGTTGGTCTCTCACTCAACTGCACCCGACACATAATAATCAATGGGACGGCAGTCTGAGGAGTTAGGTGGCCAGATATAAGAGGTGATGTGGTCACAGAAATTATCTGACAGCCATGACTGAGTTCTCCTTCTCGTGTGGCATGGTGCAGAGTACTGTTGTCAGACAAAGGGTCTTCAAGAAGCCAACCCTCTTGACCCCATGCAGCACTATGTCCTCAGGGCACTTGATATAGGCCTCTTTGTTGAATCTGAGGCTTTCACCAACAAATTTGAGATTTCTTATCAGAGTGAGCTTTCTGGGCTGCTGTACCATTGTAAACACCATTAGACTCATACAACTTTTTCAGGTTCCTCTGCAATGTCCTCAGATTGACACCGAAACACTAAAAAAATGTTTGTATTGGACTTCCCATGTACAGTACAGCATGCTGTTTGCAAATTTCTGGCAGAGTGAATTCTATCATGGAGCTCTATTTCTCAGATGGTGCCCAACTGACTCTACTATACTGTGTAGTCAACAAAATCAAAAAACATGTATGCGTGGAATTGAAAATATAAAATGTCATCTCTGTAAGTGGCTACATCTGTTAATGCTGACAGTAAATTAAATGACCATTTTGATTCAATAAATAAGTAATTATTAAAAAAATGACTTTTCTACTTTTTTCTGTCTACTGTGGTTTAAGAGACAGTAATGTGCCAAAGTATAAGTAGGTGGTTCTGTGGCTTTTTTTTAAAGCCATTAGTACACCATTGATGAAATCCTGACAAAGGTTTCAATATCCTAGGCTAAATTATGTTTTTAACATTACTTTTTCAAATTCACTTGCACTTAAACAGTTCTAAAATATAAAAGATTTTTAAAATAGAGAGAGAAAAAAAAACTATTGTTTATAATCAATGCTTTTTAGGGTTTTTTCAAAACTTTTGGCTGGTTCATTCTCCAACATTTAAGAGAAATTTTCTCCTATGTAAAATGTTGCAAATTTGTTGCCTTGCATACATCAACAATATTTTTTAATATAGAAAAATTTCACCTTCAAAAGGTTGGAGAATGTTAGGCTGAAAAGAAATGAAAAATCTAACAATATAAGATAGTAAGGTAAATGCCATATGTGATACACACCAAAGCAATCATGTCTCTTTTGATTCATTGACTAGGCAGAATATTTTTTTGGATATGTTGCCATTTCTTTCTGTGTTAAACTGGTTGCCAACCAAGGCTATAGGACCCCGTTTTTCCTGCTATTCAAGCTGAGAGGGGAGAGAAGAGATGGATTCATACCATTCCCAAAGGTATTTGCATGTTAAGTGAATGCATTTAACCTGACTAGAATTTGAACTTTGCTCTCTAATTTCTCATTCTGAGCCATTATCCATTGCACCACCTGCACATCTATATAAGATGATGTTTTTTTTTTAAAAGAACATCAGCAAATTATTTCAAAATCTCAAAATAAATAAAATTATGAAATAGAATACAAGAAATCAAAATAAATTAAAAGCATTTACCGTTTGTTTGTAGCTGTTTCCAGATCAATGATACTGAATTTCCATAATGGTTCCGTTTCAAGTATTACCTGAATGTGCTCTGGCACCTGATTCAACATGGTGGTTGGACTTGATGGAATGTGAAAATGTGAATGATGTGCTAGAAAAGAAAAAAAAAGTACATTTCAATTCAATCTCAGAAACAATCCAAAACTAATTGGACATGAATATGGTTTTATAGTACAAAATACTAGTTGTAAATAACTGAATTTTAATTAGCAATATTTTATCATCCTAGGCATTGGGAAGCAAAAAAAAAAAAAAAAAAAAATGTGTCTGGTTCCAGAGAGCTTTCCTCACCTGAGCAACTTTATCCTCCCTTTTCACAATGGGTCTTTAGTCTTCATATATTAGCGAGCTTGTCTCAGTACCTGAAGTCTCAGACCAGTATAACATTTCAGACAAGGAGTTCTGTCACTTATTTCTGGATAGATGACACACATACACTCGGGGTATTGCACCTGTGCACATATCTCCTGTAATACTAGAAAATCTCCTCAAAGATGATGAGACTTGAAGCAACAGAAATATGTTGAGAATACCATGGACCAAACATGTGAGCAATAATGAAGTTTTAGATGAAAACAAAAAGTATACTTAACATCAGAAAGATGCAGTTGAAATGTCTAGGGAACATAATGAGGAAAGAGAGCTTGGGAAATTCAATACTCACAGGACAGATTGAAGGCAAGAGGAAAACAATGCATAACCTACCTAGGAAATTTGAGTAAATCGATAGTAGAACAGGGTTTTAGGAGAGATAACAAAAAGACAAAATTTTATTGTGCTACAAAAGACAGGAAATTGTGGAGAGCCATGATCATCAACATCCTGAAATGACACAGCATGAAGAAGAAGTGGAACAATGGACACTAAATGGTCGAGATGGTATGGCTCAACATCTCTTTAGAGCTCTTCTGACCACTTATGGAATTGATGACACACCTTTCTGCACTTTACCATGTTAGAGGATGTCCTACTAAGAGCCCATTCCATGACCTTTCATTGGTGTGTGTGTGTGTGTGTGTGCGTGCATATATAGAGTTGTATATTTAGGCAGCAATTCTTCGTTTATGCATGTTTCATTAAAAACGACAGATAAAGTATTAGGTTGGTGCAAAAATAATGTCGTTTTCTCACATAGTAACATATGTGAGAAAACGACATTATTTTTGCACCAACCGAATACTATGATTAAGCTTTTTATTTGATTATGGCTAAAGGTATAGCTGAAAGCACTCGGAACTATAAAACATTTGGACAGTTTTTACACACACTTTGTCTAGAAAAGAAAACTCTTGTTCGAACACAAGAAAAATTAAATACAAACTTAACTGTAGTACCTTGACTGTCGTTTTTAATGAAACATGCATAAATACACACACACATATATATATATATATATATATATATATATATATATGCAAATGAATTACAGGACTTAGAAAATTCCAGCCTGATATTAAATGCTGTCAAAACTGAACTAGTGACCTAAAATTAATTTAAGAGAAATCTTTTTACTCCATTAAGAAAATCAAATTTTTTTCCTCTGCATAAATTTGTCAGCAAAAACATTTAATTTTTAATATTCTCATACATACTAACTATTCCTAGAGATTGTCCATCAATATTAAAGAAACCTGAAGATATTTTGAAATGCCAGAAGTGACTCTATTCACTGGGTGAGAGAGAGAGAGGAAGCTAACTGAGATTGATAACTGAAATGGGGCAAGGCCATCAGAAGAAAACACAAGTTGAAAACAATGAAAAATGGGAGAAAGTGTTTGTTGACTTGCTTTTCAACAACAATTTTCTCACAGGGAATTTGGTTCTCTACATATTTGGGGATGCAATGCAAAGTCCTCAAGTTACATACTTTCAACTTTACACATTTTCAGACAAAGAAACAATTTATTTTTTTCAAAGAACAAAATGCATGAGAAAATAATTTTCTCTTGGCATTTAATAGATAATAAAAAAGAAAATTATTAAGTTTTAGCCTCTTCAGAATATGGGCGACAAGAGCTCTCGACAACTTCCTTTCCCTTGTAGATCGAAGTAACACTTTTATTATTATCCATCCCGCTCTCTATTCAATCATCCATTTAGAGAAGCTCACTTGGTAGGATTTCCCTCTTGCCTTCAGTATCGCCTGTGAGTGTTAAATTTTCCAAACCCTCTTTCCTCTGTGTCTTCAAAATTTAAAATGTGTTTTTGATTCAAAGTGTCCTTTTTGCTCCCATTTCTCTTAAAATTCTTTTGTTAGTATTTCTTTATTATGCACTGAATTGGACTAGTATCCTTATTTTGATTATTTTAGTTCTCATGAAATTTCAAAAAATATTACTTTTACATATTATTTATAATGCTTTTGCTCACAATTCTATGGTCATCATTTTATGTTTATTAAGCAAGCAGCACATCAGAGAGAAAGAAGAATAAGCCTCCAGTGAGACTGAAATTTACAGGTCAGCTGCTTTATCAATTAGGCTAGTAACATAAAAACTAGTTGTTAAGCCAAGCTTTTTGGTATGGAGACATTTCTCAGAAGCACCTCAACTAAATTGTACATCATATTACCTAACAGCTTAAAAAACATTTCCTGGGTGATCTACCATGGCACACAATTTATGGGTTATCAGTTATCATCCAGTATGCCTCTTAATTTTTTATTTATTTATGTTCCAAAGCTCACCATGTTCAATTTGTCACAAAGGCGATTTCATGATGTTATCGTGCAGAGGAAGCATTCCCAGTGTGCAGGACATTTGGAAAGATGCCTGAAAACCATACCATAACTTCACACACACATTGTAAGTAAAATTGGGTAGATTGAATTGCTCTTCAATAGTTGTAGAAGCACAGAGTCACAAATCCTTACGAACTAGGGTTTGAGCATACTGACCTTGTTCAAACTGTTGAGCAAAAAAGATGTGTTCTCTCCCAGAAACTGTAACTAGTTACAGTATAAATCACAGATGGGCTCTGTGGATGCTGAACAAACACAAATGTGCCTGAGGAGGTGTCTGCAACAGGGATTGGCTAGCCACCCCATCAGACAAGCATACTCAGATATCATCATTCAGTCGCACTGCTTGCATGGATTCTGTCGCCATCTAATTCCATTGTTCATCCTATTTGGCAGATCAGAGAGATTACAGTTTATGTCATCACATATCTACTTCATATAGGTCTTGGCTTGTCATCCTCTGCTAGTCCTTCCTTGGATAGATTCTCACAAAATTATTCACTATCAATTTTGTCTTTAGCTCTCTATGAAAGCCCTGCAAATTTACGCTCTTTGATGAGATCTGATACAGGACGAAGTTTCCCATACAATCACTCATTGGTCAGATGATCTCTCCAAGTGATATTCAAAGCCACTCTTAGGCTCTATCCAACCCTATTTTCAGTTTTGAGCTAAGGGTCCAAGCTGAGCAGATATACAATTGAACAGTGGTAACAGTTGCTTGAAAGAGGATCCTTTTTATGTTGTCTGGAAGTCTAGATTTCCAAACTAGTGATAACTTGTCAACGACACTCCAAGCTTTAACAAAGTGTCTGTTTACATCACTTTTGTAACTAGAGATTTTACTATCGAGTTGAGAGGTGTGCCAGATACTGTTCTGATTGTTCCATTTTGATTTATGATTTTCTGTTTTATCCGAGGTAACATGGAGACCAATACCTTTGACTGAATGTTCAAGACTATGGAAAGGAGTTTCTGCTTGGTTTATTAAATCAGAAAGTAGTGCTAAACCAAAAGTGTATTCTGCATTTATGATTTTTGTGACAGGATATCTGTTACTCCTTTGTGAATGTAGAGTGAATCCATTGTCTCTAATATCAATAGCACTTCTTAGAATGTAATCCAAGCAAATGATGAAGACATAGGATGCTCAGATATGAAAGGACATTATTATTATTATTATATTACTGATAAAATAACAAAAGACATGAAATTAAAAGACATTAGTCAATATTAATTATAATAATTTGGTGAAAATTAATCACTATTGAATAATGATGGATTAATAGATAGTGCTGTGGCAATTTTCTTAAGGCGAGCTCTTGTTAAATTAAAACCTACAGGGTGCAATTGTCGCCATTTTATATTTTTAATTTCATGCATGAACGTTGTTTGTTTTTGATTTTGATGCTTGCCCAGTATAGTAGGGTCAGTTGGGCATCGTCTGTGAGAAAAAGAGCACCATGATGCAATTCACTCTACCAGAAATTTGGCAACGGCATGCTGTACTACTTGGCGTTCACACTAGAAACTCCAATACGAACATTTCAGAGTGTTTGGGTTTCAATCTGAGGATAGTGCAAAAGATTCAGAAAGATTTGGATGAGTCAAAAAGTGATTACAAAGCTGTTTAGAGCAATCATTAGTGATGGCAATGTTATACCTCTATTCAAATTCTCATAGGGCCTCAGACTCAACATAGAGTCTTACACCAAGTGCCTTTAGGAGGTAGTGCTACCTTCGGTTAAGAAGGTAGCTGTTAGAAGAATGTATGTTTGGCAACAGGACTCTACACCATGTCCCAGAAGCAAGAATATCCAGTTATGACAGTCAGACAATTTCTGTGACCTCATCACCCCTCACAACTTCCTTGATTATTGTGCATGAGGTACAGCTGCACAAGAGACCAACAAAACTCCTTGTAACAGCAAAGATGAACTTAACGCAAGAATAAGGCACATACTTAAATAAAGGAGAGCATTGCAGTTGATTCTGAAGTCATCTGGAGGCCATAGTTGAAGCCAATGGTGATTTTATAGAATAAATTTACTCTTTAGTATTTCAAGATATTTTTGTGTAATTTTGGTCAATATATCTGTTAAAATGAGATATCAGTGTTATTTTCATTTTTGTGTAGTTTAGGTGACAATATATCATTTGCACCCTGCATAGTGTTGTGTACATCAGATAGCCTAGAACAGCTTTCCTTCAGCTGGTAGGAAATATGACATGCAAACGGCATGATGATTTATTTGAACTCTTAGGAAACTATTTGGAAAGGATAGACCAGAACTTATACTGAGAGCAAATCCCATGCATAAAGTCAGAATATGGAGTAAGTATACAAAAATGGAAAGGGGCATGAGACAAGGTTGTGTCTCCTCTCCTGATCTGTTCAATCTCTACAATGATGCTATCCTAAAGGAGCTGGCAACTCTGCTAGGACTTACTATCAGTTGACACAATCTTAATAATATAAGATACACAGATAACACTATGTTCATAGGAGACACAGAAAGAAAACTACAGGACCTCTTAGACAAGGTAGCAAAAGAAATCAAAAAAGAAAGGATAAGCCATTAACTTGAAGACAGAAAGCATAGTGAGAAAAAGTCAAAGATGTGAACTACAAATTGGTCTACATAAAACAAGTACAGAAGTTTAAATATCTACTTCTAGCTACTAAGATACAATCGGTTACTGAGTGTGGAAGAACAAGAAAATAAAAGAGAAACATTAGGGAGCGAGAAGAATAGAAGAATAATCAAGACTGCAAATAGTGATTGACATTTCATTTCAATTTTTGAAGATCAAAGTTGGCTAGAAAGCATGAAGCTAGAAGAGAGTCCCACAAGTGAGAAGTGTGTGAAAAGAAACTGTTAGCATAGAACTTACAGTTACATCTATCTAATTCAACTTTGAATTGATTAGACCTTGCCATCAATTTCGTAATGCAGTAAAATTCATAAAGTCTCAGTACCATAGTTCATCCAAACAGTTACCATGAAAGCATTTATGGAAAAGAAATAGGAAAGCTATACTATAGTGTTGGGAAAGTGACTGAAGATTCCATGTCAGGACACATAATATTGCAAATTCTTTGGATTTTATCAAGAATCTCTAAATATATAGCAAGAGCACCGGACCACGTGTGGTAGCAATATTATAAGTATGGATGAATGGTAGACTTATAAACAAGCAAGATAGATTCTGGAGAGAGAATTTGTCTAGCACAATACAATGAACTGACTTTCTTAGCAGCAAACCTAGCAATGGATTGAATATCTGGGAAGTGTTTTAACAGGGGATGGAAAATGTGACACCATTAATTCGAATGTAAATTGCATTAGCAAAAATGCATTCCAAAAGCTGAACAAAGTACTAAGCAGCAGGAATATTTTTTTTTAGAAACAATGAAAATATTGTGAAATTGTTATGTGATATCCATCCTCGTATATGGCGGCAATGAATACTGGACAATCTCCTCGCGGATGAGCAGGATACTCAAGGCAACAGAAATCTCTTCTACAGAACATCAAGAGAAGGATGCTGAGAATTCCATGGATGGAGCATGTACACAACAAAGAAGTCTTGAAGAAGATAGTAACAAACATGACATTTCCACTCAGAATCAGGAAGAGACAGCTGAAATTACTTGGACACATGATGAGGAAGGAGGGCTTGGAAAACTTAACACTCACGGGGCACATTGAGAGCAAGAGTTACCCACCTACTTGATGAGCTTGTCTTAATGGATGACAGAATGGAGAGCTGGAGTCTTGGCAAAGGGAAAAAATGCTGCTAAGGGTACTGAGGGATAGGATGTTGTTGAGAGCCATGGTTTCCCATGTCCTAAAGGGATACAGCACATAGAAAAAGACAAGCCAAAGAGTTTTCTGAAAAAAATTCCTTCATTTGAAAAAAACAATTGACTTAATTGCAAATTTTTAAAGTACTTTTATTCCTTATTTTCTCAAATGCCAAATACCCTGCCATCTTTACTTGCATATATTAGTACTATTAATATCTGACTATATTTCCAAGACGAGGTATTGTAACTATTAGGTTGGTGCAAAAATAATGACGTAATAATGTTGTTTTTTGACATATTTTTAACGTCAAAAAATGACATTATTACGTCATTATTTTTGCACCAACCTAATATTTACACTATTTACATTGTTCCATTACCTTAATACAAAAAGTTGGGAGTTGAGTTACTAATGGGAATTAACTGAAACTGAGATACCCAGAAAAGGCATGGCACGTGGAACTAAAAAATCTACCCCAGTGGACTAAATAGAGGGTTCAGATCAAAATTCCAATATATATCACCTGAAGAAGGCCGGAGTATACAACAACTGAAATGTCATGAATATGACAATAAATATGAGGACAGCAGTCAGTCCAAACTATGTAAATAGTTACAATATCTCATCTAAGAAATATAGACAGATCCTGAAGAAGGCTGAGGCATACAATGGGTGAAATGTCATGAATATGGCAACAAAGACGAGGACAGCAGTCCAAACAATGTAAATAGTTACAATATCTCATCTAAGAAATATAGACAGATCCTGAAGAAGGCTGAGGCATACAATGGGTGAAATGACATGAATATGGTAACAAAGACAAGGACAGCAGTCCAAACAATGTAAATAGTTACAATATCTCATCTAAGAAATATAGATAGATCCTGAAGAAGGCTGAGGCATACAATGGGTGAAATGTCATGAATATGGCAACAAAGACGAGGACAGCAGTCCAAACAATGTAAATAGTTACAATATCTCATCTAAGAAATATAGACAGTTCCTGAAGAAGGCTGAGGCATACAATGGGTGAAATGTCATGAATATGGCAACAAAGACGAGGACAGCAGTCCAAACAATGTAAATAGTTACAATATCTCATCTAAGAAATATAGACAGATCCTGAAGAAGGCTGAGGCATACAATGGGTGAAATGTCATGAATATGGCAACAAAGACGAGGACAGCAGTCCAAACAATGTAAATAGTTACAATATCTCATCTAAGAAATATAGACAGATCCTGAAGAAGGCTGAGGCATACAATGGGTGAAATGTCATGAATATGGCAACAAAGACAAGGACAGCAGTCCAAACAATGTAAATAGTTACAATAACTCATCTCAGAAATAGAGACACATGTATTCAATGTTTTCTTTTTCTTTTTTTATTTAACAAACGGCTTAATATTCCAACGTATAACCCCTGAAGAAGGACGGAGTGTACAACAGCTGAAACATTGTGAATATGACAATAAGGATGAGAACAACAGACCAAACAATGTAAATAGTGTAATTAGTATTATTAGTACTGTTAGTTTTATTCAATTTTCTTAGATGAAGCATTATTCGTTTATAATTTTTGACAAGTCTCTTCTCTTAGTTTCTGTGGTTTTTATTACAGCTCTTAGGCCACCATTCCATGGCTGTTAAAGCAAAGGACACAGTTTATAAATAAAGTATTTTTAGATTAAAATCAAACAAGTACTGAAGATTAAATATTTGGAAAGTGTTTTAACAGATGATGGAAAATGTGATGCCAAAATCAGAAGGCTCATTGGAATAGAAATAGATGCCTTTCAAAAGCTAAGCAATTAATTAACAGGCCAGAAAATTTCCTTAGAAAAAGTGCAGAAATGTTATGCATTGTCATTCCTCCTATATAGCATTGAATGCTGGACAATTGCTTCACAGATGATAGAAGACTGGAGGCAGCAGAATTGTGGTTCAAAAGAATAAAGCTGATTATGGATGGAGTGTGTAAGCAACAAAGAAGTCTTAAAGTAAATGGAAACAAAAAAAAAACAACACTTGTACTCAAAATCAGAAAGAGATAGCTGAAATTTGTTAGTCACATAACAAGGAAGGAAAGCTTGGTGTCACAGGACAGATTGAAGGCAAAAGGTTGATCCAGTAAGTAATCTAACTAACCATCTGTGTGGTTTGTTTTTGTTTTGTTTTACAGCATATCAACCTCAATGGGTTATTCAAGGCCGGTGAAGTATTTCAGGTAATTTCAGGTATTAAAATCTATTTTTACACTTTCATAGTGTTTTGACCCCAGTTTGGGGGTTAAGTATTTGCCCATAGCTGGGACTCTAACAGGTGCTACCACCCAAGGTCAGGGTGTTCCTGATAGCATCAGCAATTAAGAGGTGGTTCCACACTCCTCAAAATCTCCTGATCAGAGACCTTGCTGTTGGATGTAGTTTATCATCTTACCCTGGATGCAGATGTAGTTTATTGTCATATCCAAGATGCTCTGACCAGCTATGAATGGATGGCAGAATTATGACAAAAAGACAAATGCTGCTAAGATATACAAGAAATTCAAAGTAATGGAGAGCCATGGAAGAAATATTATTCATCTTATTTCCATTGCCTTTGATGCCATTACCAGAGCATAGATTGGAAATAAAGAATGAGCCTTTGGTGGAATTTAGACTCGCATCTCATATCTTTGAAAGCCTGTCTTTTGATAAGCTTTTAAAGACTAACCAATAGAAGCCCTTCAGACTTAGCCATACAACTATATACATTACTTCTCAAAACATCATATATAACAAACCTTTTTCACATGTTTTACACTATCCTACAAATAGAGAGAAGTCATCTTAGAAATTCTTATCTCTTTAAAAGTTCTATAAATAGATATCTATTTTCAAAGTGCTTTTTGTCATTATGCTAAATCTGCTTGACACAGCTACATAGAACTGACTATGAATGAAACATACAAATATTTTTCCAATATTTATAACAATAATAATAATGAACTCGGAAAAATTACTATTTTTCACTTGTTTAAATAACTTGGTAGTTTTAAGAAGATCTAATAAAATAGATTATTTTGACTTATTTAGACAATTCCAGAAAATATTTTTTTCAGTTTCATTCAATGAATTTATAGTAATGTGGAATATCAGATGATAACAATGTTTATTATAAATGCTGTAGGTTTTCTTATGAGTGAATTTTGACAAGGCAAATATAATTTCTTTCTATACAAATGCAATGAATGTCTATATTTCTACAGTCTGAACAACGTAAATAATGTAAGTAAATGCAATGAATTTAAAAATAAAACTTTATCAACTGAACCATTGCTTTTATATGGCAATTTTTAAAATTTGAATTAAAAATAGTGATGAAATATTTATTAAATTAGGCTTTTACAAATTGTTATACAAATTAAACATTACCACTTAAGTCACAAATGTCATTTGTTAGTAATAAATAGAAAAGACTGATAGTAAGCCATTCTTATTCTACTGCAGTAAGGCGGAAGACAGATAAAATTTAGCCTTATACAAATTTAGAAAAATAGCAAAAAAAACAATCTATGAATATTAAATATAATAGTCTTTGACATTCTTTGAGGAATCATTTTCAGTTATTATTCATGTTTTGACTACTATTTCTTTATTTACAGTTAGACTAATGACCTCATTTTTGATGCTATTTTTCACAACTTTTTGGCCATTGCACCATTTGGCCTTCTTCAGATATCTGTTGATCCAGGTAACCTTTAAGGAGTTTCCAAATGAACACTTTATTCAATTTATGGCAGTAGACTGTCCTCATCCAAATGTCCATGTCTAGGGATAACTTGTCTTTGTGAATTGATAATTTATTGCTAATCCTGTTTCCTCTGAGTCTGAATATGTCCATGCTATCCAGGTCTGGAATTGAACTTGCAATTACTATGTCACTAACTTCACTAATCAATGCTTTCATCCTGTGGAAATAGTATTACTTTCCTCTTACTTTCTGCTAGTTTTATTGCTTCATTCAGATTATGATTTCAAGTCTACACTGCTTACTTAACAGTGACAGAATGGATGTTAAGAGAGTGTTTTCTGCAAAATAAATGCTATTTTTCTCACACACAGTTTTTCATTCATACAGATTTAGTCGAAGACCAATGAAATCATTTTGCTTCAGGTTTTTTTAATTTTCTCTAGAGTTTGGAACATACTTCTAGTTTCCTGGGAGAATTTGAACATTAGTTGTCCAATGACTTCTGAATGCTTTCAGCTTTCATAAGCCTTTATCAAAGGGTTTTATTGATATGGTTGTATCTACATGTAAGCATAGTTTTTTTTTGAGATTATATATATATAATTTGAGTAAACTGTCAGTCACCATATAGTGTTATGTTCTATGTCCATACCATCTATATTATTACTATAATCATTATTTTTAGCTTGAGTTCCTATCTCTGTTTTTTATTTTATTAAACAGTGAAATTAAGAACAACCAGACTAACAACAAAGGCACATTTCACATTGGGACTTCTTTGGATCTCTATCTGTTAGCTTCAGTTTCATACTTAAAACATAAACAACAGTAATTTCTTGAAACGGTTAATGAGCCTTCATTAATAGAATTATTTAAATTTTCTCCTGTTAGGGTGGCTTCATGGCCAAACCGGTAGAAGTACACTTTGGCTCAAAAACTGGTTTTCCCGATGCGAAAAATGGATGCATGTTCAATTACTGTTGGAGTCACAATTTTTCTTTAGAAGGACTTCTCAATGTATGCCAATTGTAATTAATTTCACTGTTTAATAAAAAAAAACAAAAAAAAAAAAAACAGGATAGCAATGTGTACCCACTAAAAATAACATTTATAGTAATAAATATAGAAGAAATAAGAAATTTTTATAAATCTAACATGTTTCACTTTTATTGAAGCTTCATCAGAGAATGAGATTATCATCTGAATCCCACATAGACAAACTAGAATTATGATATACTTACATACATAAAGCAATATCTATATTTTTTCAGCTAGGCTTGGAATCTGTTCATTTCTCAGGGCTTCGACTCTCTCTGCATTTAGAATGCCATAAATCATACTAACATTGTTTTAATGAATCATATGCAATGTGAATTCAATTAACCATTGAAAAGACAAAAATAAAAATACCAGAATTTCTTTCTTCATTTTTTTCCTATTTCTCTGATGAAGCTTTACTAAAATTGAAACATGTTAGATTGATTAACATTTGTTATTTGTTTTTCATCCTATTATAAGAAAATGTGCAATAAGTAAAAAAAAAAAAAATACTTACAGGAACGGTTGACATCATAATTTGATAATCGTCTTCTTAAACCTTGCTGAAAAAAAAAAAAAAAAAAATCATTTAAAATTTAAAAATAATAATGTCTCAGTAAATGTCTATTTAGTTATTTTAAAAAAAAATGAACAGATATAAACTTGAGGATAACTCATTTCTTAATATCTTTCTACAGCTAAATATCTAAATTCATATGTTTTTCCTTTGTGATGAACTGAATATGTACAAAATTATAAACAAATGCCAAAGAAATGAATCTTTGTTGGAGTCTGAATTTAACCAGGCTCCTCTCATACTAAGGAGAGAGAGAGAGCATTTAAACCCCATTACACTGCAGTGGCCACCCTTTTCAGCAGTATGGCTATATAAAAACAAAAATGAGAGCATGCATGCATAGCATAACAAGAGAGTGGTTATTTTCAGGCAACACAGCAAATGAGGAAAGACACACGTTTCTACACACCCAGAAGCCAGTGTAAAGTCTAGACATTACATTCACTCATGCCTTCACTCAACAACAGAGTAAGTTCAACCACATCCATTTGTTCTTTTTTACAGGGACTATCATAAGAACATTGTTAATTTTGTCCATTGCTTTTAGGAATTATCCAGAACATTCCTTATACAAAATGTTCCTGACAGAATAAATATTTCTATCTTCTTGTGTCCATTCTTCTGTTTGTCTGATTTCTTCTAAGCAACTCCAAGAAATTTTGTTCAACATCTTCTCAACCTCAAGGATTACTAAAAACAATACTACAAAGGAGAACATATATACACACACACACACACTAATTGATGGCATATGGGACCCCCTTTCATTTTCATATTTCCATTTAATGTTATAGCATATCATTTGGTACAAATACTAGTTTACAGCATTTGGTAAACCCAATATCTCATCTTAGCATATAAGACCTGGGAATATTTAGAGGAAAATAGCTTTCTTTTATGCCACTAAATATGATAGGTACACAGGTTAAGAAAGGTTAAAATAAAGAGGTATACGGCTATAGAAGTTACAGATAAAAATATACTCTAAAACATAGCCAAGAATCAAGGGCATTAACAATAAGGAATTGATTAATTGATTTTGTTTTTTACAGCTTATCAACCTCTTCCAGGAAGGAATTAAAAAATGGCTACTTTGTTCAAAACAATCCATCAACATATTAGTAGCAAAATAGATGTGAGGAAAATTTACTTTGATTTTTAAATGATTATAGATAAAAATGATTGTCTGACACTGATATTGAATTAAAAATTATTATGGGTTACGTTGTTAATATTTTCATATTTATCAGTAATGATGTGAATCAACATCAAAATTATGAATAGTTTTTGTTAATTACTTAAATTTTTTAATTAATTTTATATTTTTTTTGTCCGAAGGTTTTTTTTAAGTTTGATATTCACTCACACATTACTGACTACTTTCCTGGCATGTGTTTCTTTATATATATTTTTATATGGAAATAAAAGTTTATCTTTTTTTTTACTTCATAGTTCTTTATAAATAATAACTACACTGAGCATGACAATTTTCACAAAGGTTAAAAATAGCATATTAACAATGAGATAGGTAAACAAAAGTAATTGAAAATCTTATTCAATATTGCAAAATGCTTGATATCAAATAAATCTCATAAAAATCAATCCATGTCATGGGTAATTGACTGAAAGAATAGATGCTGGAAGTATGTGCGTGTTTCACAACATTATCCATTTGTATTGTTATTATTGGCCATTCTTTTTGAAAGCTAAAGAATAAATAGGGAAACTGGATTGAAGGTGAAATAGTTAAGGGCAACAAAAAAAAAAAAAACAAAAAAAAAACAGGTCAAGATATTTGAACTCCTTGGAAATAACATTTCTGGGAGAAATGAAGCCTGCAAAGACATGCAACCATGTTTACTGGATGAAGAAGCTGACAAGAAATAAAAAATCCCAGGTGGATAGAGAGGGCTTTAGTGAGATATGAAGCTAAAATTAACCAAAGTTCAGTTCCAGGCGGTCATCTCAACCCAAGAGAACCACTGTATTTCGCTTAGAAAGAAGAGGTCAGAGTCAATACGTGATGCTTAAGGCATCTGAAAAAGATGTACTAAGGTTATTGGATAATTTCCCACACTATCAGAATGTCGTTTTTTGTCAAATCATCTCCTCATGATGGGATCTGTAAATAGCTCCCTCATCTGTGTAAATTTAAAGTATATGTAAGAATTGGAAATATATTAAATATTTTGCAAGTACCCAAATTTCTCTTTCTCACCATGATCTAAGTCTTTTCCTATCAATGTTAGTCTGTTCATATCTACCAAAGACTTCATATAAGTTAAGCATGGTGAACAATGGTCTGTTGCCTTAGATATTGCACAGACTTTAGCATGCTGGTCTTCACAAGTTGAAGGGTTTTCGTATTTCTGGCTGAAGTATCTGCAATATCATTTATCTTTACCGGATATTTTGGTTCAATCATTTTCCTACCTATGCTAACATATATTCCCTTTGCATTTTCTATAAATATTTTCATGATAATTTTTCTGATGAGCTTTCCTCTTTCATAATTCAACTTCAAGAATATACATTCAGTACTAGATTGGCAACTAGGTCTCATCACTTTATGGTTAAAATTGCAACAAATAACCATAAGGCTTATGTTAATGCAGGATGTGGCAGAAATATCTCCCATATAGAGATTAATGGCAATGGTGTTTTCCTCTAGCTAATGTCTTACCGTTATATGAGAGGGGTATGTCTGCTGTACATTGTAGTTTCCTTTCTTACACGTCTCTTTTATGGGAATCTCTTCCAGCTCTTTGCTTTCTTATCAACTCTAATCTTTAAAAGTTTAAATGCATTGTCATTTGTCATCTTCTGTTTCTTTGCATCTTGTTTTTTTTTTTTTATTGTCCTACCAGCTTCTTTCACCCTTATGTCCTAGTGGCTTTATTGCCTTTCTTGGAGTGAAATGATTAAAGCAAATGAATCTATCTCAAAGTCACATCAATTAAACCAAGTAGCAAAATTTCTTTCAAACAATCAATAACTAAAAAGATAAACAACAAAGTAAAAACAATTTGTTTTTTTAACAAAACTCATAATGGATGTATGATTTAAAATTTTTATAACATTAATAAATAAAACTAGATTGAAAAACATTCAGTTGATACATAACAGCCTCCTTAAAAATCATAGTAAAAAAAAAAAAAGAAAGAAAAATATTTGACTCTCCCAATCAATAAATCATTTTATAAATCAAGTGAAATTTTTTAATCAATTCACCCGATACAAGGCAATAATACCACTAAGGCACAAGGAGTTACAGGCAGTGAAAGAGAATGAGAAGGCTTTAGTGAGGAGAAAGGTCAATAAAAGAACAGAGTTCAGGAAGGCAGAAGATGGTGATTGGCACTGCATTTAAATTTTTGAGGATCATATGAGGCAGGGAAGCAAGAAATCAGGAGTTTCACATGCAAGAAGTGCAAGAAAAGAAACTATTAGAATAGAACAAACGGTTGCATCTACCTAGTTCAACAGTAAAAATGGTGAAACCTGGTTACCAATCTAGTATTTTCATGTAGTCGAGGCATCAAGGAGAAAATCTCATCTGGACAATTGCCATGAAAATATTTGCAAAAAATAGAGAAAGAAGCCATGCCATGTTATGTCGGTGAGAGAGTGACTGAAGTTGAGATGCCAGATCAGGATCTATTATGTTACAGACACTTCTTTGAATTTTATCGAGAATCTCTAGATGTACAACTTTATGTCAGTGGAAAACATGACAGGCATGATGACAGGCAAAAAAAAGTTCTCTATAAGTGATTAAATGAAAGCAGTTTTGTTTTGAAAGCATTGAAATTTACAAATCATTCCTTGCCTCAGTTGACCACTGATTAGATGCCCTTGTTCAAGAGCAGATGTCAGTTTTACTTTCAAATTCAGAAAATATGAAAACTAAAAACTCATGTCATTATATGAGTTAATTTACACTTTCAATAATGTTGATGAGAATGATTGGTTTGGTTATCAACCTCAATGGGTTATTTCATGCCAACAAGATTTTTATTGCTGGTAATAATCTTTTTTTCACAAAAATGTATTGCTGGTAATAATTTTTATGAAGTATTTCTGGTATTAAAACCTATTTTTACACCTTCATAGTGTTTTAACCCCAGTTTGGGGTTTAACTATTTGCCAATAGCTGGTGCCCTAACAGGTTCTACCACTCTGGTTCAGGGTGGGCCTGGGAACACCAGCAATTAAGAGATGGTTCCATGATCCTCAAAACCTACTGATCAACTGACTTGCTGTTTATCATCTTACACAGGATGTGGATGTAGTTTATTATCATACCCAGGAGGGTGATGAGAATGGCCTGAATATTCTTTGATAAAGAACAGAACATTTCTAAAGTAAAGAAATTTAAAAGATTTTTCTTCTTTCAAATTCATTTTAAATATGACTAGTCACTATTTTTGTCTGTTTCCTTTAGCCAGCAAGATTGTCTCATGAAATATTTGTTAGTGCTGGGATTGCAGTCTTCATGGGTAATCGACAATTGTGACCATATTAAGCTATAATCAGTTCTCAACTATGAAGGTAATTGATGATTATGATAAAGGAGCTATTTTAGTAGACTATCACTATTGTGGAGTTCAATCCTTATTGAGCATCTCAGTCATGTGGCCTTGTACCATACTCAGTTTGCCTCAAGTTAGACAAACCTTATTGAAATACAAACTATGTTACTAACATCAGTATGGTTTAAGCATCTAGAAAAAAAAAATAAGGTGAGTAAAACAAAAAAGAAAACTTAAAATTCATCAAAATGCATTACTAAATTACTAAGTGTAACCATGTAACTATTCTAATAGCTTCTTCACTTGCATTCCTTGTCTGTAGAATTCTCTCCCATCTTTTTGCTTCCTTTTTTAACTGCCTTCTTCAAAAATTTAAATGCAACATCATTTTTGTTTCCTTGAATCTTCTTTTTATTGTCCTTTCTTCTCAGTAACATTTTCTCAGTTTCCTTCACTTTCAGTAACTCCCTTGTGTCTTAGTGGCTTTATTACTTATTGTTATCAGTTTATATTATATTCAAGAATTCTCGTTATATTGAAATGTCTTTCTTTTCTATTTATCAGGCCTAAGCATCAAAATATTAAACAACCTTTTAACCTTAGAACACTAACCATGGGTATATAGTACCCAGCGCAAATTTTCCTATTTTTCAGTACCTGATTTTCTTACCTAAATAATATGTTTTTCATTTCCTATCAATGTTAACTCAAAGTACAAAGTTTGAAGTGCCTGCCTGTAAAATATTTCAAATAAAGATTTATATTTAATATTTCTTTGATATTTTCAAAATCGGGTATGATATACCCATGGTTAGTAGGGGGGTAATTTTAATTGATGGTTAGTGTTTTAGAGTTAAGAAACTTGAGTATGAATTTTTGAACAAAAATTAAGCAACACAAGTACTTGCCAAAATCCTAAGTTGTTCATTTAAAAAAAAAAAATTGTGTAGGCTTACTGATTATTATTACTGTATAGAAAATGTGATATTCACTTGGTACCTCAGACTTATGACCTTATGCCAGACACAGACCTAGCTAACAACAAAAACAAAAGGAATTTAGGCCTCTTGACCAATACCAATACAAGAACTTTCGGTTTCAAGAAGAGTAGTGAATAAATATGACTGCATTACTTCAACTCATATAAAATTTAGATATTTAATGTGTATAGTATGATATGGATATGTGGGTGGCATAATGATTATAAGCACAGAAAATGGAATCAGAAAGTCAAATTCTAGTCTTGTTTATTGCTTTCATTTAGCACTAATATCCTTAGGAAAAAAAATCTATTCATTTTCCTCAGTTATTGAGTTAAATAGCAGGATATTCTAGGCACTGTTGCAAGCCAGTCTATGTGAAAAGACAATAAATTCAAAACCATGGAGAAGGCAACAGTAAATCACTCCACAATCTTTCACAAGAAGTCATGGCAATTTACAGATAAGAAAGACAAGGTATCTGTTGAGAACCATATTTGGCTACACCCTCAAAGGACATGGTACTTATATAGGAAATCTTAAGGTATATCTTTAGTTTGAGGTAGTAAACTTTTTGTTATAGCATACCTATGGACGATAATGGGTATGTCCCCATTCATATTAATACAGTAGTAAATACTGTCAGTTGGTCTACAGTTGGAAATTCACTGTGGAATTCACTCGACTCACTTCTAGCAGTTGACTACTACTTCTATGTACTGCTATCAAATCTTATATGTGTTATTCTTGTTCTAAGTATTATCGTTTATTACCAACCTTCATGTGATTATTCTATTCAGTCACCTTCCCTAGGTTACAACACTTCAAATATATATCTAGACTATTAGGATAAGTAAAATCATATTTATACTGTTTACATTCCAGCAATTGTCTTCATCTTTGTTGTTATCATGCCATTTCAACAACAAAGATGAGGACAATCATCCAAATGTAAACAGTATAAATAAAGATAACTCCTCATCCCAGAAATTCAAACAGAAGGCAAAATCTGATACTGACTGACCATTTTCACTCTTCAAATCATAGCATTTCCTAATTTAATCATGCTTCACACAAAGAAAATATCATAGTCACTCATCTCCAACTGACTAAGCAGTTTCTCATTGGAATTAAGGTTAGCAGTGTTTGAGTGTAACCAATTTCTTTATGACCAACTGACCTAGACTAAAAGCTCTAAATCTTATTCAGATATTGAGGCCAACTCAAAATGCTTCTTCAAGTACCTTGCAAGACTGAATAGGTCAATCACTGAAGATTCTACAACCACTACTGGTACAAATGATGACACGGTGAGAGTATCCGTTTTCTTCAAGAGGCTGAAGATGTCAATTAGTCAATGTCTTTTCTTTCTTTATCTTTTTGCAATAGTTTCTAGTTATAGACTAGAACAGAGGTTAATGTTCATTATTACTAGCCATTTAACAGAAAAAATACATGTATTTTTTTTATAACAGTACAATTAATTTGCCTTTAGAGTAAGTTAAAACAACCTCTTAAAGCTTATATTTTAAGATTACTATCATATAAGGGGTGCTGAAAAGTGAATATAATGAACTTGACTGGAACTTAAACACAGCTCACTGATTTCCCATTCCAAGCTGCTATCCATTACATCACTTGTGCCTCCAAATTTTTAATTTTTATAGGTTTTTTCTTCTTCTTCTTCTATGTGCTGTGTTCCTTCTGGATGTTGGCAATCATGGCTCTCCACAATTTCTTGTTATTTGTAGCTCTTAATAAATTTTATCTTTTTGCAATTTTTCCTAATCCCTGTTCTGCCAACCAGTTACACAAGCTTGTTAGGTAGGTTATGCATTTCTTTCCTCTTGCTTTCAATATATCCTGTGAGTATCAAATTTTCTAAGCCCTCTTTCCTCATTATATGCTTTAGAAATTTCAACTATTACAGAATAAGAGACACAGTTTATGGGAATATATGGGGAAGATAATGGTTAACCTGAGACTTGAACAGGTTAAGATTGTAGTGATCATGGAAGCATTCTCTTGGGAGTCAGTTCCACAAAGCAGCATTTCTTAGGAAGAAGCTGCTTGAGTGGAACTTGCATCTCACCAATGGAATACAAAGCAAATGAGGGTGGTTCACTACAATGTGCATGGTACAGTGGGTCTTAGCTGTGATGGTTAGAACTGGTGGGACTAAGGAATGTAGTTTATCTGAACACTTTCCATGAAAATAGCAACAGAGCAGTGAGAGGCTTGCAATGTTTTGTCTGTGAGAAAGGGATTGTTGGGTGGAAAATATTTCATCACCCAGAAGGATTAGAGGTGTTTTGGACCATTAAGACTGGAAAGGGAAAAATAAAGCAGCTCCTGCCCATATATGGCAACAGTACTCTATTTTAAACCTGATCTAAAGAAACAATGTCACAAATTACTTGATTCATAGGATAAAATATTTCCATTATGTGCTCTTGGCTAGTCTTTTTTTCTATCACAAATGTTGATGCCAAATAAAAAAGCATGAAGAATAAAGCAGCAGTTTTTTTTAATCAGAACTTTCATTCTAGGAGCTCACCTTTCAGCTGAAAAGCATTGAAAGTTATGATAGAAAACGGCAATAAGATAAAAAAACAAAACAAAACTGATGAACCAGAAAGGCATAATCACTGCCAATGAAGTTAGCCATATTTGAGCCTTTCAGCAGAGCTCAAGAAAGAAAAGATTTTGTGCTATTTTATCATACAGGATCTATGTGTTATTGATAGTATAGTAAAATCTGTTTATGTTGTCTTGATAGATAGATTCCAAGATACCCCTCCAACCCACCACAGTTGATAGGGAAAGGCAACCAAATTGTCATGTCCAAAAGTTTTAACTTTGAAAATCCTAAAACTGATTTTGAGAACATATTTACAAGTGTAAAAAATTATTCAGCTTTTTCTTATTTTTGCTAGAAAAAAAAAATGCTCAAAACATTTGTCTAAAACATGAAAAAAAACAAATCTTCACTAAACACAAAACTGAAATGTTATAAAGTCAATAATTTCTTTAATCGGCAATATTTTACTATTCACTAAATCCACTGGATGACAGGACACAACTCCCCATCCCCCAAAAAATAACATGGCATATAAATTGTAAAAATGAAATGTATTAGACAAAAACATTTTGATCATCCTTAAAGTAAATCTTCACTTATTAATTTGTTCTTTTCCTCTCAGAACTTTGTGTCTGAGATATTGATGATTTTGAGGACATTTAAATTGATTATTTGGTTCAAGATTTTCAAAATACAATGATTATTAAAGATTTGCATTTGTTTTTTGTTTATATTTTACTCCTTTGAAAAAGTAATTTAGTTTAAAATATGGTTTCACATTCAGACTAATATAATCATCTTGTTTGTTATGCTCACAATGTTTCAGCTGTTGTACCCTCTAACCTTCCTCACATGTCTGTTGTACGAAGTAACCTTCTTGGAATTTTGAACCAAACATTTTAATTCAGTTCATCAGGGTAGATTGTTCACTTTTCACTTTCCATGCTCAGGGGGAGATAACTCATATCAATTAACACTCATGACTCTTATTTACCTTTGTGCTGCTTGTCTGCTTCTCCCATTGAGTATATGACTTTTCAGCACAACCAGACACAGAGATTGAGCCAATAACTAGCAGCAAATTAAATATGTTTTAACTAATGCTGGAACATTAATCTTAATGTTTGTACCCAGCTGGTAAAATTTTTGAGTATTTTTTTTGATCATACAAAAAATTTTTAACAAGTTTTGCTACAGATAAACCACAGATAAATAAAAAGACACTACATTTTTTTGTACTAAATTTCATGCAATACAAGGCTTGAGTTCCAGTCAAGGTGGAGAGTTACAGTAAACCAAAGTGTAATGCTGAATAAGGTGTTTGATTTGAATGAAAGAGAAGACCGTTAAGAAATTAAGATTATACAGATCAGGAGAAAAGATGGTGATTGACCTTTGATTCCAAGTATACAGGGAAGCACACATGTAGGAGTTTGTTCTACAAAATGCCAGTTTTATTGGGGGTGCAGCTGAATGAAACTTTCTCCTTACATTTAGAAGATAGAGGAAATAAGGATGATTTGATACCATGTAAGTGGTATGGCGTGCATAAAGGTCTGAACTGGTAGAACTAAAGAATGGAGTAAATCTGAACATTGCTATGAAAATAGAAATAAAGTTGTGACATGCTTGTGATGAAAAAAGTTGTACAGATGAAAGTCATCCTTCTGCTAATGATAGTCCTACTGTATTTATTTTTGAAGAAATAAAATTCAAAGTTGAAGTGACCGTTGAATAATGATAAAAAAAAGAAAGGAAAGCCAGCATTTACTTAATTGGATAAGATAAACAGAGTAGGTTGTATGAGTCAGCAGTTTAATGTAATGATTAAATAGCCTTGATTTATGTATTTAGATATTATAGAATGTGTTTACTGGCCTGGAATGACTATCTACTGGTCAGAACTCTGATAACCCCAAACTGAGTGAGGATGATTTGAACTCTGTGGTCATGGAATTCTAACAGTGATTGATTGCTTTTTTATAAGTTTCAATATGAAACTGCAAGAATTAGAAGGATCATAATGCCTCCTGTACCTAGATTTCTTAGAGAGACAAGTTAGCATGTTGTGATGAGATTTTGATCAACTGGCTGACATTTTTTCTTAACTGTTCATCTAATATTAGGTCCAAGAGACACTTAATGTAGAGTGCTACTGAACAAGGTTGTAGCACGAATTTAAGAGGAGCAGATCATGAGGACATGTAGAAAAGATAATGGATGACCTTAGACTTGAAGAGATTAAGATTATAGTGATTGTGGAAGTATCCACTCAGGGAGAATTTGTCTAAATGGAACTTCTTTCTTACTAATGGAAGACAAGGCAATGTGGATGATTCCTGTACTTGGCCTGGCAGGTCTTAGTTGTAAGAGTCTGAAATAGTGGAATTAATTTAGTGCATAGAATTTTTTAAATAGACATCACATTCTTGTTATTTTAAACAGTGAAATTAATGTCAACTAGCTCACACACACACATTGTCTATTCATGTTTGCAACCATTTACTATTAACAAAAAAAAATAGCCTACAACAGGTAGTGTCACCCAAGTTCACTTCAAAGTACTTCCTTGGATTCTCAATAGTTAGCCCAACATCCTACCCATGTTTGGAAATCAATTTGAAATGTCTTTTGTGATTGTCATCAACCATTTGATTGCATTTTCTTTAATCTTGTCCAGTGTATTTCAGCCATGATATTAAAGCTATGGGAAAAGCCATTCATTACAAGAGACCAGATCATAACTAGGAGGATCTGTCAGGTTGATTAAATATTTTGATATCAAAATTTACATGAGACTTGAAAAATGAACTCATTCATTGTGAATTTAATAGCCACACAATAATCAGTGGCATCTTAGTACTGTAGAAGTAGCCCCGTAGAAGAATGTCTGTTCAGAGATGCACTCCAGAGACCCTTCTGTCTGGCAGATCGATTGTCAAATTAAAAAGAACTTGTTGGTGCAACCCAGACAAACCTTTTTGTATATTTGTATAATATATATAATAGAAAGAGAAAGAGAGAGAGAGAGAGAGAGAGCGGGAGATGTAGATTTTGTGCGGGTGGACTCAGGTGAAGTAACTATCTGATAGTCATAAAAATTATATCTTCCTCAAGATCTCATTAAGGTGGAATCCTATACTGTTAGATGCTGTTGAACATTTATCCCTGTGTTGTCTGTTTTTCAAAGGTCAGTGATATAAAAACAGCTTTAAAAATACCTTTCATTTTTTTGTAGCAAGGATATAATAATTAATTTTATAATCATCAACATTAAAAAGAAAAGCAAATGGTTTTCAGTTGACTGGTAGTTGATTGTTTCTGTTTTATTGCCAAATAAAAAAAATCATTATCTTTATCTAAGACTACAAATTACCATCGTCTAGTTTATTTTATTTCCTTGAATAAAAATAGTCAAGAACAAATTTCCTTCTTTTATATCTTGTATTAAGTTTGACTATTAAAAAAAACAAGAAATTGTTTTATGCAAAATATAACTTATCAGATATTATTTACAGTCTTCTGTCTGTAATATTTTTTATAGCACCATTAAATACTCTTTGTCGCATTTCATGTTGTCTCTGTCTTCAATCCTTAGACTGCAATGATATATCATTGACTTCAGCAATAATAGACAATTTTCATTTTTTACTCATTTTATTTTGTAGTTGTAGCATTATTTTCATAGAAAAGCAAACTTTTTGTACTTCTAACATCATTTTCAGGGAAAAGCAAGGTTTTTGTAGCTGTAACGTCATTTTCAGGGAAAAGCAAGGTTTTTGAATTTGTAACGTCATTTTCAGGGAAAAGCAAGGTTTTTGAATTTGTAACGTCATTTTCAGGCAAAAGCAAGGTTTTTGTAGTTGTAACATTTTCTGGGAAAAGCAAGAGTGAGAGAGACTGGGAGTTTACACTAGGCTTCCCAGTCTTCTCTTTCTAGTTTTGATAGGGTTCAAAAGCACCTTTATGGCTTTGTGGATGATGAACTATTTACCTCTCTATATCCCCTTCCCCATAGATGAAACATCACAAACTTCTCACTATTTCCATGATAAATTAATTACACTATTTCATTGGATCTAAGGACACATGGCATAGTGGATAAAGGTGTTAGATCCAGTGACAGGACCCAAAGTGTGTGAGTTCAATACCCAGTTAAGGCAGTGGAGAACTTTCAGAATGAAATTAACTGGAGATAACTGACATCCATTAAAACATGGCATGTGGAACTAGAACAGTCTACCCCAGTGAGCGAAATAAAGGGTTCAGTTTGACATTCCAACCACCTGAAGAAGGCTTCCTTTGGGCTTGTTTTTATTTTTTCAAAACATTCTTAATGCAATATCCATTTGCAAACTAAGAATTATTGTCAAAGTCCAAAATAAATTTCAGCCTTAAATAACCCAGGAAGGATCAATAAGCCGTAAAAAACAAAATCAATCAACTCAGAGACCCCAATCCAAATTGTTACTCTGCATTTTATGCTAAGCTACAAGAACCTGTTCTTGTCATCTGATGAATGCTAAGCATGAAGCTCAAAGTCAAAATGTAACTTTGGTAAATAGAATCTATAGTCATGATATTCCTATTTATTAATCAACAAATACAACAAACCAATTCAGTCAGTTATGTGCCATGTGTGATACATGCTTTGGCGATCTTTTGATACATGACTGACGAGGTAGATTTTTTTTTCCCCACAGTAGGTTGCCATTTCTTTCTGCGATAGACCAGTTGCCATCCAAGGCTATAGAACCCAGTCTGTCCTGCTATTTACCCATAGTTGTGGGGAGAAGAAGGAGATTCATACCTTTCCCAAGGGAATTAGCATGTAAGTGAATTTAATGGATTTGAGCGGAATTTGAACTTGGCTCTCCAATTCCTCATTCCCAGACGCTATCCATTACTTCACCATATTGCCAAAAAAGTGTAAAAAGAAGGAATTTTCTATGATAAGAAATGCACACTTACTAGTCAGTCAGTTATGTGTCATGCATGATAAACGCTTAAGTGATTATGTATCTTTTCATAAATGACTGATGAGGCGGATTTTTTCTGCAGTAGGTTGCCATTTCTTTCTGCGGTAGACTAGTTGCCATCCAAGGCTATAGAACCTGGTCTGTCTTGCTATTTACTCATAGTTGGGAGAGGGGAGAAGAAGAGGAGTCATGCCTTTCCCAAGGGTATTAGCAAGTAAATGAATGTAAGGGATTCGACTGGAATTCATTTACGTGCTAATACACATTGGGAAAAGTATGAATCCTCTTCTTCTTCTCCCCCCCATATATGGGTAAATAGCAGAACTGACCATGTCTATAGCCTTGGATGGCAACAAATGAATTACATTTCTGTTCAGCCGACAAAATCTTCCATAATGGCAGATAATCTTCATTATCTTTCAGTCACCTCCTCTTCCAAAATATGTTTTGGATTTAAATAACCAACAAAGGATTAATAAGCTGTAACAAAAAAAAAAAAAAAAAAAAAAAAAAAAAAAAAAAAGAAAAGAAAAGAAGCACAGTGAGGTAATGGTCAGTGGGTTGAACTGAGGGATCAGAGAGCCAAGTTCAAATTCCAGTTGAGTTCACTACATTCGCTTATGTGCTAATACCCTTGGGAAAGGTATGGATCCATCTCTTCTTCTCCTAGCAATTGGTAAAATAGTAGGAAAGACTGGGTCCTATAGCCTTTGGTGGCAACCAGTCTAGGAGGACAACTATGAATTCAAACCAGATTGTACTATTCTAATAAAAGTGTGACTAATTGTGAACCCAAATCCCCACTGAAATGATTTAAAGAAATAAAAGTATATAAAAGGTATGAAATGGAACAAATCTGAACAGCTCAGAAAATGGAATTGATTTTAACAGAAGTTTGTAGCAATATCAGTCAGCTGATATCTTATTAAATGAAAAACAACTGACTTGTCACAAAAACGGATTCAGACATTTATCCCCCACCTAGTTATTAGTAAGTGAAGTAGACTTCAGAAGCATGAAGTAGGAGGCTGGAACAAAGAGAGTAACAGAATGAAGATAAATTTCTTTTTGAGACAAAGATGACAACATGAAGAACGATGTTCTCTATAAGACAGTGACTACTGCCTTCTAAAAAGTGAGAGAGACAGAGAATGATTTGAGAAGACATCTGTTAGACTGTTCACCTCCCTCTCCACCTATGCCTCATCTCATCTTGCCTATAGTAGTATGTTACAACTCAAGAATAAAATTTTGCTTACTGCTGCAATTTTATTTCAGGGGTAATGATCTGGCAAAAGGGTTATTTTTAAGCAAGAAGCGTTTGATTGGAAGAAGCTGAACCCTGAGAGCAAACAAGGTGTTGGGTCTGAGCTGCAATACTACAAGGCTGATAGTTTGGCTAATCTTTTGTTCTTGCAGATCAAAGAACAGAAATAAAAAAAAAACATAGCCATATATTGTTGTTTCCTAGAGATTTTGATCAATTTCTTTAGTAGCTAAATTTATCAACTGTTCAGAGAAAATATGAAATTGATAAAACAGATAAAAGTGGATATATCAACTGCTTGAACTGTGTTATGGTCAAAATAATAATTGTCCAGGTAATGGTAATATTAGCCATGTCCCTACAAGGAAATATTTGGCATTCATTAACTGAGCAGCCATTGTATTGCTTTCTGTTGAAATTTCTAAAATCTTTCTCTTAAAAAGTTTTTTCCGAATAATAGGTGTCTAAAGTCTGATAGTGATTATCACTCTTTCTAGTATAGATGGGAGTTTCTTTCATTTAACATTAACATCTTGACTATACCATTATTTTCTCCTCAAGTTACATGAGCTATCCATTTTAGTTGTTGCTGCTGTTGTCATTCTTCAAGTGATGTGGTTTCTCTTATTTGATAAAGATTTTTGTTTGTGATTCTGTGTTGCCAAACCACAATGTTCAAAAAAGTATAGTCCTTGCCAAGACCCATAGACTTCATTTGCTTAAAGCCATTTTTAACAATTGATGTTAGAAAGCAGTCGTAAACAGCTGACAGTTTAGATATTTCTGAATGGGTATTAAGAGCTCATTTATCTTTAATATTTTCCAATTGCTTTTATGATGGCATCAATTGTTCTTAGTCACTTCTCCCTGGCCAGCATTAAAACTAAGATTACAACCAGGAAGAATGGCACATTGGTTATGACTTTGAACTGAAAGCTTTATTGCCTAAATATTTCAATAGCAAATTTTAATTTGTTAGAAAAAATATGTCAACATATAAATACCCAATCATAAATGAACATATATAAGAATATATTTACACTATTTACATTGTTTGGACTATTGTCCTCATTCTTATTGTCACATTCACAATATTTCATCCATTGTACACTCCGGCATTCTTCAGGTGAAATTTTTTAAAATTTCAAACCAAACCCAGAATAGTCAATCTATATGTTGACGTTTCTGAAGATTGGTTTGATGATGGTTGTGTAGATATTTTTCCCATGTTTATTTCTTAAAATGGGCTGACATATAACCTTCACATTTCCTCCACACACCACTTGCAAATATTGTGACAAGGATTGGCAAAGGCCAAGTTCTTTTCCCACAGTTTGTTGTTGCCCTTCCATTCAGAGATGAAAATTGAAATTCCAATGCAAAAAGCAGTCACCTTTATTTTGATCCTTTGTGCATTGCTGTACAATGTGCATGTCATAGATGGTTTTGAAACTGACATAGCTATTGCAGAGGTGAAAAAGGACTTGGTGGAAAAAAAATTGAATTTTTTTCAAATGAGGCTGCCTTTTGTGGCTTTTATTCCTTCTCAAACCCAGCTAATTCTTTTTTTGGTTTCAGACAGGAAAATATTGTAAATGATCTGACAAATATGGAATACATTGGATAAGTCAATATGGTTATTTGTAACAGTGGGTAATGAAGGGGACTTCATCCTTAAATTGCATGATGGCGCTGATTACAAGGGAGGAGGAGGAGGTGACCACTGGAGACATGCTCACAAATATGTCAGGAGTCTTACAGCATAAATTCAAAGTGAAAATCTAAAAAAAAATAATCCAAAAGGCAGTTCCAAAGGTTTGGTAAATAGTCTAAATAATTACAATATCTCATCTCAGAAATATAGACATATAAGAATATATATTCATAAAGGTTTTGAAATTGATTGATTACATTGTGCTGCCCAACCTTTTGTATGGTCATAGGTCATATATTAATAATACCTACTTACATTAGAAAGGTCTCCCCACTATCTTAGAAATGCATGAGTGAATTCATCACTAACACTGGAGTTCTAGACTTTGCCAGGATGAGAAGTATTGAAGGTAGGTTACAAAAGACTCAACTGCATTGGGATAAGCATATGGTCAAAACAATCACTCAAAGACACCTCATATTTGAAAAATCTGTCTGTTGGAGAAGTGAACCTCCCCACAAAAAACAAAAAAAAAACTCGGGATTCAAAGCTTTTTCTGCAGTTGATATAGCAATGCATGCATCTCATATTCCTTACAACCTATCTGAAAGCTGACAATGAAAACTGAAAACTACAAATCTTCATCTATTAAGTCAATACATAATATACAGGGTAAATAAAAAGTAGTGCCAAGATTCTGGAAAGTCATGTTCATAATATTTGTCTTGTAGATGATTAATTTTGTCAGTTGATACTATTTTTGTTTTGTAGGTTATTGGTGAGAATTTGGAAAGTCACTAAATCTGCACTAAATTAAATCATGACTTACCTATCAATGAATCTGACTTCTAGATTTCTTTCTTTAGCTTCTCATGACAGACCTTGTTTATTGGGATAAGCCTCAAAATATCCAGAAAATGAAAGCTAAAATCCTTGCAAAGTATGAGGAAATTGATATTGAACTGCCTCGTCACACCTCAGCTGTATGTGACCGTTGATCATGAGGGAGGATCCCTGGTACAGTCTCTTAATAATACCCTACTCCTTAAATAAATGATTAGATGACCATAATCTTGGACTGCCTCCTAAATATGAATATTACAATATCTTGATTTCTACCTTCTTGTAACTCTTTATGAGTAAAGTTTCTCTTTCAAAGAGGGACATGGGCCAAAATCTTGCCAGAGGAAATCCACTCAGACCGTCCATCTCTAACTACAATATGTTTTATGTCTAAAACAAGGTATTTAAAAGATTTACTAAACCTAAAATATATTTCTGCTATGTAGATATTTTTTATTTCAGCTGAAGACAAAAAATAGCTTAACTGCAATTCCTAGTCAGTCATCTTTAATGAAACTTGTATAGAAGAAGGATTGCTGCCCAAATATTCAATTATATATATATATATATATGTATGTATGTATGTCATCCACAGACAGACTGTTTCGCAGCTCTTCAGTGTGGCTAGACATCCGGTTGCCTCTAGCTAGGATCGAAACCTGACTGAATTGGTGTCAGTCGTAGATTCTACCACTAAGCCGGCGGTGCACAGCTGGGATGAAGGTGAATTTTAGTGTTTTATTTTCAGATAAACACACCCAGTGACCAACAGTGACTCAATTTGCTTTTGCCGAAGAGTCTCGCTATATCAGCTATAATAATCACTGCTTACAAACCCACACCTCTTTCTCCATATATATATATATATATATATATACACACACACACACAAGAGAAAAAAGAGATGGAGTAAAAATCCACTGTTTATAGCATTTACTTTTTAAAAAATACTCAATACAAAGTAGAGCAATATATTATTATATTTTTATTATAAGAGATTATAATAAAAAAAAGCATTTTGAAATTGCTACACAAAAGCTTTCATGTTTCAATATTATGATTGTATTTCTTCAGGCAATGGTGATTAACTGGTGATTAAATGCCTGAAGAAATGCAATCATAGTATTGAAACATGAAAGCTTTTGTGTAGCGATTTCAAAATGTTTTTATTATAATATATATATATATATATATATATATATATATATATATATATATATGATAGATAGAATGATAGATGTGTGCTAAAAATCACTTGGCTCAATGCCCTTCCCAAAGCCTAATTGTTCTTTTACCACTAGAGCTGGAAAGACTACTCTTTTTATATTGGAAAGTGCCAATTTGCAAGATTCACATGTTTTTTTTTATTTTTAATTTCTTTCAGAACATTAAAGCAGGACAAGCCAAAAGTGTGAAATTGTTAAGCTTTCAACTTCAGTTATCATGTAGTCCCATTTTTCCACAAAAGAATTCCCAAAAGGAAGTCTAAGTGCATAATGAAGAAACTGAGCAACAAATGTCCATTATACTCAACTGTGAAGAAGTAGTGGACTAGCTTTCTGCATAAAGATTCTGTATCCCAAGATGCAACACAGTCGAGGAAACCTTCAATGGCAACAACTTCTGCAATTGTTCATCATGTTTCATGATCAAATTTGGGCTGATCAACAAATTTCTGCCGAAAGAATTGCTGAGACACTGCTGAGATGACCAAGAAATACATGGGGGGTCTACAATTCATAAGAAGTTAAGTAAATACAAGCAGAGAGCCAAGTTGGTACCAAAATATTTGAATGCCAACCAGAAATGATACTGAATGGGCAAATTTAAAATGATTTTGCAATAATGATAATCCCTTAAAAATGACTCGTCACTGTTGAAGTAGCATCCTTATACTAAAAAAAGCATCATTGCACCATTATGATTAAACAAAAGTCTGTGAACATAGAATGTAGAAAAGGTGTGCATATAGGATAGTCTCTGTCCATCACTACAAGATGCTACAAAGACGAAGACATTAACCTAAGAACTCAAATCATGTTCTTAAATAGCCTTGTCAGATCTGTATAAAGTCTATGAATATTGAACAGACAATAAAACAAAACTAACTGGCCATAGAATATTTTGGTTGGTTAAACTTTGTTTAACAGCATATCAACCCTGATAGGTCATCTGACAAGAGAAGATTAGATTTGATTTGCTTCACAGCCCATCAACTTCTTATAGGTCATTTCATGCCAAAATTTAATTTTCTTGGGAGCTTTGAAGCAATACAAATATGATATATATTATTCTGCTTTCACAATTGAATACATGGTAGATGATACTCCGTTTTTCTGCATATACATGTTTGTGTGAATATGATTACTAGAGCTGGTGATGTGGGTTTCATATTCTAGTTATATTTTTGCATACAATTTGGTTTCTTTAAGTAATTGTAGGATATTATATGGATTAATGTGATAAAAGAGGTCTTTTATGTTGGTTGTTTGATTTTCTTTAGCGACATATCACTCTAAGTTATATAATACCAAAATTTAAATATTTTTAACACAATTTTAAGCTTCAACTAAATATATTTTGAACACAATTGTATGCCTTCAACTACAAATAAAAATTTTTTTATATAAAAATGAATTACTGGTATTTTTACTAAAAAGTGTATTTTTAAACTTTCATAGTGTTTTGTTTTTGTTTGGGGCCCCACAACTGGGACCCTAACAAATGTTACTACCCTAGGTCCTTCCTGACCTGGGAAATACAGCAATTAAGAGGTAGTTCCACATTCCTGAAAACCTGCAATCTCCTGATCTTGCTGCCAGATATAGGACCACAGAAGAAAAAGTAGGTCAATGAACATTGAACATAGAATAGATTGCAATGAGATAATAGATTTTATCTGACACCAAAACATTAACCCAAAAACTTAAGTCATGTTCTTAAATAGCATCATCAAATTGTTCAAAAACATCTAAATTGTCAGCTCTATGAGAGTACTTTCATAATAATTTCATAGATCAGTAATTAAAAATGGCTTTGAACAAATGAAATGTGTAGGTTTTAAAATGAACCCTCAAAACTCATGGACTGATGTTAAAGAATCGAAAACAAAGAACTTTACCAAATAATTGAAAGCACATCAGTCGAAGACCTTCTACAGTGGCAACAACTAAAATAGCAGTATTTACATTAGTCGGACTATTGTCCTCATCTTTGTTGCCATATTTGTCACAACGGCCTTCTTCAGGTGGTTGGAATTTTGAACTGAACCAGTAATAAGGAGTGCCAGAGAAAAGCAATGATAACAAAGTTGCAATATGAGCTCTGGTAAAAACATGAAATTATAACAGCAAAATTGCAAAATGAGCTGGTAAAAAATGGTTGCTGAAAACAATAGGTTTATAATACCTAGATGTCCTCAAGGACACATGGCACAGTGGATAAAGGTGTTGGTTAGATCCAGTGACAGACCCAAAGAGTGTGAGTTCAATACCTGGTTTAGGCAGTGGAGAACTTTCAGAGGGAAAATTAGCAGATAACTGATAACTGACATCCATCAAACATGGCAACTAGAACAGTCTACCCCAGTGATCGAAATAAAGGGTTCAGTTCGAAATTCCAACCACCTGAAGAAGTCGTACATGGCCGAAATGTTGATGGCGACAAAGATGAGGACAATAGTCCGACTAATGTAAATACTGTACATAATACCTCATCTCAGAAATATAGACAGACAACTAAAATAGCATACATAACTCCAAGAGAAAATAATGAAATAATCAAGATTAAAATCCACACAGTTTCAAATAAAAGGTTAGGAAGGAAACCCCATTAATACTAGAAAGAATATAACAGTTACTGGACATAAGAAACTAAATTTTCTGAAAAACTGTTTTAAGAGAAAGATTTTATAAATTGCAACCAAAAGTGACAAAAGCGAATGGATGCAAATTGTTTCCATATAAGGAAACAGCTCGTCTCATCATTAGCATAATGCAGAATGGTACTCAAGGTTTTTGTAACCAAAGAAATTCAGGACCCAAAATCAACAGAAATGTCAATGACCACAGTTTCTAGGAGATGAAAGCATTTTTCCTGATGATCTTCTGGAGAGTAAAACAGCCAATGTAAAATACTACTCAATGACAGATATTATTGAAGAATACATAAAACCGGTTTTGACAATTTTTAGTAATTTTCTTGTTTAATATACAAGACAAGTGAGGCCTGTTCCTAAAATACAGAAAAATTGTCTATTCATATATCTTCTGTCTTTTCCAAGAGCATGAATTTAGGAGTTTTTAGTCATTTCATAACAAGCAAGGTAATAATGCCACAAGGATACAAAAAGTTACTGGAAGTGAAAGAGAATGAGAAGACTTTAGTGAAGAGAAAAGACAGCAAAAGAACAGTTTTTTTTTTTTTTTGGAAGATTGTAGATGGCAGGGAAGTAAGAAATTGAAAGGGAGTTCCACAGGTGATAAGTGAGAGAAAAAAGATTATTAGAATAGAACATAGTTACATTGAGCTAGTTTAACAGTAAAATGATAAAACCTAGTTGCCAATCTAGTAGTATACTTAAATTCATGCAGTCGAAGCACCAAAAAGGAAACGTCATCAGAACAACTGCCATGAAAATATTTGTAGAAAATATAATGGGAAGCCATGTCATGTTAGTGAGAAAATGACTGAAGTTGAGATGTCAGGACTGATTACATTATAGACACTTTTCATCATGGCATTTGGAATGTCATAAATATATATATATATATATATATATTTTCTTCCACAAAAAAATGTAGGGATGTTTTAATATCAAATTACTAGAGAGTGGCCTTGAGTTTATCACTGCATCCTTTTTTCTTGAAGTACACCTCTTGTTCATGTTCCTTTTTGAATTGAAAATAAAGGATTTACTTTGAGATGCTTTCATCCTCAATTTGGAAAACAGAGTCAGTCAAAAACTACCTCACAACCTTATTCCAACAAAAACAACAACAAAGTTTCTACAAAAATAATATCAACAAGCTTGTAGAACAATGGGAGGAGACAGTTGTTAAAAATAATGGAGACTATATAGTTGTATGTAAAATTTTGTTATTAATTTTCTAATTGAGCACAAACTTTTTCAGTGATCTAATATATACCCTTGACTTGTCAAACAATCTGATTGAGTCCAGAAGTAAATAAACAATTATTGTACATATGGAAAAATTAATCCCATATTCTTGACAGACATTACAAACATTAATGGAGTTTCTAATACCAAAACCTGTCTGTTAAATTTTTCTACACCATAAAAACTTAAAATAATAATATAAAAAAATATTCAGTTAAAATAATGAATAAAAAAAATATTCAGTTCAAATATAAATGATAAAAAATAATAATAAATAAAAAATAGTCAGTTAAAATAATAATATAAAAAATATTCAGTTTAAATTGCAATTTCAGAGATTTTACATGGCTTCTTTGATTTCTATTATATAATTGAGTGCAAAGTCCATTCTAAAATCACCTAGAGTGAGTCACATGCTACATGCTCCAAAATTTCAGTTCTTTCTGTTTGCTAGAAATAGTTTCTTTCTACTTCATATTTTCTTTAAAACATCCCAATTTGCTACATGCTCTGTTTGTGATATTCTCAATATTTCTCAGGTTTCTCCAATGCTGCTTTTGTATGTAATAACTTTATTCAGCTTTCACTGTCATAAGTGTGTAGACATTATATAACAATCCAGCAATCATATCTTTGTTTCTAACTTTGTTTTTCAGTCTTTTTAGTACATAACTTTGTTTCTCAACAGTATTTTTTGCTAGGAAACTGACATCTGTTTTGTGAAAGTATAAAGAAAGAACTACCTATTCACTTCTGAATTGAAAATTTACAAATAGCTCATAAAAATCAATCTAACTGATCTACACAGAGACTTAATGACCAACCAACAAGTTGCTATCGTAATAACGAAAATAATTAAAACTCTTGCTTCAGTAATTACTCAAGGCAGATATTTTTATGCTTATATATTCAAAGATAATACAATCATTATGTTTTCTTTGAAATGAAAGGAAGAAGGGAGCTAACTCAGATGTACAAAACATCAGCAGAACAGAAAAAAAAACTTATATCAGATGTATTTGAAAGTTATTAAAACCAAAGATGTCAAAGTTGAATGTATAAATTAAAATTCTTTAGTAAATGTCTACACAGTTATATAAACATTACACATATATTTTTTATGCTCACATGCATGAGTGCTTATATATATATATATATATACACACACACAAACGCTTTATTACAGGAAGTAAAGGCTATTTTCTATGTCATCTGGTCAAAGACTTAAATATCTTGTAATATATTTAAGTTGCTTTTAACTTAATGCTTATATAATTAATATTAATAAGCTATTTTATATGCATATTTAAATTTTTGCACACATATACACATATGCTTCTATACACCCTTTATCTCTCGTATATTATATAATTATAATACACAGACATTATACATTCAAGAGTATGGTAAAACATTTTTGGTTTAATCAAGAAATGATTTTTACTATATTCTGATGTGCAGTCATGTGGCCAAATTTTGGCAAGTGAATCAGGTCAATTACTCTTCTTCACCTACTTATACATGCATTTATATTCAAGGAGAAAGCAAGAGATATACTCATATACACACATATATATATACTGAATGAAGTGTAATTGCTCTGTCTTGGAGCACTTTTGTTACTATTTAGACAGGTGTCCATCTTTTGTTCTTTTTTCTTTCTTAGTTTCTTTTCTCCCCCATTTTGTTTTCTTGGTTTTTGGTCTATCCGTTGTTAGTTATTCTTTTTAATATGTTTCCTTTTGATGACCTGATAGGTTTTTTGTTGATTGTACCAACACTTTGTCACTTTGCATATATAATGGAACAAAAAGTAGAATATTCATGTTTCATAAAGGAATCTTTTTACCAGAACAGTGCATTGTTCAGGTCTGTCAGCCCTCCAACATCTGCAGGGAATATATTCCAAGACCTCCAGCAGATGCCTAACAAACCCAACATATATTTTAATATATTTTTTGTTTATATGTTATTCTTATAGATACAAATATTTAAGTAAATGCTCTGCTTATAATGAACAGTATTAACAACATTTACCAGCCTGAATGTCCAAGAAACCTCAAAGAAAAAAAGTGTACTCTGACAGGAATTGAACCTATATCCTACATGGAACTGTCATATATCCTGACATGCTATACTATTTAGCTACAGAGGAACTGTCTGGTTAGCAAGGTTAAATAACTGTTTTTAAACCACAAACTTCCCATGATTTCCCTCAAATGCTCATATCTGCTAGAAGTGTATCTATAAAACTAATGCATAAACAGAACATATATTAAAATAATTATCGGACTTAGTCCATTTCATTATATATATATATATATATATACACACACACACATACACAAAAATAAGCAGCTCTTAAAATGAGTCTACCATGTATGCACATGAAAAAGAAAAGTGCTCAACACCATACAATAGGGTAGATATTCTTTAAATAAAGAATAATCATTCAGGTGTACACAGTTCGACCACTACTACAAGTTTCATGCCTTTAAAGTAATCTTCAGGTGGTTGGCAATTGTAATGGGAAAATGGATACTTTTATATCTATAGGAAAGACCATGATTGTTTTTTCGTCTTGGTCTTTCCTGTGGGTATAAAAGCTCCTATTTTCACATTACAGCCTGACAATTGCTTAAAGGCATGAAACTTGTAGTAACTGTTGCACTGTGTACACCTGAGAGGTGATTCTTTGTGTGTGTGTGTATATATATATATATATATATATATATATATATATATATATATTTTTTTTTTTTTCCTTTCTGAATACATACTTGTGAAAGTTTAATTTTTTAATTAGATGCAATAAGAGAATAATAATAAAAATAGAGTAATTATAATAATACACCAAGCTGGTTATGTGACTCTTAATAACCAATTAGTGATACCCTGTTCTATACAGAAAACAGACAGTGAAGAGAAGTAATTTACTTGATATATGAAGAAAAAAAATAAGGCAATATTACAATATCTGTTGGATATGTAAGGACTAGATTATTCACTAGTTTTCCTTTCCAGGGTTGAAGAGAAGACATGTAATATTTCTACACTTTGTGAGCATATTCTCTCTGTATATAATAAAACTTTCATTTACATCCTCCCAACTTCTTCCTAGCTGTTCTTAATGTTTAGGTAAATATCTACACTTAGGTACTATTAAGGCTATGCACATATATTTAGTTAAATCAACATTACCATATATTATAGCATACAATTTTTCTAGCTCTGCTACTAAGTAAGTTGGATCAATGTGTCATGCCAGACAATTTTTCTCTCCAGAATCTATCTTACATATTTATAATTCTACCATTCATCCTTGCTTTGAATATTTGCAGCCACATATAGTTTGGTGCTTCTGCTTTATATTTAGAGATTCTTGATAAAATCCAAAGAAAAATCAACAATACCTGGCATCTCAGCCTCAGTCACTTTCACATCATCGTAAAGTTGTTTCCCTTTGCTTTTTCTACAAATACTTTCATAGTAATTCTTCTGATCAACTTTCTGCTACCTAGACTTTATGAATTTAAGTGCAGTACTAGATTGGCAACAGGGTCTCATAAGTTTATAGTTAAACTAGCTAGATGCAACCGTAAATTCTATGCTAAGTTTCTTCTCTTGCACTTTTTGCTTGCAAAACTCTTTCAACTTCTTGCATTCGAGCCATCTTTGATCTTCAAAAATTTAAATGCAATGTCAATTGTTATCTACTGTCTTCATGATTCCTCTTCTTTTATTGTTCTTGCTCCATAATAATGTTTCTGTTTTTCTTATTTTTCACTCTGTAACCTCTTGTATCTTAGTGGCTTTATTACCTTGATTGGGGTGAAATGATTAAAGAAAACAGTTGAGAACTCTTCTTTTCACTTAAAGGAAACATGTTAGCGCATATCTTTGTTGTATCTGAATAGTCAGCATCATTACTCTTACTTTGAGACTATTATTAAAGAAAACCCTGTTTATTTCTGGAACTGATGATGGATAACTGAAAGCAAAAACCTGTAAAACAGTAAATAAGGAATGATCAATTGGTACCAATGTGCACATGGCAATACACAACCACAGATTACCAAGATTCAGTTACAACAATTAATATGAAGAAAACTTCATATTAAGATTGATGGGATGCCAAATGTGAATGTATATCTTACATAAAAATGATATGCACAGGAAAAGATAACTCTTTATAAATACAGAGCTTGAATATGAGCTAAGCCCAAAAAAAGAAATTCATTTACTCATATGCAATTTAACCTTTACCACACTGCAGGCAAAAATTGTCGCTGTAGAATTGTCTCCCTTTGCTACTCTAGGCACATTCTGTCACCTTGAGATAGTTGCTATAAATAAACACTTGTCAACTGTTATTTCCGGTATTTTAAGCTGGAAATCACCTACTCCTGCTTTGGAACAAGGTTAAGCTTTCCTTTTCCAATGCCATTTTGAATTCTTCTAGACTCTACATGAAGTGTAAAAGCAATTAAACCCATGTTAATTGACGATTTTCTGCAAACAAAAATGGCCGGGTCAATATCCAACAAAGCCTTTATTCAGGAGATTTTCTTTGATTAGGACTCCGATGATGATATCAAAGGCTTTACTCGAGTGGATATTGACAGTGAAGTGGTTGAAGTATATAAAAATTAAAATCTATATGCACAGTACGAAGAAAGTTATAACAATTTTAAAACAGTAGGTGTTCATGTTTTTGCACCATCAAAAATATGCAGTGGCAGAGGAGACAATTCTAGAAAGAGAAAGGTTAAATTCTTTATTTCAGTTACTCAGAAAAGACCTTATGATTTAATCAAAAATACATCTTTATGAATACAGGTGATAGGTAAATCTTTTATTATTATTATTATCTCAGCTTTTGTAAGTACTTTATTTGATGTAAGCTTTCAGATCATGAAGAGGCATGGGCCATTACCCTACTGCACTGACCCAAGGCATGTTGGTAGGGGGCAGATATGACATGCTTGAGTGATCAGGTCTCTTTTTGATTCATGATTGTCCAAAGGGTATTTCTGCAGATGTGAATGTCACAAACACAACTGGAATTTGAACTCAGCACTCCAGTTTCTTACTGTAAGCCATCAACAATTATACCATCCACACATTGTACATCCAAGCTTACAGCACCTTGTATTTCCATGCAGTTACCCATCTAGGTACTGACTAGGCTTGTTCTTATCTTTGGTGATCTTATGAGATCCAATGTTGCAAAGTGATGTTAAATAACTGTAGTAAATTTCTACGAGCAACTTAAAATTAAATGAGATGTTGACTGAACTCATGCTAAGATAAATTGCAGATGGTAACAGTAATAGTAAAATTAACCATTTCCCTACAAGGAAAAATTTGGCATTCATTGACTGAGTAGCCAATACTGCTTTCAGTTGAACTTTATAAAATCTTTCTCTTAAAACAATTTTTCAGGAAAATGGATTGTTCAAGTCCAGTTTCATTTTTTCCAGTATTAATGGGGTTTTCCTTCCTAACCTTCTATTTGAAATATTGTGAAATGCCAACATCTTGATTATGTCATTCTTTTCTCACTGATTTACATGTGCTATCTATTTTAGTTGTTGCTGCTGTTGGCAGTCCTTATGTGATGTGATTTGTGTTATTCAGTACAGTAATTTATGATTCTGTAGTGCTGTTCCACAAGGTTCAAAACCCTCAGGCTTCATTCGGTCAAAGCCTTTTTTCATCATTGATCTTATAAAGCAGTTGTATACAGCTGGTAGTTTAGATATTTCTGAACAAGTTTGGCCCCATACATGAAATCCATATGAAAGTTTCAATCTGATGAGGCTATTTAAAAACAGGACTCGAGTTTTCAGGTTGATGTTTTGGTCTGGTAGCAATATGCAGTATTGAGTGAAACTACCTCTGACACAGCCTATTCTATGTTCAATTTGCTTTTCTTGTATACTAAATTTATTATAACTAATCCATATGCCAAGGCATCTGAAGTGTTTAGTATTTACTAATTCCATATCCTGTATTTTTATGATGGATTCAGGGACCCAAGGAATGGAGTAAAATTTTTTAATATACAAATCATATTCAAATTGAAAATACCTAAATACAGTCCATTTTGACAAGTAATTTCTATCAGAGTTATATAAAATAGCTTATATTTAGTTGAAATATCCTGAAAAGGATATTAACAGAGCACAAAAAATGAATCACATTTTATAGCAAGCTTGGCAAATGATTTTAACATTCTAAACTTTATAGAAGATAGGATCTTTGTCTTTAGTGTAATACACTCTCCTGTTTAGAGAGTATATCTTAAATTTAGAAACCTACCATAATTTCTTAAAAAAACTTTATTACAATATATACAACAAACATTGTTTTAAATATTTTAAAAGGTGAAAATGTAATAGTTACACTAAAAATGGACATATTAAAATTATCAACATGCAATAACAACAAATGTTTATAGTTACTCTTAAAAGGCAAATTGAAATAAAACAAAAAAAGGAAAAAGGTTACCCTATTTTTGTTCCTCTCATCAGTACTATCATGGGCTAAAAAATATGTGCAACCAATAAAATAGAAAACACCAAAGACAGTATATATATATATATATATCAAAAAATATATAATAATCAAAAGTTGTTAACTTTCTTGCTGAGAAGTCATTTCGTTTGATACAGAGGCAGGGAGGAATTGATTTTTTTTTTGATTTTTTTTACAGTGTATCCACCTTTTGCAGGTTATTTAAAGCTAGAAAATATTTTTAGATCAGAAGGATTTCTTGGAGATAATAATGAATTTCTCATACAAATCTTAATAATTAACCCATAGCGGGGGAGAGAAGTAGTAGACTTATACCTTTCATTACACCACCTACACATCCAAATAACAACATCCGATATTCCCTAGCAGTCACCCATCTAGGTAATGACCAGGCTCAATATTGGTTAACTTTGAATTCAGTGATTGTATGAGAATCAGTGTTTCAATGAGAGATAGCCGTAAATCTGGAGGGCTAGAAGAACTTAATACACACACACACACATATATATATATATATATATATATATATATATATATTTATTAAAGACATTTTTATGTTTAACGTTCTTTTTATAGATACAAGTATTTAAGTAAATGCTCTATTTATAATAAACAGTATTAAATAAAATTTACCGGCCTGAATGTCCGAGAAATTTTCATAGAAAATATTCGTTCTTTGACAGGATATTTTCTATGAAAATTTCTCAGACATTCAGGCCGGTAAATGTTATTTAATACTGTTTATTATAAATAGAGCATTTACTTAAATACTTGTATCTATAAAAAGAACGTTAAACATAAAAATGTCTTTAATAAATAAATTGTCGGACTTTGTCCATTTCGTAATATATATATATATATATTTAGAGAGAGAGAGAGAGAGAGGAATAAAGTATCACTGTAAACACAGGTGATCCCATTTTGAATAAGTAGATCATGTGACGGTAAAGGAAATGTATATATGGGAATTTGTTTGGCATCTAAGTGATCACTATACAGATTACTATTCAGATCACTATTCAGTAGTTACTTTTCGAGTGAGTATTATCTAGCAAGTACTATTATTGTGGGTGTTATTTGAAGGCCTCTGACACCAGTATTGTTCAATGGCATTTCTATAGTTGCATCTGTGATTACAAAGTCTCTACTACAATGAGCATTATAAAAGTGACAAGTATTCATTGTCATTACTAAAGTGGCAATGAGTGTTTGTTGACATCACTATATATATATATATATATATATATATATATATATAACATTCAGGTCTTTGGTGTCTTCTATTTTATTGGTTGTGCAGATTTTTCAGTCCTCAGCAGAGTTCTGGCAAGAGAAGAATAAAAACCAGTTGAGCTTTTGTCGTGTTTTTCTCACATTTTTTTTTTCTTTTTCAATTTATCTCTTCATGGTAACTATAAACATTTTGTTAATGTTTCCTGTTGTTTGATTTTAATATGTCTGTTTTTATTGCAAACATTTTTTTTTTCTTTTAATTATTTTTTGTCATCATTTTATATAACATAATTTCCTGTTTAAGTGTAATTTGGCATTATAAGTACATTTGTTACTCTCTAATCTAGTCAATTTGAAAACTGGCTATTACCGACCATATACAGTGTTTGAAAACAGAAATTGACCCCCCAAGTTAACCCCTTCCTGGGTAATAGCGTAAAAACAATATGTTTTTAATGTAATTTATGTAATATAAATTATAATATGCGAAAATTATTTGTTAATTCTATAAAAACAGACATATCAAAAATAGGACAAGAGGCAAGTTGAAAAGAAAAAATATAAACAAGTATATACACTGAAGTTGGAGGAAAAGGTCAACTTTAAAACTTGTACAAGTGTTTCATTAAATCTGGGTCTGCAATCTTGGAGCATCTTAAAAGTTGGCAATGAGCATCATCCTTCCGTTAGGATATGTTCTTAGTCTTGAACAAATCATATTCTGACCATCACTTGAAAGTTCTTGAGACAATTAAACTATAGCAGCCATCTTTGTGTAAACAAAAGGAATGGTTTTTAGGTCTCAATGTGATCTGTTTATAAGTTCTGATGTGAGAGGAACGAAAACTGGTCAGTTGATTCTATAAATGTTTTTTGTATTGCTATTTGCTGAAGCCATAGTTTCTTTTTTTTCTTATTTCTCCGGTTTTTTTTTTAATGTCTTTTTTTTTTATAGCATTGATTAAATTTTGTAAATCTTATGAGATCGTCTAAAATCATTTGTGTCTGCTAAGTGATTATATTAAAAGTAATTTATAAGATTCTGGAACAAATTAATAAAATACAAATTTAATTTCATATCAAAATATACATCAAAAGTTTTCAGTATTTACACTATTCATATGCTGACTATTGTTCTCATCTTTGTTGTTATTTACACTATTTACATTGTTCGGACTGTTGTTCTCATCTTTACTGTCATGTTGACAATGTTTCGGCTGTTGCACAGTCCAGCCTCCTTCGGGAACTGTCTTTATTTCTAAGATGAGGTATTTTAATTATTTACATTGTTCGGACTGTTGTTCTCATCTTTATTGTCATATTCACAAATTTTCAGCCATAGTACACTCTTGCCTTCTTCAAGTGATATATGTTGGAATTTTGAATCAAACCCTTTATTTCATCCACTGGGGTAGATTGTTCTAGTTTCTCATACCATGCCACTTGTGGATAGCTCACTTTCAGTTATTTCCCTTTAGTAACTCAACTCCAAGTTTTTGTTCTGCTCTGCTGTGGCCAGGTATTGAACTCAAAACTCTTCTTTCAAGTCATTGGATTACTTCAACCAACGCTTTTATCAGCTGGACCATGTGTCCTTGTAAGTAGTGCAAATAGTTACAATACCTCATCTCAGAAATATAGACAGATCATTTTTGTTGTTATAATAATTATAAACTTCTCATCACAGAAATTCAGGCAGGAAAAGTTTTCAAATTTAGAATTCTTTTAATATGATTTCTAACCAAAATAGAGGATTGCGCATTCAATTTTATTCTTCTACCCACACAATGGTAGTTTTGACACAAAGTCACAATTAACAATTAGCACTGCATACATATGTGCAAGTGGCATCTGACATTGTCCAGTTTCTTTGGCACATCATTTTTTGAGATACCTAGTTCATCAAGATTCACCTGGTCTCCATCCTTTAACTGCAATGGAGAAAATGTATTTTGGTAGTTTGGGGCGGGAGTGTAGTTTTAGTTAATTTCCACTTTGAGCTATATAAAGGAATTAGAAAGTTTAATGAATCAGTTTATAAACCATTAAAACCCCCAAAAATGTTCAGTAGCAGATCTGTAAATGCAGGGTGTCAGATTTAATGCCAGTCAGTAGGCCTTGCGAGTCCACAGAGCATAAAATAATAGAGGTTGAACTGTAATAAATGCTATGTAAGGGTTGAGTATTGTATTAACAGAAATATTCAAGATATCCCTGGCAGTTATATACTGATATCAATAATAGATATAATATGATTGCCATAATATTGCAGAGTTTACTTGAAGTCATCATTATATATTTACAAGTAAATGACATTTTTAAAAAAAATTCTACTAACTTTCTCTTAGAGGAAAGAATTCATAGTAAAATTGAGAAATTACAGTAGGCATTTCTAGTACTAGACAATTATGGTTGTTCATATAACATGCAGACTATTCTAAAGGGAGATAAATGAAAATGTGGAAAAAAGTGAAGTGGAAAGCAAAAGAAATAAAAAAAAGTTTGGCATGCACTTACAGATACACTTACAGACAACAATCCTCCCACAAGGTCTGAAGTCATTTGATCTTCTTTCATCGGATGTGATAAATACGGTGAGTAGAGTTCACTTGTCCGCAAAATCTCCAGCGCCCTATCCAGAGCCTGGGCTACTGGGTTTGAACAACTTTCCTGAACACTGGTCAGGATATTAATTACCTGAAACACATAAACAAAAAATGCAGGTGAGACAATTGCGGAAATGCAATGCTACATAATTAAAAAAATCAAAAAGAGTATAATTTTTATAACAAAGTGATAGGTTAGCATAAAATTACTGCCAGTTTTGGAGGCAGCTAACAGATGATTATATATTAAAAAAAAGCTGATTAAAATCACTAACAAAACAAGGAACCAATATTTATATTTGGGAGTAGCTACCCTTCCTACAATGAAATAATTCACACTGAAAACAAAATTTTCCCTATAGACAATTTCTTAAAAAAAAAAAAATACAAAAATACCCTTGAGCCTTGAGCTTACTGGCCGCAACAGCACACATGAACATTTTTTTACTTTTTGTTTGGTTGTTTTAGGCATGTTTCAAGTGTACAGTTTTTACTTCATGCAAATATTTAAAGGGAAGGATTCTGCAGAAAATCTTTGTTGCAAGAAAATTGGAAAAATTAAACAGCTGAAATATAATGAGAAATTTAAAAAAAAATTGGATGCTCGTGTGAATTACATCCTTAAATTATTCAATATTCATCAATGGTTGATATTATCTGCTAAAAAATATTAAAGCAATTCCCAAACTTTTAAATTTGTGCTTACATTTGACCACTTGACTTTAAGAAAAATCACATTATTTTAAATAGATTTATGCAACAGTACAAAACATTGATAAGAACATATTAAATAACTATTACTGTTGCCAATAATAAAATGAAAACTAGGGAATTTAACAAGTTGAGATCAAAGAGTCTATAAACAAAAATAAATACAGTAACTTCCAACCTAATTTGAATTCTACGACTAAGGAACCTGTCTTTAGTGGACATTGCCATAATTATTTGGGCCAGAGTCAATAAATATACTATCCCAACAATATGGTAGATTAAAAGAAGGTTATAAAATAAGAAAATTGAAGACATTGAGTCAATATTGCTTTGCTTACTTTTGTGGCAATGGAGTTCATGTATTGATTGATTTGTTTTTCATGGTTTATCAACAATTACAGGTTATTTAAAGCCAGGAAATCTTTTTTAGGTTATAAATATTTTTTTTAAAGAATGATTTACTGATGCAAGTCATATTAATTAACTCATAGCTGGGGGAGAAGAGGTGGATTCATACCTTTCCTATTCACTTATGTGCAAATAGCATGTAAATGAATATAATGAACCTGACCAGAGTTGGAACTCGGCTCTCAGACTTCTAATTTTTAGCAGTTATCAATTACAGCATCTGCATATCCAAGCTTAAAGCAACTCGTATTACCAAGTGG
>OZ010585.1:21910817-22118317 GCA_963932145.1 Acanthosepion lycidas
TTCAGGATATAGAAGATGATGGTTCTCTACAACTTCCTGTCTCTTGTTGGTCTGAATATCTTTTGCCCTTTAACATTTCTTTTGCCTTTGTGGACTTTGTTTTGGCATCCATTCACTTAAGTTCTTCATGTAGGTTACTCACTTTTCTTCAATATACCTTTTGAGTGTTATATTTTCCAAGTCTTCTTTCATCATTATGTGTCCCAGGAATTTAAGCTGTCTCCTTTTTATTGTTACCATGGTTTTATAATTTCTATTCTCCTTAAAACAGTTTACCAAATTTGTCAGTAGAATTGTATCTCTGTTACTTCAATTGTCATCTTCATCTTTGAAGAGACTGTCAAATATTCACTGTCATAATAGAGATTATATATTACATAATAGTTCATCTCTCTTTTCTTTGTTATATTGATATACTTCTATTTCTTTATACCATATTATTTGCTTACTAATGTGTAATCATATTAGCAGAAATAATCTAAAGTTATTTGAATTCTGAGATGAATTTTCATTATTAATTTTTTTTTACTAATGTCTCTTTCACTGTTACCACAGTGGGAATTAGTGAAAATACACTATTTAAGCATTCAAACTGTTTTAAGTTGGGCAGTTAAACAAAAGAGTTTAAATAATTGAAGGAGAGAATAAACAACATAATTAGGCCCTGTCCAGGAATTAGTTTCCATGGCTAAATTGATTAAAACCTTGTCCATGTAAGATGAGCCTCAAATTCATGTCTCATCAAAAAGACTTCTTTATTCCAAATTCTAGCTTTTAATGCTCAGAGAGCATTCAAACAACAATACTGTGATAAAGAGAAACATTAAGATGAAGAAAACTTTTTAAAAATTAATAAGGAAAGTACTTAATCAGAGAATCCAAATGAGAGTGTTACTCTATTTACATTATTTGGACTATTGTCCTCATCTTTGTCGCCATACTTATTACAACGTTTCGGCCGTTGTACACTCCGGCCTTCTTCAGGTGGTTGTAATGTCGAACTGAACCCTTTATTCCGCTCACTGGGGTAGACTGTTCTAGTTCCATGTGCCATGTTTAATGGATGTCAATTGTCAGTTATCTCCTGTTAATTCCCCTCTACAAGTTCTCCACTGCCTTAACCGGGTATTGAACTCATGCTCTTTGGGTCCTGTCACTAGATCTAAACAACACCTTTTACTGTGTCATGTGTCCTTGAGAACATCTGTGTAGGAATTTCTGGGTATTATAAACCTAATGTCTCAGCAACCATTTTTTAACATTTTTTTTTTGCAATTTTTTGCTGTTATCATTACATGTTTTTACCACAGCTTATATTGCAATATAGACAGATACTGAGAGTGTTACTCTGTTTAATTACATGGCTGGCATTAAAAGAGTTAAATTTTTGGTATTTTTTTTAATAAGTTGATCAGTGAAAAGACATCACTTTACCTTCGAACTTTATAAAGTTAATTTGAGAAACAGTTTGTGTTTTTATTTCCTTTCAACTCATCAAACTGAAAATTCAGACAGCACTTGCTCCATTTTTCCCCAAGAACAAACCCTTGCCAAGAGAACAAATTGTGTTCATAGATCCTCGGACATTCTAGATATGTTTCCAAAGTTTCAATTAGGAAGATGGGTGGCATTTTCCACAAAGAATTAGCTGACAGGAGAGAATGGAAGCTGTGGTTGGGTGGGGGTAATAATGAAATAAAGAGTGAAACTAAGGCATTAAAGTATTAAAAAAAAAATTGGCAAAGATGACATTAGAAAAAGAAAAGAAAAATCAGGTATAAAGTGGTATTAGGTGTATTTTGGAACTCTGCCAAAACAGAGGAATAGGAAAATGTATGGAAATGCTAAGAAAATGGCATAAACCATTCTTATACCATTTTCAAAGAAGACAGCATTGGGTGAGGTTAAAAAATACATGGCTTTGAAATCTAGATTCTTAAAAGCATCATTAAGATTATCAATTGATATTTTGGGAATAAATAGAAGAGATGTAAAAATGACAAATTTTGAAAATGGTATCTGAAGAACTAAAGAATCAGAGTCTAATAATTACATCAAGAATCTGTAGGTAATTAAAGGTTTCTGTTAAATCTATATTTTACAGGTCTTGCAAGAACTGAAACAATTCTTTACAAAAGTGTCTTTACAAAACTTTTCCTTTGAGCTATGAAGACAATTTGGATGAAGAATTATAAGCGCTACAGGATTTCATCTTCAGTTAATTGTATAATTCAAACAAGGTGGAAACATAAACTGAAAAGTTGAAGTGAGAAAAGAAAAAAAAAAGAAATTTACCTAATGTAGCTCCACCCTTTGCCTGCAAAATTCTTTTAGTCTACACTACATAATTTTCCTTTGATAGCCCTCAAAGTAACTTTTGCATATAGATTTGTCAATGATTGTGATTCAGTTGAACAGCGTCCACCCTGAAAATTTATTTTTTAAAAATTTAACCAAATCCACTTTGTATGTAACATCTATTTTATATTAGCAAAAAAAGAGAGATGAAATAAGAAATCTGAAAAAAAAAACCCTCTGTAGATAATTCTGTCTTCCATTTTAATTTACAAATTTAACATGAACAATATTTTCCTTTCTTGGTATTTTAATTAGTTCATATAGCCACACTTCTACCATTTCTTTATACAAAATTAATAAAAATAAGAAAACTATCAGATCAAACTCTTTCCTGCTTAATTGTAACAGTTAAATGTCCCCATAGATACAAAATTGCCATCTTAAAAATGTTCAAAAAGAGATAACTTCAAACAAACTCTTGTCAACAACAGATTACCCAGCAATATTGTCAATGAACAAATAAAAATTACTTTAAATAAAATTAATCTGAGAAATAGTCTATAGAAGAATCATAATAAAAATAGCAATATAATAAAGTTATTTTGCTGTGACCAGATGTGACACAATTATAAACAGAATGAGATAGCCATGAGGAATATTATATGGAAGAACATTTCTGTCATCAACTTTGACAAACATATCTGATTATCTATTATAAAAAAATTAAAAAAAAGCTAAATCTTGTCATTGCTAATAACATCAGTCCTAAAAAATACACTATGCAAAAGAAACATGACCAATAAGAGATTCTAACTTCAAACCAAAATCTGTTTATGTTGGTCATATTACAACACTTTTTCACAGATTAACTTACTACTTATTAGATAAAAGTGCAAGAAGATCATATTTTAACAAATATTAGGTTGGTGCAAAAATAATATCGTTTTTTGACATTAAAAAATACCTCAAAAAACGATATTATTTTTGCACCAACCTAATACATTATTCTTATAATAGTTAATAATACTTGCCTCTTATTCAACATTAACTACAAGCAAACTACAAATTCTCTAAGGTATGATAATAAAACATTAAATAATATCCATTAGACTAAGTAATATTCCTCAAGGCTATCTCATTCTGTTTATAATTGTGGCGCATCTGGTCACAGCAAAATAACTTCATTATTATATTGCTATTTTTATTATGATTCTTCTATAGACTATTTCTTAGATTAATTTTATTTAATGGGGTTTTGAATATTTTCAAAAATAGATGAAAAAAATCAGCTGACAGGAGAACAAAATTCATGTTAAGATACAAACAGTAACCAATGGCTTTCCTTGATTTCCAATGACATCTGGTACAAAATCTTTACACCATAATATTCTCTAACAAAAATGCTAATATAGCATCAGCTTAAGTTTATCATCTCATCTTTTGTTAAAAACATTTGTTTTTTTCCTGAAGATGACCAGAAAATGGTTGAAAATGCAAGAACTGACGATAAGAACTATGGACAATATCTGCATAGTCTTGAACCAACCATCTGTTCCTTTGTATGGAAAAAAGAGAGACTAAATAAAAAAGTTAACAAAGTATTCTTTGTCTGTCATATTCAATAACAGTTGTTGAAATGAAAAATAAAATATAAAAATCAAGAACACTGCACAGTACATCTGTGTCATTCCAGGGCGCAACACGGAAAACAAAGGAAGATGTTATAATGAAAGAAAACTTCTGAACAGAGACAGAAGAAGTTTTTACTGGCAGGCATCAAGGCATGAATAAAGAAATGGGTAGAACTGGAATCAACAAGATAGAGATATATTTGCCACAGTGTGACTGCAAGTCAACAATATGACGACAAGACCTCCTGATGTCACCAAAGACCATATTAGCTAAAGCAATCAATAACAGAGTCTGATCTTGGAAACAATCTAAGATGGTTGTTGAATTATCTGGATAAGTTATTGTTTTTTTTTGGTGGTGATGGGGTGGTTGTTCAGTGACATATCAACCTCTATGGGTTATTTAATGTCAAAATCTAAATGACATCAGTTCTCAACTTGGTATCTATGCTGACTGTGCACAATTTTATTTTATTTTTGGAGATAATCATGGTTTAGTGATAAAAGTCTTACTAGTTAACTCATATCTGGGGAGAGGTGGATTCATACCTTTCCCTAGGGTATTTTCACATAAGTGAATATAACAAACCCAACTGGAATTGGAACTTAGCTCTCTGATTAACAATTCTGAGCCATTATCTATTATACCAAATCCAAGCTTACAACACCTGATATTCCCAAGTGGTCACTAATCTAGGTACTGACCAGGTTTGATGTTGCTTAACTTCAATGATCATACAGGAACCAATATTTTAATGTAATGTGGCTGTAAGCACTACCTGGATAAGATATTGTGAAGGTAAAAACAAAAATAGGAGTTAAAGTTCATCATCTTTCATCATATGGCCTTTTTTTCAGACAAGCAATATGGCATTCATTTCTCCAGGTCAACTGTTGATGTACTGACAATAATTGCAGAAAGAGTCTATTATGCTCTACAGAAAAAAGGTGAAACCCAAGCTGTAGCATTAGACATCTTGAAAGCCTTTAACAGGATTTGGCATACAGGTCTTCTCAAGAAACTAAAAATTCATGTTGTCTTGGGACACATTTTAAAACTGATCCTGCCTTTCCTATCAAATTGTGAAATGTAAGTTATCCTGAACTGTCACTCATCTAGATCCTTTCGTACTAACATGGGTGTCCCCCAGTATTCTGTTTTCCCTCCATTTCATTAATGACCTTCCCAACGAAAACAGTTATCAAATTGGTATCTATCCTGCCTTGATAGTTATGGCTGAGCAGTCTGACAAGTTCAAAATGGCAGCCAAGTCCATCATTAACTGAGACAAAAGATGGCTTGTTAATTTTAACACCTCCTAAACTAAACTTCTCTCCATTAATCATCTGGGAGACCCCTTTCTGCCTTCTATCAGCATGGCTGATGCTATCCTCTAAGAAAGTGATGTGTCTTCTTGGGCTAATGTTCACAGCTGACATGATGTGTAATGACTATATTGAATCCATTGCTAGGTCTGCTGCTAAGAAAGTTGGTTCACTGTGTTGTGCAAGACAATTTTTCTCTCCAGAATCTATTTTACATATCTATAAATCTACCATTCATCTCTGCTTAGAATATTGCCACCACTTATGGTCCAATGACCTTGCTATTTACTTTGAACTCCTTGATAAAATCCAAAGAAGAATCAGCAATATTATTGGTCCTGATCTGGCACCTCAGCTAAAGTCTCTTTCCCACTACGGGAAGGTTGCCTCCTTGTGCCTTTTCTGTAAATACATTCATGGTAATTGTTTGAATGGGGTCTTTGCTATGATAGCGAGACTTTTTGAATTTAAGTGCAATACTAGACTGGTGTTGAGATCTTATCAATTTACAGTTGAAATGTAGCCATAAGTTCTATTCTAACAGTTTTTTTTTTGTACACTTCTCACTTGTGGAACTCCCTTCTGGCTCCATGCTTGCCAGCCACAACTTTAAGGTATCTCAACTCTCAGTTCACAGTTGATGAAATTCTCAATTAATCTCTCTCTCTCTCTCTCTCTATATATATATATATATATTTCATTCAATATCTCCATAAAAAAACAATGCATACCAAATAAAAACTTATTTCATGAACTCTGTTTCAACCTTACTTATTTTTGTATGTACCACAGTGTATGAGGAACATTACAGTTTGAAAATAGAGACCTTTTGGTGATTTTCGCAAAATTTTGGTCATTTTTTTTTCACTGATGGCAATTTGGACTTCCTCAAATTTTGTAACATGCACTCTGCAGAGTTTATTAAAATCTTGGTAACATGTTAGTTGAAAAGTTAACATTCTAAGCTTCATTTTTGTATATTTTATAATTTTTAATTTTAATAAGAAGTTTGTAAACAAATCAAATGAAAAGTTTGATCATAAAATTCAAATGCTTCTTATAACAGTAAAAACACATAAAATATATCATTAAAATGCTCATTTAATAATCCATACTAACTAAATGAAAATCAAATATGAAACAATGACTAAATTTTCCACATGTGCAATTATATGTAGCCATGTGCAAATCTTCAACTCCACGTGACAGTCAATACATAGCGACAACATGGACATCTAAGAATTGACCAGAATGTTTCCTATGGACAAAATTTTCAAGGAAATCAGTAAGAACATTAAAAGTTTCCAAATAACAAACTTTATTGATTAATTTTATGTCTGGGTTGTTTATTTTTATATGCATAATGTGAGAGGAACATTACAGTTTAAAAATCAAGACAATTTAGTGATATCATACCGTTTACGTAGTAATTGGAACTTGCAGTTGTCAGAACAACATCAACCTTTTGATTAAATTGTGACAGATGAAATATTTTTAATTTAATGACTTCGGTTACAGATTTAGTGGTTGAATACCACTTCATGATATGGTGAGTTTCTTGTTGTTTTCTTATGTTCATTAGTGGGTATTGCTTGGCATGTGTTAAGCTTCTCTCTCATTGTACATGTTGAGTCAGGACCATACTTGTTCGGCATCTGCCTCGTATACATTCTAATTGGTTGATTTTAGGTCATTTTAACCATGATAAATCGAAAGAGCACACCTGGAAATGGCTAGATACAAAATTTGGTGTTTCTAGTGTAAGAAGTATTCATTTTATGACACAATTCAAGCAAGTCTACTATTCAGTCTCAAATCAGCCTTTCAAGTACCTTGTAACAAAGGGTAAAAAAGCATTTTTTTTTTTTAAATTTTAAAGTGGAATAATCCAGAAGATATCCATTCTACCATTCCCACTCAGAAAAAAAAAAAAGACTTGTTATTGGTATAGTCATAATGTGATATTTGAAATTTAGGATGAATGTGGGTCTTATTTCCAGTTTTATGAAAGATCATTATGAGCCATTTTGCACATTGTTGAAGGTTTGATTTATAAAATTTGCATTTTCAGTTTATTAAGAAATATGCAGTGATACCATCTGTAATTTTATTATTAATTTCTTTATGTACCTAACAAGCTAGTATAATTTTAACTGTTGTTCTTAATTGCTTTTTAAAATATAGGAGTCCAAATATGGTATTTTGTTCTGATTCATAATAGACAAAAAAAAATAGCCGTCATGTGTAAAAATAAAGAAAAATCTACCAAAATTAAATGGTTTGAGATATTTTGATGAAATAAAAACTGCTAAGTTTCTTTAATTATGTAGATTAAGAAGATGCAATCAGATAACACCTACCACTTGTCTGAATTTTTATCTGTGATACCTATTTTAATCTGCAAAAATTGAAATGCAATGTCAATCACTATCTACTGTCCTCCTGATTATTCTTTTCTCTTCCCACTCATTGTTAATGTTTCTGTTCCTAATTCTTCCACACCCAGTAAACCCTTGTGTCTTAATGGCTTTACTGCCTTGCTTGGGGTGACACATTAAAAAAAGTATTAACAACTTATTTGAAAATCTCAGAGAAAAGCACAAAGTATTGATCTATTGAAACAAAATCAATAGTAAAATCCAAACAATAACTGTGTATTATCTCTTGCAGTAAGACAAAGTCAGAGTATTTTCATTCAAGTCAGTTGAAGTACTGAAAATGCTGTTGTGAAAGGCAATTAGAGAATATAAGTATTGATACATCATCTTTACATTTTAAAATGCAGTACTAGATTGGCAACTAGGTCTCATCATTTTAAAATTGAAATTGCCAGATGTAACCATAAGTTCTAACACTTTCATCTATCACACTTCTCATTTATGGAGCTCTCTATCACTCTCTTGCTTTCCAGTCAACTTTGATCTTTTAATATTAAATACAATGTCAATCATTACATGTTTTCTTAATTTCTGTTCTTTTATTGCACTCACTCCTTAATGTTTTTTCCTTTTCTTATATTCTTTCACACTCAGTAACCCCTTGTGGTTTTATTGCCTTTCTTAAAAAAATGAGTTGAAATTGAGTGTCAACACCTGAGAAAAAGAAAGGAAGGAAAAAATGAACATAAAAATCAATTAATCATGTCAGGTAATATTACAGATGAACATCCTATTATTGTCTGTGGTTTTGTTTGGGATGATTTCCATGCCTGCTCTCCCAGACTATGTTCCCTAAGTTGAATCTTTGTTTCTAATAGATATGAACATCTCATGTCCACATGATAGTCAGTTATAACATCTCTATGATCTTTGGATTGTCTGCTCTGAGCTTGTGACCAATGATTGAGCTCTACATGTACTCATGTCTGTAAGACCATGTCTTTCGAATCCTAAATTAATTCCACAATCTCCGATATACGACTTATTTGATCGGCTGAGTGAGTTATTTGAATATAGTAAATAGGCAGATTCTTTCAGCCTTCTTATTTACCAATGTTTCTCCCTAATATTTTTACATCCTGAAACTTTGATATTACTCCACTTTTATGCTAATTAATAATGGCTGGCAGCACAATTTTGACAACTAAGGAAGTGGGGTAGCTAATGCCTGTTGCAGGCACATTTACACGTGGTTTACACAGCAACTATGTTGAGGTGACCGTAATTATAGTTTGTAGGAAAATTACACATGGTGTAATCAATAGTTGAATAAAGTCAATATACTAAAACCCTCACTCAAGATGACTTGGGACTTTTGTTCTAGCAAAACGATAATGGTTTTCAAATTGTTCCTGCCTAATTTCACTTACAAGGAACTGGATCAATGTGGTATGATTTTCAGACACTTCCCAACTGTACTGGGATTGTCCCCTTGGGCTGATATTATCAAGGTCTCACTTCCTTGACAAATTGACCATGTTGAGATTTGAATGTAGGTCTCATAGTCAGGGCATGAAAACTCTACCACATATTGATTCAAGACTTGTAAGTGAAATTAGATTAGACATAACTGAGCATACTGGCCTTGTTTTAACCACTTGAACACACTGATATATTATAGAAATTAGTTTGATGCAACTCCAGGTACACGTTGAAACACAACTGCAATTGGGTAGCAACTTTACATGTTTTTGTTATAATATATATATATATATATATATATATATATAACAGAAAAATACTTTGATTAATAATCATACACATAAGTTATATTCATGTCTATATCATTTATCAAAACAGATACATAGAATTAAATAAGTGCAGTTCCAAGTCAACCAATCAAAATCACTTTCATAATGTTCAAATGTACACTGCGACATGAAGGTGTAATATACAAAATGTTACATATAGATTAACCAAATAGCATTACTTATATTAAGACTGACAGTGAGGCATTTGCTGTGGAGCTAAATGAAGCCAATTTTGATAATCCTATAAATTAGTCTTCATTGAATATTTCATGTGACGCATGATGTATAGGTTTTCTAGAGAAGTGAAAAGAAGAGATATTTTCATATCAAACTTTGAATATACAGAGTCATCTTTATCTCACTCTACTCTTCCAGTAGACAGCTGATAGTTGGTTGATCTTTCTTATGTCAGCTCATAAAGAAGAAAAGTTTCTGGTCAACCAATCAATATTTTTGATGGTCAGTTGTACAATAAAAGAAATTCCATCCATTTGACAGTTAAAGAGTGTCTGTTATAGAATGAGGAATATCAAGCTAGTCTCACAGACTATTCCCCAGTATAATGAGTTTGATCCTTGCTAGACTTGTGCCAGATTAAGATAAGCTCACAAAAACATCTATTTTATCAAACCTGGATGGTTGACATGAGAGAAACAATTAGTTATGACCTCGGAAGTTTAAGTTCCAACCTGATGTCTGTATTATTCCAAAGATGTTTTTCTGAGTTTTCTGTTCCAAACAAGGAACCTTTAACAAATACAGACTAACTAGTAATAACCATGAAAATTTCATGGTTTTCCTATTTGAATTTTCTTATTAATCATAATTCTTAAGTTAATGATTTAATAAGCTTCTTGCAAGTTCGACTAGTCCTGGGTATGATGATAAACTACATCTGGCAGCAACACCTCTGATCAGGAGATTGGAGGTTTTGAGGAGTGCGGAACCATCACTTAATTGCTGCTGTTCCCAGGTCCTCCCTGACCCGGGATAGTAGCACCTGTTAGGGTCCCAGTTATGGGTAAATAGTGAACCCCCAAACAAAAACAAAACATTATGAAAGCATAAAAATACATTTTCATAGCAAAATGACCAATATCTACTTATAGCAATACATTTTATCTGGAGCTGAAAACATACATTTGTATCCAAAATATTTAGATATCAGCATTAAATAACCCATAGAGGTGGATATGTCTCTAAACAAAATCAACTGAAACAAACGTGTTCCACAATTATAAAATACCCATGGAAATTCCAACATTGCATTATTAAATATTTGAGCTTAACAAATTTAACAAAATATTGTACTAACAATTACAAATATGAATGCAGGTCATTATTTAAATTATTAAGAGGGTACAAATGAAAAGATTGAAAATTGTCAATGGTTTTCATTTCACTGAAACAGACATTAAACACACAAGACTCTTCTCTTTCTTTTCACTTCTTTTCCTTAAAACTAAACAGCTTATATATTTTTGTCTGTTTTCTGGGCAGGGAACTGGCAAGATTTTACAAATCTATCATTACAATCAAACAGAAATGGTCCATTGTTTATTTGAGGCAATGGCAGAGGATAACATAAGTGCTAATGAAGGAAAAAGTAGAATTATCATGTTCAAGTTTGTGAACTTCCTCTTGATTTTAATTATTATTTTCCAGTGTATGGTACTATCAAAGTGTGTTATCCTCTAAGTCACCAGGTTATCAAAAAAGTCAGACAAATTTATTGACCTGTATCACGTCACATACATGAACTTTACTAACTTTTTCCTAACCTGATGAATATTCATGAGAATCCCTATATATATGTATATATATATATATATATATATATATATATATATATACACACACACACACACACACACAGACTTGTAAAATATAAAATACTGCTGAGATACAAATATCTTTTGACTAATATCTGCTAATCACTTTTAAACATTGTAACTAAAACTGCATGTCATGTTGCTGGTGAAACTGTTTAACTGGTGGGAAAAAAAAATTGAAAGATCTATCACTTTGGGAAAGGCATGAAACCAAAAATACTCACTAATACAAAAAAAAAAAAAAATGAATCTTACCAATCAGGATAACTCAGCTTAATCTTTGCAGAAGTTATAAAATAGAAAATTGGAATTGGAATGACTTTAAAGTGTCACAGTCTTTAAATAATTTCATTGTAAAAGATGCTGGTGTGTGTGGGGAATGGTCAGTTCCTTGAACTGCACCAGAAAATAGCCAAATCCTTTTTCCTTGCTTTATCTTTAAAAGAATCAGGTTATAAATGAAGTACTGCTGTTGATATGTAGAAAAGCAGCTGCCCTATCCTCACTTTCCAGCCTTGACATTTCAAACTCTTTTATGTGACTTTGTGTGGAATGACTTGTATTTCTCCCTACAACCCAGTTTTCACACAGTCACTACACTATTGCTAATTCCATGACAAATGCTCAGTCTAACTCCATTCTTTAGCCCCACCAACTCAGACCTTTACAGCTAAGACCCACCTTGTTATGTTCAAAGAGTTGAATCACCATCATTCCCTCCATATTCCATTGGCAAGAACAAAATTCCACCCAGACAGCTTCTTCCCCAAAACTGCTACATTGTTGAATTGACTCCCACAGGGATGCTTCCCCAAACACTCTCTGTGTTTACCTGTTACTATTAGGGGCAAAATGCTCTTGAGAGATTTGTGGTCTCAAAAATTAGACTGGGATGATGTTGTGTCAGAAGAATTTCAGACCTTATGGCTTGCCTTATCGCGTGATCTTGCCAAGCTGGATTCATTGCAATTCCCTAGATTTGTAATCAGTGAAGACGGCCCTGCCGATCTTTATATATTTTGTGATGCCTCTAAAAGGGCTTATGGCTTTGCAGTTTATAGTGTACAGAATGGCGAGTCCCACCTGTTATTTTCAAAAGCTAAGGTGGCTCCTATGAAGCCTAAAAGCTTACCCACGCTTGAATTATTGGCTGTGTTTTTGGCCATCAAGTGTTTACTGCCTCTGTTGAAAGTTTACTCCCGAATCAAGATCGAAGATGTAGATATATCAGTGGTCATTGTGTTGTCATGGCTTTTGTCTGACAACATTAAAACCAAGAACCAGTTTGTGAGAAACAGACTAAAGGACATCCAACAAATGATTGAGGAACTGAAAGAAAAGAAATCTTTATCTGTAAAATTCAGATATGTTCCTACTGACCAGAACCCTGCCGACTTGCTCAGAAGGGGAGTAACCATTGAAAAGTTTCAACAGAATCTAAGCCGTTGGAATTTACGACTTGAATGGCTCAGCAAAAATCCCATAGAATGGCCATTGTGAACTTCAGTGTCTAAGTTCAAAAAATAAATCCATTTTACAGTCTACGTAATTAAATTACACTGTAGCTAATGTTGAACCTCAACCGGTGATACCCTTTGATAAATACTCGGATTTTAATAGATTGATTAATGTTACTACCAATATATTTAAAGTCCGAAATAAACTAAAACATGTGGATCTGGATCCTAGTAGTTGTGCTAAAATTTATTTACTTAAGGTAATGCAGCAGCAAAGCTTTCCTACAGAACTTGCTTACCTCCACTCTCCTCAAGGTAAAAAAGTACCTGAATTATTAAAAAATTTAAACTTATTCATAGATGAAAGGGGGTTAATCAGGACTAAGGGCAGAATAAGTAAAGTCACTACTTATGATTATGAAGTTATCAATCCTGTCTTATTGGCTAAGGATCATGATTTGACTGAACTTATGATTGTGGAATATCACAAATGATGTAAACATCGAGGAATTCAGTCAACCTTAAACAAAATCCACCTTTTAGGGTTTTGGATACACAGGGCGAGACAAGCCGTCAAAAAAGTAATTTCTAAGTGTGTCTTGTGCCAAAAATTTAATAACCTTGCTTTCAAGTATCCTAAGGTTACCAATCTTCCTAAACACCAAGTGAATCTCATTAAACCATTTTTACATACTGGGATTGACTATACTGGACATGTTTGGGTAAAGGGTGACAAAGGTGTTAGTAAAATGTACATGCTTATATTTACTTACCTCAATATTAGAGCTGTACACATAGAGTTGGTTAAAAACATGAGCACTCATTCATTTATTCTGGCTCTGATTAGATTTACTAATATATATGGAATCCCATCTCATATTTACAGCGATAATGCCAGATCCTTTATAGCTGGTTGTAATCTTATAGAGGAAGTTTTTGCCTCCTCTGAATTCAATGAACACTTCCAAGTGTATAATATTAAGCACATCAGAATACCTCTATAGCTGCTTGGGTTGGGAGTACATGGGAACGTATGATCTGGACTATTAAATCATGTTTATATAAAACAATTGGGCAATCCATAACGCCTTTAGATATATACACAGGGAGACAAATATGTGCTTTCTTACTAAAGCAAATATACATGCATCTCTCTCTCTCTCTCATATATATATATATATATATATATATGTGTGTGTGTGTGTGTGTGAGAGAGAGAGAGACAAAGAAAAGACAAAAAAAAACTTTTCTTTACCAACGTTTTGATCCTTATCAAGGTAAGTGTGGGGGATTTTATTTCATAACTTGTAATTATACACAGAAGTAACAGAAAAATATTAAGTTTTTAAATTTAAATTTGAAAATGCTCTAAAATATTCATAATAGTTTGTGTGTGTGCATGTGTGTATATATATATATATATATATATATATATATATATATATATATATATATATATATATGAAATACAAATATATCTGTATATATAATCTTTTAAAGATAATTTATTTCATATATCAGATGCAAGAACTTGAGATCATTAAAGACATGTCAGTTGCTTACTTTGTTAATTGGAGCTTCCACGAGCACTGACTGCATTTTAGATAAGGACTCTCGTCGGCGATTAAATCCATGCACAGCACCTAAAAAAAGAAAGAATAGGAAAGTAAAAATGAAAGAGACAAGACTAAATGAAATCAGACATGAGAAAATAATGAAGATGTTTGCCAGAAAAAGAACAGAGGTCTCAGCTGCATTTGCTTAAGGCAAAAGAAAAGCAAAACAAAGGAGAATTATATATACGCACATAAGCCTTCAATACAAATAACAATTACGGTAGGTAAGAAACCATGTTATATAAGTAAAAAGACATAATTATCAAAAACATTCCCTATCTTATACATTTCTGTAAACCAACAATTTCTCTATTTTGGGAACCTATCACAGCTAGCATGATGAGAAAGGGTTCCAAGACTGTGAGCCATGATCATGACTTCGATAAGAGTGTTTTTGGAGTCATGTCAATAACCTTGTGGATGAAATATTAGTGAGTGATAATTACAAAAAAGAAAAAGAAAAAAAGATTCAAGCTTGGTATCTTACCAACAAAATAATTTCATCTGTCAGGCGGTATGAGCCACAGAAGTACTACCAAAAATACACATGCAAAAACAAACAGAAATCTCTGATCTGAAGCTGATTTTCTTCTCTCAACCTAAGAAAGAATTGCTATATGAATTAAGCTGCAGCCTTGAGATAAACTGAAGTGCCAAAATATTTGAGACACTGGATGCTTCTTCCCTCCTCTACCACTCATTTTATAAAAAATGAACCCAATTGGATGATACATGTTATAATAGGTAAATCGGTAGTGTAGCTGTGAGTCTTTGTTTTAACAGGTAACATATTGTATTTTCTTGTGTATAATAGGAGAAATTTTGGATAAAAATTGGAGGCAAAAAGGGGGAGTCATATTATACACATGTACATGTTTTCAGAAATTTTGGCTCAGCTTAAAAATCCTCTTATTTCAAACAGCAAGATCGTGAATACACTCACAACAAATAACAAAAACCTGTTAATAATAGTTGTTTACAAAAGGCTTTATTAATATGTCCCAGTTATATTTTTTGCCCACAAGATAAAGTTTCTTTATATTTTGATTTTCTTGTATTTCTTATAAAGTTTTTTCTTCATTCTTAATGAAAGAATACTTTTTTTGTTTTCATAGTTTATTAATACAGTGGAACCTCAGTTCACAAATTTAATTCGTTCCTGAAGGCCGTTTGTAACCCAAAATGTTCATAAACCGAAACTATTTTTCCAATCAATGTAAAGAAAAAAAGTCACAGTACAATAAAATTGAAAAAGGAAAGCACGGCACAGCACATGAATGTATACAACATAGCAGTCGACTCAAAAATTAATCCATTCAGATTAACTTGGTTTGGTTACATTGTTTGAGAACTGAAATTTTGTTTGATAACTGACATGTGACACAGTCAAGAACTGATGTTCCTCTGTATGTAGAAATACAAGAAAGTCATATCAAAGAGAAAAATATGATAGATTAATTAACACCTTAAAATGTATTACTGAAATATATCAAGTTAGCACTGCACATTGAAAATAAGTTTTGAAATGGAAATTAAGCATCTGGTTCATTTCTAATCATTAATATCATGAAAAATTAAATATTTTAGTGAAATATATATATATGTGAGATTTTAATGGATAATATAATACAGTTAGTTATGTGCCATGTGTGATACACACTGAGGTGATCATGTATCTTTCGATACATGACTGATGAGGCAGATTTTTTCCTGCGGTAGGTAACCATTTCTTTCTGTGGTAGACCAGTTGCCATCCAAAGCTATAGAACCTGGTCTGCCCTGCTATTTATCCATAGCTAGAGGGATAAGAAGAGGATTGATACCTTCCCCAAAGGTATTAACATGTAAGTTAATGTAATGGACTCGAGTGGAATTCGAACTCGGCTCTCCAATTCTTCAATCCAAGCTGATATCCATTAGATGGGGATTAACTGTACTATGGGGTCATATTATACAGACAAAAAATTAAGGTACATAGATAATGTTGCATACTATTTGCATCTCAATATGCTCACTGTGCGACCGAGAGGTGAAGGCTTGTTCTAGAAAGATAACACACACCTGGAAACCCTCATGTACCAGTGATATAAAACTGGTTTGAGGAACTCAGCAGAATTCCAGGTACTCCATTGCCCCCTGTACCGTTATAGAGTTAACCCTCATTGAGCACATATGGAACATGTTACAAATGTTCCCTGGAGTTATGTCCAATAGAGACGACTCAGCTATGAACAACACTGGATCATTCTACACTGGGCAATTTCTGTTATTCAGGCAATTATAGGAGCTATATATTATCAAGTAGCTGTCTAATGTTTAATAATACAGCTTACAAGTCTGAAATTGTGAGAAGATTTGTTAGGCATGCTTGTCAGTTAGAATGACATATGTAACAAAAATAACTATTTAAATGCATATATAATTATAGTGTCTAAAATTTGCTACATTTATAGGGGAAGAATGTGTAATATCAGGGATAGAGCATTTGCAGATATAAATAGTGTGAACATAGATATCAAAACTGCTGACATTTTGTTGTGGTAAACCCTCCTACAGTAGAATGAACTCTCCCTCCTCTCATAAATACTGTGAGAGTCGGTTGGGGACTGTAGACGCAGTGTTAACTTACCGTTTGGATGTACACCGCTATCTGCTTATTACTAACACTCTTGCTTTGTATATATCTGTTATTTCAATACACTTGTTCAACCTACCTTTGTCTTCCATGTCTTTCTTTCTGGCCCCAAAACAGGCTATCACACATTTCTATGTACATACTTTATATCTCTTTGTGTGTGTGGAGATAATGGGACAAGATGAAACACCTTTTTAAGGTTTTTTTGAGTATAAGAGTGGCAATAAGTTATCTTATCAGATATGACAATGAGAGACCAGAAAGAAATATATATATATATATATATGTCCAAGTAAAATGAGAACAAATGGAGTATAATTCCACTGTACATAACATTTAACTTGAAAGAGAGCTCAATACATAGTAGAGCTAAATATTAGTTATTTTAGGATATTAAATGGTGAGACGGAGAAGTACTAGGAAGAGGAAAAAAGTCAAACAACTATGTCCTGACCCCAAAAAGAGGAGGTATTGAACAAAATTTCATGTGAAAATTAGCTCAGTGGGAGGTGTTGGAATGTCCCACATTCCCTATCGCCTATGTTGACTGTCTATATCAGTAGATATATATAGGAAGTACAGGATATACCTGGTGGACTTGCTTGGGCAATTAGTTGGAGATTCATCTCCAGCTGTGCTGGTCAAACTCTCTGCTTTCGCTACACAATTACAATTATGTTTTGACACCATAAATGTGTCTCTTCAGGCAATGTCATACTACTGGTGAGTGCTTACTTGCCAGTAGTTTAACATTGCCTGAATAGACACATTTATGGAGTCGAAACATTATTGTAATTGTGTAGCAATTTTTGATATATATATATATATATATATATATATATATATATATATATATATATATATATATATACACACACACACACAGAGGGTGCAGCACAAATGGTGTTACAAAATTTCAAATAAATTCTACTTCTAAATTTTTGGTCATTACATTGTTGTTTTCGGATTGATACAAGGCCAACAACATATACTATTTAATTTTTTCAAAGTTTTTTTAGTATTTACTGGCAACAATGTCTATAGATATTAAAAGAAAGTATAATTGAGTAAATGGAGTGATTCCATCTAAGATTTTTAAGTCTGGAAAACAACTTAGAATCAAAAGGTCAATTGATCAATACATGATTTCCTCCATCAAAGATAAATTGAGAACAGGATGTACTTGCACCTCCAGACTGTCAAAATTCAAATAGGTGCATGGAAAAATCAGGCATAATCCAAAAAGGTCAATAAGAAAATTAGGTAATGAAACTGGAACATCAGACTGAACCATGTGGAGGCTATGTTGAAATGATCTAGGGATGACATCCTACATGATAATGAAGACAGTTTCTTTCAGTGGCCACAATGAAAAAAGAGGCTTCAAAAGGAGCAAGCAGTTGCTGAAATGGAATTGTGATGGTACACTGCAAAACATCATCTTCACTGATGATAAACTGTTCAATGTTGAATGGACTTTGAATCATCAAAATGATCGTGTTCTTTCAACAAGTTGTCAATCAGTTGCTGCCACTTCAGGAAAATGCCTTAGAACACAGAAAGCAGCACCAATTATGGTTTGGGCAGCCATTTCAGAAAGAGGATAGTCTCCTTTTGTTTTTGTGTAAACATCAACAAGGAAGTGTACATAGAAGACATCTTGAAAGGTGCACTCAAGCTGTGGTGCAATGTCACTTATGGTGATGGACATTGGCTACTTCAACGAGAGGGAGAAACGAGCCAAACTGCTCATCTAACACAGGAGTGGTGCAAAGACAATTGCCCTGGCTTCATGACCAAGTATGAATGGCCTTCCTCATCACCAGATACCAATGCTCTTGACTTGTTTGTGGGCAGTTCTTGAGAGTCAGGCCTGTTCTACTCTGCACCACAATATTGAAGCTCTGAAGGCAGAATTGAAGAGAGTATAGGGCAAAATATCTATGGAAACTGTGAATGATGCCATCAATGACTTTCTAGAAAGATTTTGGCTTGTGGTGAAGGCTAAAGGGAACCATATTGAATAGGTTTTTCTCATGGTTCTTTAGCAGATTAATACTTACTTTATGTTAAAATTTTAGGCTGATATAAATTTTTCAGGAGTTATGAGCTTTTTCTTTTAATAGTATTTATGCCACACCCTGTGTATATTAGAGCCACTGGTGTCTGTTGAATTTTAAATCAAGCTACACTGAGTAGATCTGTTTGTTTTTTTTCTGTTAGCTAGTATACCACATTGTGCTACTCTTGTTTTTGTAATGATTGATGATATTATGTATGTTCCTAATCTTAAGTTTATTAATGAGAATTATGAGATTAGCACCTTCTCAATGCATAGTCTTCTCAGTGAATCTTTTTCTCTCTTGATTGGACTGGCATTTATAAAGTTGAAATTGTGGTAGGTTGTATTACAGTGAATAATTAGTGCATTTAAAATGCTGTTATGGGCATATCTCTGATGTTCATACAGTCTATTTTTTAGGTTTCTGGATATTTAACACCATTGGGTATTTTGTACAATCTACTTTATAAATTCCTGCCCCTGTCCTGTTGTTGTTGTTATGTCATTTGATGCTAACTATATCTCTTATTGTTTTGGAGGTGGGGTTGAAGGTTTTTTTCGGTTACGGTTGAATAAGTTATTTCTGATGGTGACCATTATGGAATTGGTAGGCAGGATTATGTGCTTATTTTTGTTATAATTATTGGGATTAATATCATTCGTGGACTTTTGTATTTTTCTCCTCTGAATGTTGTAGGCTTCATGTTCGTGTTGTTAAAAAGCTTTTACTTTGTCCCATTATCTCCATTTTTGTTTTGGATACTATTCTACTTCCTATTAACACACACTATATATATATATATATATATATATATATATATATATATATATATATTGTGTATTTAGACAGCAAAGCCTCTTTTAGGCATGCCTGATTAAATAAATTAGAGACATTATGTCTGCTTATTTTTAATACCCACAGATAACCTTCCGTGTATTGCAATTTTATTGTTAATAAAATCCATTCATACTCATGGATAACCTACCGTATTGCAATTAAATGATGTGGGAAATGTGCTATAACTATGAAGACGATCTCAGGAGATTGAAAGTACTTGGGAAATGGAAAATAAAAACGATTTTCATAGTTATAGCACATTTCTCACATCATTTAATTGCAATACACGGTAGGTTATCCATGAGTATGAACGGATTTTATTAAAAAATAAGCAGACATAATGTCTGTAATTTATTTAATCAGACTATATATATATATATATATTATATATAAAATACAGGGTATTCAGACTAAATTTCTTTTTAAAGTGAAACAAAGTGAATATCTAAGCCAAAAATTAATTTATTGGAAAAATAGAAATGTGGCATACAGGTTATGATAATCAAAAGACAATTCACTCATAGAAACCAGCCTCACCATCTATCATGGCCTAAATCCAACTCTGGAATCTGGCACATGCAGCCTTCACAGTGTCCCTGGAGAGAGAGCCTCAAATGCCTCCTTAATTCTGTTGATCAGCTAGGCTTTGGTGTCACAGGTAGTGCAGTTAATGTCTTTTTTCAACTGTACCCCACACATAATGATCCATTAGATTATAATCATGGGAGTTAGGGGGCCAGATGTTGAGGCTGGTGAAATCATAAAAATTATCTGACAAAAACTTCTGACCTTTCCTGGAGGTGTGGCAGGGAGCTGAATCTTGCTGCTACACATATGGTCTTCCAGCAGCTAGGCTCTCCAACCAATGATTGACCACAGTCTTCAGCAACTCCACATAGCCATCCAAATTGAGCCTGAGGCGCTGTTCAAAGCTGTGAGGTGGCATGTCACACCCAAAAACCATCACAATTTGGGAAAACTTAATCTTCATGACATGAGGAATGTCATATGGATTGTAGGCAAACCATCTGCTGTTCTGGGTATTATGCAGCTGATTCTGACAAAAATTATTTTCATGAGAGAAGAACCAGATTGTCCCTGGTTCAACAGGATGTTGCACCTTGTTTAGGAGTTCCTTTGCTTTTGTCAGACAGTTTTTTCAAACCTTTTCTGTAGAACTTGTAACACCCATTTCTTGTGCCAAAACCTGCATTCCCTTGCCTGGGCCTTCCGTCACTTTCTTCTACAGTTGTTGGATGAATTTTGATGTATGGAGGCAATCAGAACATCTGCTGTGTTCTTTAACATAAGCCATGGCCTCACAGTCTCCATTGCAGCTCTCCATTTCACATCTTATTATGGTCACAGTGTTCAAAGAGCATTGAGCAGCTGTCATGATTGCAGCTTTCTAATGCTTGGCATGAATCATGATAATGCAGGTTAACCTTTTCTAATATTCAGGCAGCTTCCACTCATCCATGTCAGTTAACTTTGACATCTCTGAAACTGTAGTGATTAGGTTTCACACTGCAATTTATGGTTTACAGATATTCCAAAGCAATAAACTGTCAAATTTAGCCCAAACACCATATATATCTCCCAGCTAGAGGCAATTGGATGTCAAGCCACACTAATAAGCTGTCATACAGTCTGTGGATGACAATATATATGCTCCTGAAAAATCATTTTGGTTGAGCTCTCAGGGGAGAAAATGTGAGTTTGTAAATGGTGACTCCTACTGCTACTAATGCAATACTCAATAAAATGAAACAGGTTCTCTCAGTCACTGGCATGTTTATCTAGAAATATGCTGAAATTCACCTTCATCCCTGTCTTGTCCCAATGACTTAGGGGTAGATTCTCCGACTGATGCCAATTCAGCTGGGTTTCGACCCTAGCTAGAGGCAAGTGAACATCTAGCCACAGTGATGAGCAAAACAATCTGTGGATGACTATATATATATATATATATATATACATGCACACACACTTATATATATAAAACAATACAAAATAGAAACGTAAAAAACACCGACATAATAATATCATTATATAAATAGTGTACATGGGTACTTGTAATTTTAATTCACAAAATATTACAATAATTTACGAGGATACAACATTGACAATTTAATGCATAATATGGTACATCTTTAAAAAAAAAAAAAAATTACATATAGATGGCTGTACTACAGGCTCACATTATACTCAAGGCTGTAATCTATTTCCTGTTTTTAGTTTCATAAACATGGAGTATAATTAGACACAAGAAAATATAGTAAGTCCTCCACACAGAAGCTTATATAACAATGTGGTAGAGTATGATTGGATAATTTGATAGATGTTTCACTTATGCAAATTATAAGTCACTGGCTTGAGCTACTAGACATAACCTTAAATACACAATTTTGGAGAGGACATTAACAATATCTACTTACCATTGGCCAACTGACTACCATTAAAATCTGTGTCTCGCAAATGGTTCAAGAATAACCCATGGTTATTTTTAACTGACACATAATACATCACTTTTCTGCAAAAGAAAAAAAAAATGAGCACATTTCATTGATTACTCATTTATAGACGCACATTGTTATGATATAAAACCCAAATCAATTAACAGCAAAAGACAATGATTATTTTTATATTTTGATCCACTTCAATTTCCTTGGCTAGTTTTATTTAATAAAGAAAATCATTATTCTGGCAGTGAAACTAAAATCTGAAAAAATAATAACAAAAGTTCATTTTAGCTTTTCAATCAGATTTGTTATCAATACTTGGTTGAAATTCCTTGTCCACTAGCCAAAAATTAATTTTTCTCCTTTATTTCTCAATGACCTTTTATAATTGAATTATTTGGGTTTTTCAGTATTTTTCTCAGACAAATATCCCATTGGGGTTTTCATTCCTTGATTTCATTATTTTGTTACATTTAGGCAATAAGTCTAGATTTTAACCATTTTTTAACTAGAAATTTCTAATTTGAAATGTCAGATTCTCTTGGGGCATTATCATGATTATTATTAATAATGCTACTTTTTATTATTCTAGAGTAATTTCATATCAAAGTTGATGCAAGCCTTTAAAATCAAATTCTTTTTTAAATACAAAGTAAATAAAAACACACACTCACAACTCTCTAAAATATTTTTGTCTATGTCATGTAGAACATAAAAATGATATTTGCCAAATTTTTTTATCATTTCACTCCAAGTAAGGCAATAAAGCCACTATGATGCAAAGATTTACTGAAGGTGAAATAATGAGAAAAAGAAAAAAACACTATTAAGGAGAGAATACAATAAAAGTACAGGAATTAAGAAGAGAGAACATAACGATTGACATTACATTCAAATTTTTCAAGATCAAAGTTGATTGGAAAGCAAGAAGATAATAAAGGATTCCACAAGCAAAAAGGTATAAGAGAAGAAACAGCATAGAACTTATGGTTACAGCTATCAATTTCAACTGTAAAATGTTGAAACCTACATGCCAATCTTGGACTGTGCTTAAATTCATAACTTGAGGATTTTATAATTCTACCAAAATTTTTACTATTTCAAAACTTCTAAGTTAGTTTTATAGAGAATACCAATCAAATACCATCTTCCAGTAATAACAGTTTTTATGACCATATTTTCTGGCTTTCTGAAGAATTTTAAATCCTAAGACACTTGATTTTGGTTTCCAACTTTTAAATAGTCACAAAACTGAAACATGCACACATGAAATGTAATGTGCATATATGTATATATAGGAAAACAATATAAAATTTTACTACATCAGAACAAAAAAAAAAAAAGAAATTAAATGAAATTGGCTTGACTATATGACCAAACACACACACACACAAAAAAAAAAAATTACATTAAAAATTTCAGCATTCCCTCCAATTAATGTGCGTTTACATCAAAGCAAACATTAGTCTGATGAAGTCCTAAAGGGCAAAATGTGTCATATGAAAAGTTTTTCCCACTTATATATAATGTTTGTGTGCATGTGTATGTATGTATGTATATATATATATATATATATAATAAAAAGGCTTAAACACTAATATATATATATATATATATAAAATTAAAAGGCTTAAACACTAATATTCCATGGTCATTGAGTTCTACCTGGATTCTATCCTCTTGGAATTTTTTATTCAAAAAATATATATGTATGTGTATGCATCTATATTTTATATTTATATATTTTGCATATGTATGTGTATATTTACCACTAATATTATATATATATATATATATATATATATATATATATATATATATATATATATAAAAAATAATAATATCAAATCTGTAAGTAGAAAGGATAATCCAAGTAGGCGTTTTTAACATAAAATATTAAAAAGATAGATCCATGAAGGGAGCTCAATGTATTATATACAGAGCAATATTATATACATCAAAGGAAAAAACTAAATACATCACAAAAGATCTAATAATAAATTTATTTCAAAAGGTAAGTTTTAAATACCTTTCTCATCTGACCAGAATTTTTATAATCCCAGTCTGATGAGGCAGGTATTAAAAACTTACCTGTCAAAATAAATTTATTATCAGATCTTTCGAGATGTGTTAAGTTTTCCCCTTTTATATATATATATATATATATATATATATATATATATATATATATATATATATAAATTTTAATATATATATATTTTAAATTTAAATAAAAACAGACCACTTTAAGGTTCCATGTAATAAATTATTTCACCACAGCCCTTTTAAAACGACTGCGGATCATCACACTTTACTTCCAAACAAAAAAGTTTTTCTTAAACTAACTCTGGATTTACATTGAGCTCTCTGGATTTTATCCTCCTTAGGTTTACCCATACGGATTACCTAGTTTTTCTTAAACTATATATATATATATATATGTATATGTATAAATTTTAATATATATATATATATATTAGTTATTGAGTTCGCCAAAAAGTTTCTTTAGTTTATTAATTTCATACTTAAATGAATATACTTTTTGGTCAATCCAATATATATCACAGGAGAAAGAAATCTTTAAAATTAAAAAAAAGAATTTGAAAGTTCATCTGAAGGTACAATAGGTCTAAATTACTGAATACATTCTAATGAACACAAGTAAACATGCAACTTTAGCCTTCAGTTCAATAATCCATCTTATTTCATAATAATTCAGAAATTAGTTGTCAACTGGATGATAATTTAGTTCATTTCCCTGTCAATGACATGTGAGACTTTAAAGAAATTTCTATGCAAGAAATCTTCAACTTAAAAATCAGAGGCTTTTTAGCAACTGGAAAACCATACAAACTTTAACACTATTCTAAAATAGAAAAAAGAAAAAAAAATATTGCAGAAATTATTTTTGATATATATATGATGAACACTGTTGAGAGGTCATTGATTGCAACCAGCAACTGTTAAAGGATATTAACAAGAAATCTATTGATGAAATAATGTTGTGTTATCTGAAAGCAAATCATTGCAACTGGATTACCATAATATTTCACTTATGAATAATAAACACCGAGTCAGAATCAATAAAGACATGGCACAATACAGTGCTACTCACTAATGAATATACCCTTTTCTCTTTAAAAAAAAAAAAAAATTATTTTCTTCAAAACCAAATACAGTATGATTTTATTGTTTTAATGGAATATTACACAATCAAAACACCTCAGGTGTGTATATGTATGTATGTATGTATGTTTCTTTAAAGATGACTGACAAGGTACTGCAATTTTTAAAATGTTACTTCCTTGTTATCTATTTAAAATACATTAAGGCTCTCTCATTTAATATGGTATTCGGCATGTTTTTTTCAGCGTACCTCTGTAGAAGGCTCTTTTAGGAGCAACCTATTCTTATCATATATATATATATATATATATATAGTAGTAAGGAAATGAAGGTTTTGGTAATCTGTGTGTAAAATTCCAAAGAGGATGTAATCCAGAGAGCTTAATGTAACACCAGAGCAAATATTATTTAATTAATTAAGAGACAACCTTAAGGCTCCATGACTATAAAATATTTTTCCTGGTTCATCAGGTCACATCTCTCTCTCTCTCTCTCTCTCTATATATATATATATATATATATATATATATATATATATATATATATAATTTTTTGATATATATCAAGAGCAATTTAGGGGAAAGAAGTATGACAAATTGGAAAAAATATTCCTATGATGCATTTTGTCCTTTAGGACTTCATAGGACTAAGTTTATATTAACATTGATGCAGCTATACAAGTGCACAAATGGGAACCACTGGGAATTTTAAATTTAAAAATAATTTTTCTCTCATGTGTTTTGCGTCTATAATCTCGTCAATTTCATTTAGATTCTTTTTGTTTATGTTTGCCAAAATAAGTATAGACCACAATGAAAAAAAGAATGATTTAAAATCTTCATTCTCAAGTACTGTTTGTAGTCTTGAAGACATCATTGCTAGAATGTTTTTTCACTCTGACAGTATGAGTGCGCATTCTTTGAAATCTGCCTTGTTTGGTGGTCATTATTTTTCATCTTTTACTTCAGGGCATTTCACAGTGGCTTAATTCAATTAAAATCTGATGACACCTAAGATCAATCAAGCAATTTTGCCCTTTATTTTTTCAGTAATTGCTTTTTTTCTGCAAATAGCTTTGGATAATTGTCATGCTGAAACACAGCTCATCTTCCAAATTGTTTGAATGAAAGTAACATTATACTTTATTTTTTCAATGATGTTCACCCCTGTACAATGCCCAAGGGTCACTCAAGATAGAGGGCTACAGATTAAGAGGCACAGCTTATGGGGATATGTGTGGGGAAGATAACAGTTAACCCTAGACTTGAACAGGTTAAGATTGTAGCAATCAGGGAGTCTTGAAAGTTGGTTTCACAAGCAATGATTCAGGGGAAGAATTTGCATGACCAGAACTTACATCTCACAAATGGAATACAAAAGGGAATGATGGTGATTTGCTACAATGCATGGTAGTTCATTAGTCCAATGTACATAGTCATGAAGGTTACAACTAGTGGAATTAAGGAATGTAGTTCCTAGATAGGTGAGCACTTGGGAACATCAGGGGCTGTAAGTTTGGATGTGTCGGTAGTGTAATGGATAATGGCTGGGAATTAGAAATCAGAGAGCTGAGTTTCAATTCCAGTCAGGTTTGTTATATTCACTTATGCTCAAATACACATGGGAAAGGTATGAATCCACCTTTTCTTCCCCCAACTATGGGTTAATTAGTAGGACTTGTATCGGTAAATCATTATAATCTCAAAAACAATTCTTACAATCTAAAAATATTTTCTAGTTTTAAATAACCTAGAAAAAAGTTGATAAGCCATAAAAAAACCATGTCAATCAAACTATCATTTCATCATCACCATTTAAACCCGAGTTTTCTTCAGTCATGATTGCACTCTCAATGACACTACATGCTTTGTATATTTGTTGTCTGTAGTTCACTATCAAGCCCAAATGGTACTCATATAAACAATCCATTGCAGACTCCTCCTGGCATACTTTATTTTGACAAGAGTCAGATCAGACCAAAAATGCTTGGCTCATTCTATTGCTCCAGGAAGTACCCGACTTCTGGTATGCTTTATTTTGACAAGAGTCAGGCCAAAAATGGTTAGCTCAATCTATTGCTCCAGGAAGTACCTGACTCCTCCTGGCATGTTTTATTTTGACAAGAGTCAGATCAGACCAAAAATGTTTGGCTCATTCTATTGCTGCCATATATGTGCTGGATCTGCTCTAACCTCACTTTCCAGCTTTGACAGAGTTCAAAATGTTTTACACCATATTCTGGAAGGAGACTTATTCTCCACTCTGCATTCTCTTTTCCCCCAGACACAATATTACTTTATCACTCTTTTCCATGGAAAAAAATCAGTAGAGATTCATTCTTTAATCGTTCCAGTTCATACCTTTACAACTAGCACATACCATGACACATCCAATCACCCCTATTTACTCTGTATTCCAATTGTGAGGATAAAGATCCACCCATTTTTTTTTCAAGAATTGCTACTTCATGGAACACTGTCCCACTTCCCTGAAAACTACAATCTTGCCTATTTACATTGTTTGAACTGTTGCTCTCATCTTTATTGTCATATTTACAATGTTTTGGCCATTGTACACTCTGGCCTTCTCCTGAAGAAGGTTGGAGCATACAATGTCCAAAACATCAAGAATATGACAATGTAGGTATTGAAAATAGTTACAATACCTCATTTCAGAAATATAGACTGATGTGCAATCTTGACCTCTTCAAGTCAAGGGTCAATCATTATCTATCCTCCTAATCCTCATATTCTTCATGATGTGGGTCCAAAGTAAGGACCATGGGAGGAAAACACTGAACACGGATTAGAGCTAAGAAAGATATATTAAACAAAAAGATTACAAAGATAGTGTAAGTGTAAGCGGAGATTACTATGTGCTAGTGTCCAATATTGGTAGTCGTACGCGGCTGGTACTACAGTATTAAAATACTCTATTTCTCTCTCTCTTTCCTTCTCTTCTCCTAGAGTGTTATATTGCATACTTTATATAGTCCTGGAAGAATAGGTAAGTTACGGTCTCACAACACCCCCCCCCCCCTTCCAAGAGTTTTCTTTTTTTTTTCTTTTGAAAAGGAGAAAAAAAAAAAAACATAAAACTGTTAATACTTTTTTCTCTTGGGATTTACATCAAGCGGTTGAGTAAATTTCTTTTTCCTTCCCGAGAATCGCACTTCAGGAGAGACTTGGGGCGTGTTGAGATCGAAGTGATCAAAAATTACGTCGATTGGCTCTTCATAGCTATTTTGTAGTGATTCCTCTGATTCCTTCAAATGGCATTTTCAGAGCTGGTTCCAATGGTGTTTGTGAGTGTTTTTCGGTCCTTGGACAATATAGACCAGTTCGCCAATTCTTTGTTTTATGGTGCCTACTTCCCAGAATGTTATGTTGTTTTTGTAAGCCTTGAAAAAGACTTTATCGCCAGGATTGAAATATTTCTTATGAGGCAATACGGCTTTTTTGAACTTTGCTTGCCATGGAATCAGTTTGTTGAAGACAGACTTGATTTTCCTTGATACACCTGCAGAAACTGTTGTAATGCTCTATCTGTCGGTGTGCCTAGAGCCTTTTTTAAAGCCCCTTTTTAGAGTGTCCATGAACCTTTCGACCTGGCCATTCGACCAAGGGTGGTACTGAGGCGTTGTAATGTGGTCCACTTGATATGACTTGCAGAAGTCTCTAAATTCACTTGATGTGAATTGAGTGCCATTATCTGTAACTACACAATCTACCATGCCAAAACGCGCAAATAGCTCATGTAGAAATCTGATCGTGCAGTTTGTGGTTGGTCTTTTGCATTGTAGGACCTCAGGCCATTTTGAGTGGCTATCCACAACAATGAGGTAGTACATGTTGTCTATAGGCCCTGCAAAATCGACATGAATTCTTTGCCATGGATGGTCTGTGTTTGCATGTCGTGGTTGGAGCTTTTGCTGCAAGCGCACATCCTTTGCATGATTCTATCATGTCTGCTATGTCCTTGTCTGGCCAATAAACATAGCAGTGCATGAGGCTTTTCATACGGTTCTTCCCCGGATGTCCCATGTGAAAATCCCTGAGGATTTTTCTTCGTAGGCTGTTTGGAATCACTATGCAGTCATTGTATAGTAGGACATCATCGCAGAGGGAGAAAACTTCAGGCACATTGGGGTCTTTGTTGCGAATTTTGCTTTTTATAGATTGAATGAATTCATGTTCTCAAGACTCCCTTTTTATGTCAGCCAAAGTAACTGGGAGCTCTCTTATGGTACTCACGATCATGTTTTTGATTTCACAATTTGTCCTTAGAGTAGCAATGATGGAGTCTTCAAAGACTTCTGTATTTTTTTGGAATGAGTCTATCTAACCCTTTGTTGATTTGCTCTAGAGCAGCGAAAGGGACATTCCATTTCTTTTTGAATACCGATTGTGCACCGTCCTTCACCTTGAACTTAGCTTTCATTTTAGTACATTTCCCAAGGCCGCCAGAAAAAAACCTGGGGAAATTTTTGTTTGAGTTCCTTTTGAGATTTACCAAATTGGACGTTGTACTTTGTATCTTGCGACAACATGTACTCATTGGGCAATCCCAAAGATTGAATTTTTCTATCCAATCTGTTCCAAATAAGTTATCTGAAGTTTTCAATACGTAGGCTTTGAGAATTTTGGTAACTCCAATTACTGTTACTGTAAGTATTACCTCGCCTAAAATGTTAATCTTTTTGCCAGTTATGGATTTTGCTGTTTTATCCGTTTTAAATAAGGTCAGCTTGTTTAATTTTCACCAAGTACGCCAGTTAATGGTTGAAAGATCGGAACCTGAGTCAAGCTGGAATTTAATGGACATTGAAAATATCCACAGTTACATATTTCCTTAAATTCCTATCGGCAATATCGTAAGATTGAGCTTGCCTAATTTTATTTTTGGGTTTTCTCGTTCTGTTGGCATACCAGCACCGAGTTAAAGTATGCCCACTTTTATTGCAATTTTTGCAATATTTTTTGTTCTTAACTGGACAGAATTTCATCCAATGCCATTTACCACAATGGTAACATTGTCCGGGCGGTTTCTTTAACCTATTTGGGTTTTGGTTACTGCGGAATTTAGGACACGAGATTTGCCTTTTGTCTTTTTGAGGGGAATAGGAGGTAGACTTGCTTCTGATTTTATTAATCTGAGCCACACCTGATTTCTTGATAGTGTTTGAGTCACACTTTACAGAGATTACTCTTTGACAGTCTATCCTTGTTCGTTCTCAAGCTTGGTTAGTACTCGTCATCTGACTTCAGCGTCTTCTGCTGATACTAGACCTTGTGCGAAAATTAAGCACTTGAAATCATCGGCAGTCAGTTCAGCTAGTTTAAAATCACTACAGAGCTTGTTTACCGATGCTGCAAATGTTAGAAAATCTTGCTGGTTGTCTTTGACTGTGTTCAGGCATTTCCAATGTTTGTGGAACAAGGTTGTGTTATGCCCGAATTGTTCCGATAGGAGCTTAATAGTCTCTGAAAAATCCAAGTCAGTGGTTTTCTTGGGTAGTATGAAGTCTACAAATCTACTATGTTCTGTAGTTCCCAGTTTTCTCAATAGTAGACGTACCTTTATTTTACTGGGCCATTGTTCACAGTCTACATTGAAAATATCTTTGTAGCACCTGTAAAAAACCTCGAACGTTTTGTCGTTCTCTGGTACGTATTCAAAGGTTTCCATTGAATTGTAGATTGTACTCTGAGAGAATATTGTATCTTTTTCAGAGTTTGAGCCTTTTAATGCATTTACGAGTAATTCTTTAAGTTGTTTCTGTTGTAGTTCAGCATTCTGAAGCGTAATTTGTTGGAATTCCATTTGTTGTTTATGTAATTCCCAAAATAGTTGTTGTCTTTCTTCTGATTTTTGTTGCTGACCCAAATTTACTTTTAGCATTTGGACGATTACTTTTTGAAAATCTTCCATATTTAGACAAACAAAAATGACAGCGATTTTTTGTTGCTTTGAAACCCGTGTACCAAGGGGAGGTACACAAAAAAATCTTGATAGATTTTTTTTTTTTTTTTTTTTGTAAAAAAAAAAAAAAAAAAATCTGGACAGACAATTAGTTAAACTAAACTAATTATGTGTTTAGCTTTTTTGTGATTCCGTGGTTCTGTTAATTTTAACGTAATTGTATAAATTTCCACCACACTTATTATGTATTTTTTTTTTATATAGAGGTACAAAAAAAAGAGAAAACTCACCTCAGTGAATTTGAGGGGAGAATAATTTTATGCACGAGATTCAACTCAGTTACATAAAATTATTATGTCGCATACATTATATAGTCCTGGAAGAGTCCATGTTGTAGGTATGTTACAGTCTCACAACACTTCACTTCTTACTGCCTCTTCTTTCATTTATATCCTACACCTCATTTATCATAACCAACAGTAATAACTATCAAGTTTAAATGGCTCATGAACATTATATTGGGTAAACTTCAGTATAAAAAAATCATTAAATACAGCCTTCGATGATCAGGACATGTAGCAAAAATTGAAGAGTCAAGGTTTCCACATTAGGTCTTATTCAGTGAGCCCACTTCAGAGAAAAGATCATGGGATTGCCTTCTTCAAAGATACAAGGACCAACTCAAAACACTGAAAACCACTGGACTTGAGCCTAAATTGTTTGAAACATAATAACAAGATCGTACTAACTGGCAATGTTCCATCACCATCAAAACCGAAAACTTTGAAGTGACCAGAAGAAAAAATGGTAGAAGTCAAATGACAAGTGTGAAAAGTTTGACAAAATAAAGCTTATCGTCCACCAACATTACTATGTAGAGAATGCCATTGGCTCTTCCAGGCAAGGAATGGCTTACTTAGTCATCAACACCATCATCATAGAGGAAGTGATCAGAAAAGAAGAAATTGATGGATACGGGATAAAGCCACAGATGACACAAAAATTTATACCTTTCGTTTCTGAAAGGTCAGAAAAAAAACAAAAAAAAAACAAAAAAATACAAACTGCCTACAATTTGTTAATTGAAAATTCACTATTCCTAGTTTTACTTGACCTATAAAACTGTCAGTGTGCTTGAAATTGATAGCAATCCTGAAGTCCAGAGCTACATAACCCATATATATCTTGCTTTGCCAGAAATATATGACCATGTTTTCTTGCAACCGAGTGTTAATGCACCATTGCTATCTTGTTTTCCTGTTACTAAATAATCAGATGATTTTTTCTTTATTTACAGACTTTTAATTTTACTTTACAAAGATGGAAAATGTTAAGGCTTTTAATATTTTTAAAAAAATCTGTTAATAAATTTAAAGTTAAATTAAAAATAATTTTTATTTTATTTTATTTTTTTTTTTTTACACATTTGCATAATTTACATAAATCTATAATTAAACTTTCAAAGAATGTTACATTCCCTTTGTAGGAGATAGGACAGTTAGTTGCTTCCTTAATCTGCCAAATTCTATGAAACTTTATATCAACAATGCAATAGATTAATTTGAAGATGGGACAGAGTTGCAAGATGAAGTGGATAAATGACATTCACAAAATCAAGGGAAGATGTAAAAGACAAAAGGTGTAAAAAAGAAGTCAAATTTTCAATTCTTCTGCAGTGTTTAAATGTGAGCATCTGAAGTGACAGAATCTAAATAGATTTATATTTGATATACTATTATTTAAGAAGTCTGATTAGGTAGATGCAATCAAATACGTACTCTCGACTCAAGTTCTCAGCCTATACGTGCTGAGACAACAAATTTGCCAAAGGCAAGACGGATTACTTGTATCAAATAAATATGCGTTGGAGTCAGTGAGGTCCTATAATGTTGAAAATTTGTTAAAGCAATGTATAGTTAAAATCTCTTGTCTCTATTTCCCTCTACTCGACCCGTTAGTATCAGATTCTCCAGGCCCTCCTTCCTCATTATGTGTCCCAGAAACTTCAGCTGCCTCTTCCTGATGTTAAATATAAGCCTCCTTCTTGTTTGCATTCTCTCTAAAACCTTATCATTGCTCATACCCTTGGCCCATAATATCCTTAGCATCCTTCTGTAGAACCACATCTCCGTCACCTCAACTTGCTTCTTCATCGTTAAGGAGACCATCCAACATTCACTGACATAAAGAAGGACAGATGTCACATATCAGCTCAGTATTCTTTTCTTTGTTACCAAAAAAATCCTCCTGTCTCGCAATACTCTGCCCAAGTTTTGGAATGTGTCCTTGGCCATCCTAATGCATCTATGGATCTCAATGTTGCACTTACTGTCCTCTGTCAAGATGCTTCCCAGATATTTAAACTTCCACGTCTGCTTGATTCTAGCATTCCTGACCGATGACCATGCATTCTGTCTTCTTGTAGTTTATAGTTTCTTTTCTTGCACTTATCACCCATGATTTCTTGCTTCCTTGCCACCTACAATCTTCAAAAATTTAAATGCAATGTCAATCACAATCATCTGTTCTTTTATTGTCCTTTTTTCTCACTAAAGTCTTCTCACACTCTTCCACTCCCAGGAACTCCTTTCATCTTATTGCCATTATTGCCTTGATTGGGGTGAAATGATTTAAAAAAAAAAAAAAAATTACCAAATTCAATCCCTGATTATACCAGCATCCTATGATTGTTAGTTTGAGGTTTACTCTGTGAGAAGTTATTATTCACTTATAGGTATAAAAAGATAGGTATCAAATGTGAATGATAAAATTACAATTCTAAAATGTTATTAAATCATGTGAATTAAAGGAGTTAAACAAAAACTGCAATAAAAATAAATGCATTGCATTGCTGCCTGTTCTACTGAACAAAAGTGGTCAAGTAATTTCTATTAGTATGCATGATTTAATGAAGATAGAAGGCATGGGGAATTTAATGCTCACAAGGCACATTGAAGACAAGAGAAGAAAAAGTAACAAGTTGCCTTTGGGAAGAGAGGAATCATGATGAGGCTATGATGAAGGGCAGAGTCATGTCTGGGAAGGTAGACAAGCCCAACCCCATGTATGTGGGGTTTAAGGGGAATTTTTGCCCAAGCCTATGGGGTTGGATTTGCCCCCACATAAAAAACAACCTTATGCCACATCCTGCCTTGTGGGGAGGCAAAGTAAATAACCTCAGCCCATATCTGCCTTAACTACTTGACAGACCTACTGCATTCACTTGTCTGACTTTGCTTTTGTGTACAAACACCAACTCATACTTTGTGAATTCTTTTGTCTTCTTACCTGTTTGATTTACTTTAACTATATTGTTTTCTTGCTTGCTTGCATGATTGTTGCTGTTTCATCATTTTTTTAACCTTTTTTGTTTTCATTGCAAACTTTATTAATTCTGTTTGGGTTATTTATCTTGCATTTTGAACTCATCAGCCTCAACTTTTCATTTATTCATGTTTGATTAAAAAAAAGTTCCTTGTGGATTATTTTTTCTTTACTTTTTCAATATTTCCAATATTTTATTCCCATTAGATACTGGTAAATAAAACTTCCAATTTCTAAGAACTGATGACATAATATACAACAAATATCTTTGAAAATGACGAGTGTTAAGTAATTACAGATAGGAAGTTTTATTTTCCAATACCAAGCAGAGATAAAAAAAAAAAAAATTAGATATATTGAAAAAGTAAATAAAAATAATAATCAACAAGAAACTTTTATTGGCTTTTAATTGAACATGTATATATTTTTTTCAAATTTGTCTTGCTGAACTCCTAAAACAAGTACATTCTAAAACAGGTAATCATATATGTATTTCTTCTGAATATTATAAATTCTAAGAACACTTTGGTAGCCAAAAAAATGGTTGCCAGCTGCTACTTTCTTGCCCAACAATGACTGGATACAGTGCAAAGCCTGAACACTCAACTAACTTGGTTATTTTATATATACACTCTCCTAGACCTCCATTTTGTTGCTTTAAGCAATATCCTTTTGGCATCAGTTAGATTTTTTTTCCTATATCTAAGCTGTAATTATAAATGATAATTTTAGAAAGTTTTCAGATAAAATCAAGAAAATACAAAATTTGAGTAAAATAGAATATTTGGAGAAAAAATGTCTCAATTTAAACTGAACTATGGTGATATCATTTGATGACTTCTTACAAATCTGTTGCTTGAGTGTTTTGATAAATCTCTCCATATATACATGACAGGTAAGACAGCTACTTAAGGCAATAAAAACCACTAATTAAAATAAATGGTTGTACAAGTCAGTATCAAAATGCAGGTGACATCAGGAAAACAATGCAAAATAATTTACAGCTGCATCAGTGGAACACAGTAATTGAATTGTTAGATTGATTTTACAAGACACTTATTTTCATGGTAACTTGTCCTAATCCAGAGGCAAAAACGCTCATTTAAAGATGAACTAAAATAAAAATTTAGAAAATAAGCTAAAAGAAAAGAAAAAAAAGTTTAAACGATTTCTTTTTTTTTTTATTCAATTTTTCAGCAGCAACAAATCCCCTCCACTTGTACAAATAAATTCATTAATGCTGACTTGTAATGGGTGAAATTTATTTAATACTGATGTGTAATAGGTAAAAATTTATTTAATATTTCTCTAATTTATTCTTTCTATGTGAATCTGATAGGTTAGACAAACAGTTTGAGTAGAATTAAACATTTCAAGGTTTTAGTACAGCCAGGCAATGTAATATGCCAATCTGTGATTTTCAAGCACAAATATTTATTGATTGGCTAGTCACTGAGGGACCCGGGCCAAGTGTCTGCTGACACACCTTGTTGGGAAGCAGACAAAAGATATTCCTTTAATCTTACCTTTTCAGTTAACACACAGAGATTCATGGCTTCTTGAGATCTGCTTACAAAAGGATAGATGTCTACTCCTTTGATTTGGTATTTCTTGCTTTTTTGTTTTCTTTTTCTTTTCACCATTTTCTATTATGCCACAAATCACGGATGATTTGAAAACAAATACACTATGTCTGCTGTCTCATAAAATAATGCCTCTTAGCGGTAATTTTCTTTTTTAATATGAAAGGAGATTGATCTATAGAGGCTGAGATAGAAAGATCTGTATGGAGAGAGAGAAAAAGATTTGGAGAGAGACTGAGAGAGCAATAAAGATATGTAGAGAGCCTGAGAGAGCAATAAAGATATGTAGAGAGACTGAGAGAGCAATAAAGATATGTAGAGAGACTGAGAGAGCAATAAAGATATGTAGAGAGACTGAGAGAGCAATAAAGATATGTAGAGAGACTGAGAGAGCAATAAATATATGTAGAGAGACTGAGAGAGCAATAAAGTCCTTCCTGTTGTTTGTGTCCTAAGTATTATTGTTCTTTACCAACCTTTGTGTGATTATTCTATTCAGTAACCTTCCCTAGGTTACAACAGAGATAAAGAGAGAGATAAGAATACAGTGAGAGAGAAAGAGAGAGATAAAAAGTGAAAGAGAGAGATAAAATGAGAAAGAGAAAAAATGAGATAAAGAGAGATAAATATATGTAGTAAGATAGAAAAATATGTAGAGAAATGTGTAGATTGATTGATTGATTTTTATGGCTTATGAACTTTTTAAAGATGTGTAGATAGAGGGAGAGATGGAAAGAAGGAAAAGACATGTACAGTCAGAAATAGTGATGGATTTGTTATTTTAGCATTTCATAACATTTTGCAGGTTAAAGTCAAAAACTATTTTTAGAATGTAAGAATTTGGAGGGGATAATAATGATTTACTGAGACAAATCCTACTAAATAACCCATTGCTGGGGGAGATGAAGTGGATCAAAACCTTTTATGCATAAATGAATACAAATAACCTGATTGGAATTGGAACTTGGCATCCTGATTTTCAATTATGAGCCATTATCCATTACACCACCTGTACAAAAAAGCTTAAAGTATCTAGTATCCACAACTGGTCATCCATGTAGGTACTGACCAAGCTCCACATTGCTTAACTTTGGGGATCATACAAGAATTGGTGTTCCAACATTATATGGCCATAAACCAGACAGAGATAGAAACAAAGATATCTACAGAGATAGATATAAAATAGAGATAAGTAAAGGGTGTTCCAATAACTTGTGATTTTTAAATGTGAATTAAGTTTAAGCATCTAGTGATTTTTTTTCTTTTTCTTTCAGATTTAACAACTTAAGTCTTTGACAGTTTCAACCATGAAAGGATTAACAATCAAACAACATGTTAAACTGTCAATTGGAAAAATTGTTTGTAAATTCAAACAAACTGGGTCAGTGGCAGATGTGAAAAACACTAATGTGTGCTTAGTTATGCCATTCAGCTGAAAACATTGCTGCAGTGCATGAGAACGTGGCCAAAAATCCAGACACCTCTATTCATCATAGTGTGCAGGAATTGAACCTCTCCACAACAACGTTACATTGTTTCCAATTGCACTCTCGGTTGGCCAATTATATTGACCCCCCAAAATTGTGAAATGCATTTTTGTTTGAACATCCATTTTCATAATAGGCTTTGATAACTTTAACATGTTGTTTGATTGTTAATCTTTCCAAGGTTGAAATTGCTAAAGACTTAAGTTATTAAATCTGAAACACAAAGAAAAAATCATTAGGTGCTTAAACTTAATTTCCATTTAAAATCTGTCCAAGTTATTGGAACACCTTTTATATAGTAGATATGTATAGACTGTGGTGACTGGTAAGACAGACTGGGATTCTGGATTTGATGGGTTAAGAGAGGTATGAATAAAATGTGATGTGGATAAGAAGAGAATATGATATATCAGTGTTTTCTGAACACTGTCTTTTCTCATACAAATTCAAATGCTTCAACTGATTATAATTTTCTCCTGTTACCCTCGAGAGAGAGAGAGAAGGTAGTTATAGGAGAGTAGTTTACACAAATGCTGATTCACTATCAACAATTATGACATGACAGAGAAGAGGGATTTTTATCAAGGTAATCTGGTGATGAGAAAGAATACAGGAACAAGTGAATCCGCACTCCCCCCACCACAAGAGCTTTAATGGGAAGCAGTCATAAGCAGACTCATCTCAGTTCTGTTTTCTATGCTGATGATGATGATAATTCAACTCAGAACATCCAAATCAGAAACAGATTAATATCGCTCAGTGTAAGATTTTGAAAATACAGATCAGTGTCTGTCTGAATTTCTGGCATCAGTAGTTATCATTTACATGCAGACTATTGTCCTAATCTTTGTTGCTGTTATTACAACGTTTCCACCATTATACCCTCTAGCCTGCTTCAGATGGTTGTCAATCCAGGAATTTCAAACTGAACCCTTTATTTAATCTATTGGTGGTGGGGAAGAGATGATTCTTGCTTTATTGCCCATGTCTGGAGATAAATTGTCTAGTTCTTATTTTTAATACTGCTATTACTCACCCAGTTTTCATCGAGTCTATAGTGGTGTGGGGCTTTGGGGTTAAAATGAACAATTTATTTTCTTGGATTGTTGAAATAAAGTTCTTTGAAGTGACAAGGACTTGGTTAAGGCCGATAATATAATTAGCAAATAATTTGACACTGGTGAAAATCTAAATGCTGGACATGTGAACAGAAACAAAACTTTTCAGATGCTTTTCTCTTGTTAATATTTTTCCTTATTTTATATCAAAATGGATTTTGCATAGGCTCGCTTTCTTTTTTCTTGGCTCAACTGCTAATTTCTGTGAAGACAAGGTTTTCATTGGTTTAAAGAAAATTTCACATAGGCTCACAAATATTTTTCCATCTTTTTCCTAAGTTTGCACGAATTTGAAGGGAATGGATAAAGGAGTTATTATTTCGTACTCACCACATGTCAATTACACTACCTGCCCTAGGGATTGAACTCACAATTACTATATTTCCAAATTCATATGACTAACATTTTAATCCGCCAGGCTATTGTTCTGTAGGACTATATTTTAGTATTTAGACTTTGTGGAAGTAGGTTGAACAATAACTGAGCAAAAAGTATTCAGTAGACATACATAATGAAGAGTGTGATGTTAATGCTTAGAATGAATCAAATTTGAATACATGTGTGAAATAAGAAAATTAACAAAATCCTTTGAAAATCAACTTGGGGAATGCACAAAAATCAAAGGAAATAGTAACTCAAAGAGACTGAAAGAGATCATTGGAGCCTTGAAAAAAAAACCAAGACAAGAAATGAGTAATCAATAAAAAAAAGCAAACGGGTGGAGGAGAAAGTGACAAGGAAGGATAATAGGTGAAGCAAGGGGCTGGTTGAATGGTGCTCAATGGATAATAAATGTAGAAGACCAGGCAGAAAATGGAAACGTCAGATGGAAAAGTTTGCTGGTAGTACATGGTAGAACATGGCACAGACAATGTCAATATGAACAAGGTTGCGGAAGGACTTCTTACAACAATGGATTCAAACAGTTGATACTGTTGATAGTATATATGTACCGCAAACAATCACACAGTAGCCTCATGCCATATAATTATTTATTTATAAACATGCTTTGGTCTCATGGCCTATATGTACATAAGCACATAAAAGCATATCAAGTGTGGTTGAGATGATAGACATAAAAGTTAGGTATTCACCAAAAGTATTCAATTATACCTGATCATATGTTACAATGAAATATAATGCATTTAAGAGTGTCAGCTAATTCATTCAATCTTCCTCTTCTTGTCAAGGCATGTTAATAATACAATTCTTATTTGATAAAGCATCATTGATTTTAATATAATACAGTCAAAGACTGATTCAAAAGTACACTTTCAAAAATGTGTAGTTTTTGAATTTCAGAAGTTTCCAATAAAATATTTTCACTGTTATTTTATTACATAATTTTACTCCATTTTATTAACATTTATTCACGACACTCTTAATTAATAAAATCTTTGGCTGCTACAGTAAGAAAGTAAAAAAAAACAACAAAGAAGTTTCTGTGATTTGAGTTCAAGCCTCATTGGGAGCTATTTATGACTGTACAATGTTTGCTTTAACAATCAAAAACAATTATCAACCAAGAAGCTTGTGAGAAATGCAGACATAAATGGAAGAAAATTAGTAAATAAAGATATAAATGCTTCATGTAAAAACTTAAAAAATTTAATTCATTTTTTCTTTTGTTTTTATAAGCAACTTAGGTTGGTTTCGTTGGATTTGTTTAACAGAGAGTCAACACTAATGTGTCATTTTATGCCAACAAGGGGAATCCATTTATTACATATACATACACACATTTTATCACTTAAGTTATTTTTAGTGGATACCCATATTTGAGTAGATCCCCCGTTTATTTATTAAAGAGTATATTTCTTGAATATGAGCATGTGGTCAAGTGGTTAGAATGTTCACTTTCTGACCAAGAGGCCTGGGTTTGAATCTCACTACGATTGATTTGTCAGAAAGGAGACTTCTTGATGTTATCAGACTGGAGGGGTCGATCCCAGTATGCAGCACCCTTTGGAAAGTGCCTGAAAATCACACCATGGATTGACCCAAGCCTTGTGAGGGAAATTGGGTAGACAGAACCCTTGAGGGCCATTGATAGCTGTGATAGCACAAAGTCACAAATCATTGTGGGCGAGGGCCTGAGTGTGCTTGTTCAAATTGTTGATCATGCTAGATAGCACGCTCTTTTCCAGAAACTGTAACTAAGGTCTGTTCAGCATAGTTGCAGTATAAACCGCAGGTGGGCTCTGTGGATGTAGAATAAACACAAATGCGCCTGAGCAAGCGTCTGCAATAGGGATTGGGTAGCCACCCTAGTAGACGGGTATCCTCGAATACAAGTGGACACTATATTTTTTATACTGTTTAATAAATACACAAATATAGGTGTTCCCTTACCATTTTAAGTAATAAAATCTGTTGGACTAATAAATAAAAATCTATCACTTCTTCTTACATATATTTTTCTTTTTCTTTATTTCCAATAGTTGGAGAGGCTCAGTTTGGTAGCTACAATTCATTTTAAATATTTTGTTTAATGTGTCAATTTAAAATGTTTAAATCCAATTCTTTTATAAGCAACTTAGTATATTGACCAATATTTGCCTTGCTTAGGTATGCACAAGAATTAGTATTCAACTTGCTTAAATTGTTTTAATTTTCTGAGCTTGAGTTTAATAAATAGAAAAGATATCTATTTTAATACCATTAAATTATTCTAATTTGTAGAATTCTTGAATACAGTATAAAATAATGTATTTAGTAACTCTTTTTGCTTATTTTTGTTTTTTTAAATTTTTTTTGAGTTGCTTAAACCCCACTGATATTAATCATAGAGTTGCTTAAGATTTAGTCAAAATAGAGTACAGTCGTTTATAATCAAGTTCCTTATAAAAAAAATATGTGTATTACTGTAATGTATTATAAGTGCTAATTAACTTGTACTTGATATTTTTGATACATTTTCATCTATAGGTGCCAACAAGTTTATTCGCAGTGATACTTTTAGTGTAACAACAATGTTAAGACTTCGGTTGAAGCTATAAATCAACTCATAAAAAGGTTTTATTGCCTACGTTGACTATTATATAGTTGGTGTTTAAAGTCAGATTTCGTAACTGACCTTTGGCAGTCAACATGTTAATACAGTAAAAAATAATGTATATAGTAATTATTTTATATATTTTACATTTTCTTTTTTTGGTCAGTAAGAGTTAATAAAATTTTAATACAGTTGTGTATGAACAGGTTACTTATAAGAAAACCCCCAAACAAATGTGTATTTCAAGGTGTAGAAAAGTGGTTCTCAACCTTTTTTTATCCATAGACTACTTTTATTGTTAATTTTCTTTGGTAACCCCACTCCTAACTATTTGATGAAAAAAAAAAAAAAAAAAAGAAAAAAGAAGCTTATTTTATTTTTTACTAATAGATCAGTTGAGGAATTGTATTATAGAAATAGTAAATGTATATGCTTCTTTTATATATAATTCTTACATAATTTATATATTAAATTAATTTTATTATTAATATTTTTTTTTAATACTTTATATTAATTAATTTATATTAATATTTTATTTTATTAATATTTAAAATTATTTATATTAATTTATATGATAAATTATAATGTTTATATAATTTTCATTTACATATATAATCCTTCTTTGATACATCCTTTTCAGTTTTTATTCAACTTTTACAATCAAAACATCCGGTAGAGTAAAGGGATGCTAAAACTTACATTGCTTTATCTCGTTTTCTGCTAGTTTTAGTTTAGAGTTGTTTTTTTTATTTTTAGTATTTTAATATGCCATAGATTACTGCAGGTATTCCAATTCTCAGTTGTAACAACCATTCCAAAGTGAAGTTGCTCTATGGGCCACTAAAATATTACTGTGGATCCGTAGTAATGGTTCATATAGACCCCAGTTGAGATCCATGGGTGTTTTTCAAGGTTAGTAAAACAAATGTGTTGAGAGATTTGGAAAGAAAAAAGTATTAGGCTGACTATAAATTAAGCTCTACTTAACATTTCCGTGGCTGAGATGGTAAAGATGTTAGCCATCTAAGATAGGCTCCCAAGGTGTGAGATGCAAGGTGTGAGATGCAAGTTCAAGCTTTATTGAAAGCTCTTTATTTCTGATTTCATTCTTTTTTTCTGTATTCATGAAAGAATCAATCAATCCAGATTACTGTGATAAAAGTAATAATAATAATAAAATAAACAAATGTTCACATTACATATGCGTATATTTTTTATGACCTCAAAAGTTATTTTTAGTGGATACCCGTATTTGAGTATATGCTCCATTTATCTTAAACTATTTTGTCTACCAGCCTGTATACTCCAGAAAAGTTAATAAAGAAAATGTGCCCTTTGACAGGATTCAAACCTGCACCCCTTTTGCAAAAGGAACCCCTGTCTAATTCAGCATGTTTTACTGCTAGGCTACAATGAGCTTCACAATAAAGCAAGGTTCTATTTTGCCTTTAAAACACTCATTTGTTCAGATTTTTCTCAAAATGCATATCTGCTCAGAAACCTAAACTATCCAAAACATAAAGCAATTTCTAAAGAGTTAAGAAATTTATTTTTTAATCCGACATTTTTATTGCTGCAAATGTCTTTTTTAGTGGATACCTGTATTTGAGTAGATACTTCATTTTATTTTAAACAGTATTTATTTCATCTAATATACCTGTATACTCAAGAAAATTAATAAAGAAAATGTGCCCTTCAGCTGGATTTGAACCTGTGTCCTCCTTTACAGAAGGAATCACATTTGGATCCTGCATGTCTTTACTGCTTGGCTATGAAGAAATTCACAACAAAGCTATTTTGTCTTTACATATATGTAAATATACACAGATATGTAAATATTCTCAGATGGAATATATCTGTAGAAGAGACAAATTTGCGTTGATAAAGTCTGTCAAATGATGAAACATGTTGGCTAACTATAGTTTTCCTCTTGTTTTTTTCCTTCATACAGATGTATGTATATATAAGTTATAGATTTTGAATAAATTAAATTTGTGCATGTGTATTCAATTTGTATTTTGTTATATTTGATACTAAGGGAATAAATACTAAACACCAGGTGAATAATAGAAGAAAGGTTTATTGTACACAACCAGTTCAATATGAAATATGGTACAATTATACACAACAGGTCAATCTAGTAGTGAGTGCCACTAATTGGAAGGTCAGACGTGCTTGCGTTGACTTGATCTCACTCTTCCTCCAGTTTCTCATAGACAGTTGACTTTATAGGTATTTACTACCTATAGTGTAATCATTCATGGGGGTTACTGGTTATTCCATTAAATCACTTTTTCAAGATCAAACAGTGTTCTTGCTGACATAGGTGAGATGATTTTGCAGAGAGCAGAGAAATTTCCTGAATGTTTTGATTCATGGTACCTAAATGTTGATTGTAGAGTACAGAAGCTGTGACTCATATCTTCCAAAAATAACACTAGTGTGTCCAGAGTTACTTATAAATCTTTTTCATTTCATTCCTCCAAAAATGCCTATGATTAAGTATTTATGTCTATATAATAATGGTGGTCTATCAGGTTTGAAAATGACATCTATATGCCAGGGTGAATTTGAAGATGACTGTAGAGTCCAATGCAGAAATGGTAAAGACATCCGCAATGAGGACAGAGAAACTGGCCTGGATGTTTGGACACTTCTACTACTGCCTTCCTTCTTGCACAAGCCTCACTGATGCTCTCCCATCAGTTTGCCTCAAATGTCTCTGTTGCTTCCTATGTCAGTGTTATGTGATCCAGTTTGATCCTGAGTGCACTTTTCAAACTACTTGGGAGCTATTCCAGTGTGGCCAAATTTTGGCCTTGATGCTGACTTTAAAAAGTTTCAATGACCGATCATGCTTTCTCTGTTCTCTCAGAGAACTCATCATAGAGAAGTTGCTTTGTGTCTTCTGTCATAATGAAGGCAAGAGAAACAGAGGAAAGCAATGCATAACCTAAAAAGCTTGTGTAAATGGTTGGCAGAACAGAGATTAGAAAATATAGCCAAAAAGAAAAACCTTACTGAGAGCTACAAAGGACAGGACATGCATGACCCTCCACATTCTGAAGTGACCTGGCATATAGAAGAATGTTTTGTCTACTGGAGAGCAATGTTCAGCAAGAAATCTCCAGTGCAAAACTTTGAAAGCTACTTTTGATACTTATTATTCAAAGTATCTTCTTCATAAGCTATATAGATCTTTTGGCATTTGAATTACCTTTTTACCTTTCTTGAAATAAAAAGCATAATATGCTGAAAATATTGCTTATTTTTATTCATCTTCAATATTAGAGGCATAAATAAACCCAAATTTGCCAATTTTGATAAATTAAAACAAATGCATGCTGATATGACAATTTTCAAAATACAGAGTGATTTTTTGTGAAGTTAGTTAAAACTAAACACTCCTAATGCCATCTTATGACAAAAATAGAAACTTTTCTTGTTCATGTCCAATATATAAATACAAAGCCTCAATGGTTTATCTGTCTCTATGCTCCTAACAGCACAGTAATTGTGTAAAGAATTTGATATACTAAAATAAATCTGTATTTTGATTTTTTCAATACTTGAAAACTTTTCTATGAAAAAACAACTTCATATCAAGGTAGATATTTATTGAACTAAGCCAAGTCTGGCTCAGGGCTACAAGAAATACTGTCTTTTGTGGAGCAGTGAAAAATGCCGTCTTTGTTTTTATCAAGCGTATAGAATTTCACAAATGAATAAACTACAAATTGAAATTGTAAATAATCTAATTATTTCTTTTGCATAACTAAAATATGTATATAAATCATGGCATTGGTTCCTAAACTACTAATAAGTACTATGGATGTTTTACTTATATATTAATTACTTTCTGGTTTTATCATTTCACTTACTATTCTGCAGTTTCAATTATCCACAGCCAACTCCAGAAATAAACAAATCCTAAATTTCATTTGATAATGGTCTCAAAATACAAGAGCAGAGACGTTAGCAATTCAGATATGGCAAAGAAGAGCTGTAAAGTACTTGAAATGAAAGTTCTTCACTTACGAAGGAAAGAAATACTTTCTAGATTGAGGTTGCTTTATTGACATCTGTCCTCCTTTAAAGCAGTGAATGTTGGACAGTCTTCTCAAAGATGAAGAATAGTCTTGAGGCATAGTTCTACAGAAGGATACTGAGGATATCATGGACTGAGCGTGTGAGCAATGATGAGGTTTTGGAGAGGAGGGCAAACAAGGAGAAGGCTTATACTTAACATCAGGAAGAGGCAGCAGAAATTTCTGGGACACGTAATGACAAAGGAGGGCTTGGAGAATCTGATACTCACCGGTCGAATAGAGAGAGAGACAAGGGAAAGCAACGCATGGCATACCTAGAGGGTTTAAGCAAGTGGATGAAAGAACATGGCCTGAGGGAAGTAGCAAAGGGATAAAACTTATTGAGAGCTACAAGGGATAGGGGGAAGTGGACAGCCATGATCACCTACATCCTGAAGGGACACGCCACATGAAAAGAAAGAATGGTTAGAATGAATCTTCCACCTTCTATTCATCACAAAACCTTTATTAGTCATTTGTTATTATTGTTCTGTTTTATTAGCAGTTATTGTTATTAATCTCTCATTGTAAGCCTAATAAGACCTATGGTAATAATGAATCTTATATCCATCACATAACTTTTATTACACCTGTTTAAATTGTTCTATTTTACTATTGTTTTCTTTTTAGAGTTAATGTTATATTATGCCTAATTTATAAAATTAATCTTCATTATAGAAGAAATGAAAAAAAAAACAGTATATGTATATTTGGTGGCATCTACCATTTTTCATATATCTGTAGATTGTTTAGAATATATCTCCATGGGTAAGTGAAAGACTAATAATTTCTCAGATGAAGAATTATTACTTATATCTAAAAGAATGCCAATCTGGGTAACATTTCAGGAATTCACTGAAGATTACCTGGATTGACAGACACCTTAAGAAGGCTGGAGCACACTGGCTGAAACTTTGTGATAACAACAAAAAAGACAAGTAGTTTGAATGTCAATAATGTAAATAAGGAAGAATACTATTTACATTGTTCACATTGTTGTCCTCAGCATTATTGCCATATTCCCAATATTCCAGCTATTGTACAATCTATCCTTGTGGACTATTTTTTATAGTAAAATTCACCCTGTACAAGGTCTTAGGGCTACTTGAGAAAGAGAATTATGTTAAGGGATAGTTTATATGGACAGGAGGGTAAGATAATGGTTAACTCTAGACTTGAACAGGGGAAGATAACGATTACTCTAGACATGAACAGATTAAGATTGTAGTGATCAGGGAAGCATCCACTTGGGAGTCTTTACACCAGAACAGTGGTTCACGAGAATTTATTCACATGGAACTTATTCCTCACTGATAGAATACTGAGGGAATGTGGGTGGTTTGATACAATGTAAATAGCATGGCAGGTGTTAGCCATGAAGGTTAGACCTGGCGGAACTAAGGAATGTAGTTCATCTGAGCACTTTCCATGGAAGTAGCAATAGAGCAGTGAGAGGCTTGCCACATCTCACCTGTGAGAGAGAGGTTGGAGGGTGGAAAATAATTCTTCTCTTAATAAAGCTTAATAAGCTTCGATTTGAAATTCTAACAGCTATCACCTGAAGAAGGCCAGAGTATACAATGGCCGGAATATCATTAGCATGGCAATAAAGATGAGGACAACAGTCCAAAGAATGTAAATAGTGTAAATAGTTACAATACCTCATTTCAGAAATATAGACAGATGAAGAAAGAATACTGTATAAACTGTATTATACTTGGACTTTAATACTCCTATCCACAAAACTTTGAACAAGAGATTTTTATTTCACAAATAATTATGTTTTTTACACACACTTAACTCATCAGTTCAGGCTGAAATAGCAGGTCTTTATTCCAGAAGTGTAACCATTGTGCTGTCTGTGAGTGGCTTTTAGTTGATTGATAATAAAAATAAGAAAAAAAGCCAATGATAAACATGAATCAATAGATTTCGAGCCGATAAAGCTAGATTAGACTGATTTTCAGATGATGAGGAATCGAGTGAAACAGACATTCTAGTCCCGTGAGGAACTGGCAAAGGCAAAATTAGGAAAAATAGATATTTCCCAAGGGCTCTTTCTTTTATTAACAGGAAGAGAAATCTCATCATGTAGATATTCCAACAAAAAAGTGTAGCATAAATCTGATATAGAGAGAGAGAAATTAGTACACATGAAATGAGACTTAGAAAACAGGAAGGGGGTTGATTTTTTTTTTTTCATGGCTTATCAGCCCTTTTAAAAGAATAAAAGAAGAGGAGATCACATAGAGAGAGAGTATTAATAGAAATATAATATCTGTCACATACATTTTTCCCATCATCATTAGTACAACATGAGTTTCATGTGCTTGATGGAATCATCAAGTCCTGATTGGAAACATATATATATATATATATATATATGAATGATTAATACAAATATAAAATTTGTAAAGAGGGAAGTGTACTCAACATCAGTTGATCTTCAGACCATGTAAACACACACACACACACAAAGTGGGATGTTGAAAATTTCTCAGTTCAATCAAAAGAGGTTCTATCTGATTGGATTTTGTAACGTAAGACAGGTTGAGGATTTTTCAGCACCTCCTCATGTATGTGTGCATGTTTGTGAGTGCATGGATATAATTTTTTTAATATTATTGTACACCCAATACAAGGCCAAAGAACTCATCAAGGGAGAGTGTCATTGAATGAAGTTGCTGAAGGGAATATTATAAAGATAGGTAGGATAGATAACAGTTGACCCTCGACTTGAACTCCTTAAGACCATAGTGATTGGGGATGCATCCTTTCAAGAAATCTGTTTCACAAAGTAACAGTTCTGGGGAAGAAGCTGTCTGAATGGAACTTCTTCCTTACCAATGAAATAAGAATGGAATGATGACCCTGTGTACATGGTATAGCAGGTCATCATTGTAAAGGCCTTCCCTGGTGGAACTATGGAATGTAGCTGAATAGCTGCCATAAAAATAGCAATGGTAATATTAGCTGTTTCCCTATAAGGAAATATTTGGCATTCATTGACCAAGCAGCCAGTACTGTTTACACTTGTAATTTATGAAAACTTTCTCTTAAAACAATTTTTCAAGAAAATAGGTTTCTCAAGTCCAGTAGCTGTTATCATTCTTTTCAGTATTGATAGGGGTTTCCTTCCTAACCTTTTTTTTGAATTAGCATGGAATGTCAACATCTTCATTATAGAGTAGCAAAAACTTGAACTTTGTACATATTGCCAAAAGTTTTCATATAGATGCATAAACATTTTTCTTTGGCTGAACTTTTTTTGTTAGAATTTTATATACATGTGTACAGGTGTGAAAGTAAGTATATTATATAGGATTATACAATGAGAGATATACACATTAGGTGATAAAAAAGTAGTTAATTTCTTGCATAACAATGAGGAAAGTAATTAAGTTACATACTAGAGAGCTTCAATTAATCTACATTGATGCATTTATAGATGTAACTGCATGCATATAAATAATTGATCAATAAGGTTGCATCAATAAGTCTGTAGCCTTACATAAACTTATTTGCCAAATTTTAATATGAAATTTTCAATGATTCACAAGATCAAGCTGTGAAATAATTCACTAACAAGAATGATATTATGTTGAAAATATTTTCTATAGAAAAGAAAATTTTTTATCATTAGGCTATGAAAATATTGATTTAACTGTGAAACCTCTGTGTGTGTGTGTGTGTGTGTATATATATATATATATATATATATATTTGAAGTTGTCCTTCTCCTAGACCAGTTGCCATCCAAAGCAATAGAACCCAGTCTGTCCTGCTATTTACCCATAGCTGGGGGGAGAAGAGGATTCATACCTTTCCCAAGGGTATTAGCATGTAAGTGAATGTAATGGATTTGACTGGAATTCGAACTTGGCTCTCAGATTCTTCAATCGAAGCTGTTAACCATTACTCCACTGTGAATCCCAAACTACACATTCAAAACCTGCAGAAGGTCATTTGGGGACCTTGTGGCATGTAGTGCACCATGTCTCTGTATTAGGCCCTTCAAAAAGTGTGGAAGGCTCTGCACAAAACCTTCATCACAATAATCAAATCTCATGTGCTGGTGTCAGGCTGTTGGTTCCTCAGAATTGATCTGCTTGACCCTCATATGTCGAATCAATGAAAGAGTTAAGTAGTGTGTATGTGTATATATATATATATATATATATATATATATATACACACACACACACACACTGCATATATGGTGAATCAAGCCCTAAATGAAAGAGTTTAAGAATAAACAAATTTAAAATACTTGATTAAATTTATCACAATTAAAAAATAAACTATCGTCATTAAAACAATAAAAGCACTGTCCCATCATATTTGCAACATCTGCACATCCATTTCATGTGCTAAATGTAACAACTATAATGGGACAGAGGTAGTAATTTCCCTGTTGACAACATGAGAATTGTGAAGTGTCAAATGTTTTCCAGATGCTGAATCATGGGACAAGAGAGAAAAAAAAAATTTTCTTTTTTTTGTAACACTTTCCTTTAGATGGTTGATATCTGATAGTGTGACTTACCCTCGTGGACCCAAAACTGGAACAATCTGACAGTGATGGGGGATGCTACCCCCACTCTTCCTGCGCATATAGTGCATACCTTCCCACAACTGAAATGCAGAAAAGATCGAAAAAGTTATGGGCAGAATCTTCAAAATTTGGTCAAGAATGTAAAATTTAGCTGTGGAATTACATGTTGAGAAAACAGAAATATTTGTACAACTCAGATGAGAGAGGAGAGCAAAGATTAAACCGAAAAATAAAACAAGGACAACCAAATGTGAATCTTTATCTTGTTGAGCATAATTTTATTAACTTCTATTTTCCTTAAAATGAAAATTTGTTGTTGCATTTCTGCCACTGTTCATTCAGAGACACAAAAGAAAAGAAAGCATTTAAAAAAACCCCAAAAAAAGCATCACATGCTTCAGAGACAACATGTCATCTGGAAAATTCATAATCAAAACAATATCAAACTTAATTTTCGATTATGGCATTAAGTTCTTATTGGCCATGCAATTACCACATTATCTCATCAATTAACATGACATCTGACAAAGCTTAAGACTATGCAGACACATATTTATCAATGGAAGACACCATAATATGATTATAATCATGACACAAATACATTTTTTTTAGTAAATGATTCATTTCTTTTTTACAGCTTGTAAACACTTTTCAGGTTATTTAATGTCAGAAAATATTTTTAGATTGTAAGAATCTCTTTTTGGAGCCAATAATAATCCAGTGATACAAGTTTTACTAATTAACCCATAGCTGCTGGGAGAAAGGTAGATTCATACCTTTCCCCAGGGTATTTGCATGTAAGCGATTATAAGGAACTTAACAGAAATTGGAACTATGTGTCATGAAAAACTAAAAGATTTAAAAAACAAAAAAACAATCAACATTAAACATAATATCTTTTGCCATAGTAGATTGCATTTTAAAATGTATCTAAAATTCAAAAACTTAGTCACTGTTGCATTATGTGAAGCTAACACACTGATTTTTTTTTCTTAAATCTAAAAATGCAACATACAGAATTATAGTTACAAACATTTTAGACATTACATCTCTTGCATGCAATAACAGATAAATATGAAATTATTAGGTTGGTGCAAAAATAATGTCGTTTTTGACATTAAAAAATACGTCAAAAAACGACATTATTTTTGCACCAACCTAACATTACTAAAATGTCAGGATAAAAATTAATCAGAAGTTTTCTGAATTGTAAATTGTTAACATATTCTAAACATTATTGACAATGGCCAGTGACTGTCACATGAACATCAAAATCACCTTGAACTCTGGACAATTTCTTCAGAACATTGTTCCAGTTTTATTCTAACTCATTTACCAACTGAGAAATTTCACAAGAAAATGTGAACAGATAAAACTTATCAGTCAGATATATTATATCATACAATCAGAATTAAGATACCATTATGTAAATGATCATTTTCACCTTGTAAAATCAAATTTACAGGATTTTTCAAACAGTCAATGGATGATGAATGTTTAAATTAAAACAACCCAGACAAGGAGGGGGAAAGAAAGGAAGAAAAACAGTGGAAAAAAGAAGATGCAGAATAGAAAGAAAGGGAAGGTGGCAAAAGAAACAGGAAGTGATGTAAGTCTTGATATGAGTGGTGGTCAGAGGATTAATGAAGAGAGAAAGAGAAAGAAAAGAGAGAAAGAGATGACCTATTTAATATACCCAGTAGAAAATAAAAACAAATATTATATAAAATAATAAGAGATAAACCCAAAAATATGAAAGAGAGATAATTCAGAATTAAAGAGGATTAAATTAACAAATATATCAGAAAAGAATATTAAGGGAAATATAAAAAAAATTTATATAAAAGGTGGGGGAAAATAAATATCATAGGATGAATACATCCAAATTAAATTTATATTAATTAATAACCATCCACAAGGAAAAAAATTATATTTGAAATTTAATATAAAAATTAAAAAAAAACCTTAAAATTGGAAAAAAAATTGAATGAAAAGTGGCTCAAGAATAGGAATATAAATAATAAAAAATATAGTGTTACGGTTGGCTATATTTATGGGTTAAAGTGTTCAATATCAGGGATAGAATGTATGTAAATATAAAAGTGAACATTGAAGTCCACACCAAGAGACAACAATCTGTTTCATGCTAAACACAAACATCAGGTTATGGCATGAAACAGACCTCTGGGTGTTGACTTTAGTGTCCACTTTTATTTATATATATATATATATATATATATATATATATATATATATATGCCATGTCTCTTCAGGACATTATGACTCTTCACAGATTCTTCTTTATTATTTGTAAATTATCATGCATTCTTGGCAAATACAGTATATTGGTTTTCTCATTTCTTTCTCCACAGTTTATCTTTCTCATAGACAGACTGCCACTCAAGGCTAGACAGCCTAGTGTACCCATCCATTTGACCTATAGTTGTGAGAGAAGAGACAAATTGATGCTTTTCTAAAAGGCATTTATTTGAAAATTAACCTGTGAGCATCATTTCAGTATCACCATAAAGACCCTGAGTTTTTCTCCGTCATTATGAATACTTCTACTCTTAATGATGATCCATGCTTTGAATGTCTTTTGGGTCTCAAGATGACTCCAGACCTTCATCTATTGCTAAATACGTTGGAGAAATGGTCTGGCTTATTCTATCACTCCAGACCTTCATCTATTGGTAAATAGGTTGGAAAAATCATCTGACATTCTATTACTCCAGAAAGTATTTGATTCCTACTTCCAATGCTTTATCTTTGCAAGAATCAGATTAAGCTGAAAATAGAGTAAGGCTGCTATATCTGGGCTGGGGAGGCTCAATCCAGCCTTCATAGAGTTCAAAATTGTTTACAAAGTTTTGCGTATTTGGTGGTGGTAGTGGGGTGGGGGGAGAGAGAGAGAGACAGACATATTTTCTGCTCTGTAAACTCTTTCCCACAGTTGCAACATCACAAGTCTGTTGCTGCTCTGTCATTATTTCCACAACAAATATTCAGATGAGCACCATTTTTTAGTTCCACCAATTCAGATTTTTAAATAAACACATGCCATGCTATTTCTGTGGTGTCAAATCACCCTTATTTTCTCTGTGTTCCAAAACTAAAAACAAAGTTCCACTGGGACAGCTTTTTCCCAAGAACTAGGTGCTTCCTTGGACACCTCAATCTTGAATGCTTCAAGTCAAGGGTCAATTGTTAACTTGACTCCTAATCCCCATAATCTTTATTTACTACCACCACCTCTTCCATTCATATTTCATCCATCATTACCATTGCAATCTTCTACCTTGAGTGACTCTTGAACATTGAATTGGGTGAAATTTATTTTTTTTTTAAATCCATGATTATGGTTATCATTTCATATGCAATTTGAGGGAAAAATTCTTGTTTTGGAGTTTCAAGCAAAAAACTATCAATTTACAAGGGTTTTCTGAAGAGATCATAGACAAAGCAAGAAGTGCTTCCAAAAAGGATACAAGGTTTGATAATTTGGTCAGATTTTGGAAAATAGCTCAGGTAGGCTAAGAACTTTCCAGAAACCACTTGGAGATACATAAAAGATAAGGAATATAAAAATCTGTTCTTTGACAGTTCTGATCTTCAGCTTAAAAACACAAAGACCAAATAAGACTTACTTTGTCTTTCACAAGGTGATTGTTAATAATATCCATATGTTCTGGTTTAACTTTTTCACTCCTCGGAAATTCTTTGGCATTTTTCCCAAGTATTTCATCGGTGGCATAGCCAGAAAGGCGCTCATAAGCACGATTGATGTACTGAAATGAAAACAGAAAAACAGCATAAAAAACAAACACGCAAAATGACACTCTTCTGTTACAAGTGTTGGTCTTAAAAAGTAAAAAGAAATAGCAAAGAATTAGTAGAATGATTAATGCCAATTACTGATGAGAATAGAATGGGACAATTATTCTGTGTTGAATATTTAACCTGTCTTATTTTGTTTTTACTTTTTTTGCTTTAATATATCCCTTAAACATTTTTTTGCATTAAATCTGGGCTGGAGTTGTCCAATGCTCACCTTCCAGCCTTAACAGAGTTCAAGAATATTTACACAGTCTATGAGCTATTTCCACAAAAAAGGTTCAAACATGCTACACTATTTAGTTCCACCAGTTCAGACCTTTACAGCTAGGCCACACCATGCCACATACACAGAGTTGAATCATCATCATTTTCTTCAGATTGCATTGAAAAGAAAGAAGTTCCAATCAGACAGCTTCTTTCCAAGAATGGCTACTTTGTGGAACATACTCCCAAGAGAATGCTTACTTGATCACACTCTTCAAGTCTAGAGTCAACCATTATCCATGCTACATATTCATATAATCTGCATTTACTTCCTACTCTTATTTCCATGTAACAGTAACCCTCTACTTTGAGTAGCTTTTGAGCCTTGTATTTGGTGAACATTTTATAAAAACAAAATGACATATGATTTTATATATATATATATATATATATATGTGTGTGTGTTTTTAAACTACAATTTTCCATGATTTTCTCTCATACATTCATATCTGTTCGATGTGTATCCAAATGTAAACAAATGACATCACACATTATGAAATGGACAAAGTCCGACAATTATTTTAAGACATTTATATGTTTATACATTCTTTTTATAGATACAAATATTTAAGTAAATGCTCTGTTTATAATAAACAGTATTAAACAACATTTACTGGCCTGAATATCCGAGAAATTTTCATAGAAAATATTCGTCCTTCTTATTTGTTTACATTTGGATATGCATCAAGCAGATATGAATGTACGTGAGAAAATCATGGAAAATTGTAGTTTAAAAACAGTAAAATCAACCTTGCTAACTGAATGCTCCTCTGTGGCCCAATCAGTTAAAGGCATGTCAAGTTATATGACGGTTCCGTATAGGATACATGTTATTTATATATATATATATATATATACACACACACACACACACAAAGCCACTGTCAAAATTATTTAAATATCATGTGGGTTAGCATTCACTCCTCCTTCCTATAAATAGTCACTTGGTCAGTGATTCTAAGGTTTGTACTTGACAAGTAGTTGAGTGAGGCTTAATGGTTTATACTGCAACTATACTTAGCAGAGCTTAGTTACCTTTTCTAGGAGAGAGTGCATAATCTAGTGTAATCAATTTTTTCACTTCAAGTTACCAAGATTTACAACAACCCCTATAATTAAATTATATGTGCAGGCAGCCTCACTGTTTTAAGAGACTACAAGACCCTCATATGGTATACACACTTCAGGAAAAGAAAAACTTGTCTTTTGTCATTTTATGAAATTGTGATAACACTGTTTACTGTGGTACAATATTCTTTTGACAGATGGCATTACCCTCATGACTGTAGTATCAACAAGTGCTGTCTATAACATGATGGACATATGTTTGTCGTTTGAGGAACGTAAGATAATTTTAAAGATATTTGAAATTTGAGAATGTTGTTGAAGTTGAAAGACAACAAATCTGTGAGTTTGGAACAACCTCAAACATGTTTCATGGATTCATGATAAGTTTGAAACACATTTGGTACTATGTGTGATATGCATAAAAAGGAAAATCCAGCAGACCTCATACAGTGAAAAGTGCTGCTTCCTTGGCTATGGTGTGGAATAGTTCACACATTCGACACAGAAGCTGCCACATAATGTGCACACATGCCATACATGACCTTTATGGAAATTCCCCCCAAATTGTCCTGATTTAACACTTGCAGACTTTTACCTAAAAGGATGTTGGGCATCACAGATAACTAACTACATTGGTCGACATTAGACAAGAAATTGAAAATGCATGTGCAGCAATCCTACTGCACACTTTGGCCAATGTTACCCAAGCAGTAGTTCACCATTCTAATAAATGTCTGGAAGCTAAAGGCCACCATTTTGAGCATCTCTTGTGATTGTAGGGTCCAAAGTTGTATTAATCTTGTGATGTCTGAATAAAATTTAGTATTAAAACATCTATATAAGTTTTTCCTTTCCTGAGATATGTATACATTTTTTTTTGGCAGACTCTGTATATAAACAATTCTAAATGAATATTCTAAGCGAGCTTAACCTTTTAATATCCATTGTTACATTAGTGGAACAAATTTCAAGACATTTTTTATACTAGACTAGCACTTATTTTTATTGTACAATTGCAAGGACACCCATCTGCCAAGGCATTCAGCATATCCCTATTACAGTCACCTGCTCAACCCACATAGCCCACCTATGGTTTATACTGCAACTATACTTAGCAGAGCTTAGTTACATTTTCTGGGAGAGAGTACATAATCAATTTTTTTTTAACAAAGCCAGCACACTCAAACCCTCAGTCATAATGACTTGAGACTTTGTGCTAACACAGCCATCGACAACTTAGAGAGAAGTTTGCAATCTTGCTACAAATTTTTGCTTGATGTTAATAATTTAATGATAACACAAAACATTTACAGATATTATGTATGTGCTGTCAGGTATTTTTATTTCAAAGGTCAAAATAAGTTACCTGTATTTCATGATCAGCATTGACAATTTCTATTGCATCTGAGGCATATTCAAGAGCAGTGAAGAGTGCCATTGATGCTGACAGTTTATAACGCATATGGACATCTGCATCCAGTGACAGTAATTCATTAGAGCAGGAACTGACATTGCAATTTTCAAGGTAACGCTGAAACAAAGAGGAACAAAAAATAAACAAAGTTATACACCAAAGTAACAAGAAAATCAAGTCATATCAGAAAATTGTTTTAAATAAAGTCATATCAGACAATAAAGCTTTGTAAAAAAAAAAAAAAAAAAAAAAAATGTTTCTTTTCGTAAAATCAATCGTTGAAATATTTTTCTTATGTGTTGTTGTTATGACTTACCATTTTGTGACATATAAGACACACCTTAAATTTAGCAGGAAATATGTTAGAAAAATAAAACTTCATTTTCTGGAAATTACCCTGGACCCCACAAAGGTAGATTCAGGGATCCAAAGGTTGACTTAGAGTCTACTATTAGGTTGGTGCAAAAATAATGACGTAATAATGTTGTTTTTTGACGTTAAAAAATACGTCAAAAAACGACATTATTACGTCATTATTTTTGCACCAACCTAATATATGCCTTTCTATTTAAACCGGTATTCTTATCTTGATTGTTATATTCACTTTCTAAAAATAAGTGCAGTGATTATCTCCCTTAGCATTTATATAAATTATTTCCCCTTGTCAAACACACTTTCAGTGAAAAAGAATATACAAGGAAGGATGGAAAAATTCAACAAATAGTGTGAAGAAGACAATGAACCTAAAACTTAGAATATTAGGAATGGTTTAGAAGATGGCCATGATCTATGTTGAGAAATAGCTTTACTGCTCTTGTTTATCAGATTGAAAAAGAGAGTCAATATTTGGATCCAATGAATTCATTGAACTTGTCACTACTATTTATTATTATAATAAAAAATAAAGTTAGTTATGAGGAAAAAAATAAATTCCAAGAAATTTTTCGAAAGAGAATTGTTTTGAGCTACTCAAAGATATCACCTTTACATCATAACCAGATTATTTTATTATTATTTTTTTTTTTTACTCATCATTTCAGTTTGGAATAGATGTTTTGGTTTATAAATTAAGAGTGCCTCATATAAAAATCAATATTTTTTTTTTCCTTTTCTTAATTTTTTTTTGCTTAATTCTTTGAATTAAACCAACATTTATCATTCAGCAAAATTATATACTGCATTTAAAAAAAAAAAAAAAAAACCCCGAAAACCTTAAAATACCCAGAAAATAACTGCCCTACCTACTTAACAAGCTTAGGTAAATATTTGGTAGAATAGGGAATTTTAAGGGAAATGGAAACAAAACACATGCTTATACTTAGAATCAGAGAGTATTGAGATTTCTGGGACTCATAATAAGAAAAGAAGGTCTGGAAATTTGACACTACCGAGACATACTGACGGCAAGAGGGACAGAGGAAAATATAACGAGTCACTAATATAATGATCTTATGTAAATAGCAGAACAAAGACTGGGAGGCTATATAGAAAAAAAGACAAATCTTACTAAGAGCTACAAAAGACAGAAAGTCGTGGAGAGTAATGATCATCTGTATCCTGAAGGGGGAAAGCATATAAAGGTATATTTCATCCATAATTTGCAAGATTTTATACTGAAAGATAGAATGATATTGTATAAAACATAGAAATATATATAACACTAAAATCTTCTTTTATGTGCTAAGTCGCTTCATGATGGAGGTGATTATGGCTCTCCACAACTTCTCTTATAATGTCTCTTTGTTCTTGTTCTGCAATCCATTTACACACTTTTGAAATATGTTACAGGCTGTTTCCTTCTGCTTCTCTTACTCTAAGTCCTGTGAGTGCTAAATTCTCTAAACCTTTTTTCCTCATTTTGTGTCCCAGAAATTTCATCTGTTTATGAATGTAAGAATGAGTTTAATTATTTTTCCTATTTTCGCCTGAGACTTCCTCATTGCTCACATGTTCTGTCCATGGTAGTCTTAGCATTTATTGGTAGAACCACATCTCTGTTGCTTCAAGTTACTTAAGAAGTGAAAAATCATTTTCTACTTGATAATAGTTATATAAAAACTGTACATTGGGATCAGAAACAGCTAAAATTGTAAACCTAGTTGTTACTTAAAATCTCAACTAAAATTGTTGCTGCGAGTTATAAAAAAAATCAGGATGAAGTAACTAGCTTATGTTTTTCTGTAAAAAAAAACAAAAAAAAAAAACAAAAAAAAAAAACAACACTTTCTTGTCTTCTATCAGAATGGCTGATGCTAAAAATACTTTCTTGTCTTCTATCAGAATGGCTGATGCTAACCTCCAAAAGAGTGACTCATTGTGCCTTTTGGGGCTAACATTTTCCACTGACATGAAGAGGAATATATAAATATATAGGAATTTTAAATCCATTGCTAAAAAATTTGGTTCACTAGGTTATATTCAACAATATATTTTTTTTTGACAGAACTTATCTTCATCCACACATTGCATATTGCTACAACTTCTGGTGAGGGGCTTCTGATATGCATTTAGATATTCTTGAAAAAAATTCAAAGAAGAAACTACAATGTTATCAGTCATGACTTGGCATCTCACCTTCAGTTACTTTCCCCAAACTGTAATTTAACTTCTTTACACCTTTTTCAAAAAATATTTTCATGGTAATTGTTCTGATAAGTTTTCCTCTTTGTTACCTAAATTTTATGAATTGAAGCAGAATACTAGATTGGTGGCAAGGTGTCATCATTTCATTGTTGAAATTGCTAGATGTAACCACAAGTTCCATGCTAACAGTTTCTTCTCTCACACTTCTCACTTGTGGAACCCTCTTGCAGCTTATTGTGATGTTAATTCCTATTCTATTCCTATTAATCTCTCTCCTTAATAATGTTTTTCCTTTTTTCATATTCTTTCACACTTAGTAACCCCCTTGAGTCTTAATGGCTTTTTTGCCTTGCTTGGGGTGAAATTATTGAAATAAAAGACAAACATTAAAAAGGTAAAAAAATATGATAGAATTGCATCATAATTCCTATTGCACTCCTAAACTGAATCAAAATTTCATTAAGATTCCTTTTCCAGAATTTGATTCCTATTATATAAGAAGACATATTTTGGAACAAACATCCTGAATATATTTCATAAGAGGCCACAAAACCACAAGCAGATGCATGAAAACTCGATAATTGATAAAAAAAAAACAAAAAAAAACATCAACTACCAATGAAAAAAACCCAACATGACAACTACCAATGTATGAAGAGATGACACTTGAAAAACCAAAGAAACACACCCTATAGAGACAAACCCATAAAAATACTTACATGATGGTTTCTCAAAAACGAAATTGTTGAGAAAACATTGAACAGTTTATTTTTACATTCTCTCTAGAAAAAGGGAAAAATGGTTGAAACCCTTGAAAGAAATCTTGAAGAATTTTCATTAGTCCTTAATCAAACTTACAAATAAGATAATTTCTACTTTGACAGGTTTCCTCAATAAACTGTCATCACCAGAAAAAGAATTGTATTTCACAAGAAATATATATATATATATATATATATGCCCAAACTATAAGCCAGTTTGTATGCTTTTTCAAAACTCACTTCAATTCAGAAAGACTTTCTCTTCCTGAAAGGCTTCATATATTTAATAATAATGAAATTAGTCCATTACTGCATGATGTTTCCTTACAACTTTAGCTCTGGCAGATTTTCAATTTTAGGTACCTCTTCTCTAAATAATTGGTTGCCATGCACTAATGGGTTAAATAGTTCCAGTAATCTAGCTTAGTAGAAGTTAATTTTTTTTTTTTTTTTTTTTTTTAAGCATTGCGCCCCGGGCAAGGCGTGAAGCCACTAGGATGCAGGGGGGTTGCAGAAGATTTGGAGCGAGAGCAGATAGGAGTGATAGAAGAAAGGATGAGGGGAAGGATAGTGGGTAGATCAAGGTAATTATATTTGAATAGTTGGAGATCATAGCTATCAGGGAAACAGGAAAAGGGAAGGGTGTTCAACAGGCGAGATGTGCGAGGTATGAAGCTATTGGAGTAGAAGAGACGGCTACATTTAAAAGTTTCTACAGTGTAAGGGTGAGAGCAGGATGCCAGCCTCGTAGGGCGCTTGAATTCATGGAGACTGGCAGCTCATCGGAGCAATTACCAATTAAACCAAGAAGATATGAAACTTATTAATTATTAAATCCAGAGGGTAGCCACAAAACTTTGGCCAATATATATATATATATATGTGTGTGTGTGTGTGTGCAGTACGTTAATGGTCAGAGTTGAATCAAACCAGGAAACTAGTATTATTAGGTTGGTGCAAAAATAATGACATAACGTCGTTTTTTGACGTCAAAAAACGACATTATTACGTCATTATTTTTGCACTAACCTAATAAAAAGTGCTCAATACACATATGAAAAAAAAATAAAAAAAACATGTAGACCTTTTAACTTAAAAAATTAGGAGATCAGTTGAATCCGCTACCTTGGTTTCAACATTATGATATCCTCAGGCGATTTTTATCAATTGACCTCCCAACATTTTATTTTTAAAAAACTAATGAACGCCATAATATATTTAAAATATATAAATAAACAAATATTGCGAGTTGAGAGTCACCACATACATACATACACACGCATATATTTTTCATCATTTCACCCTAAGCAAGGTGGGTTACTGAGAGTGAAAGAAAAAAAAAAGGGGGACAATAAATGAACAGGATACTTGAAGACACAATATGACAATTTACATAGGATTTAAATTTTTAAAGTTTGTAGTAGAAAGCAAAGTAAGAAGCCAGAAGAGTGTTCCACAATTAAGAAATGAAGAGGAAACAACTAGAACAGAACATATGGTTACAACTAGCAATTTCAACAGTGGAGTGAAACGATGAGACCTAGCTGATAATCTAGTACAGCACTTAAATTTGTGAAGTTGAGATACCAAATTGAAAAGCTCATGACAATTACATTGACACAGGGAAGCTACATTACGGCAATGGGAAAGTTACTGAAGCCAATATGCCAGGCTGTGATGCACAACATTGCAGATTTCATCAAGAATCTCTAGATATAAAACAGAAGCACTAAACCAAATGTGGCAGCAACATTCTATGGACAGACAAAGAGTAGACTTGTAAATATACTAGTTACATTTTATCAAGAAAAATTATCTAGCAGGGTATAGTGAATTGATCTTCCTAGCAGTAGACATAGCAATTGATTCAATATAATTGATCCCCTTGATAGCTTCTATCTTGAACTTTTTATAAATGGTAGCAATAATTTTAGTTGAGATTTTAGGTAACAACCAGAGTTACAATTTTTGCTGTTTCTGATTAAATGTACAGTTTTTATATAGCTATAATCAAGTAGAAATTGTTTTTCATTTCTTAAGTAACTTAAATTAGAAGTTTTGATTTGGAGGTATTAAAATTAACAAGCCTGTTAGTAACTGTCTTGTCTGCCATAAATTTATTTTTACTAGGGACATATAAATTGAATGCTAGAACTTGTATTTCTTATCTTCACACATTCTAATTTATATAGAGTGCGATGGATAAATTGTCGTCTAAATGACACAAAAATGAAAATGACACTAACATCTCATTTTAACAGATATATTTAGAAAAATGACCTAAAAATATCTTGAAATACTGAAGATTAAATTAATTCAATAAAGTCACCATTGGCTTCAACTACAGCCTCCAGATGACTTTAGAATCTCCTGCATCTCTTCTGGACAGTCTCCTTGTTTAAGTTGGTGAATGCTGCCATAATCTTTGACTTTAGTTCATCTTTGGCGTTACAAGGAGTTTTGTTAGTCTCTTACTTAACTGCACCCTACACATAATAATCTGGGTTGCAGTCTAGTTAGGTGGCCAGATATGAGGGGTGATGTGGTTGCAGAAATTGTCTGACAGCCATGACTAGGTTCTCCTGCTTGTTTAGCATGGTGCAGAGTCCTTTTGCCAGACATAAGGTCTTCTAGCAGCAACCCTCTTGACCCAGAGCAGCACTACCTCCTCAAGGCACTTGACGTAGGCCTCTGTGTTAAGTCTGAGGCTCTGTGAAAAGATGAATGCAGGCATAATGTTGCCATCACTAATGATCACTCTAAATACTTTTGTAATCACAATTAAACTCATCCAAATCTTTCCAAATCCTCTGCACTGTCATCAGATTGACACCCAAATTCTTTGAAATGTTTATATTGGAACTTCTGACATGAATGTCAAGCAGTACAGCATGCCATTTTCAAATTTCTGGCAGAGTGAATTGTGTCTTGGTACTCTTTTTCTCACTGATGGTGCTTAACTGACCCTACTATAGTGTGCAGTTGACGAAATCAAAAGCAAACTTCGTGCATACGCAAAATTAAAAATATAAAATGGCAACAATTTACCCATAGTACCCTGTATATACAGTCCTCTCCAAAAGTGTTGGAACAGCAAGGCCAAGTCCTTTGCTTTTGTAGTCCACTGAAGACATTTTGATTTAAGATCAAAAGATAAATATGAGACAAGAGTTCAGAATTTCAGCTTTTATTTCCTCCTGGTATTTACATTTAGATGTATTAAACAACTTTGGACATATCACCTTTTACTTGAACCCAACCATTTTTCAAGTGGGTAAAATTACTGGAACACATGACTGACAGGTGTTTTTTATTGCCCCAATGGTTACTCTTCAGATTGATTGTTTAAACATTAAATAGCTCTGAATGATTACTCTTGGTTTTAGCTGTAGGTTTCACATGAAATGACTGCATTTCTTGTTAAAAAGGATAAAACAACATGAAGATGAAAGAGAGATATGGGAGAAAAGCAATCCATTTTGAAGGGAAGAAAAGGAAAATCAATCAGAGCCATTGGACAAATATTGAGCATAGCCAACAGAAGAATTTGGAATGTCCTGAAAAAGAAACTACGCGTATATTGTGCAATAAACATATTGGAAGTTAATCACGCAGTAGAACAATGACCTACAAACATACACAGCCAACACAACAAAGAACTTCATCGGGGAGGGGGGAGGAGGAGAATAGTTTGATTGACCAAGTCAATCACCTGAAGAAAGAAACTCCTCCAGAAACAAACAAGAACTGAGAGAGTCTGCATTAAAAGTCTGGAAAAGCATTACAAATGAAGAATGCAACAGTTTGGTAATGTTGATTGGTCATTGAAACGTTATTTGCTTTATGACAATCTGTTCACTTGCTTTTGCTCACCTTAAAATGTGGTGGTGGGGGGGATCTGATACAAAAGGGAGGCATGTGCTAAGCTGTTTAACACATCTAAATGTAAATACCAGGAAATAAATGCTGAAATTCTGAACGCATATTCATCTTTTGATCTTAAACCAAAAAGTCCTCAGTGAACAACAAAAACAAAAAATATGGCCTTGATGTTCCAATACTTTTGGAGCGGTGTGTTTGTGTGTGCATATATATATATATATATATATATATATTTGTATATGTGTGTGTGCACAAACTGAATGTTGAATTTTAATGAAACAGTTTTTGGTTAAAAAAAAAAAAAAAAGAAATTTTTCCCCAATTCAATCATCCAATTCTCTTTTTAAGTATGAATTTTACTCTGGTGATTTTCCCCTTATTCATTGCCCTGTGAACGACCTTCACAAATTTTTTGATTGGATAATGTAATAATTATGTGATAATAATAGCATTTTTTTAATGATTAATTATATTAATTTTGCCTCAAAATCAATACTCAACAACAATAGACAATTAAAAATTCTTCTCCAGGTGGTAGAGTGGTTTATTGTATCCTTTGAATCCTGAGACTATGAATCTGCTTTTGAATCTGCTACCGATTGTCAGACATATGCACACAGCAGGAATGAGATAACAATTTGGAGAGGAGAATCTGTAGCCTAGATTGGCAGCTGGTCTAGCGAAAGGACAACTTTAAATTCAAAATGCTTGGATCTATGGCTAGCAGCTGCACCTCATAAAATCTACTTGCACTAGCATTACCTAACTGTGAAGTTTTGTTGCATCCTGATGCAACACAGAATCTGCAAGTACAGAAATTAATAATATTATCTTCAATTAATATGCTAAATGCATTACCAAATTTTAGGATTTTTTTTTTTTTTTTTTAAATAAATGCTTTTAGTGTTTGATTTGTAACTGTTATGGGGTCTTACCCATAATAATAATAATGGACTATTCCATACTTAATAAATACTGCATCTCAGAAGTAGGCAAGGAGTCAGTAGTTCAAGTCGAGTCAGAGGCAGTCCGAAACAGAGTCGCATTCAGACAATTACTGCAAGACATTGGAATAGTGATACTGGTCGAGACTACATTGTTCTCTCTACTAAACCTCATTGTTCATACTAACACTTTCTACTTCTCTCTCTATATATTCATGTTTGTAATATATCTGTGTTATTCCATACCTGTGTTCGCGTACTTCTTTATTGGTTCTACCTTGGACTATCAACGTGGTACAAGGAACCGGACCATAACAGTAACAATGTAATTATTACAATGAATGGAAATGTTGATATATTTTTCTGATTAACTTTACACGTATTATCACAGGTTAAAGATTAGTTATGAATAAAATTAACTGTTCTTTCATAATTAATGATACATTCTATTCAAAATTTGTTTCAATGTTTAAAATTCTTCTCTCAAAAATAATAAATACATAGCTTAGCATAATTTAAAAAAAAAATGACTATTTTTAAAAACATTTCGAAGAAGTCACTTTCTCACTGATGTGACATGGCTTCCCTCTGTCTTCTTTACAAATATTTTCATGGCAGCTCCTCTGACGTGCTTTTTTTTTACCTTGTGCTTCAACTACATGAATTTAAGCATGCTACAAGATCAGAAAATAGGTATCATCATTTGACAGTTTGAGAGGTAGTTGATTCTATCTAGTTCAACTACCTCTTCTATTTTAACAGTTTCTTTCCTCACACTTCTCACCTGTGGAATTCCCTATTTCTTGCTTCCCTGCCACCTACAATCCTCAAAAGTTTTAACATCAATTGCCACCTTCTGTCTTCCTGAACACTGTTCCTTATTTCTGCTCATTCTCTTTCACTCCCTGTAACCTTCTGCATTCTAGTGGCATCATTGCATTGATTGGGGGTTAAAAATGAAAGAAAGAATTTTAAATATTATTTTATTTTTAGTTTTATTCCATCTTATTATTGTTACTTTTTATCATAACACTCTGGGCCAATGTACTCTTCATTAATAGTTTTTAATTTCATAAAAACTGACCCTTGATCCTTGCAGACTTGATTACAATAAATGTAAGTGGAAGCAAACTCTTTTACTGAATCTGACTGCAGAATTGGAGAAGATGTGGAAGGTTTATTATTGGAAGCACTCCAAAAGTTTTTTTTTTTTTCACTTTAATAAGATCCTTTTACCATAATTCCAAATTATTGTTTTATTGGATGGCCTCATTGTAATATCTTGCTTATATGTGTTGTTTTTCACAAAATCTAAAGATTTTCCTTGCTTTTCTTGCAGTTTACATTTAAGAAGAAATAAAAGCTGAAGCAATTTTGACTGATAAAGACCAGAAACAGAAAGAAGTATCATTTTCTTGTTGCATTTTTGATTCTGGAACAGGTTGCACTGCAGGAAATCTATGATCGTAAAAAAGGACCTACCATAAAAGACTATTCTTCATATACAACTGTCAAACACTGGGCACTGATTGCCAGCAGGGAAGGAGATCTTTTTTTTTTAATCATTTCATCCCAAGCAAGGCAATAAAACCCCTAAGATGCAAGGGATTACTTAGGGTAAAAGAAACTGAAAAAACCTTGCTGAGGAGATAAGGACAATAAAATGAACAAGAGACAGAGGATGGTGATTGACATAGCATTTAAATTTTGGAAGATCAAATTTGACTGGAAAGTAAGAAAATGCAGGACTTCCACACACACACACACACACACACAAGAAGGACAAGAGAAAAAAAATGTTAACATAGAACTTCCGGTTACATGTAAAAATTTTAACTGCAAAATCATGAAACCTTGTTGCCAATTTAGCACTACGCTTAAATTTGTAAAGTCTAGGTACCAAATAGAACATTAGAACATTTACTATGAAATTATTTATAAAAAAAAAAACACATGGAAGCTATTTTCCAGGAATAGGAAAGTGACTGATAGTGAAATGCTAGGTTCGGACTGATGACACTGGAGATTCTTCTTTGGATTCATCCAAGAATCTCTAGACTCAACAGAAGCACTAGACTAGATGAAGTAGCAATATTCAGTGCACTGATGAATGGTAGATTTATAAATGTGTAAGATTCTGGCAAAGGAAAGTTGCTGAGCATGACACAATGAAACAATTTTTTCTATTAACAAATCTAGAAATTGAATTGTTCCACTTCATGTCAGTGGAAATTGTTAGACCAAGAAGGTGAAATAAATTACTTTCCTGGACGTTAGCATCAGCCATATGCAACCTGTGGAAACCAACTTTGTTGAAAAAGAAAAGTATCTGTCAAAAAATAAAGCAAAAATATTATTCTCCTACTGTCATTAAGAGTGTTGGGTACAAAACATTTGTGACACTTTGTATATATTCTATCAGAATGCTTTTGTTAGAATAATTTCAAGTAGATAACTTGTCTTTGAATTGAAGTAATTGTTTTGAATTTAGTTTTTACCAACCCACTGTTTTTTAAAATTATTTTTAAACACCACTTTACTTTTCAAACATTCTACTTAAATATATTCCCATGTGCAAATGGAAAAAAAAATCTTCTTGACGTCAAATTTACTCAGATCTAGAACAGTCTAAATGGAGATTGTAGGGTTTTGCACATGATGTGTTGATAAAAGTCTGTGATATTTTACTGTTATTCAGTAATTTAGCAGCAGACATGTTTGCAAGGAGTGAGATTAATAGATAAATATGTCAACTTAGAAAAAGCATAAATTTTTGCTCATTTCTTATAAGATAAGCAAGTCAATGGCTACATTTTATTTGCTTCTGTATTTTCTAATCTTTTTAACAGCAGATATTTTTCTTAATTGATATACCAGTTAATTTGAGTAAAAAAGAAAGAAAAGAATTTCATTGCTTCACATTAGAAATACTGAGTAGGTAATAGGAAATACACGGACATTTATATGAAGATTATAGTAAGATTACAGAATTGCCTAACAGATTATTCTAGCAAAAAAAAAAAAAAAAAAAAAAAAAAAAAAAAGGTCTTATTTCTATTTGTTCTAAACTGAAATTAATCCATTTTAATTGAATGCATTCTACACATTTCCCCTATTTTTGTATGGAATTTTGAGATGAGGAACTAGCCTTATTATACACCAATACTGTCTTAACAGATTATTGTAGCAAAAAAAAAAGTAAAAGAAAAAAAAGCCTTATATTTATCTGTCTATATTTTTGAGATTAGGTATTGTAATTATTTACACTATTTACTTTGTTCGGACTGTTGTCCTCATCTTTGTTGATTCATGACGTTTCAGCCATTGTATGCTCCAGCCTTCTTCAGATGATTGCAATTTCAAACAGAACACTATTTCATCCATCAAGGTAGATTGTTCTAGTTCCATGTGACATGCCTATTCCGGAAGATATCAGTATCAGTTATCTCTCTTTAACTCAAGGATACATGGCCCAGTGGATAAAAGTGTTGGTTGAATCCAGTGACTTGACACAAAGAGATATGAGTTTAATACCTGGCTGAAGCTGAGGTGAACAAAATAACACTTTGAGCTTTAAGTGAATTACTATATATTCTCATGTCTAAACCTTTTATAAAATACCCAAAGAACAACAGTCATTAAGCTCATTTTAACAATGCAAATAATTGATAGAAAATATCATCCTATTTAGGTGCCCAATTTGCTGTGGCCTTAAGCCAGTCTAAGCTAAGCTTAGTAAAGATTTATAAAGTTGTTTGTCATCAATGATTAAGAAACTGATCTTGTAATGAAATTATGAGCTACCATATAAAAGGGGAGTGATTTTTTAACGACTTGAAACTGGCTGAAAAGATTTGTCTTTCCATGGTTAACCTGATATTTTGCCAATGCAACATCAAATATTAAATAATATGACAAATTATTGTCTTTAACTTTTATATTATTATCACAACTTTTCAGCCATTGCACTCTGCAGCCTTCATGCTTGTTGCATCCAAGTATCCTTCAGGGAATTTCAAACTGAACCATTTATTTAATCTCTCGGGGTAGAATGTTCTCATTCTGCTGACCATGTTTAGGGATATCTCATCTTGTTCTTATTTAATATTGCTCAGTTATTGCTAGTCTTGTTTACACTTAGTTCAAGTATATACTGTCTAGTCCAGAGATTGAATTCACAAACGAAAATTTTAATCCACTGAGGGGAAAACTTGGAGCCTTAAATCTACCTTGCCTGCTGAGGATTCTTGTCATGCTTGACTATCCTCACTGAGGCTTCTTTTTTTTTTTTTACTGTGGCTGCTGTTAAAGTCTTGCTGTGATTTCTTTCTTTCTTTCTTTATTAATGACTTCCATATCATATTTATTTCTATGCTAAGGAGGTCCCCAAAGCCTAGCATATGGACAGATTCTTTCAGACATCTAACTTTACAGTGTTCTTCTCAGTCTTGTATTTTGACTTCATTTCACAGGGGTTGGTGACTACCCCCTTTCCTTCTATACATAATCAGCTATGGCAGTGGTTCTCAAACAGTGTGGCATGCCTCATAGGTGCAGCGGAAGAGGATAGCAGGTGAGGCAGAATGATTGAAAGACAATCAAAGATTTAGAAAATGATTAAAAAAATTCATATGCCAAAAATAAATATGATTTCAAAATTTGAAATATTATTACAGATTACTTGTAACTGCATGCAGGAGTCCAAGTATAAATAATTATTGACCAATTTTATCATTGTGATATTTTTGCATTATATCAAGTATTAAGAATATAGTAACTAGGGTCTGCAAATTGGATGAGAGAGTTATCAATGGTAATGTTTTGACTTCAAATCCGTGGTTATCTCCCTTTAACCATCTCTAGTTTTTTTAATATTTAAATGTACTTTTTATCACATAAAATTGTAAATTGATCTTACAGAAGGCAAAAAAAGATGCACAGACAACATGATTTCTAAAGATTTAAAAAAAAAAATACCAATTTTTTAAAAAAATTTGTAATCAGGAGTGTTAAATCCATTGCTTCCCAAACAGTGGGGTGTGCCTCACTGGTCCAGTGGAAGAGGATAACAGGTGAAGTGGAATGATTTAAAAAGTTTCAAAAAATTCATATGTCAAAAATAAATAATTTAAAAATTTAAAATATTATTATGGATTACTTGTAATTGCATACATGAGTCACAAGTAGTTATAAATAACTATTGATCGATTTTAATATTGTGATATTTTTGCATTATCTCAAATATCAAGAATATAGTAACTAGGTTCCACAAATTGGAGGAGTGAGTTATCAATGATAATATTCTGACTTCGAATCTGTGGTTACCTCCCTTTAACTCTCTCTGTTATTTTTAAATGTACTTTTTATCATAAAATTTGGTGAGGTGCAAGCAAATTTTAATTCTGAAAATGCAACCCAAAGAAAAATGGTTTAGTAACCACTGAGCTATGGTGCTATATTTAATGTTTGTAAATATAAATCCAATAAAAAATATTCAGGCATTTAAAATGTCAGCACCCATGAAAAAATATGGCACATATGCTTCTAATTAACAGAGATATTTTTGCAAATTCTGGCTCTTCTTATTCTGGCAGAAAAACAGCAAATGATTTAATACGATTCCTAGTGTTGAAGGCAGTGAAAACAATGATGATCCTAGAATAACTATTTTTCCAGCACGAAATCATATATTGACACTGACAGGATATAGAAACCTTAAATGGAAAGAGATATTTTCCTTTAAAATTAAAAAAAAAAAAATAATTTAAAGAACAAAAAACGTCTAAGAGATTAAAAGCATAAAAATCCTGTTAATTTTACTTTTCAAAATCAAATTTGTCAATGTTCAAATTTTAACATCTACAGTATCAAATCTAATAAATCAAATATATTAATAATAAATTCAATTTATTCACTTATCTTTTGAATGTTTCTACTGTGAGTTTCATGGAATCACATCCATTCTTCAGGAGACTTGATGATTGATTCCACAAAACTCAGTGTAAAGGCAGTCATAAGTGAATAACTTTATTTTATTTACTATTACTGATGTTCTATCTCTGATAAAAAGTACTATAATGACAAAGAGTGCTCACTGTCAAAATGTTATCTACCACAACTGCTCTGGTTGACAAAATATTGTAGTATTAAATGTATGGATTTTACAATGGCCTTAAATCTGAAACAGTGTTTATACCAACAGGAGTAATGAACTGGAGATGCCATGACTCACTTTTGAAGAGAAACAGTTTGGCCTGGAATTTTAGTAAATAATGTGACATACATAAAAAAAATTTAACAACAGAAAATAACTTTAGGCTTTAAAGAAACCTTTTGAGTGATTAAATAACCATAAAAATTATCCCTTTCTTGCTCATTTTAGAGATATATGCTAAGCTTGGTTTAGCTTGCCAAAAGGAGAGAAATGGTTTCTAAAATTGCACTGTTTTTTTCTCATGACTATATTAACTGAAAAGCAAGCTTTCTCTTTACACACACATCCCAGCTAAACAAAAAACATGACCTTGCTACAATGTTTGTGCAGCATTATATAAAGACTGCAAAAATTTTTTTTTGTTACATTAACAGAAAATGGATAATGAATTCCAGGAAGATAGAATGTACACTCACATCATCTAAATTAGTGATTCTCAATTAAAAAAAATGCAAAAAAAATTTATACCTTCTTTAAAGGATACTTAGAATCTAGATGAGTTGAAATTTCTAAGACACATAATGAGGAAAGAGGGCATGGAAAATTTGATACCCACATGATAGATTGAAGGCATGAAGAGTAAAGGTTGATGTTAAGTATAAGTGATGTTTTTGTTTCCATTTTCTATAAAATTTTATCATTGCTCACATGTTAAGTCCATGATATTCTCAGCATTCTTCTGTAGATGCACATTTATGTTGCTTCAAATCTCTTCATGTATGATGAGATTTTCCAGCATTCACTGCCATATAGGAGGACTGATGTTACATAACAGTTCAGTATTCTTTTTGTTGTTGTTGTCGCCATTTTTTAATACTTTGCTTTGCTTTTGGAAGGCATCTTTTGCTATCCCAATGCACCTTCAGATTTCAGTGTTGCACTTTCCATTCCCTGTGAAAACACTACCCAGATATTTATAATCTGCATGTTGGGCTATTTCTTTAGCTAACAACTATGTATTCTGCCTTCTTGCTTTCCTTTTCTACCTTCTGTGGCAGTTCTTGTATTTTCCTTTCTATATCTGCTATCAACACTGTATCATCTGCATCTCTATCATTGTTAAGATTATGGCCATCAATAATGAATCCTGGTAAGGCTTTTCTCTCAGAATTGCCTTGCTGTATAGCTTCAATAAGTCAGGTGAGAAGATACATCCTTGTCTTACACTCCTTTCTATTTTTGTATATTTTCTTCATCTGTGAGGAGATTGTTCAGCATTTACTTCCATATAGGCGGACTGATATTATATAACAGTTCAGTACTCTTTTTATTCTTTGTATCTAAAGAAATTTTCTTATTTCTTAATACTTTGCTTAGTTTTTGGAAGGGCTCTTTTGCTATTCCAATGTGCCTTCAAATTTCAGTGTCACACTTTCTGTCTTCTGTTAAAACACTTCCCAAATACTTAAATAATTGTACTTGTTTGATCTTGCTATCTCCAATTTGTAATTTGCATGTGTGGCTGTTCCTTTTGCTAACACCATGCATTCTATCTTCTTGCAATTGATGTTTAGTCCTTTTCACATTCCTTCTCTAAGGATTCCTGTAGTTTCCTTTCTTGATGGGTTATCAACACAGTGTCACACCTTATGTTGTTAAAATTGTAGCTGCCAATAATGAATCCACGTAGGACTTTGAATTCTCTCAGAATCACTTCATTGTATAGCTTGAATAAGTCAGGTGAGGAGATACATCCTTGTCTTACACTCCTTTCTATTTTTGTATATTTACTGAAACTCATGGCTTTCTCAAAAGAAGTTTTGACAATTTATGCACTATTCTAGAAGCTGCAAGTTGCTTTTTGTAATTCATTTAATTTTATGAATATTCTTTATCAACAGTTTTTCTTAGTCAGAACTCTGGTGCAACCTCGAGGTAGGAAAATACAGACACTGAAACTGATTATGTGATATATTTGAAAACCCTGGCCTGAAAACTGCATTTAGCTGCCCGGCCCGTTTAGGATCAAAGTGTAGTATCTGTGCTTTGTGATCATCCGGGCTGGCTTCTGTCGAACTCTCTAATGCAGAGAGGAACTCGGAGGAAGCTTTGCCGAAGGGCAAGGTTTCCTTCGGGGGAGGTAGACAGGACCTGAACCCGTCTAGGCGGGTTCAAAGGTCATATTTTTGGCCGAGCCTACGGGCTCGCGGGCTACCCACGTTAAACTGGCCTTGTGCCACATTTAATCCTCGTGGGTGGATTAATAAATACCAAACTGCATTTAGAAACTGAACATCAAGTAATCCATATTATCTTAAATAATACACAAGTAATCATGAAGAAATTCCATTAACACATTTAAATTAGCAGCTCATCTACTTTTGTAATTTAGATTCACTTTGTAAAAAAAGTGCATTTACATTTAATTTTCAAACAATTTGTAGAAGCCAATATTCCATGCGAAAAAATATTCCTCCTCTTCTGCTTTTTCATTCTTCTCTGTACAATTATTGCTCCAACTTGTGCATATTGCAAAGCTCTTGGCTGCAGGAAAAGTGACTTGAACTTGTCAGGTGCTGAAATATTACTTGTAAATATATTCTGAGCTTGTAAAAAAATTTAGCTCTCAGCCTTATTACCATTAAATTATTACCATTAAAAGGCACAAACTGTTTTTCCATCTCAATAAATGCATTAATTAATTCAATGTGCCCTGAAGAGAATATATGAATCCACTAATATAAACAACATATAGCTCATACCATAATTTCCAATTATAAAACAAACAATACTGTCCTTTTATCCTATAAGTCTGGGATTCAATTGGGTGGGTATGTTATTGCTTATATATCAAAGAGTGTTGAAACACCACAGGAAACTTGTTTACTCAGGCTCACAAGCAAACATGCATTAAAATTAAAATCATTTCCTTTTTCCGAGGCCATCTGGTACTGCCACAATCCTAACACCCAAAGATGTAACCTGACAACGCGTATGGCAGAAATTGGAAAAATTCTTGCTGTTAAATTGACAAGGATTCTGATAATATAACAAATATATATATATATATATATATATATATATATATATATAGAGAGAGAGAGAGAGAGAGAGAAATTATATCAGTATCACCCCATGCAAGGCAGTATAGGGGTTATGTGGAAGAATGAGAAACAAAAACATTAATAATGTGCAGAAAGAGAAGATATTAATCAGGAGGACAGTAGATAGTGATTGAATTGCATTTAAATTTTGAAGATTAAAGTTGGCTAAAAAGCATGGAGTTGGAAGTTCCACAAGCAAGAAGTGTGAGAAAAGAAACTGTTAGCATAGAACTTATGGTTACATCTAGCCAATTCAACCATAAATTGATGAGGACTTGTTGCCTGTTTAGTACTGCACTTAAATAAATTCATAAAGTCTAGGTACAATAACGAAGAGCTCATCTGAACAATTACCATGAAAGTATAGAAAAGACAAAGAGAGACAACCCTACATCAGTGTGAAAGTGACTGAAGCTGAGCCACCAGATCAGGACCAATAATATTGATGATTCTTTTTTGGATTTTATCAAGGAACTAAAGGTAAATAGCAGGGGCATTGGGCCATATGTGGCAGCAATATTATAAGAATGGACAAATGGGAGATATATCTTACAATGATGTTCACCCTGTACAAGGCCCAATAGCTACTCAAGATAGAGGTTTACAGAGTAAGAGGTATAGTTTATGGAGACATGTGTGGAAGATAACGGGTAAGCCTAGACTTGAACAGGTTTAAATTTTAGTGATTGGGGAAGCATCCTCTTAGTTGTTAGTAACAAAATGCAGCTGTTAGTGGAAAGAAGCTGCTGAAGAGGAACTTACATCTCACAAATGGAATTCAAAGGAAATGAGAAGGGTGTAACATGAGATAAAATGGCAGCTTTAGGATTCATATATTTAAGAAGAGATAGATCTTTGAGTTGGATATTTTCGTTAGACAGTTTTTTTTTCCACTTATGCAAATTTAACCTGTCACTCAATCTATATAAAGTGCTTAATGAAGTGACAGCAGTGTGACTGTGGTAGCAATCAGGGGACACATGTTGTTGGACTTATGCTACACTGTTTGGTGAAAGAAACAATTTAGGGAATTTTATTACCAGCAAGAAGAAACTGACTACAGGCAGTTCACTACAATGTGAATGCATGGAATGTCTTTGTTGTGAAGGTTAGAAGTGGTGGTACAAAGGAATGTAGTTTTTCTGGACACTTTCTATGGAAATAGTGATAGAGTTGCTAGATGTTTGTCATGTCCACCTGTGGGGGAAAAAGTGTTGAAACGCCACAGTGCACTTGTTTACTCAGACTCACCACCAAATATGCATTAAAATTAAAATCATTTCTTTTTTATGAGGCCATCTTGTATTGCCACAATCCTAAAGAATTAACCTGATAACACGAATGTATTAGGTTGGTGCAAAAATAATATCGTTTTTTGACGTTAAAAAATACGTCAAAAAACGATATTATTTTTGCACCAACCTAATAAATTTCAAGATTAGTTATTCCAAAATTATTATTGCTTGAGGATGAAACATAGCTGGGTACTTTAATTCAATTTAATTTTTATAATTAAATTGAAGTTTTTAGCTTGTTTTTGAAACATGAGAACTCTTACGTAGTGATGGAATCATATTTTTTTAAAAATAATTATAATTTAAGCTCTACTTATGTATTGAGCATGTTTTTTTTAAAAATAAAACAAAAATACTAAAGAACTTTGGATTATTAGTTCTTTCCTATTTTTCTATTTATTTACACACACACACATTATATATATATGATCTTTAAATCTTACAGACTGGTGCTTCAGAATGACAAAGACCTTTACCAAAATAAAAAGAACATAACTTGAAGCCTTCCAGCAGCAGCGATAACTAAAATGGATAAAGGTAAAAATGACATAATCAAATTGTTAATGTTCCATCCTACTTCAAACAAATTCTTAACACTCTCATCACTACCAGAAAGAGCAATAACTGTTAATAGACTTCAGAAGCCTACTTTTCTGAAAATCTATTTTAAGAAAAATATTTTATAAATTTCAATCGACTGTAATGTTAACTGTTTGGTCAATAATTGCTGAATGTTTCCCGTATGGAAACGACTAATCCAATCATTACCATTACCATATATAAAATACAATAAGACTTAACAGTCATGAAAACTGGTTTCAATATTTAGTAATGAGATATTCCGTTTTTATGATAACATGCGGTATTGTCCAATGTCACTCAAAATAAACATGCCTTGTATTAAAACAATTGAATGACAATCCAATGCTTTTTATTTATTCTGTTTCATGTTGATTTTCTGAAGATTTATTATTATCATTATTATTATTATTATTAATGATTTAAAAAGCAGAATATGAGCAGGCCCTGAACATTCACCTATCATAATGGATGGATCTTCTCTTATGGAGACTCCTTACTTTGAACATCAATTTGAACTCAGCTCTCTGTAGACCTTAAGTGAAACTCATATATCCAATCTATTGCTAAAGATTCTGGAAAAATGGTCAGTTCATTGTACCACTTGTTATAGACAAGTGTATGGTTGCAAGAAAGAAATACGACAACAGCAGAAATAACTTTTACGTGATTTATTTCAACAGGAACGTGTGGGTTTGGGACAGCTACCTTGTGGTAAAGTTCATAAGCCGGCTTCGAATCTGGGTTGATCTCTCATAGTAGTTCACACTGGTAGGCGCTGACTGCTCAACCTGACTGTGACAGGTCTCTTTCCTGGCCTCCTGTTGACACTGGTTGTACTTCCGTGTGACCCCTTTTATGGCGGTTTTTTATGGCTTAACAGGCTCGAAAAACAACGCGAGTATAATTAGGAAGGAAGCATTTTTATTGGTCGAAAAATAGAAACACTTTAAAATATTATTTTATTTTTCGTCAGGAACATGCGTAAATGAAGATAATGGTCATTTTGTGATGGGGCCTTGTCCTGTTCACATCCGGCTCTCGCTCTTGAGTATGCTAGTTTATTTCTCTGTAAATCAGCTGAGATATGTCTTATTTTATTTTATAACACACTCCAGTAAGTATCTGACTCCCCTTGCTCTACTCTGTCTTTACAAGAGCCAGATCAGATCAAAAATGGAGTAATAGTAAGAATTAGATTTCATTCGGAGCATCTCTTTCCAATGACTGCTTCTTGACGGAACAGATTCCCAGCAGAATGTTTTCTCAATTACTAAAATTTTGATCTGTTCAAGTCTTTTGTTAACAGTCATCTTTCCTACATAATCTCATCAAAATTACTTGATCTGTTTTCCTTTCTATTCTCACATGACACACAATGACCGAGCATTCATTTTCTGGTATCAACACATCTCTATAGCAAATAACTTGCATGCAGACAGAAAATGTGTTATGGTGAAGACACAAAAAAAGATGGGTTTTCTCATTGGATTTACTTGTACAGCAAGAGGGTTCTAAGAGAACTAGAAACCCTACCAGGATTTTTAACACTATTTTTCATCTAATACAAGGTTCAAGAGCCACTCAAGGTAGAGTGTTACTTAATGGAGTTGATGAGCAATGAATTATTTTCCACCCTACAATCCCTTTCCCTACAGATATTGCAAGTCTCTCGCTACTTCATCATTATTTCCATGGCAAGCATCCTGATCATCAGCTACATTTGTTGTTTCCACCAGGCCTGACATTTGCAACTGGGACCCTCTATTCCAGATACACAAGGATTTATCATCTTCATTCCCTTCATATTCTATGAGTAAGAAGTTCCATTCGGACAGCTTCTTCCCAAGAACTTCTGCTTTGTGGAACAGATTCCTAGCAGGATGTTTATCTGATCACTATAATCTTGACCACTCCAAGTCTAACTGTTATTGCTCATGCATAGCCTCATGAACTACACTTTTCATATTTTCTTAGACTCATATAACATCATACAGTAACCATCTACCTTGAGTGGTTTTGGGTCTCGTATTGAGTGAACATTAGCGTGTGCATGTGTGTGTGTATATATATATGTGTGTGTGTGTGTGTGTGTGTGTGGTGTGTGTGTGTGTGTGTGTTTGTGATAGAAATTATTAGGAGGATTTGAGATAATCATAATTAAGCAAGTCATTGAGTCTAAAAGAAACCTCAACAGAATGCAGAAAGCACTGGACGGCCATTTTGTCCTATATTTGGGACTCATCAGCAGTGTGCATCCACTATGAGTATTGAAACCTGGACAGTTACAATATGAGGCAAACATCATACCAACGGGCCTCGATGACGAAGAGGTAATGAATTAGACTCAATATAGTTGCCGCTCGATCACATATTATATGGTGGAACTCATCCGAGTTTCCCTCACCATAGGACTGTGCTCTCTCTCTCTATATATTAGGTTGGTGCAAAAATATTGTTTTTGACGTATTTTTTAACGTCAAAATACAATATTATTTTTGCACCAACAAGCCAGCTTTCCCTGATGATACGCTTAGGTGAAACCTGGGTAGGTTTGTTTGGCTCACTAGGTTTATATATATATATATATATATGTATAAAGGGATAGAGCATATGTAAATATAAAATAAAAGTGGACATTGGTGTCAACACCTAGCAGTGACAGTGTGTTTCATGCTTAAGTGCAATCATCAGTCTACTTGATGGCTTGAGGATCTATTAACAAAAATATTATAATATATACTTTATGAATACTACTTCTCAACAGGAAGTGGTAATCAAGGGAGATAAGTGTGAATTGCTTATTAAATTGCTTGGTATGAAATTGTAAAACATGCAGCAATAGAGAGAATAGTTATATATTAATGTATACATATATAATTTGTGTTCATGTCTGTGTAATAGTTTTCTACATTAGAAATTCATATCATTCTTCTTGTGACACAGAAATCATAATTATTCAATGCTGAATACAATTTTATTTCTTTAATGTTTAATGATGCAACAAAGTTTGTTTTTTTTTGATATTTTATAAACTCTATAAAATTGCAAAATTATACAAATATTGCCATCATTTTTTTATGTTTTCTGCATTGATATAAGAAATTGAACTGTAATACTGTTTTTCTTGTTCCTTTTGTCATTCATTCCTTCATCTGTGCATTATGCTTTCATCATTTTTTTCTAGTATTTAATCAACTAACAAAAAAAGGACACTTTAATTCTAAGAGATGTTTTCTTTGGTTCTTTGAATTACATACCACCCATAAGAATGGTATAATGGATTGCTCTGATTAGTATATGTGCCATCATTTTGAATTTTTTTGTTTCTCTTCTCTATTTCTCCTCATCTTGTGATGAGTCATTATCATTCCAAGAGCTGCTCTGACTATTGATATCTTTCTTTACTGATTCTACTATTACTTCAATGTTTTAACATTTGTTTATATTTCTGAGATCAGGTATTGTAACTATTTACATTGTATGGACAGTTGTCCTCATCTTTATTGTCACATTCATGTTTCAGCTGTTGTATGTTTGCTACAGCCTTCTTCAGGTAATGATATTTGTTTGAATTTTGAACCAAACCCAGAATAGTCAATGTGTATGTTGGAGTTTCTGAAAATTGGTTCAGTGGCACTTGTGTAGACGTTCTTCCCATGTTTATTTCCTGAAATGGGCTGACACATAACCTTCACATTCCTGGGTTGCCCAGTAAAGTTACTGAGAAACTATTCCATTTCAAACAAATATCACCAACTACAGACTGCATTCTTCACAATATTTATGTCAATTCCAAAACATATATGGCATATGTATCGTAAACTGATGCGCAAAGGAACAAAATAAGGGTGATGGCTTTTGCATTGGAATTACAATTCTCATTTCTGAATGGCAGGGCAACAACAAAGTGTGGGACATGACCTTTGCCAGTACCTGTCACGATATTTGCAAGCAGTCGGTAGAAGAAATAAAAAATTCTCAGTGACTTTACTGAGGGACTTGAGAACGTGAAGGTTATATGCCAACCCATTTTAGGAAATAAACATTGGAAGAATGTCTACACAAATGTCATCAAACCAATCTTCAGAAATGTCGACATATAGATTGACTATTCTGGGTTTGATTTAAAATTCAAAAATATATCACCTGAAGAAGGCCAGAGTGTACAACGGACGAAAGATTATGAATGTAACAATAAAGATGAGGATAAGTCTCAACAATGTAAATAGTGTAAATACTTAATGTCTTAGTTAACCTATTCTCTAAGAGATAGGACAAAGCTTGTTAGAAACAAAGAAAAGAGTGCTCAACTGCTATGTAATATCACTACACACATATGGCAGTGAATGATGGACTATTTCAATTATTACTGCGTAGATAGTATTTATAGGAAAGTGGATTACCAAAATGTTTACAAAGTCAGTCATTCTCTTTTAATCATTGTGGTATAATAGAAGATTTTTTTTCTAAAGGGATTTGATATTGGGACAAAATGTAGAGAGATCTAGTCATAGATAAGGGTATTAGTGAAAAGACAGGGAGAGGTATGTTCATGCCTTTCTCAAGAGCATTAGTGAAAAGTGAACATAATCAGTCTTATCTAAATTTGAACAGTTTGTGGATTCCATTTTCCATGGTGGTAACAATTACACAACTTTATACTTCATAATGCTGGGAAAGTTGGATCCATGCCTTTTTCAAGGGCATAAGTCAAAGTGAACATGAACCTCAGCTGAAATTTGAATTATTTGTCAATTCTATTTCATATGCCAGCAATATATACACAACCACCCACATGAATATTACAGGGAGAGATGGATTCATGCCTTTCTGAAGGGCATAAATATAAACATGAATAGCTTCAGCTGAAATTTAAAATCTGCCAATTTCATGTATCAATAACATCTTTACAAACATCCACATGAATAATACAGGGAAAGATGGATTCATGCTTTCCTCAAGAGTATAAGTGGAAAGTGATCATGAATAACTTCAGCTGATATTTAAAATTTGGTAATTTCTTCTATCAATAATATTTATACAAGCACACATATGTATAATACAGGGAGAGCTAGACTCAGGCCTTTTTTCAAGGGCATAAGTCAAAGTGAACATGAGCAATCTGAGCTGAAATTTAAATTATTTGTCAATTCAATTTCATGTGCCAATAACATCTGCACAACCACCCACATGTATAATACAGGGAGAGATGGATTCATGCTTTTCTTGAGGACGTAAGTGAAAAGTAAACATAAATAGCTTCAGCTGAAATTTAAAATCTGCCAATTGCATCTTGCATCAGCAACATTTATACAACCACCTACACATATGATAAAGGGAGAGCTGAATTCATGCCTTTCTCAAGGACATAAGGGCAAAGCAAACACAGTGTCAGCTGAAATTTGAATTATTTGTCGATTCCATTTTGTGCATCAATAACTGTTACACAACCTCATGTCTCCATAGTTTAACATTATCTGATTTTTAATTCACTTGTTAGTTTTCATTTTTTTCCATTTACTTCAATGAAGAATTTTTCTGGTGTTTTGGAATATTTCACTGCCATTCTAAGAGAATCTGTAAAGAATAAAAGAAATAAGAATGCTGTGTCTTGGTTGCAGTAAGAGCTAATGCTATAAGGGAGGGCAAAAAAAGAAAAAGAAAAGGCTGTATCAATGGTTAAACTACATCCTATATTCAGTGCACAGTAAACACTGGATTGCATACATAATGAACCAGACCTCACATACATAATTATTACCAAGATAAAATAAAATTACTGCATAAGCAAAGATAAATGAAAAGAAAGATAAAATTTTAAACAGGAAACTAACTTGCATTTAACTTCTCAGCATCTTCTACCCTCAGGAAATACATGAGGGTGGATAGGGACAGATGTGTTCTAAGCAATACAGTTATAGTCATAAAACTATTATAAATCATATAATTGTTATTTCCTTGGGGGCATGAGTATGATTTAATGGCAGATTGTAAGTGCTCTTTTTATGAATTATTCAATGGAAAAACTACTCTTCAACTCAAATATTTCTGCCTTCATCAGTCCACAGTTAATTAGTACTGACTTTTAAAAATATCTTAGAAAGTAATAAATGGACAAAAATAGGCAGAATTTTTTTTTTCCAAAAGGAGATGTGAATAGATTATAATAAATATACCTTGCATAATTCTCTAGTCTTATCACCAAGTTTTCATCCCTGCAGAAAATAAATTCACAAGTGAGTTTAGAATTAAGGAGGATTTTAACCCACTGAGCCAGAAAAGAGCTCTGAGGTACAACAGTTAAATAAAGAAAATGAATACAAATTTAAGGACACTCAGTTGATAATGATTGCCATAGCAGAAAATGTAACATTTGAGCAAAGTTCAAATTCTAGTTTAGGCTGATTACATTAAAATTCTCTAGCCTTTTTTTAATTTTGTGTGAAGTTGTAGGGTAGACTAGACACTTTAGCTTTGGTAGAGCTTTCGGTCAAAGAGAAGGATAAGTAAATTTAAAAAAAAAATTGAAAATTAATCAGCTTCATGATGGTGTCTTGCCCATGACATGAATGTTTATGCTGGAGCAGCAGCAGTTTATGTGATAAACCAATGATCCTAAGGTCGATCAAAGCTCTGCACAGCTTCCAGTCCCTTGTAGCTCTAAGCAACTTTAACTCTTTCCTATGCCTCTTTTTACACAAACTTGTTCGATAAGTTAAATGACTTTTCCCTCTGATCCTATTGCATTCAGTTGGTAAGTGGTGTAAAAAAAAAGGGGTGGGGAATAGTTGAGTAAAGGAAAGCAGGTGGAGAATAGTTGAGTAAAGCAAATAACTTTTATCACTAAATTTTAATTTATTAAATTATTACTTATGAAATAAGTAATAATTTAATAAAGTAAAACAACTTATCTCAAATAGGGGAGACAGAGATGCATGACCAATAAATACATAAAGTGATATTGTGTTTTTTATTATAGAAGATATGATTTTCTTTTTTATTAACATGAAGCTTCTAAAAATGACTATTCCAAAATTTAAGCTTAGTTTAAGCATGAAATGCAGCTTAGATTTCTTGGAGGATAAATGTAAGTAAAATGTTTGTATGAGATTTATCAGAGTTCAATTTCAAAGATCTTTATTTAAAGATATCCATACAGTACATTCTATATGCACATGTTCCATAACACAAATGTATTACTACCAAAGTATTCCAACCAAAAATAAAAATAAAATCATGCATGTAACCTCACTTAAGATACTATTGCAAAGAAAAACCTTTGAGTCATCACCCTAACCAACATAATCTTACCTTCCCAATGCCTTCCATGACTCGAGAGGTAAAGGAACTTGCAACACATGGAAAGAACTGAATTGAGATAAGCACTAGCCAAGAAGAACCAGAACAAAACAGTAGGACCAGGATGGGATTGTAATGGTAACTTTAGACAATTTTTGAACTGATCAAATTAACAAATAATAAATATCTATGATGGTGACAAAATTACTGGAATACATTAGTCTATCTTAATAGCAATGTCAAACATATTGCACAGACTTTTGTATGTGTGTGTATTCCATACCACGAATATATCGCTACCATAGTATTCCAACAAAAAACAAGACAAAATTACGATTACAATATCACCTGAAGTGACCCTCCCAAAGGAAAACCTTATTACTGTAATCATTCCAATCAACAGAGAGTAATTGAAATTTCTAAATCTCATTAGGGTTATATTTTAAGAATGAAATAAGGCTCAAACTTAAGAAGTTGCAAAAGTATGGCCAAGCATAGCTAAAATTACCTGATACTAAAAATAAAAATGTTAGATTATCAATGTAGAAAAATGAAGAGATGCAACTTTAAAGAGCTTTGTGCTGAATAAGTGATATTTGAAGTAGTTGTAGCTGTGTGCTCTGGAGCAGGGGGGCTATTTTGTCCCTTTTCTGATTGGTACTTTGAACGTGTCTAAAGATACGAATAGATTTGAATCTCAATTTAAAACGATTCTCCATAGTGACAGATTAAAGATGGCTGAAATCTCATTTACATTTCTATCAATATTATTCCTGGGCGACTTAGAAACTGTTCGGATGAAGTCAGAATTCATTATCACTTTAATCAGATGCAAAAATTGGTTAGAACCAAAAAAAAAAAAAAAAAAAACTTCATTATTTCTTAATCAGCAGGTAGAATTTTTAATTTTGAATTAAGTACATAAAATAATTTGTTTTGTTTGCTACAGTTTTTTTTATTATTTTTGATTTTGCATTGAGACAAATCAATAGTCTTGTACTTTGCTTTCTGGAGTTTTATTTATTTCCTGGTTGGGTTTTTGTAATCTGTGATTATGACTCATAAGACTTAGCAAATAGATCAGAATTTTTGTTAACACTTACATTGCTATATATAATGCCACAACAAATTCTAATGGAAGAAGCAGAAATGGTTGTTATATTCTACTGCCTTCTTCATTTTAAACTGGCATACATACCACTGTTCATTGGCAACCATTACTCCACTATTCCCCAACACTTGTTTTACTTCACTATTTTTTCTCTCCCTTTGTTTTACTCCCCCCCCCTCTTTATTGAAGAAGCCTTTCATGACAAATACATAAAACATGGAAGGAGTTGTAGTATTAAAATCTGAATTGAGATCAGCACTGGCCAAGATGAACAGAAACAAAATCATAGTATCTATTTCTCCAACTTGTCCTATCAACTCTAGATGATTTTTGGAGCCACCGGATTACCAAAATAATAAATACATATAATAATGGTAAAATACCAGAATATCTCAGTAAGTATCTTCATAGCAATGCCAAAGACGTGTGGTGCAAATGCATGCAGACCGAACTGGACAATCAGCTTAATGAGCCACATAGAAATGAGGATTCTAATGAACAGAGTTCATAGCAGAATTAGATTGGGAATCAGATAGAAAAAGAGTTAGTCCACAGAAATTGTAAGAAATATAAAACAAGGATTTCTCTACTTATGCAATTTATTTAACCTATACATCTCAGATGATTTTCTAGTTGCTGTTATAGCACAACAATAAAAAAATGCAAAATTGTGACTCAGTTAAAACTCTTAGTGATTTAAGCACTAAAGCAGCTTGAAACTTAAATTCTTTAAAGCCTATAGTTAAGTTGCTGAGTTACATAAAGCAGAGGTCATTGAGGAAAATACCGTTGTCATATAGGCAAAGAATCAGCATTTCTCTGGTTAGATTTTTCTGTCAGCTTTAACTTGTCACAGGATTTTTCATAAATATTTATATTCATTAAGCCATTAAGGCCAGAAGTGCCCAATTACATCCACAAGTTTCACAAGCTTGGGAGTGCCTGAAATTAGGTAGTGCTTTATTTCAATATATGGCATTAATGCCCTTGACATGATCAATGTGAGACACCTGAAATCTCTTAATTTTTACAAAGTTGCTAATTTCTAAAACCATATCTCTTAACCAGTAATATCAAGGAGGCTAAAATTGGTACCATTTGAAAGAGAAATCAATTAACTTTTATATGAAATTAACTAGTAATACTTGATTTTTACTGATTTAAAAAAAATTTTTTTTAGATATATCAATTGCATTAACATCACATATTAAGATTTTTCAAGAATACAGTCAGGTTTGAAGAGATTAACAATTTAAATATCTTAAGGGGTCATAGGGTTAATGAGAGAGTTAAAACAAAGTTTTATTGATATTACAATATTAAATGCCCTTTGACTTTATTTTGAAGGAAAAAATACAAATTTTCACTCCTTAATAGAGTTTAAACTGGGGCCTATACTGGTAGCAAACCGCCTACATACAGACAGAAAATGAATTCAGTAAAAAAAATAGAAAGGAGATGTGTCTTCTCACCAAATTTATTTAACCTATACAGTGAGGGGATTCAGAGAGAATTACCAGGATTCATTATTGGCAGTCATAAACTTAACAACATAAGATATGCAGATGACACAGTGTTGATAGCAGACACAGGAATGAACTATAAGAACTCCTACAGAAGGTAGTAAAAAGCAGCAAGAAAAAAAGGACTTATCAATTGCAAGATTGGATTCACAGTCGTTAGCAAAGGGAACAGCCCAATCTGCAAATTATAAATTGGAGATACCAAAATGAAGCAAGTAGAAAAAATTTAAATTAGAGTGTTTTAACAGAGGGCAGAAAATGCTACAATGAAATCCAAAGGCACACTGAGGTAGCAAAAGATGCCTTCCAAAAGCTAAGCAAGGTATAAGATTAAATAAAAATTTCAATAGAAACAAACAAAAAAAAAAAGAGTATTGAACTGTTACATAATATCAGTCCTCCTATTTGGCAGTGAGTGCTGGACAATCTCCTCACAGATGAAAAGACTTGAAGCAGTAGAAGTGTGGTTCTACAGAATACCATAGACTGAACATAGAAGCAATGATACAGTTTTAGAGAAAATGAAAACAAAAAGGGTACTTATATTTAACATCAGAAAGAGAAAGCTGAGGTTTCTAGAGCATATAATGAGGAAAGTGGGCTTGAAAATTTTGCTACTCACAGGACAGACTGAAGGCAAGAGGGACAGAGAAAAACAAAGCATGACCTATCTTGTATTAACGGATAGTGGAACAAGAAAAGAGCTTCAAAGGACAGAAAATTGCAAAGAGCCATGGTTGCCAATGACCTGAAGGGACTCAGCACATAGAAGGAAAATAAACATTATTTGAGATTGTCATATGCCCCAGTCGACGAATGGGTTATAGGGCGATCATACGCAGACTAGGAGATATATACACTCTCACACCTGCGGAGAGATACAAGCTATCTCTCTCAGATTGTGAGAGTGGACAATTGGTAAACAAAATATTTTTAAGATCACTCTTCGATTGGGATAATCTAACAGTAATTTTTCCCATGTCCGCTTTGTTTTCAACACGAGTACTGATCCACAATACAAGGATGAACTATAAGGCTTAGCAATTTTTGATAAATAATTTTAATATATACAAATATACATATATAAAAGATAAACGAACAGATAAGTATGAGTTAAAACATTCGACAATCGGATCTCGAACTCATTTTGGGATATCAAATTCGCCGAACACCAAATGGATTCAACTGAAACCAAACATACAAAATACAAGTATGAATTACTATGAATTGAATGCAGAAGCCAACACACATATACAAAAGAGATGGGAGAGGAGTTACAATTATTGTTTTACATGTGGAACGGTGTTTGCGAAAAAAAACATAATATTCATGTGTGTGTGTGTATATCTTTTGTACTACGGGTCCAAAATCTGATTACTTATCTTTTGTATTCAGTTCTCTTTTTTTTTTTTTTTATCAATGTCCTTTCTTTCGTTTTCTCGGCACAAACACAATTTCACACACTGCTAATCTGTAATAGAGGTATACACTTTCTTTCTCTCTTTGTTTCATCTTTTTCTTTCCTTCCTTCCTTTCTTCTGTAAACGGCTCGATTTGCAACAGGGATGTACACTTTCTTTATGCAGGTTGAACCACCAGCATATATTTTTATCCGTGTCTTCAAATTGGGATTCTCGAACAGGAATATTTCTTTATACTTCTGTCCGGAGTTGCCTGGATCGAACTGGATAAGTCATCACTGCGTCTTATCTTTCCATTTGTGAACCACTAGCGCCTTGGCTTCGGTCTTACCTTTTCAAAGTCCAGAGAACAACTGATCCTCGAGTGAATCTTTGACTGTCACGTGACTTAGGTCTTGGGTGCGAATTCTAACTTACTTCCATCTCCTATCTAGCTTCTGTTTAGACGTTTTCCTTTACGGGTAATTGGGTCAGTCGACCCTTTTGACCTGCCTTCCCAAAATGTCATAAGACTTCATGTAATCTTTATTCTGTTGCTAGGCGGAAATTAACCTTCATATGTGCGTATATGTGTGTTTAGCTTATCTGCTTTTAATACTCATCACAGAGTTCAATACTCTGATTTTTAAAAATAATAAATTTTAACTGGAACTCTGATTCTGTTCCGGTGACAAGAAGAGTAATTTTAAAAAAAAGAAATCTTACATTTATTTTTGTGCAAATATAATTGGTACTTTACATAAGGAGTTCTGCATCCACATAACAATGTGGATAAACAACAAATATCTATGACCACTCTTAAACCTTAACTATTAACTCACCAATGCCCACCATAAAATCTTGTATTAATTATAGGTTTTTACCCCTTAATAATCTCAACATCTCATAACTGGGTTGGTAGACATTAATAGGTTAAAGTGGTTGATCAGATTTAATACCATTAATAGAAATTCAAGAAAATCTAAAGTAAATCTTTTTTAGCATTATGGAGAAAAAACTTTGGATTCATGTGTAGTGCAATGGTTATCAACATAAAAAGTGGGATTGACGTGCCAAGTTCAAATTTCAGCTGAGGCCATAGCATTCACTTTCACAAAACTAGTTTTGGAAAGGTCTGAATCTATCTCTTCTCCTGCAGCCTAGAAGAAAGATGACTCTGAATTCCAAACTGGTTAAGGATGGGGTTAGCAACTCTATCCTGTTAAAAACTAAGACAACAACACCTAGCATGCTGAAGATGTGCTCTTATACTCCAAAGAACTTACATGTACAGAGACACAGAAACAGAATCAAGTGCTTTTGAAATTGGTCTTTGTGTAAATATTTTTGTTATCCATTAATATTCCAAGACAGATGTGCTGACAGCTAAATTTAACTCCATAAATAAAAAAATTTTTCCAAAAAATAAACATCCTCAGGAATAAGATTGAGAGGAAAGTAGTTGATTTAACTTTACTGGATTTTGAAAAATATTCACCTTTTAAACTTTTTAATTGGAAAATATGTCCATTTACAACAGATGCCCATTTTTCTGTCAGCACAATTTCAAAAATTTTTATTAGTCACTCAAATATTTACTGCATTAATGAAAAACTTTTTTTTAGGATACACATTTTTCTATATGCCATGTTCCTTCAGGACATGGGTGGTCATGGTTCTCCACAATATCCTATCTCTTGTAGCACTTAGTAAATTTTGTCTGTTTACCATCTCTCACAGTCTCTGTTCTGTCATCCATTTACACAAGCTCATTAGGATGGTTATTTCAATACGATTAGGTAGGTTTGCCTAGCATCTGGCTCACACTCCTCCCTGATTTTTTGAACAGGAGTAAAGGTTTAATCCTTGTTTCCGGTTTAGGATTGGATTTCTGGTTCCTTATAAAGTCTCTTTTATTCTCTTTCACTCCCAGTATCCCCTTGCATCTTAGTGGCATTATTGCCTTGCTTGAGGTGAATTGATTAAAAAAAAATTGTTGCTTTTCTCTGTCCCTCTTCCCTTTAATGACCTGAGCATGTCACATTATCCAGACATTCTTTTCTCATTATGAGTTTTAGAAATTTCAACTCTTTCTTATTTTAATATTAGGCTGGTGTAAAAATAATGACGTAATAATGTCGTTTTTTGACGTTAAAAAATACGTAATAATATACGTAATAATAATAAACACAATTTTTGTTTCCATTTCTCATAAAACTTTCTTGTTACATGTTCAGTCCATGGTATTTTCAGCATCCTTCTGTAGAATCATGCTTCTATTACTCTTCTTCTCTGTGAGGAGATTGTCCAGAATTCACTGCCATGTAGGACATAACAGTTTAGCACTTTCCGTTTTAAATGAAATTTTCTGGCTTCTTAATACTTTGCTTAACTTTTGGAAAGCACTTCTAATATTCACCTTTGTATTTCAATGTCACATTTTCCATCATCAGCTAAACACTTCTCAGGTATATAAATTTTTGTATTTGCTTGATTTTGGTATTTCCAATTCATAGTTTGTATTTCAGGCTGTTTCTTCTGCTGACAACCAATTGATATTTAGTCTTTTCTTCTTGCCTTCCTTTACTATCTTCTGTTGAAGTTCTATATCTTAACACTGTCATCTTCATATCTATGTTAAAAGTAAAACAAAGAACTAAAAAATAATCAAATCTGTTGAAAAACTAAAAACTTAGTTTATTGGATTTGCCCTCAAAGAGACTCTCAGGAATTCTAAAGCTCAGAGAACAATGACAACTATTGATGATCTTTGGGTTTGTCATCTTCAGGAGCTGATTAGAATATTAATTCTTGATTTTGCGTCTTTTAGTGATATTTTGTACACATGTTACTATTTGGAGTAATAGGTCATGGTTGATGTGATTGATTATTGACAATAATAAAAATGACGTATTTAGTAACAGTTTATGAAGACAGATTCAATAATTTCTTCTTCCTGATATATATATATATATATATATATATATATATATATATATATATATGTGTATGTGTGTGTTTCCAAGCCTTATCAAAAAATTATCATTTTCACTAAAATAAATATAATTAATAGAATAACACTAAACCTTTCACTAAATCACATCCCGGTTTAATTCTGAAATAAAATCCTGACAAAGTTTACCAAATGTGCCTGCAAAAAAAAAAAAAAAAAAAAAATTGTGTATCAAAAGGATGATTTTTCTTTTAGCACCACTCTTACCATATACTCGCTGGTAATTACTTTTGTTTTAAAAAGCTATTTTTACAATTCTATACATATAAGACGAGAGTTATACATATTTTTCTTGAGAATTCATAGTAAGAATGTTAAAACACTTAATTTATTAGATGGTTCATTTACAGATTTTAAATGCACCCACAAAAAGAGGTGTAAACAGTAACAGCAATGTCAACAAAAGAAACAATCCTCTTGAAACAGTTACTTACTTTTTTTTTTTTTTTTTTGTGCGCAAATTGGTCTATTAGGCAAACTAACATAGTAGTTGAACAGTGAATATGAGTTACATAAGTTGTTAACAATCAGAAACAGCCAGCTGAAATTCTTAGAACATAAAGAAAGAAGGTTTGGCAAATTTAATACTCTTAGGGTGTACTGAAGTGAAGAAAAACAAGAGAAAACAGTAAGGGACCTACTTGACAAGTTTGAGCAAATAGACTGAAGAATAAGTCCCAGGGTTCATAAAGGAACAAATACTGCTGAAAGCAAGAAAAGAAAAGAAGCTGTGGAGAAACATGATCAGGGCCGACACATCTAACCCCCACAACTGGGGTCAGAGGTGCTTTTTTTGGTGCCCTCTTATGGCCTCTGCTAGTTTTTTTTCAGTACTGTTTTATGGCCATCTGCCATTTTCTTAATTATTTTAAAACTGACATTACATTGTCAGTCATCACCTAATAACATATATCATGTATCTGCATGGCTGGTGCGGTGTGTACTACAGGTTGGAGCTCCAAAAGGGCTAGTTTCAGCAGCATTTTTTTTGTTTTTTATACTTTTTTTCTACCCAAGTTATATTATCAATCGACTATAATAATCGACCAAACTGGTACTTACTACCCCAAACTTCTCAACTGTGTGGGGGCTCTATGTCTACTGGAGAGAGGGGCAGAAGTGCTAATTTTAGCAGCTCTTATTTTTTTAAATTGTAATTTTCTTTCTGAACAGTTCTCTTAAATCAATTAAAAGGGTAATATATGTCAGTAAAATTCATTTTTTATTCTGAGATCAGCCACTAAAGAGGATCTGATTTTTTCTTTTTTTTTTTTTAGTAATAGTAATACTAACCAGAAGTCCATGGCTAGTAATTAAAATAAAACTTCTAGCCTCTATTTTTTATATTTCTAGAAAGATAAAACCAAGAAAACGATTGCTTAAAAAATAAAACTGTTTAAAGATTTCAACACAAAAGTTTTTTCCGAAAACTGAAATACTGTTTTTAAAACAAATTTTGAAGACAATACCATTTGTGTTGTGTTGGAATCTTTGTAAAAAACGTTTTTTCAGCAGAGATCTGTTGGTGATTAAAATTTGCAACTCAGATTTTTTTAAAATAAAAATCCTATTCATTATAAAAGTAAATAATTAATGAATATTCATTGAAATTTTCTTTTAAATTGGATAATTCCCTGATTTTTGATAATTTAAAAAAAAAAAAAAAATAAATAAATAAAATAACGCTGTCTTTTCTCTCTAAATTTCCTTCAAGGGTTTGTGGACCCCAGGTTGGGAAATTTTGAAACATGTAATAGAGAGGAGGCCCTGTAACAAAGTTTCCAGGAAGTGGAGGGTGAGACCCTAGCACCAGCCCTGAACATGATTGCCTATATCCTAAATGGACATACCAAATAGTGAAGTTACAAGGAATTTTCTCTTTCTTCCCACACTTGACAAAAGAGAGATAACTGTAAAGCTTTCTGCAATGAGCCCTGTAAAAAAATTATTTCACTGGATTACATAGATTATGGAATCAGGATCGTTGGCATTAGAAAGCCACAAAATACATTTCCATTACATCAAGGAATTTTTTTTGGTAAATCCTGATAAGATTGCATCTGCACAAAACGCATGACAAGTAACATTTAATTTCAAATGGCTATGAAATCCTACCTTCATTAGCTATCTAGAATCAATGCAGGAGGACACTTTTCTGAAGCCATCCAGATTATTGCAACAACCATTTAAAGATTATCTTGATTGCTTCTCAGTAAACCAGTGGGATTTCCTATTTTATGTCTCAAATTCAAGGCCATTGTCATACAAATAGATAAAAATAAAATGATATTTTACCACAATTTACAGGTTTGTATATATCAGTAGTTGAAATACTGCAGAATCTCTGGTGCCAAACCTGTTTAGAAATATCTAGACTGTCATATATATATATATATATATATAGCTACTTTCTAAGATCAATGGTGAAAAAGGCTTTGAGTAAGGCCAGAAGGTTTTAGCAAAGATCATCCTTCTTTGAACATTGGTGACTTGTGCCACAGAATCACAAACAAAGAACTGTACCAAATAATAGAAACCACATCACTTGAGGACTACCAACAGCGGCAACAACTAAAATGGATAGCACATGTAACTCAAAGAGAAAATAATGCCAAAATCCAGATGTTGACATTACACACTATTTCAAATAAAAGGTTAAGAAGGAAACCCTCATCAATACTGGAAAGAGTGATTAGAGCAATTGGACCTGAAAAACCTATTTTCCTGAAAAATTGTTTTAAGAGAAAGATTTTATAAATTTCAACTGAGGGTAGTACTGGCAGCTTCATTAAGCAAAATTAAGAAAACTAAAGTAATTCTTTAGCTGAGTAAAGTGCCAGCATTTGACAGTAGTAAGTGCTGTATCAAACAGTTAGGACATACACTGCTTAGAAAGGGAGAATAGGATAGATAAACTCTATATGGCAAGTAATGGAATAATAAAAAAAGAAAACTTCTATATAATGAATTTTATATCTCAAACTAAATAATGGAATCATATATAGAGAGTGGAAATGAAATACAAACACATGTTGGTTATATGCATTTATCAAGAGAAACACACAAGATGCAGCGACATTTAACTTTAAATTTTAACATCTCGAGCTTCCAATGTGTCAAGGTGCATGAACATCTTAGCTAGGCACATTCAGCTTTCTTTCACTCTTATCTTCATTGTTGTTGTTTTTAAATATCCCATATCATAATAGCAGTGGTTTCATTATGACAGGTGATATGTTGTATGCTACTTAGTATTTTAAAATTTAAAACAAAATCGTATCACACCAGAAAATAGGTTCAGTAAAAAAAAAAAAAAAAAAAAACTGAAAATTTTTATCATTATCAGATCTTTGAGACATATGAAGAATTCATCTGAAACAGGTTAAATAAAAATAATTCCAATATCATTATTTGAGAATAGGATCAATTCTGTTCTGATTTAGTCATAAAAAAACAAACTCAGATATGATTATGGCTACAAAGCATCGGTACCATTTGCTCCTGTTTATCACTTTTTGTTAATATTTTATTGGTCAGGACCAGAATGAGAGCTCATCAAAGAAACTGAGTTCTTTAATTAAGACAAAAATAAATGCATTCCATGAAATTTTGTACCAACTATCACAAACTACAACTTTTTGATACAAAATAACTGGAAATTTGCTAGGATTCTCAAGGGTCTGCCATTATTATCAAAACTGATAGATTCCCATGAATAAACGACTAAAAAGTGGAAAAAAAAAAAAAAATCTTCTTTTTCTTTCTTTCTTTTTTCTGTTGCCTTGACCCTGACAAGATACCTTAAAGCCTGCATTTTGACTCTTATCCAGCTGTCAGATTCCAGAAAATCCCTTTGACATCCAAAAATCCTATTTAGCCATTCACTGGATCTGACACATCTGGTTTTCCTGCTAAATATATAATATTCCAGAAAAAAAACCAAAAAACAAAAAACTTTGATCTTCTTATTGTAAGTGCGAGGAACACAAAGAAATCTAGTGAACTGAAGCAAGAAAATAAAAATATCTCCTTCAATAAAATAGAAAAAGAAAGATTATTTTCAATGTAACAATTGTTTTCTTTGTTAACGGATGATTACCTGATTAATTAGATGTAATGAACAGAATGAGAAATAATTGCAAATGAAGGAAGATATTTAATCAGGTTTAGTGGCCAAGAATATAATTCATGCAAAAATATAGTTGTCGGGAGAGAAACTAACTTCACCTAAGGACATTATAAATGATATTGTGCATTGCTGAGAGAGAGAGAGAGAGAGAGATAAATGAGAGAGAGACTGATGAGTGTAGAGGAATGAGACAGAGAGACTGATGAGTGTAGAGGAATGAGACAGAGAGACTGATGAGTGTAGAGGAATGAGACAGAGAGACTGATGAGTGTAGAGGAATGAGACAGACTGATGAGTGTAGAGGAATGAGACAGAGAGACTAATGAGTGTAGAGGAATGAGAGAGAGAGATTAATGAGTGTAGAGGAATGAGAGAGAGACTGATGGGTGTAAAAGAATGAGAGAGAGACTGATGGGTGTAAAAGAATGAGAGAGAGACTGATGGGTGTAAAAGAATGAGAGAGAGAGACTGATGGGTGTAAAAGAATGAGAGAGAGAGACTGATGGGTGTAAAAGAATGAGAGAGAGAGACTGATGGGTGTAAAAGAATGAGAGAGAGACTGATGGGTGTAAAAGAATGAGAGAGAGAGACTGATGGGTGTAAAAGAATGAGAGAGAGAGAGAGAGACTGACGGGTGTAGAAGAAAGTGTGCGAAATGGAGTACAATGAGTGATATATGCAGCTGAGGGAGAGACTGCAGAATTGGTAGATGTTATCAACTTTGTGTGCACTATGAGAACATTAAAGTATCCCATCATGTATATAAACAGCTTATTTTCCACATGTGTCAAATTAAAATGTTATGAAAAATATTTATAGCATTTACATTTGGAGATTTTACAATAAATATAGTCACTACAAAGAAGGAAGATTGTGTAGCACCAAGCTTCCAAATTGAGCATACGTTCTTGACTTAAAAATCAGGCATCCAGAACTCTTATCTGTTCTCAATGTTGACGGCATTTTTTGTAGGTGAGCAAACATGCAACTATCTCAATAGTTAGCACTGACATGAAATATTTATTAACCTAAACCAGAAGCCCAATATAGCTGAGCATCCAGTGGGGTCCAACCTCAATAATAACTGCTTGAAAGAGTTGCATGGCTTATCTATAACAAATATTCAGGATATGTTATGAAAGAATCTAATTTGGCTAGAAAGAACAACAATATTCAGTAATAAATCTACTGTATTCAAAAGTGTTTCCATGCAATAGGGATACCTCACTAAATTAAAATGACTATTAGAAGAAAACATCACCTAGAACTTTGTATACAACATTCTCTGCAGTTGAGTACAAGAGTGAGACCAGCTGCTCCCAAAAAAATTGAACACTATAACACTATATGTGGAGACTCTTTAAAATCAAGTTTGGCTGATGATGTGTGGAGAGATGCAATGAAACCAAAATAAGAGACAAGAAACAGAAATGAAGAAAAAAATGTTGACTGAATTTGCTCACAGTTAATCAGTACAGCATAGATATAAATAACTTATGGAGGACATTAAACAGGAGTGAACATTAAATGAATTGAAGGTTTCTTGCAAAGTTCAATGGGTTCAGTGCAGAGATCAAGAGAGGATGATCCCAAGAACACGGTGAATGCCCTCTTTGAGAATAAGATTCAATGGTTCAGAATACAGTAGACATTTGAGGAAGGATAGAAGGTACACAGTCAAAACATTGTAATAATGAAAAAAAAAAAAAAAAAAAAAAAGATGAAATTAGTATGAACAATCCTATATAAAAAGAAGAGTGTCTGGTTGATTATTACTACTATGACTGGGGGTTCAATCCTCACTGGATGTCCCATACCTGTGACATTGTCCCAAACTAACTGTTTTAAACTTGTCAATCTGTTATGAGATGTGATCTAATCCTAATGATAAACAGGGTTTTAATTTGAATAAAGTGTCACTCATTTGTTATGCAAAAATTGCCACTTCTGGTTGAATGTTGTTGCTTCTAAAGTGTGTGATTTATACAATTAGTAATGCAAAATGATATGAAACAATTATAAAATGGCAGCAACAGAGGCACTACATAATAACTTAACAAAATGAAATTGATTAAGAATACATGCAGATGGATATTGACTTAGTAGGATTCAGTGTGAACTGAAATTAAATGCGTGATTGCATCGTAATACAGTTTTGCCATGTTCCCAAAAAGAGTTATCTCCCATTTAATTATATGTATGTTAGGTCTCACCATAACACTAACCTAATCTTAATATATAAGAGTGTGTATACATAATAGGTGACTCAGCATGTGGTAATAGTAAATAATGAAGTCCACTTGACCCTTACTACTATGTAGAGAGTTCAATATCACTGGGTGTTCCATACTTGTGACTTTGTGTTAAACTCAGTTAAATAACTAAAAACTGATATATAATGGATGCTTTGGCAGAGATTAATGGTTAACAAGCTGGTCTGATTGACCCTTACTACTTAATGGATATCCTACATTTGTTACTTTATGTCAAATTAAATTAAACTTAATAAATAGGAACCAATATACAAACAAATCTTAGTGCATCAATAAAATGCCTCATGAATTAAACAATAACAAATGAAATCAAATGTAAACATAAAATGATATCCAGTTTTTTTTTTCAGCTGCTTTATTGAAAACTCAAAGAACTTTGGAAGAACATTGTTTTCATGAAAGCTAGTCTGTAAATAAAATCAGGAAATGATACCTACCAGAAAAGAATCATAGACTTATACACAGTTCTTAGTAATAATTTAGAATTTAAAAAAAAAATGAGTTTAAGATAAAAACATTTACTTGATAGTCTTGAAAACAAGCAACAAATAAGACAATGTGTGTGTGTGTGTGTGTGAAAATGAGACAAAATAGAAAATTAAAGAATGCTGGAGAAGGATATGATCTCTTTGGCTTCTTGAGTGGGGGGGGGGAGTCTTGGGATGTTTAATTCAATTCATTCTCCCAAAATATAACAAATCACCATTATAAACGTAAACCTCAGAATATCATTATGTGTAGCTACAATAAACCAAGTGCATGTGTAAGATTAGTTTTTCTGTCTGTAATGACAGTAACATTTGTTGTACTGAAGTTATCACGCTTCCACTGGTGATGCCAGGTGGCAGTGTCTTTGTTGTAACAAGTGTGAACTTTTCCAAAACTAGGTGCTTACTAACTCCATGAAAGATCAGAGAAAAATAATAATTTGGGAAATACATATAATTAAAGAATTAGATGTAAAACCCTTCTTATAGTCAGGACTTAACAAACCATATAATTATAGTCAGGACTTAACAAACCATATAATTATAGTCAGGACTTCACAAACCATATAATTATAGTCAGGACTTCACAAACCATATAATTATAGTCAGGACTTAACAAACCATATAATTATAGTCAGGACTTAACAAACCATATAATTATAGTCAGGACTTAACAAACCATATAATTATAGTCAGGACTTAACAAACCATATAATTATAGTCAGGACTTAACAAACCATATAATTATAGTCAGGACTTAAACTATATAATTACCATATATGCTAACATAGAATATGACTGGGCATAGAAGACAACACCCAAATTTGCAAGTTAAAATGTAGGTATCGGGTTATAGTCACCATGCAAGACAACCCACAGTCTTATTTTAATATATATTGTATTGAATTTTTTAAATAAATTTGGCAAGTATATACTTCCTTTTCACACAAATTCTAATGAAAAAAACAATGGGGATGTATTATCAATTAACTACCACAAACTACAATAGCTCATGAGTGGGTGCTGTGTTTTTGGTAGGCTATTAAGGTAGCCTGAATGACTTTTCCCTGATAACCATCCACTCTTTACACTGTTCTTGAATGCAATCTTTAAACCGCTTGTTGAGACGTACATCCAGTTGTGTTTTTGTTCAACATATCAGAAAAAGGAGGTGAGATATTATTAACTATCACAGAATTTAAGGTTCACATTTTATACCTGGAGTATAAGCTCCCCCCACTCTATTTTATTTTTTAATATTAAAAAGTCATCTCGTATGCCCACATGTACTGTATAGTAAAGACCTAACACAATTTTTTAATAGTAGTATATAAGGATTCATCTGGACATAAATTGGGGAATTGCTTTCCTATTAGTACTGAGCAATAATATGATCCCCCACATTATTACATAGTGTATATTTGTAAAAGGACACACATGTTAAATGCTAATTATAATAATGAAGACATAACAAATTATGTCAGAAGGAATCTAGTAAGATAATCTATGATAAAGTCTATTTTTTTGGTAATGCAAATAGAGAAGAAAAGTCATTTTCAGTTGGATTTGAGACAATGTTATCTTTTAGTCACATTAGACAAATAAAATGGGACAAAAACTCAGTACCTCAGGTGCAACTCCTGACTTAACATACCATTGGCATATCTCAGACAAAATATATATATATATATATATATATATATATATATATATATTAGATTTATTATCTATTATTAGATAACACCCATTTCGCTATCTGAGGTAAATTAATTTGTCATTATCATTTTGAGCTTAATTTGAAACCATCTTGTTTTTATTTTAATTCTTTTCTTCAAACTAATTTGATTTCTCTAAAACAACATATACTGAAATCTTTCTCAATATGATGAAAGATATAGATTAGCTGAAAGAAAGAAAGACATGTTTTTTGTCTGCAAACAGAAGCTAAAGATTTTGATTGTTTTTCACTTGATAATTAGACACAGACACACACAAATAAAAACCATCAAAAATAAGATTTATTTTCTTGCAATTTACTTACCTTATTAAAACCAGCTTTGAGAAGTGGAATAATACAGGGTTCGTCTTTATCAGCAGGACTGAAAGTGAAGAGGAGAAAAGAAAGGATAAATGACTCTTGAAAAATAAAGATTCAACATGGTAAATTTGTATTTGAAAGTCATAAACAAAAGGAAAAACTGAGAACGTATTGTATTTGAATGCATTTTTTATGATGGGCCATCAAAACAGAAAACAAATGACAAGAAAACATTTCTAAAACAAATTCATCATTTTTATCTGAAACACTTGTCATGTGATTAGTACAATAGTTATCAACACTGACAGAGAAACTGACAAACCAAGTTCAAACATCAGTCTATATTTTTGAGATGAGAGATCGTAACTATTTACACGATTTACATTCTCATCTTAATTGTCATATTCACAGTCATATTTCTGAGATGAGGTATTGTAACTATTAACACCATTTACATTGTTCAGACTGTTGTCCTTATCTTTATTGTCATATTCACCCCAAGGACACACAGCCCAGTGTATAAAAGCATTGGTTGAAGAAAACTACTGTCTTGACCCAAAGAGTTCAATACCTGCCTGGCCACAGCCTAGGTGACCTATCCTGGGTAAGACGTTAAACTCACCCCAGCAGCAAGGAGATCAGGAGCTTTTGATGAGCATGGAACCAACTCTTAATTGCTGGTGTTCCCAGGTCCACCCTGACCCGGAGTGGTAGCACCTGTTAGGGTCTCAACTATGGGCAAATAGTTAACTATTACCAGCAATACAATTTTGAAGGAAAAATATTACCAAAAACAGATTTTTGACAAAACAAAATATTACCAGCAATAAAAAATGTTGTCGGCATTAAATAACCCATTGAGGTTGATATGCCATAAAACAAAATAAATCAAACCAATCTAAACCAAAGAATACATATTCTATTCATACGAATCTATCCTAAAAATGTTGTCGGCATTAAATAACCCATTGAGGTTGATATGCCGTTAAACAAAATAAACTAAACCAAATCTAGGTGAACAAAATTTGGAGAGTTGAATTACTAAAGGGAAATAACAAACTGAGATATCTAGAAAAGGCATGGCATGTGGAATGTGAACAATCTACCCAAGTGGACTAAATAAAGGGTTTGGTTCAAAATCCCAACGTATATATCACCTGAAGAAGGCCAGAGTGTACAATGGCAATAATCTCATGAATGATGAGGACAACAGTCCAAATAGTGTAAACAAGTTCAAACTGTCTAAATTTGTTGCATTCACTTTCACACAAATACACTTTGGGAAAGGTATGTATCCATCTCTTTCCCCTCTGGTGGGTTAAACAGCAATGGCCTTCTTCATTAAATTTGTTGACAATATTATTAACTGTCTGATGATTAACCTGGAAAATCCTAGAAATTTCTCTATTTAACTTGTTACATTGATGCCATCCTATTATTTGCCTTCAGTGAAATTCACCAATTTCCTTCCACAAACTTTCATTGCAAAATATAAGTCAACTATTGTTCATAGAGTAGTTTGACAGTAACATGGCATTGTCTGAAAAAAAAAAAAAAATAAGAGACATTATTACACAAGCCAAAATTGCTGTAATCAAGTGTGGCTAAAAATTTATCATAGCTGACTCTATATAGCCTTTTTCGTCGATGGCGATAGTTGACAGCTGAAAATAAGTTATCTTAAAACAGTGTTGATCATGGCTAAAATCAGTGCATGATCCGCATGGTTTTTGACAATGACCACATTAGTAGAATACTGTGGAGTCATCCACTGTGGGCCATTGGACTATTTTCCTCAGAGCTTTTGCTCCTGTGAAAACAGCAGCTCTCCACCCCACTGAATCCTGGAGGTTTTATACTGGTCCTTGAACTGAAGCTTGGATCGTCCAACATTACACGTGCCCTCATTCAATTTCCCATATAGTATCTGTTTGGAAAATCAGGAGTTATACATGCACACAATGTGCCCAAGATACCTGAGATGTTGAAACTGCAAGATGGGATAGAGTTAATCAAAAAGAGAAAAAAAAAAAGCACATTTTTTGAGCTGGTTTTGCTTTCTAGTGAAAAAAAAAGTGTTATATAAACTATTGCATACATTTTATAATAAGGGCATTGTTTCATATATCATAGAGAAGTCATCAACCTAACTCACTTTCTGAAATCAATATTTCTATAACCCAACATCCGAAAACTGTTTGGTAGGAAGTAAGTCAAACCTAAGAAATTTTAATTTGCCTCCCGACTTATAGAAGCCAAGGTAGAAAGACCTTCATCATGAAGGAGATTTATGATGTTTTTAAGTTTTTCTTCTAACCCCACTTTTCTGAATTGATTTATTCCACCTACCAAATTACTTCTGGTTTCCAACTGATCAGGACAGAAATAGAGTATATGATATCTTAAATTGTTTGCAGAAGAAAAGTGATAACTTTGGCTTATAGGTGGGGAAAATCAGAGAAAGCTTGTATTAGAGATTCTTGATGAAAGCTAAAGAATCTGCAATGTTAACAGTCCTGGCTTGGCATCTTGGCTTCATTAACTTTTCCACTGCTGTAACATGGCTACACTATGTTTTTTTATAAACAGTTTTTTCTTATTTGTTCAGATAAGCTTTCTTTGTTTGTACATAGATTTTACAAATTTAAGTGCAGTACTAGATTGGCTGTTAGGTCTTATTTTATAGTTGAAATAGCTAGATGTAACTGTAAGTTCTGTGCTAATAGTTTCTTCTATCACACTTCTCACTCTTTTCCAAAAATTTAAATGCAATTCTTATCCTTTTTTTTTTTTTTTAATTCATTTTCTTTTATTGTTTTACGTCATTAATAATGTTTGTCCTTTTCTCATTATTTCACACCCAGTAACACCTTGCTGGCTTTATTGCCTTGCTTAGGATGAAATGATTAAAAAAAAAGAAAAAAGAAAAAAAAAGAAGTAATATGCTATAACATACTCTATAAAGCAGCTAACCAAAATATGATGTAGTTAAACATTGAAGTGTTGCTCCATTCTACTTATTCACCTAATTACCATTTTTCCTGGTTTTAGATGCATATACATAACAACAGGTCTGTATCAATATAGACTAAGTCAAAAATTGCCTTGTGACAGTTTGTCAACTCCTGTGCCCACATCTTTTATCATGATGGAATAAATTTACTGCTAGATCATTGGAAATATTACTTTGATTCTAAAGGTGGTTACTTTGATGTATAAATTTAGGTTTGAGTCAAGTTATGATATTTTGAGATTAGTGGCCAAAAATAAGAGGTCATTATTTTGTGCTAACCTCACTTTACATTTCTGCATTTTTAAAAATTCTGGCAGATCAAGGCAAAATTTGATAATTAATTCATGACCTTTTCATTATATATATATATATATATATATATATATATATATATATTCAATAAATGAACTTATCTCATTGACCAACTACAGTGTTTCATGTTTAATTCCTTTTCATAGATGTTTGATAAATCTATTGGAATTATTATTAGAATTCATATTTATACCCCCACCAGAACAAATGCTAATCACAAATTTCAAATACTTACATTTAGAGTTTTGTTCAAAATATAACATCTGAATTCAGAAGTTAATTTTTTTTTATTATCTAATTTTTGTTTGGAAAATAAAATATTCCTATAACTCTAGATATATACATAAAACAATCCATATATTCAGTTTAAAGCAAAAATAAAATTATCATTGATAATGGCTGAAAGTACTGAGATACAGAACATTTGGACTATTCCTACATAATTCAAGTCCAGAAAAGAAGAAAAGTATAAGAATACAAGAAAAATTAAATAAAAAAAAAAATAACCAAATCAATTTTCCAGTCATTTTTATTGAAATGTTGTGTATGTGTGTGTGTGTTTGGTTAAATAATCTAGACATATTATGTCTAAATCCTGTCAAATTTATGGATCAATTTTTTAGTGTTGTTATTAAACTGATTAAGGAAGGCATCCAAGTTTTTCACATTCCTTTTATTTCCCCAAGTACTTTCAATCTCATTCCAAGATCATCTTCAGGGGTGAATTGCTAATACAAAAAAAAATTAATGTAATTGATAGTTGTGATTTTTTGTAAATGCATATCATAAAATAAAAAGGAAAATTCAATATTATAGCTCTAGTTATCTATTGAGCACTTTTTGGCAGTTCTGCTGACTTAAAAAAATATGTTAAAGTCTCATAATTTTAACAGGCATATTTTAATTGTACTATATATATATATATATATATATATATATTAGTTACACATACATGATAAACAAAAGTTTGCACTACATAGACAATAGGCAAGTTCTCCTCCAGTATGTAATGAACTCTTATGAGACATCAAAAATAGATAATATTTTAAGATTTATGTAAAGAAGGATAGGCTTAATAAATATAATTCCATATTCAACAAGGAAGATAATTTTATGTATTGAGTTTAATATTTAGGATGCTTTGAACACAAGAAAATGCAGAGCTACATAATATTTTTAATATTTTACAAGTACAATGCAACATCAAAAATATTTATATATTGCCATAATCTGTAAATGTCACAGGTAAATTAGTATATAATAATTACCTATTCCAGTCTATGTATGTAAGGAATATTTACCTATTTTACTTTAAGCTAAGTCTGGCACAAGTATCCATGAAACTAAAATGTCTCTGATATTACCAAGTGCACACTTAGCTCAATACGGATATGAACATACATAGACTAGGATAGATAATTAGATATGAACAGAATGAATAGGTAATTATATAAGTGGCAATAGACAGAAATATAGTGAATCAACACAACAGAAGCCATTACACTTTTATATCACATTAATATTTTCATATTATTTTTCAAGAAGCTGCTGCAAAATTAACAGTCCGAGCTGGTATCTTGGCTTCAGTTAATTTCACACTTCTGTAATATAGATTCATTGTGTCTTTTCTATAAATAATTTCATAGTATTTCTTCCCGCTATATTACCTAGACTTTATGAATTTAAGTACAGTACTAGATTGGTAACAAGGTCTCATCATTTTACGGTTAAATTGGATATATGTAACCATAAGTATTTTGCTAACAGTTTCTTCTCTTGCATTTCTCACCTGTGAAACTCTCACCTGGCTTCTTATTTTCCAGCCATCTTTGATGTTCAAAAATTTAAATGCAATATCAACCATTATCTACTGTCTTTTTAATTCCTCCTCTTTTATTGTTCTTGTTATTTAATAATGTTTTTCTTTTTCTTTTATTCTGTAACCCCTTGTGTCTTAGTGGCTTAGCTGCCTTGCTTGGGGTGAAATAATAATAAAAAAATGATAGTTGCTCAGGCAGTATTGCTACTTTATTTAAAATTACATTCTGGTGGCCTTTTTTATTCCCTTTAAAAAAAAAAAAAAAAAAATCTTATACATTTACATTGAAAAACATTGTTCACAATATAGAATAAAATATTATATATAAATTTAATATGTATATACTTCAATCAAAATATTTGTTTCTCTTAATCATTTAAATATAGACTTGATAGCTTTAAAATTGTATGCATTATCATATTGAGTAATAGATGATACTCATGAATCAAGTCAGTTTGAGGATTTTTTTCTTCTATTCTTTCTGAATATAAAATACACTTTCTGCAAGGGGTAGTTTTGTCCAATAATGCAAAATGCTACAAAATCAAGGCAATACCTATATCCTTTTTAGATTTGCCTTATACAAAACAAAAATCTTAATCTAAATACTCAAGTCATTTTCTTAAATAGCCTCATCAGATTTAGACTTTCATGTGGATGCCATGGATGATGCCAAACCCACTTAGAAATAATCTAAACTGTCAATTGTATTCAACCATTCCTCAGATCATGATTAAAAATGGCTTTGATCTAATAAAGCCTGTACATCTTAGCGAGGACCAATCTTGTTTGAACCTTGTGGACTGGCAGCAAGAACTATAGTGCCATCACTTGAAGACTTTCAACAGCAGCAACAGCTAAAATGGACAGCACATGTAATTTGAAGAGAATATAATGACATCATCAAACACTTTGATAAAAAGTCAGGAAGGAAGCCACCATCAATACTGGAATGATGACAGTTACCAGACTTGAGACACCTATTTTCCTGAAAATTCATTTTATTAGAAAGTTTTTATGAAGATAGGCCTAGACACTCATTCAACATATGCCAAATGTTTCCTTATAAGGAAATGGCTGATATTCCCATGTAGAGAGAGAGAGAGAGAGGAAGAAAATATTGTTATTAACGGAATGGCAGGTAATGATATTTATTATCTGCTGAGAAAAGAAACATCTGTGTAACTCTGAGCTAAAGAAATTGTATTACCTTGACATAAAAGTATTTTTTTCATTAAGAGGATTCTGCTGTTTCTCTTCAGATGTGAAATCGACAGGATTAACCAAATATATTAGGTATGTATGAATCATACTAGGGAATCAACACCCTGCTTTAACCCCCACCTAATAACTGAGTATATGAAATAAATTAAAACAAAAAACATTTTGGTTGTTAAAGAAAGAAACTATAAAATTTCAGCATCACCCCCATTTCAGAATCTGATGGGAGGGTGCTGAAAAATATTGTTGCATGTGGCTTACCCTAGATGATATCAGAAAAGACTTTGTACTCAGTGTAGTATCAAAGAATCTAGATACATTGATGAGGTCTAGGGGAGATGTCCTCCTGTCCACCAAATGCAGACCTGCATTTCACAGGATGTCAGTGGCTGACTGTGACAGGTGAACAGGCATCTTGAATTTGCTTGTATAGGAAAGAGCCATATGTGAGAGAAACATGTAAATACTGGCACCAAAAACAGACACTCTTACATTCACATGAGAATATAAGTTCTCATTAAGTGAAAGCATCAAAGCCATACACCCACTGGCCAATGGTGACTGACAATGTCCAGAGTGAATTAAACGGTAGTGTTATATAGAGAAGATGCAGTCATATTTTTACATTAGTAACATACAATAATGCTATACTGAAAGAGAATTGTGTTGTAATGGATGCTACCTACTTTAGCTATAATTATAATAAACAGTGAAAAAAAGAAAAAAAAAATCGGAATTATGAGTAGAAAATGGCTATACAAGTTCATAAGAAATTAGATGGTGAGAGGGTTTGATAAGGTGTCAAACTCTGCATTTGGGCAGAGATTCAAATGGGGAGGTAGACAAACCTGACCCCATGTATGCAGGGTTTACAAGGAATTTTTGCCCAAGCCTTCATGATTGGATCACCCTACATAAAAATCAGCTTTGTGCCACATCCTGCCTCATGGGGAGGGTGGGTAAATACTGGCTTGATCAAATATCAAGCAACTGGGCAAACAGAGCACAGTGAAAGAGGAAGAACAAAGAAAAACAAGAAGAAAGGAAAGCAAGAAGAAAGGAAGGAGAGAAATCATTTCGCCCCCTAAAACCATACATACACACTATTTTATATTATTAAGGACTTATTTTTGTGCCTTTTTTCTTTATACTTTTTACTCTTTGAAATGTATTTTGAAAAATAGTTTTACATTATTTACATTATTTGGACTATTGTCCTCATCTTTGTCACTATATCTATTAAAACATTTTGGTTGTTGTATACTCCGGCCTTCTTCAGGTGGTTGGAATGTCGAACTTAACCCTTTATTTCGCTCACTGGGGTAGACTGTTCTAGTTCCATGTGCCATGTAATAAATATGGTGACAAAGATGAGGACAATAGTCCGAATAATGTAAACAATGTATATAATACCTCATCTCAGAAATATAGACAAAATAGTTTTAGTTTAATACAAATTGTGAGCAATAAATTTTTGTTAATTGCATCTCAACTGCAGACATTGGGTGTTGAGTAAGATCCTCTTAGTTGCTAGATGTAATTGCATCAACACATTTGTTATTCTTTTAAATTTTCTTTTTTTAATTTCAATTCTTCTAACAAGAAGTATTGCAAACTACATTAGATTATCCAACTCCAAATACAACACCTCACTCCTATGAGAGGAACTCCTCGCAGATTGACCATAACATCAAGAGTGTAGCCATACTCACCATGCTTGGGCAGTTAGAGGTTGTTGACACTATTTAAAAAAGGTTTTGAAATCAGAATTGTCTTCCTTCTAGACTTGTTGCCACCAAGGCTATAGAATCCAATCTGTCCTGATATTTACCAATAACTGGTAGGGAGTAGAGATGGATCCGTACGTTTTTAATGGGTCTTTGCATGTAAGTGGACGTAATGAACCCAACTGGGATTTGAACTCTGCTCCCCAAATCCTCAATCTGAAATGCTATCCATTATGCCTATTATAGATTTAATAAATATTAATAAAAGCAAATATTGAAAATTTGATGGCAAGTCTCAAATGTGCAGCCATATGCATGATATAAAACAGACAGGAAGCCTATTTGTACAGTATTAAATAAAAGTTATTCATTCAGCTTGACATTTGAATTCTTTGACAACTAGAACTATTCTTGCCATCTTCAGAATATAAGAATTTAATACATGACCAATCCACTCAAGTAGCTCAGTTATTATTAACACATGTCAGAAATTTTGACTTGAACAATTATCATTTATTATATGCTTTGATTTCAGATAAGCAGGCTCATTTTTGTTGTTCAAGAAACATATGGACTAGTGGATTAAAGTGTTGGTTAATCTTTTTGTCTTGTCATGCTAAAAAAGCCACCTCCTCTGGTTTAGTGGAAGAAATGAATAAATGATACGAAGGTAAATAGGATTAATTTGTTTTCTATGCCTTATCAACCTTTTGTATTTAAAGACAGAAAATATTTTTGGTTTGTAAGAATTTTTTGAAGACAAAATTTCAATTTTAATGTCTTAGGAGATAGTTTTGGGAGATACCTGCATTGATTTCATGAGCTTCAGAAGATTGGCCATTCACAATGACCATCAAGAGAGAAATGATGATTGCATAAGATCTTTCAGAGATAGCAACATCTTATGTCAAAAGCCTTTGAAATATCTAAGGCAATTGCTCTGATGATAGAGCACTTCACTGATTCTGTAGATGATGGCAGTTAAAACATCAGCAGTGAATCAACAGTAATGAAACCCATACTGTTTGTCACTCAGGACGTTGTTTCTGGTGAAGTGATCAACTACCTCCTTGTTTCTGTTAGACTCAAAGAGTTTGTAAATGAGATTATTATTTTTACCTCTAACCTTTTCCCAACCATCACTTTTCTTCAATTACTTTTTCGCAGTCATTTCTAACAGCACAGATATATTTATTAAGTTGATAAAAAAGAGAACAGTTGGAAAACTGAGCAAGTAGAAAAAAGAAAAAGTAAAGTACTACTAATGTTAGTACTTTATGTTCATGTATTATAAATCAGTCTTTTGGCTAAAAGCCTGACATGAGAACATAGTTAAAGAGTCCCTGGTGAATTGTTGCAACACGTATTCATTGGAGTCAAAAAGCATTTTGTTACTAAGGATAAAACAACAAAATCCAAAATGAATTATGGCCAATTGTTAAAAGTGTAAAATACAACAGCCTGAAAATAATTAAAAGAAACTAAATATGTTTCTCTGCAGGTTATTCGTCAGTTGACAATAATCCACATAAAGTAAGTTTCTTGATTTACAACAGAGTTGAGCAAATAAAAAATAACTTTAAATACACTGTACATTAGCGTTCACAAATAGTGAAAATACTGTTTTTAGTGTATATGAATTTTATATTTTAAATACCCAGTATCCCATTAATTTTTTTTATACAAGACCAGCATTAATTTCCACTAGTTTTAACCCATGAAAATTTCACGGTTTTCCTATTTTAATGAATCCTAATTCTTAAGTTAATGCCTCATATTGAGTTCTATGACAATAAAATGCCCATAGAAATTCCCCTATAATGAAATATTTGAACATAACTTCAACAAAATATGGCAATAACAATCATAAATATGAAGGCTAGTCATTATTTAAAGTAAGAGGATACAAATGGAAAGATCAGAAATTAGATAAATTTTTCTATTTCACTGAAAACACAGTTAAACACTTCTATCTTCCCTTCTTTCATTTTGTCATTGAAACCAAGTACTGTGTTTTATTCCTCTTTCCACATGATCAAAATGGAATAGACATTACTTATGCAGTAATAGCAGAACATAAAAGTTGTGTGAACTAACAAAGGGAGGGACAAGGACAATTATAACAGGATTATTTTTATTCGTAATATACATAGACAAGATTAAAATACAGTATATGTTAAAATACAATTTCTAAATTATCAATTTATACTGATTTTTGTCAAATTTTGTAATCATGTCTTGGAACTAAAAGGTTAAAAGATTTAAAACTTTAGCAAGAAATTATTATTGGTGAGTAGAATCTATTAGATTTTATTAGTCTATTACAATCTATTAGATTTTCGTAATATCAGCATCCATAATTTTTGTCAATTTCTGGGATGAGAAGTTACTATTATTTAAGCTATTTATATCCAGACTCAGTCCTCATCTTTGTTGTTGTTATCACAATGTTTTTGCTGTTGTGTCCTCCAGCCTTGCATACGAATCTGGGTAACCTACAGGTAATTCTAAACTGAACACTTTATTTACTTTATGAGAATAGACTATTCTCGTCATCCTGACAAAGAGAAGCCATATGTCAAGGCAGTGAAAAGTGACTGAAGTCAAAATGCCAGGTCAAGACTGACAGCATTACAGACCGTTCTTTGGATTTTGTCAAGAGTTTTTAGATATATAGCAGGAACACTAGACCAGATATGGCAGTAATATTCAATGCACAGATGAATGGTAGATTTATAAATGTTAAAAGAAAAAGAATGAGCCACTTAAAATTAAATTCTGATATGGATGCCTCCTGCATCTATATTTTGTTATTGCTGAGAAGCCAATAAAAAATTATAAATTTATATCTCTTTCAGGCCTTTTTACCTGAGATGTTTGCTTGATGCTGAAAAGGCATTAACATTTACTTGCAACCAACTGGATCAAACCACAATATTAAAAATTTAGTGGCTATCAACAAAAATGTAAAGAACAGAGGCTGGTGCAGAATTTGAGCCATTCCTTCACCTTCGCTGTGGTTCCGAACTTTAAAGTTTCTTCCAGGTAATTACTTTGGGGCATTAGGGAAATTTCCTGGCGGTAAGTCTGTTGACATTTAAACAGGAGCCTAAAGAGGCCCCTCTCAAGGGCCTCCCTGTCTACACAGAACATCATCTCTCCTCTATGGAGATGTTATTTTTCTATCTTTCTTGTGTTTTGTGAAGGAGAAGATGGAAGGCTCCACACCTTATCAGGGAAACTGGGGCTGATCTAGTCCTGTCAGGTACCAAGGTTCTCTCCACCCTACTTCAACCATTCTTTTGTCCTTTTCTGCTGACTGTCTTGTCTTTTTACTTTCTCCCTCTTTTCAACAAAGAAGATTGAGGTGGAGTAGAAGCCTTCCACTAGCTCTGTAAGCTGCCGTGTTTGTTCAGGCTGCTGCTGCTGTTGTTGTTAAGGATGATGCTACAACTGCTTCTGACACAGTAGTTGTTGTTGTTGCCCTTTCACCATCTGCTGCTGTTGAGGCTGTTGTTTCAGCTGCTCTTTCCATTGTTGTTGCTGTTACCCCTTTTTCTGTTGTGCTGCTTCTGAGACCTCTCTGATGTAGCAGCCCCTTTTGGGAGGAATATCCTGCAGAAGAGGAGGGGTTGTAGACTTTTCCCCGTCCTCACAACCTCTGTCCATTCATTTAAGCTACCAGATTTTTCTACCCACTCTGGTTCATTAGTTGTTGCTGGGGTTGTTGGCTCTGAGGTTGAAGGCGCTGATGGGTTTTCTGTTGGTGTAGGAGGTGGTAATGCTGGATTCTTCAAAGGACACACCTTAGCCAAGTTCCCCGCGGCACCACAGGGCCAACAGTGTGGAGGGTCACCCTCCACAAGAACTAGAATATTTCTTCCATGGTATGTCAAAACATTGTGGATCACCATAAACTTCTCCCTGATGAAAGTAATTTGAAGGACATTCTCTGGTGCCTATGCCAGCCTTACTTGCAGCAGTAAAGACATCTTCTACTAGGCCATATTGGGAAAAAATGCTCCCATGCATGCCTCTGATATGTCAAAGGATATCCTGTGTAAGGTTACCTTGGTCCTTTGAGTATCCATATGTTTGATTACAAGGCCTACTGATTTTGCCATGAGAATACTACCAGTCAATTTTTTTGCTTCCACTTCACTCACTAGTAATATGTCTCACATGGCTTTGGATTGCTGGGCAAGTATTTTTGCTTGTATTTGGAGGCCTTTTAGTGCCTCCTCTACTGTGTCCCTACTAACACCCAAGAGACGGTGTTGTTACATCAGTTGTTAGCAGGGATATTTCCTAGTGGCTACTGCCTCCAATGATTCAGAGATTGTCAAAAATTCATTGACGATAGTATATGGAGCATACCTTTCTTGTAGTCTAATATTCTTGTGGGCTCTTTTTCATGGGTTTATTAGCAACACATGCTGAAACTTGAGGTAGGGCTGAAGCTGAATGCTGTTGGGGAGAATCCTCTATGCTGGGGGATGCACAAAAACAATGTCCAGACAAGCCAAAGAACACCAAAAATCACAAACAAAGGTATATATAACCAGAATTGGCAATTTAGCTGGCAAAATTCTATTAGTTATCCTAGTCAATCCAACTCACAACCCATTCATTCATTACAATTTTCTCATTCACCACAATAATTAATCCATTACCACTCAATCCTGCATATACCACAATACTGTATGTTCACAGGGGACATACAAAACACCCCATGACATCAAAATGTCATGAAAGTTCAAAATATATAAAAATTTCATGAATCATGAAATAATGTGGAGGTGATGAACTCAGATAACAAACTAAAAATGTAACACAAAGATAAAACTAAAACAAATGTTAGTAGAACCCATCCACCCCTCAAAATAATAAGAATGGCCACTGTATTCCGCTGATAGAGAAAATCAAGAAGCACACTCACTATTGGAATGAGGAGAGAGAAAATAAATGAGGGCATGGGAAGATCAAAAGCTGACCCAGACAAGATGAAAATGGGACAGAAACAAACTGGAGAGGTTGGGAATTTCAACATGTATGATAACAAAAGAAAATGCCGGGAACAGGCTGAAAACAACACTTATTCACAATAATTAGGAAACCATAACTGTGTCAAACTTAAACAGGGGGAGGGTTCAGAGGAAACCACCCCATTGCACCAAGGGGACTTAAAAGAGAAAATCAATAGCTCTGTCCACATGAACCAGGCTCACTTCAGTCACACACCTTTTACTGAAATCTGTCAAAATCAAACATTTTCTATCAGATCTAATTTTTACCCTAAGCTGATGCTAAAAGAAAACAACCAGATCCTGATGTGAATAACATTCATCTTGCAAAATTCCCTCCTTTTGCAATGTCCACACCAACATTCTTGCCACAGCTAGCAATGTAAAAAAACACCATTTGTTTTACCCCAGAGAACGAGGGTGACAAATTGTCACACATGTACACAAGATCAATGTATACAAGCTGAATAGGAGCGATACAAGCTGTCAACTCACTGACATAGTCCCAGAAATAGCACACCTGAGGACAATGGTAGAAGGCGTGCAAAGCTGTTTCCTCTAAGCCACGCCATCTAAAGTTTACGTCATTGAGAGGTAGCTTGTTTCGAATCAATTGCCAGCTAAGCAAAAACTCAGGGTTGCTGAGATAATCCACCACTGACGCCCAAGACCAGGAAGTTGCAACTGTGATGCCGACAAGCTGAGCCATCCATACAGAGGATTCTTCGTGACCCCCTCCACTAATTCATGATACAATAGTCTCCAAGGCCAAGGACAACTGACACTTGCTGAGGAAACCTTCCATGTTTGCGCTTAACCCAAGAAATGGGAAGAGTGATGGTAAGGCTAGGGAAGGCGTCCCTAACACTCAGCACCAAAATAGAGTTGTTTGTCAAAATGCAGTGATGACTTGCCAGATGTGGCAATCCCAGCCCCCCATGATATGGACACTGGAAACAGGCTTTTGGGTTGTCAACAAACGCTCAATTGCTTCCATATGGGTCCTGCAAAGAGTAAGTACAGCCAAGCAGTAAAAGAAGAAAGGCAAGATGTAAGTAGCACATGCTTCAGCCCTTCCCTTCAAAGACAACCCTCCTTTAGAGCCAAGTCCAGATTGATGCCTCGACCTTTGCCTGTACCTCTAATTAATTCTTCTTTAGCTGAAGTCTGGGCCTGAACCATATTCCAAGAATGTGGACAGGTCCATCAGCCTAATCAAAGAGCCTCAGAAGCATGACCTACTTCCAGGCACCTAACCACAAAAAGGAAGAGTTGATCTTGGCCCCCGTCACCTTCTCGTACCATTCAAGCACCTTCTGTACCACCTTAATGTCACTGTGGTATGACACAAAGATGGATATGTCATCAGTGTATGCAGAAACCTTAACTCGAGTTCCACAAGGGACAGCAATTCTGCATAGGACCAGACTGCACACTCTGTCCCTCAGCCAGCAATGTAGGGGCTCCAAAGCTAAAGTGTAAAGTAAGGGCAACAGCGAACAACCTTGTCGAACTGATTGAGACATCCAAAAAAACACCCAACCACTTTCTGTTCACTTGTACCAAAGCACTGGAGGAGCAATACAGGAGGCTGATTCACTTGCAGAAGTTGGCTTCAAATCTGGCGAGCTGCAGGACAGCAGCCAGGTATTGATGGTCAACACTGTCAAATTCCTTCGACTGATCTAAATTGATCAGCGCGGCTCACTTGTCATCTCCTACACCCGTTATGGTTGTGCAGGTTGCTTTGAATTGTTCATCCCATCACAGCACAAATCTGCTCAGGTCTCAACAAACTTTCAACAACTGCAAACGCTCCATCGGGATCTTGGCCAAAATCTTTAAATCTGTGTTTAGCAGAGTTATGGGCTTGTAATCATCAAAATTCCGCCTAACACCCTTGCCCTTTTTCAACAGTGTGATCATGCTCCTGGAAACCCGGTTGAAGATGGAGCCCTGTTGAAACCAGTTGTTGAACACCTTTGTCAAAATTGAAGCAAAGATATGTGTCATAGAGTAGGCAATCAAGTCCCAGAGACTTGCCACTGCCAACCTTCTTCAATGCCAAGTGAACTCCGCCCTTTGTGTTCTCAGCCTTGCAGCTAGATGCTTCAGTCAGTGAAAGCCGAAGAAATTCAGCCAAATAGCTGCAAAACTTATTGCTACAGAGACCAGGCTCCTTGGTAAAACAGTTCTCAAAATGCTGCCGAAACGCCTCACACATGTCCTTGGTCGACCTCAGAGAACACCCCTATGGGGTAATGACCTAGCAATTTTATTGATCAGGACTTTGATGGATCTCTTCCTTGCACAATTCTGTACCCATGTTCAGAGCTTTGTTAGACATTTTGTTTAACCTATGTCTAACTACCTGACTCTCGTAGCATTTGTTAGCCTTGTGTGTCTACCTAGTTATGGCTATCACTAGGGAATCCCTCCCAGCCACCACCTGGGACAGATTATCCTATAGAGTCTTCACTTTTTAGTCTTATCTAGACTTGCTGGCTATATTCATTGGTGAAGGAATTAATCCTATCCTTAAGCCTCTTCCACCACCTACTCCCAATAACTGCCCCCACTAATTCCCGCTGCACTAATCTAGTCAGCTGTTGCTAGAAGTCCAACCTGTCCAGTGAGGACAGATTGAACTTCCAGTGTCCAGCCATTCATGGCCTATTACCTAACACCATCTGGGCACAGATGAGCCAATGATCCAAATAGTTTAAGCGGTGGAATGTGGGACAATCTAGTAAATCTAGATTGACCTTTCTCACTAACATTCTGTTCAGATAGCTGGCTACTTGGAGAGATGGTCACTTAAGAGCCCACATCCACATCTCCTGCTCTGGATGACCTGGTATCTATTGACGAGCCCAAAAGTCAACACACTCCCCATGATCATTGGGCACATAAACTGCAACAACCCAAACAAACCACCACTCACAGCAATATCAGCCATGACCAACCGGCCCTCCACACCCACAGGGACAAGATCAACTCTTGCATCCAAGGAATGCTTGACTAACAAGGAAACATCTTTAGCCTGCCGCATCCCTGTATCCTCGATAAACAATGAAGTCGCTAGACATCACACAAGCATTGACATTACAAACTGTGTCTCCTGGATTGTGGCCACATCTAAACTGAACGACAAGAGATGATGAAGTAGGTGGATAGCCTTAACCCAATCTCTCAAGCCTCTTACATTCAACCTAGCTAGCTTAATAGACATCTTTTAAGTTGTTTTTAGGAAACCCTTTAAATGAAGATGGAAATCTATGGGAGTTAGACAACCATACAACCAATTCCAATATTGGTCATAATTCAACCGTCAGAGACAATACAGCCAACATCTGTCAGGTATGTAAGTTTTAAGGCCCTATATAAAAGTTGGTCAAACCAAACTGGGACCTTCCCTGAACATAATTCTGCCATTTTTTGCAGGCCTGAAACTGAACCATTTGGATTTTTCCAAATGCCTCCTTTGCTACATCTAGATGCTCCTGTACCTTTAGGCCACCACCTATATTTCTTATGAAGGTGATGACCCCCGGAGCATCTGGGAAATTACAGGGTCTTCTGTGGATTTGCCATCCACGGGAGTACATTTAAATAATGGTCTTAACAGGGTCTTCCTCTGTGAGGAAAGGTCCCTCTCAAGAGCAGCCCTATCTATTGAGCAAACTTTATCCCTCTTGGGGGAATAAAATCTTCTTTTTTTTTTTTCCTTTCCTTGTTTTGCAAAGAGTTAGGTGAGGGAGAGCAAAAAAGACTTTCTTAGGCATATTCTACATATGTAAATATCCACTGAACAAGTTACAACTAGCGTCCAGTTGTCAGATGAAAAATAAATTGGGCCGTAACTGAATACGGATCCCACAAACAAAAGCAAAGTACTCACAGTTTAAACAACACAAACGCACTGTAACTGAATACAGATCCCATACTCAAGCATGCAAAGCAGTCTAATGGTGGATATTTATTTACCACAGTATCCACACTAAAATCAACAGCACATCAGACCCTAGGGAATATGCTTGCCCAAATAGCAGAATAGAACATCTCTGCCTGTTATATAAAGCACTCACTGACTAGCCTATATAGGGTTGTCAGAGCAGACTCAACTTGCACTACAGTCAAGAACTGGTCTGTTTGTCCAACTAAATCCTACAACTGGTATGTGTATAAATCCACAGAATAAAAAAACGTTTCAACTCTTTCTATAAATAGTGACTAGATTTTATCAGTCAAAAGGCATACATTTATTTACAACTGAATCTAATAATACCAATTGGCCATAGAGGGAAATACACTACTGAACCAGATCAAACAACATTGTGGCTTTCATGCAGTTGAAGCATTCTTCAAAATTGGCAATTTGTGATGTTATTTCACTGTTAGCTTTTATTTCATTTGGCTTCAATGAAAATAATCAAACCAGATATTCTTGTTTCAGCTCTTGAAAAGAACCTCCAATCAGTGGTTAACTGGGGCAAGAAATGGCTTGTACATTTTAATGCCTCCAAAACAAAATCGTTTGCATTTAGTCCCCACAGAGAACCTTTTCTGCCTGCCATCAACATGGTTGATGCTAAACACCAGGAGAGCAACAGTTTATGTCCGACATGAAGTGGAGAGACTATATCAAATCAATTACTACATCTAATGTAAGGAAAGTTGTTTCATTGTATCATGCCAGAAAAATTTTCTTGTCAGAATCCATCTTGCACATTTACAAATCTACCATTCATCTATGCATTGAGTATTGGTGCTATATTTGGTGGGGTGCCCTTGCTGTACATCTCAAGATTCATAACAAAATCAAAAATGGCTTCCTTCGACTTTATTTTTTTTTTTTATAAATATCTTCATCACATTTGCTCTCATGAGCTTCCCCCCCCACTCTAGTGCCCCAACTACATGAAAGCATGCAACTAGATTGGCAACTAGGTCTCACTCTAACTAGATGCAACTGCTACTTCTACTCCTCGCACTTCATACCTTCCGATTTCTTACCTCTTTGATAACTTCAATCTTCAAAAATTTAAATGCAATCTCAATCGCCATTTTCTGTCTTCTTGAGTTCTGTTACATTTTTGTCCTTTTCTCAATGCTCTCCATTCTCAGTCCTCTTCATTCTCTTTCACTCCCTATAACCCTGTGCATTCTAGTAGCAGGAAATTGTGGAGAGCCATGATTGCCAATGTCCTGAAGAGTACAGCACATAGAAGAAGTGCTGCCAGTCTAAGAGGTTTGAAGAAGAATGGTCCTCCCTAAGATCTATTCATTCACTTGAAGCCATTTGAAACAGCTCCGATTAATTAATCTACAAGGGCTGATTAAGAGGTTCACTTCAAACTTTCTATTATTTAATCTATGAGGTTAGATCAAAAGAATGCTGAAGATCACAACAGCCAAAATGTTGTGATAACAAGAAAGATGAGGATGTTAATCTGAAATGTAAATAATATAAATATCAACAATCACTGGAAAAATAAGTAGGACTTATGTGAAAACCTAATAATAGTAAGAATTTATGCCATCATTTTTTATGGCATAAGAAAAGGCTTTTACTAAATCAATTTTAAGTTGAATTTCTGTGGCAAGAATCAATTGGAAATATCAGCCATTATTATCAGAAAGAATTCAATGGTTCCAAGACTGTTAGCAGCACAGTTTTCCACTTGAATGGAACCATGATGTGGTTAAGAGCTGAGCAAATTATGTTTCTTCAAGCCTGAAGAATCAATAGCTAACATCAAGGATACCATTGCATTTCAGAGATGGGCAGGTGTAGGGTTTTCATTAAAATGAGAGATGTACAGTGAAAAAATTGTTTGGGAAGAAGATGTTATGGCTGACAAAGAAAGAACTGTTTCAACTGCAAAGAAAGAATGGAGAAGCAACTACAGAAGAGCAAGATGAAGTTGAAAAGAGGAGTGAAGAAGGAGAAAAAGAAACCTGATCAGGAAGAAAATGGTGAAAGAGAAGAAAGAAAGAATAGGATGAAGAAGAAAGGGAAAGAAAGAAAAATATTGTTTGTAATGAGCACACTAGTGATGGGATGATTAATCGGAATTGAGAATTGGAAGTTTTTGGGGCATTGCATTCGGAGAATTTTTAACCTAATTTCCAATTCCAAAAGCAATTCTTTTTTTGGTTAAAACTTAATTTTCCGTTCCTGGTACTAATGATAAAAAGAGATAAATATTTATTGATTTTAAACTATTAGTAAAAGTAAAATCTATAAATTATTACACCTAAGTATGATGTAAATTTATTTTACTTGTGTAAAAAAAAAAAAAAAAAAAAAAAAAAGAGAAAAAGAAAAAGGAATGTGTAAATTCTTACTTGGTTCTCAAACTTTCTATAAAGTTTGCTAGTTTAAAGTCTGTTTCAGTTCAAAATAAAATTATTTTCTTTTTAAACATTGTTAATTCACCCATTTAATATTATAAATTATTAATTTAATAATTATAATCAAAATTATGTAATATAAACACAAAATGAATTCAGATTGTTCTTTCAGTCTCTCTTTTAAGACAATTTTTGTGATTTCTTTTTTAATTTATAAAAAGGAAAAGTCATTGACAGCATTCAAAATCTTAAAAAAAAAAAAAAAAATCTTATTACATAATATTTTATTTTAAAATTCAAATTTTCCATTATTCTTAAGTAGAAATTAAAAATAAAATTCCATATATGGAGTTTCAATCCAGCACTTAGTCCAAAAGATCATATAAAGTGATGATAATGTTTTTCAGTGGATGAATTCAAATAAAAATGAATTTCCCATCATGGCACTTTTAGCCAAGAAATATCTATCAGCACCTCCCTCTTTTGTTAAAAGTGAACAGTTATTTAGTATTGGAGGTAACATTTACTTACAAAAAAAGAAATCAGTTGAAAGGTGAAACAGAAGAGATGATAATGTTCTTACATTATAATTTAAGAATTTTAGGACGTAAATATGAGTAGCAAGGTACTTAAGTGATTTACTTAAAGAATTTTTTTTACAAAAAATTTTAATTAAAAAGGATATCTAACTTTATTTCATAAGCTTTTGTATTCATTTTTTTTTTACTAAATGTTTTATTAATAAATGTACTTTGTTCATTAAATTTCCCAAACCAACTGTTGGGCCTGAAGATAATGAATTTTAATCATTGTAGGAATCAGAAATTCAGAACAGTACTCTGAATTGTAACAGAATTGGTAAAAATATGTTATCATCCCAACACTAGAGTACATGCATCTTTTCTTCTTTATCACTCTTTCAGTCATTGTCTTCTTCAACCTTCCTCAAATGTACAATTCATCAAATGTTTTTTATGGACATCAAATATTGTTTAAGTGTTTTTTCCACTCAGAAGATTTTTACAAAATATAGAGAATATGAATGTGTGTGTGTGTGTAAGTGTGTTTGATATATCAATAAAAGTTCAGTTGACTGACTCCAAAGTTTCAGGGTCAGATGTTCAATAAAACTATTGAAATTATTATCAAATCTATTTATACCACTCAAACAAATGCTAATTATAAATTTCCTATTTGAAATGTTTACCATCTTAGAATTAAAACTTAACATTTGAATTTAAATTAAAATGAATGCATAATTAATTTAAAAGACTCTTGGGCTATAACACCACTAACTCACCAATACAGACTGAGAAAATAAATCAAAATAAAATTAAATAAATATTAACTTATTTGGTTTTAATTTTTTTATGACAATCTGATGTATTTTTAAAAAATTATTTGTGTATTATTGAAAAGGACACTTTGGTGATTGGGTGTTTGCAAAACTTGCTAAAGGTGTTTCTTGAGAAACATTCATTAATTGCATTTCCATAAAAAATGTTTTTGATGATTTCTGTCTAATTTTTTTAAAATAATAAATTAAATAATATTTGCACCTTTGAATGCTTTCCAAATTAATATAGGTGTCTAGGCTCAATGAAATCCAGGAACATTATGAAATATTTATTTCCCTTTGTTATAATATTCCATTAGATATTCTCTCTGTGGTAAACAAATAAATCAAATTTGACCTGATTTTGTCCAAGAAAAAATAGGATTAATGTATAAGACAGATTTTTGGACACAATTTTGGTAAAAAAATTTTGGTATATATATATATATATATATATATATATATATATATATATATATATATATACATACACACACACACATATATGAAGTGAGTGAAATGACAAAATAGAAAAATGTGATGCATTTTGTTTTTGAGAGGGACTTTTTTTTGGGACATAATTTTGGTCAAAAAATTGATATATATATATATATATATATATATATATATATATATATATATATATATATAAACATAAAACCTTAGGCAGCATATAATTTATATACAAAGAAATAATCACACATAGAATCAATCAGCAATATTAATGCTATTATTGGCGATATCCATCACTAGTACTACTAGCGATGGATATTGCCAATAATAGCATTAATATTGCTGATTGATTCTATGCGTGATTATTTCTTATATTTATATATATATGTATACACACACACACACATATATATATATGAAGTGAGTGAAATGACAAAATAGAAAAAAAATGTAGCATTTTGTTTTTGAGAGGGACCTTTAATGGATACCTTTTCAGCTCCAATATCCTAATTATTTCATATATAATGCAAAAAAGAAAGCTTATGAAATACACAAAAACAAAAAAAATAGTATAACTTTGATAAAACTAAGAATGTAATACAACCTACTTACTCAATAATAAATACATATGTCTACTAATGATAAATATATATTTATATATTTTGTTCCTCATTGTTTGGTATAACTCTGGGTTCTATGCACATGGTAGTTGTCAGTCATGGATTGAAAACACACACACACACACATATATAATTTCATCATAATAAAATATTCCAGTTATCCTATCCAGACTCAGACTTTAATGGATACCTTTTCAGGTCTGAAGACTGCATTCAAGCCTGAAACAGACTGTTGTCATTTGGTGTTGAAGTCTGTGTCCATCTGCTTATATTTACATATACTCTATACCAGATATTGAGCACTTTTACCACATAATTGTAGCATACCTCAAAACTATATTTTATCATATAAAATATAAAGCTCTTTCCGTAGTTGCGTGCATGTGTGTGTATGTACAAGTTGTTAAAATCTTATGTGCTAAGTTAATGTCAAAGTATGAAGATACCTGACATGTTCATAAAAGCCAGGCTTTGCCCTGTGATAAACATGCAATTTCATTATTTGAAGTCAAGTTGGCAGCTACCATGAAGAGATGCACAAACACATGTACATGCATTTATATGTATGTACGAACCCAATATATTTAGGCACTGGTAAGGACTCTCTCTCTTGACATGTCGACTGACAAAAACAGAATTTGTAACATATTTAATATCTGAAGGTTTGCAAAAAGTTAGGGCTGCATTGAAAAAAAAATTAGCTTCACTTTGGATGTGAGGAAGAAAAGGGAGTCAAAAGAGGGTTGGGGGCCAATATTGATTTCATCTCTGTAGCCAATGGCAACCACTCTTGTTACCAACAACCCTAAAGATGCTGTCACCATGGTTACACACTCAATGACCTTTCTTCTTGCTTTTTGTCCAAACAATGATTAAACACATTAACAAATATTTTCCACTCCCATGAACCATCAGTTTGCAATGATTAAAGAACAAATATGATACTAGAAACAGTTTTTTCAATGAATTGTCTTCCAATTTGATCCACTGCTTACCAAAACTGTTAAAAAAAAATAATTAAATAACCTGCCTACCATCATCATGGTTGTTACTAACCTCCATGAGAGTGACTCATTCATTGTGCCTTCATGGGCTAACATGAAGTGGAAAGATTATATTGAATCCATTGCTAGGTCTGATGCTAAGAAAGTTGGTTCACTGTGTCATGTTAGATTCAGGAGAGCAAAATTATCTTACATATTTATAATTCTACCATTCATGTATGCTTTGAATATTGCTTTCATATATGGTCCAGTGCTCTTGCTATATATTTAGAGATTCTTGATAAAATCCAAAGAAGAATCAACAATATTATTGCTGACCTGTGTAACGGACATGGCCTATCACCGCAACGAAAGAGGCAGAAAATTGTCTGTGCCATACATGGTCATGTAAGTTACCTAAAGCTTTAAGACTAATAAAATGCCTGTAGGTGAACGTGAAAAACTTGCATAACTGACTAGGGCACACATAAAAGACAGCAAATTTTTTCTTTAGGGAAAAAAAACAAGGATTACTGATGTCGAGGAATAGGTTTCAACAGGTTGTCTATGAGGTTCGAGGACAAAGATGTAGCAGTAAGGAATGTGAAACCGATTACTACAGATACATTACTACAATCTGGCATTTTTCCTACCACGATAATGCTGCTTCACTGTTACCATTTCAATACTTTCATGGTAATTGTTCAGATGAACTCTTCACTATGGTACCTAGACTTTATGAATTTAAGCGCAGCACTAGATTGGTTCAAAATCATTGAGAAGGCTTTGTGGGTGAAGAATTATTTTCTATGCTAGTCTCATTCTCAAAGATGCAACATCATAAACCTATCGCTATTTCTGTGGGAAATGTTCAGATGGTCTTTATCTTTTAGTTCCACCAGTTCATACCTGACATGCTATGTCCACAGGCCGAGATCACCCTCATTCCCTTTGTAGTCGATTTATAAGAAGAGAGTTCCACTCGGCCTCTTCATAAGAACTACTACTTTATGGAACAGACTCCTGTGCAGATGCTTTCCCCAAAAACTAAAATCTTAACCTTTTCAAGTCTAGCATCAATCAGTATCTATCATTTCTTCATAATCTTAATTTTCTATTTCTTCCTATTAGGTCTACTACATCATTCAATAACCCTCTACCCTGAGAGGCTCTTGGGCTTATTTTGAGTGAACATTAGTAAAAAATAAAAATAAAAAAATAAAAAAAATAAATAAATAAATAAAAAACAATTCTTATTTGGAGTCCTACTTTAACCAGCAGAAAAATGGTGAACAATTTTGTAGTTGCATAACATTTATAAATTATCAAAAAAAATTAAATATGGCTGTCATTTCCAGACAGCACAGATAACTGGTTAGATGATAAATTATGAACGAGAGAAAGTAATGTAAAAAATATCTATGCAATCAGCAGTAAAAAAAAGAAAAAAAAGAAGAAAGACTAAAATGAAATGTTTAATCCACAAAGATAACAGGATTAACTGAATACACAATGTACCCAATGTGCACATTTATGATTTGGGGGTATTAGCATAATCCTAATTTAGAATTCTTGGACATGTCAAAGTTCTGCACCAATCTTTGTCCTGATCTGAAATCAGAATTTTATTTATTAATGGTTTATACATATCTGGAAATTATAATGTATAAGGCTTCCAAACAAAACATCTACTGACTATGCCATCACATATCAGGTGAAAGGTTACTCACAAAATATGCTTGTATAAAAATTAGGATACACAGAAAAGAAAAAGTGTTTAACTTTGTTATTATTTCAATTTTCAGTTCACACATGCTGACAAAAATATGAAGGCTTATTTAAGTAATTTCATAATTGTATCGAATGCTTCTGTCTGAATTAATTAATGATAAACATGTCATATTTGTTTATGATCGGTTTCATCTCAATACTTCTGCTAAGCTTGGAGAGAAATTATACATCCTTATTACTCAAAGTAGAGTCCAATAGCACTATAAAAAGAAAACTTGGAGAATTCCAGTAAGATATCTTTAATCTTTTCTAAGTATTGTAACCTAGGGGAGGTTACTGAATAGAATAATCAAATGAAGGTTAGTAATGAATGATAATATTTAGGACAAGAAAAACACATATAAGATTTGCCAGAGGCACATAGAAGAAGTAGTCAAGTGAATTCCACAATGAATCTCCAACTGCAGACCAGCATACAGTATTTACTACTGTATTTATGTGAATAGGAGCATACCCATTATCATCTGTAGGCATGCTACAACACTAAGATACAATGGTTCAGAGCTCATTGGACAATTTGGTTGATATACCTGGTATAGCAGCACACTATTTTTTTAATATATATATATATATATACATATATATATATATATATATATATATATAAAAGAAATCCTATCATTACATGCATGCTGTTTCTCAAGAGGAATCATCATCATTCATTTGAATGATAGTGGTGTTAACAATTTCTTTTTTGTTTTTAATATCCATTCAGAACATGACTCATGACTCTCCACAGATACTTTTTATTCTTTATTATCATGGGAAAGGTAGTGTGGTGTTTTCCTTCTCAATGGTTTTGAATTCAGAATAATCCATCTCCTAGACTGGCTGCCACCCAAGGCTAGGGAGCCCATGCTATCCTTCTATTTAACTTAAGTGCAAAAGTGATTTCACGAGACTAGACCAGAATTTATAATCAGCTCACCGATTCTTCTCTCTGCACCAATAACTGTTACACTTATCACACAGCCATAATAATGACTAATGGATTTTATTAACTGATCATCATGGGGCATCATTAGAAGTTGTCATAATTAATTTTAGAAAGCTTTCAAAGATTTTTATTCCCCAATATTAAGCTAATGCCAATATTTCAATACAAGGCTTGCTTAATGGCATGGAAAACTATATTACAAACATTAATATCTATAGTCCAACGTTCTAATTGCAGGATACTATGTTGTTCTATGTAGAACTTCTAAAAAGCTCTCGGTCGAACCCACATCTGAAAATAAGTATTTCAATGGTCAAATATCAGGATGCTGATTTTGGAAAAAAGAGTTGAATTTGGAACTTTTCAGTGCCTTTTTCCAAACATATTTTCTCGTTTTCTCTATATTGAAAAAATATGAACTTAGAATTTGTGAACAAAAAACTCACAGAGATACCTTTAGTTTCATGTTTTAGATTAAAGATTCATAGCAGGAATTTTGTTACAACTATTTTTTTTTTAAAAATTTAAGAGTAATTTACAATAAATTCTGTGTATTTCATTACAGGCTGCCATGAACCCCACCGAGTCTCAAGTCCTATATTTTATTTATCTGACAGACCATCAGTGATATTTTTGCCACTACACTGATAAAAGACAGACAATATCAGAGAAGACCATATGTAGACTTATACGTGCACACACATCTCTCTCATATATATATATATTAGAGAGATGGGGGGAATAGAGGGAGAAGTACTGCAGCTTTTTTAAATACATGTCATTCACATACTGTTAATGTGTTTATTCTTACATATGTGGACATACAAATCTATAAACACAGAAATACAATGGCATAAGTGTATATTTACAGCTCAATATATACATTACACACATTCCAACTGGGATATAGAAACACCAAATGTAGTGTGTGTGTGTGTATATATATATATATAGATAGATAGATAGCAAGAGAGAGAGAGACAGATTACATTAACACACGGATACAAGCACATATAACTCAAAGTAGATACAGTGGAACCTCGGTTCATGAATTTAATTCGTTCCTGAAGGCTGTTCCTAAATGTTCCTAAACTGAAACTATTTTTCCAAGAGGAATCAATGTAGAGAAAAAGTCACAGTACAATAAAATTGGAAAAGAAAAACATGGCACAACACATGAATTTATGCAACATGGTGATCAACTTAAAAATCATTCTGTTCGAGTTAACTTAGTTTAGCAATGCTTGAGAACCAAAATTTTGTTCGATAACAGAAGTATTTTCATCTGGAATGTTCTGTTTGAAAACTGATTTGTTTGACATGTGAGACATTCAAGAACCGAGGTTGCTCTGTATTTATAAAACTTGATAGAACAAATAAAAATGATCTTGTTTTGAATATATATTTATATGCATATTGGCATGCACATGAGTGGGTACTGGAAACTTTTTAGCCTGACTAAGAAGCACTTAAACAAAAAAGAAATAAAAAAAAAATATTGATGCTTGGTCAGATGTGGGGATGTGATTATATATAGACACACACACAAACCTTCATAGTAAAATAGCAAATTTTTTAAAAAATACTAAAGCTGTCTTTTGCCTTCAAGGCAATTAAAATAAAAATATGTAATTGAACTCGAAAGTGAAGAAGTAAATGAAATGTTATTTTTATCACCCCTGCACCAAATACCCATTAAAATACATATCCACCTTAACAAAAAGGTGACATTTCAAAATGATGTATATAAAAGCACTATTATGTGAGCAAGGCCAACATTGATTTCTGACTACTGACAATCTCTTCCTTCTTGATTTTCAATGCACAACACCGAGATGGAGTGCTAAAATTTAATAAAGCAACATCTGATTCTTAACAATCCAACTTTCTTCTCCTACCACCAGAAATATTTAGATCTTTGAGTGCAGGAGTTGAATAAAGTGACATCTCAAAGTGATAGAGTAGCAGTAAAGTCAGTGGTCAGTAACAAGAAAAACTGAAGATGATGCAGTTCTTGTTGGTATACAAGCATAATTATGATTTAATATCATGACTGCCAGAATTTTCTGTTTTTGCTGTATGTGTAATCATTGGAGTGAATAACTGTTTCAGCAAAACAAAACAAAAAACAAACAAAATTGCATGGTTGATTTCTATCGTACAGCAATGAATAATAAATGACTAATCACAAAAGCAGAGGTTGCTAATTTAATTGTTGTAAATAGTCAGGTGACAAAAAATTAAACTAAATAAACAAAGAATATTTTTTTTCATTTACACTATTTATATTTGGATTATTGTATCGGCTAATGTGGTCTCCAGCCTTCGTCAGGTGTACATCGATCTGGGTAACTTACAGGAAATTTTGAGCAGAACCTGTTATTTAATCTATGGAGATAAACTGATCCACTGCCTATGTCTCGGGATATCTTGTCTAGTTCTTATTTTTTAGTACTACTCAGTTATTGTTCACCTATTTTCACAGAGTCCAAGTACACAATGCCAGGACCAGGGATTGAACTCACAATAACTATGCCACCAAATTCACAAAGCAACACTTGAAGTCTTAAACATAGATGAGGATAATAGTCTGAATGTAAATAGTGTAAATACTGATAACTTCTCTTTCCATAAATTCAGAGAGAAATTTTCTTTTCTTTCTTTTTTGAAAGATTTTTTTGAGAACTTTTCAGCACCTGCCCATATTAGTATTCACTAAAGTTATCTTGGTACAATACTAAACTGTATGCTGGAAAATTACAAACAGAGAGGAAAACTGTCTTGTGCCAAGCTTCTAAGTGAGTACAGTGTGCGTAGAAAGCTGTATTTGAAATTCTGGCTTTTATCACAACAAATAGGAAATATATATTAGTGTTGTCTAAATATGAAATTCCAAGAAGGTTATCAACTACAACAGACCCTAGGGAAGAACACAGCGGACAACAGGTAAAACCTTATGATAACAGTCATATTGAGGGTACAAATAGAAGAGAAAGCGTGTATAGCAACATAAGTATAGGATAGCATTTAATATTTACTAAATTCAAGATTAGCACAGGCAGTCTAATTGAAGTGGGCATTAACTTTCTGCCACTTGTGAGTATAAATTCATTCTACCTGAGACCCATCCAAAGCATCTCTCTCTCTCTGTGTGTGTGTGTATATATATATATATATATATATATATATATATATATATATATATATATATATATATATACACACACACGTTTATGTACTTATTTTATTTATCTATTGTTTAGTTTTCCCCCCAACTCAGTGCGACTAATTTAAGTTTGATTCTTGTTCTAACCATTGTAACCCAACTGTTTTGTGTAGTTAAAAATCCTCCCCCCCCACCTGAAAAGAAGGGAAAAATGTCTCTTCACCAGGCGTTAGTATGTCTTCAGTATTCTATCGGCCCAGTGGGCTCGTCTTTTGCTTGTTGAAATGCACTAACGTGTCAAACTCACTGGTGACCATTAGAATGCACGAGGACTGCTATTACCACCCACAGCCACAAGTAAGCTAGCATTTATGCCATATACACAAAAAGGTGGATAATCATATTTTTCTGTCTTCAGAATAGAACAATGGGACTTATACTAAGTTAAAACTTAGTACTATGTAAGGATTAAATATTAATAAGTCTCATCCTATCCCCCCGAACACACCTAGTGTCAGCCTGGTACTATCAACTACTTCCCCGCCCATATCCCTCTGTTTGTCTTTTGTCACTGTTATGTGTTATACGTAATAGGAGTAGGTAGACCCTTCTATTGGCCGGTCAACACTCCTCCCCCTGGACAAGAGTAGAGGCTCACACATTGTTTCCTGTCTAAGAAGGGGTTCCTAGTACTCTCTCTTTCTCTATCTCTCCCTCTTTCTCTGGCCTCTGTACAAGTGCTGATGTGTTTATCCCATGACATGTGCAGTCTATGGCATTGCCTCTTCATTTTGAGGGTACACGGTTGACAGTTCACTGGTTGCTGTTTCCCACTGGTAGTTAGGAGCCGTAACTCTTGCGTAGCGTCTTGAGCGGCCGCTCTGATCAACAGTTGTATAATACCAGGGTGTTTGTAGTGCCATGTCATGCATGGAACGGTGTCCCTGCAGTCACCTCTGGTGGGCAACCCTGAGGCCACATTATGATGCAGGCTGTGCCAACTCCTCTCTGCTCATGTTGCGGTCAATAAACGTCTGCTTCTCTTACTTCAGGCCTTCTCATCCTCCAACTTTTACTCCACATGAAGACTAAGGCCTGAAGTACTTCAGGCCTTCTCATCTTCCAGCAATTACTCTACATGAAGACTCAAATGAACCAAAAAAGAAAACCTAAACCAGCCACTCAAAAATCACCTAAACCCTTCAACATTTCGTTCAGCAACATCCATGGCACAAGAACAAATTTTTGCAATGTGGAATCTTTCCTCACTGCAAACAGCCCGGATATAATGGCCCTGTGCAAGACAAACCTTGTCCCGTCTATTCCCTCCTCTGATCTCTCGATGCCCGGCTACCTTCCTATCCTCAGGAAAGACTCTCTAACCCACATGCACGGCCTTGGTGTCTATATCAAGGATCATCTCCCCCTGGCCAGAGAGATGTCTCTCGAATCACCAGACCATTCATACATGTGTCTTCGACTATCTCTCCTCAATGCTGTAAGCTATCTCTTCTTCCTCTATCGCTCTCCATCCTCTCAAGACTGTGGGATACTCGACAGCATATTGGACGGCATAGATAAGGCCCTCTCTCTCTCCACCCGTTTGCTAAAGTATTCGTGTTTGGTGACTTTAACGCCCATCATACCAATTGGCTCGAGAATGCTACTACTGACCGGGCTGGCATTCAAACACTTAACTTCTCAATTTCTCAATCCCTCACGCAGATAGTCAACTTCCCCACGCGTTTTGCCCCCAACCTGGCAGATAAGGCCTCCCTTCTAGATCTGTGTTTTACCTCCATCCCCGAATCCTGTAGCGCCACACAGCTCTGCCCTCTTGGTAACTCCGACCTTGCCGTGGTATCTATTAACATTTCCTTCAACTCCACACCCCGCAAAGAACCTCCCATTACTAGAACCTCGTTCTACTACCAACGATCAGATTGGGACTCGTTCCATGACTTCCTCCGCGATGTCCCCTGGGATGTTGTCTTTACACTCCCTGTCCATGAATGTGCTTCTGAGGTCTCATCCTGGGTTAAAGCTGGAATCGACGCTTTCATCCCCTCAAGGAAATTTAAGGTCAAGTTGCACTCCTCCCCTTGGTTCTCCACTGCTTGCTCAGCTGCCCTTGCCCATAGGAACCACTTATTTTGTAGCGACATGTCGGACTGCAATAGACGTCTCTTTGCCTCCGCTCGTAGCGAGTGCAAGCGTGTCCTCAACAAAGCTAAGACAATATTTGCTGCTCGGATGAGGGAACGTATTGCATCTCGCAAATTTGGCTCCAAAGATTATTGGCGGCTCTGCATGAGTGTCCTGAACAATAGAAAACCCTCGATACCTCCTTTATTCAACCAGTTCGAGGTCTTGACCTCCTCAACCGACAAGGCTGAATGCCTTGCTCGGAAGTTCTCGTATAACTCGACGCTTGACTCCACTGGTGTACCCATACCTGACTTCTCTCTAAGAACTGAGGCCCTATTGAGCGGCTTATGCATAACCCCGTCGTCAGTACTGGGTATTATCTCCAAATTAGACCCCCACAAGGCTAGTGGTGGAGATGGCATACCAGCCATTGTCTTGAAGAAATGTGCGCCTGAGCTAGCACCCGCCCTCTCTAAACTGTATAATTACTGCCTCAAGGAATCCTGCTTTCCCGACTGCTGGAAGTCCGCATCCATTGTTCCTGTCTTTATGAACTCTGGAGACCCCTCTGACCCCACTAATTACTGTCCTATTAGTCTCCTACCCCTCTTCGGTAAAGTATTCAAAGCCCTAATCAACGCAGAAGTGGTTAAACATCTTACCACACACGACCTTCTCTCAGACAAGCAATACGGTTTCCGCTACGCCCGTTCTACAGCTGACGTGCTTACGGCCATCACTGAAACCGTCTACCAAGCACTTCAAAATAATGGTAAGGCTTGTGCCGTGGCCCTAGACATTTCCAAAGCATTTGATAGGGTTTGGCATGCCAGCCTTCTTCGTAAGCTCCAGGGTTACGGTATTACTGGTTGACTGTTTGATCTGATACAATCATTCCTATCAAATCAAGAATTGAAGGTCGTTCTCAACAGTTTCTCCTCCAGTTCCTATCCCACGAATGCAGGTGTTCCCCAAGGCTCCATCCTTGGCCCCACACTTTTCCTTATTTTCATCAACGACCTTCCTGACGCCATAGATTCCCAAGTTGGCATCTACACGGACGACACTACAATTTACTTCTGCCTCAAAACCAAATCTAGTGTCGCGGTCAAAACTAACCTGGCCACGCGTCTTGAAATGGACCTCCAATCGGTTGTTAACTGGGGCAACAATTGGATGGTCAAATTTAACGCCTCTAAAACTAAACTACTCTCCATTAACCACTATAGATATCCTTACCTGCCCCCCATTAGAATGTCTGATAGTCAACTTCTTGAGAGTGACTCCCTGCATCTGCTCGGTCTCACGTTGACTGCTGACCTGAGATGGAACAAATACATTGAGTCAATTGCATCGTCCACTGCGAGGAAAGTTGGCTCTCTGTGCCGCGCCAGGAAATTTTTCTCCCCTGAATCGATACTTCAAATATACAAAACAACCATTCGCCCTTGCATGGAGTATTGCTGCCATATATGGTCTGGGGCAACATCTGTTTACCTCGGAGTTCTTGTCAAGATCCAGAGACGTATATGTAATGTGATTGGCCCTGATCTGGCATCTCGCCTGCAGCCACTATCTCACCGACACGCCGTCGCCTCTCTCTGTCTCTTCTACAAATACTTTCATGGCAATTGCTCTGATGAGCTGCTTTCCCTGGTCCCCAGTCTCCATGAATACAAGCACCTTATGAGGCTGGCATCCTGCTCTCACCCTTACACTGTAGAAACTTTAAAATATAACCGTCTCTTCTACTCCAATAGCTTCATACCTCGCACATCTTGCCTGTGGAACACCTTTCCCAATTACTGTTTCCCTGATAGCTATAATCTCCAACTATTCAAATGTAATGTCAATCGACATCTCCAGTTACCTTGATCTACACACTACCCTTCCCTTCATCCTTTCTTCTATCACTCCTATCTGCTCTTGCTACAAATCTTCTGCAACCCCCCTGCATCCTAGTGGCTCCATGCCTTGCTCGGGGCGCTAAGCTTAAAAAAAAAAAGCTAATCAGATATCTCAACTTCATAGATAAAATCAGAGATATTTTTTTTAGACATTTTGGGAGAAAAAAAAATGAATGTCTTATTTGCCATCGTTGTCTACTATATGTTGTGTCCTCTCAGAATATGGGCAATCATGGCTCTCCACTACTCCCTTTCCTTTGTAGCTCTCAGTATAGTTTGTCATTTTGCTATCTCTCCTAATCTCTGTTCTGCCAACCATTTACACAAGATCATTACGTAGGTTAGTTGCTGCTTTCCTCTGTCCCTCTTGCCTTCAATGTCTTGTGAGTGGAAAATTTTCCAAGCCCTCTTTCCTCATTATGTGATTTCTCTAGAAATCTTTCTGATGTTACGTATGTGCCCTTTTTGTTTTGATTTTCTCTAAAACTTGCTCACATGTTCAGTCCATGGTATTCTCAGCATCCTTCTGTAGAACCACATTTTTGTTGTCTCAAGTCTCTTCATCTTTCATGAGAAGGTCCAGTATTCACTACTGTATAGGAGTACCAATATTACATAACAGTTCAGTACTATGGTATTTCATTCACAAGTCAACCTAACTCAGTCAGAATTTTTTTACGACAAACAAATTTCATATATCAGACAGGAGACAAGAAGAGCAATCTGTCTATAATCAGTCATAGGTGAAAAATTTAAGTGTTCATCATAAAACATAACCAGCCTGTAAATTTAAATTTTAATGAAATCAGGCAATTGATGGACAGAGAATGATTTATTTGAACTGCTTTGTTCACCACGTGGGTTTCCATTGGAAGATAGCTGCCCGGCAGGGTTAGGGTAAGACTCTCCCTTCCTAGGTAGGAGAGCGTCCAGGGGAAACAATTCTTGATGATTAACACAGCTACTTTATTCTCTTTAAACCTTATGAATAAACATGATATTCTTGGTCTGTATGCTTCTTGCTTAAAGGTATACCATATAATAGATGGACCAATTGCACTTCTAATATTAATTCTAATAGAGAAAATTGAGATTGGATATTGTCATAATGGAGGACTAAAGGTTTCTCTCATTACTCCATATCTTCCTATTTAATTAAACAGGATTCTTGGTGCTTCTTATCTGAAGAGACAAACATTTGCAAAGCTTTCACCAATAGATTGAATTTTTGATTGTTGTAAAATCAGACAAACAGTTCAGATTTAGAACCAACAGAAGAAATATAAGAAAGTTTTGCTTTAATGGAGTAAAATAAAATCGGTTTTTGTTAAGTTTAACTCAGTAGAGCATAAATTCAGAAATGCTTATGGACACTGAGTGAGGATTAACCTCACTTTTTGCTTTGGCCAATCTACTTTCCAATCTTTGAAATGTGCTTTGTTCAGTTTTATAACTTTACAGAAATAACAGCAACAGTAATGACTCAAAGATCAAAAAGAAAGTCATTTTTTAAACTACCATTTACCCAATACAAAACCCATGAGCCACTCAAGGTAGAGGATTACTGAACAATGTTTTTTATAGATATAAGAATAAAAGATTATAAAGATATATAATGGTTGGCCCTGGATATGAAAAGGTTGAGATTGTAGTGGTGAGGTAAGCATCCTCTCAGGAGTGTGTTCCACAACGTAGTAACTCTTGGGAAGAAGCTGATGGAAGTTCCTTTTTACCAATGGTACACCAATGGGAGTGGGAATAGTTCACCCTTGTGTACATGACAGATCTTAGCTGTAAAGGGTTTGATTGTCAGAAGTATTAAACAGAAAGAGGAATATGATAAGGATGTGGTTTTTCACTGAATTTATTTGTTTCGAAAGATGATTATAAGACCTACAAGGATTTATTATTGGCAGACATAAATTCAACAACATACATTATGCAGATAACACTGTTGTTGGCAGATTCAGAAGAGAAACTGAAAGACTTATCAGATAAGGTAGCAAAGGAAAATAAGAAGAAAGGACTAATTATTAACTGTAAGGACAGAATGCATTGTTGTTGTAGGCAAAAAGGAGGAGGAGCCCAAGGTGGTGAGGCAGTGAGTGAGCAATTAAGCATTCGGCAAAAATAAACTTTTTGTAAACTGATCATGGTGAACTGTGAGTGCCAATGCTAACTTGAACTGAGACTTACTTCCCTTATGTCAAAGAAAATTAGCTCCCTGTTTTAATAGCCAGATACCTACTGTGCATGCGACTATTCATACACATGCACAGTTGATGTTGATAACCATGTTACCATTAATTGTCTCATTTCAGTTTAGTCTTTGCATCTGTAACATTTCAACCTGTGTAAACCATGGACCCTCCTAAATGAGCACAAAATTAAAAAAAGAATTCCATGTGTTTAATGAAGACTGGATACACACATATTTCTTCAGTAATCCAGAGAATAAAGCAGTGCATTTACTGTGTCACGAGATGGTTCCCGTATTCAAGGAATACAATTTGAAATGGTGCCACCAAACAAAACATGCCGAGTTTGGTAGCAAAATGTTCTAGGAAGAATACAGGAAAAAAGCTGCAGAGTGTTATGAAGCTGAACTGATACTTCAGGATAGTACTACAGAGGCAAACTTCATTGTAATATACAACCTTGCTAAAAACAACAAGCCATTTTCTGATGGCAAGTTTGTTAAGCAGATCTTGGTAGATTGTGCAAATGTCCTGTGCCCTGATGCAAGAAGCAAATTCCAAACCATTTCATTACCAAGAAGGAATATAGTGCAACACACAGACTTAATCAGTGATGATCTAACAGAACAGCTGAACTCTGTGAGCAAAGATTTTGTTTGGTTTTCTTTATGAGAGCACCGATAATCAAGACACTGGGGAGTTACTTATCTTTAGCCATGAAATTGATAAAAATTTCATCATTACAGAACAACTACTTGGTTTGGAATCAATGAAAAATACACCCATTGATGGTCAGAAACTTGTTTGAATGTGTTGTTGATTGTGTGAAGAAAAGTGCCTTGTCATGGAATAGAGAATGGTAAGCATTACAACAGATGGGGCAAAAGCATTTACTGAAAAAATGTGGGTAGGAGTAAAGTTTTAGAGAACAAGTTAAAAGCAGATCACCCAGACAGTGATAACTTGTCTTTTCATTGTATTTTGCATCATGAAAGCCCTTGTAAAGCTACACTGGATCTAAAGCATATAGTGAGCATGGTGGACACAATCAGAGCAAGAGTGTTCAACCATCAACAATTTAAATCTCTGCTTGAGGACATGGAGGCAGAGTATAGAGATGTGATTTACCAAAACAGTGTTTGGTGGTTGATCCTGGGCAAAGTCCTAAAATGGGTTTGGGAATTACAGAATGAAATCCTCCTTTTTCTGGACATAAAGAGAATTTCATGTGATTTTGCAACAAAAATGAGATGTGAGGAGCCAAGATATGAGATGATGTTTACAGATATGTTTGAGAAATTAAATGAATTGAATATGACATTGCAGGTAAAGGGGATGTTTGCAAATAAAATGTTAAGGTATGTGAACACATTCAAAACAAAATTAGGTCTAATTGCAAGGTAAGCAGATGAGGACGAGTTTTGTCATTTTCCCTTGTTTTAGGAAAACAGAAAATGACTGTGAGTGTTTCTTCCAAGATTAGGGATCATTTGCTGAATTTGGATTATGAGATCACAAGAAGATTTCAGGACTTCAAGAAAGTTGAGCCTGAATTCAATTTTTTATCTTATACTTTCACTGCTGATATTGATACAGTACCTGAGGAGATGCAGCTTGAACTAATTGACATGCAGTCAAATCATATGCTGAAAGAAATGTTTAATTCTGTGTCATTGATAGAATTTTACAAATCTCTATCTACTGACAAATTTCCATGTGGGAAGAAATTTGCTTGGAAAACTTCACATTAAATGAAATGTAATGTTAGCTAATAAATATGGTGCAGCCCTCTGCTAAACACAGCCCTCTCAAAGAGGTCCCCAAGCCAAAACAATTGCCCACCCCTGCATTATAGAACTCAAAATCAAGCAGGTACAAAATGTCAGCATTCTGGTTAGTGTAGTGACAGACAACAGAAAAGCTAGGCATATTAGCCTAGTGAACCCCATTGTCAGAAACAATGTCCTATTCTTCTTCTATGTCATGACCCTTCAGAACAGTGGCAACGATAGCTCACCACAATTAGTAAATCCTTAGTAAATTTTGTCTTTTTGTTATCGATTATCCTGTTAATAGACTGAAAAATATGCCTCGAAAGAAGAGTGTTGGTTAGCCATGTAATATTCCATTTCTTATATAATGAATGCCAGACAATTTGAAAGATAGGGAAAAAGTTTATAGCAACAGAAATGTGGTTCTATCAATGTACGTTGACAATACCCCATGTGCAAATTATGGGAAAATGAGGAAGTTTTCCTAAAAAAAAAAAAAAAACTGCTGATAATAATCAGAAAAAGACAACTTCAATTTTCTCCTGATATTAAATAATTATTTTTTTAATGAAACATTTATTTTGTAACTTTATGCTTAACTTGGTATTAGAGTATGATGGAATGCTGAAAAGTTATTGGCCTGCACAACTAATAGACAACTTGTTATAACCTAGAAAGGATTACTAAATAAGGAATAACCAAAACGAAGGTTAAAAATGAAATGAGAATATTTATAATGGAGGAGGCACAGAGGAGTAATGGATAGCAGCTCAGATTGAGGAATCAGGCAGCTGAGTTTGAATTCCAGTCAAATCCATTATATTCACTTACGCACTAATAACCTTGGGAAAAGTATGAATCATCTTCTCCACCTAGCTATGGATAAATACCAGACAAACAGGCCTTGGATGGTAAATACTGCAGAAAGAAATGGCAACCTACTGCAGGAAAAATCTGCCTCAACAGTCATGTATCAAAAGATACATGATTGCCTAAGTGGGTATCCCGCATGGCACATAACAGACAGAATCTTTATAACATAAAAAAAAATACAATACTTGCCAGTGGTGTGAAGTTGGTAAACCACTGCTAGTGGTGGACTACTTAGACAGCATATTATCTCCCCTTACAATAGTGTCCAACATCTTTATGAGGATTGACACATACCCATTAATGTTCATACGTATGGTATATAACACAACCTTACCCATCCATTTAGTATGAAAAAAGTTTGAGGTATGATTCTGAAGGGATTACCCCTAAAAGTTTTAATGCTTTGGTAAATTAGTTAGCTTTTGAGAAGTGGATCTGACTGGAATTTTTTCAGCACCCTCTCATATTCACAACCAGCACTGTCAAGTAAAAAATGGGCAGTTGAATTATTTTAGCAGAAATTTATAGAAAAAAATAACATTTTTTAAACAGCAGATATAATTTCTATGATTGTATTTGAATGTGCATTATGTATAAGAAAAAGCACATGGGTATTGGTGAGAGAGAAAAGTGTATGGATCAATGCTATAACAATGAAAAAGAGATGACTAGCAAAAATATTTTAAAATGTTTGATGTTATAAAAATAATTCCATAGGAAGCTAAGAAGAAGAGAAAAGAAAAAAAGAGAGGGAGGAGAAACAAAGATGGGAGATAAAAAAAGATAAAGAACAAGAAAAAAGAGATGAAGAGAGAAAAGGAGAAAGAAAAAATAGAAAAGGAGAGAGAGAGAAAAGGAAAGGGAGTATATGTGTGGGTGTGTGTGTATAGAGAGAGAGAGCGAGAAAGAGAAAGAGACAAGAGTATCAGGAGAAAGTGAGACAAAAGGAAAGGGGAGAAAGATGAGGGTAGGGAGAGAAACAATCAAAAAAGGAGAGAAAGAAAAGGAAAGAGAAAGAGGGGAGAGAGAGAAGGGGAAGAGGAGAGAGGGAGAGAGAAGGGGAAGAGGAGAGAGGGAGAGAGAAGGGGAAGAGGGAGAGAGAAGGGGAAGAGGGAGAGAGAAGGGGAAGAGGGAGAGAGAAGGGGAAGAGGGAGAGAGAAGGGGAAGAGGGAGAGAGAAGGGGAAGAGGAGAGAGAAGGGGAAGAGGAGAGAGAAGGGGAAGAGGAGAGAGAAGGGGAAGAGGAGAGAGAAGGGGAAGAGGAGAGAGAAGGGGAAGAGGAGAGAGAAGGGGAAGAGGAGAGGAGAGACAGACAACAACAAAAATGGGAAAGATAGTGATAAGGGGAAATGAGAGACAGACAGACAGACAAGGAGAAAGAAAAGAGAGATGTCAGGTCAGGACCAATGTTATTGTTGATTCTTCTTTGAATTTTATCAAGAGTCTATAAATATATAGCAGTAGCACTGTATTATATGTGACAGCAATATTCAAATCATGGTAGACTTATATATATGTAGACAAATGGTAGACATAGATTATGTAAGATACATTCTGGAGAAAAAAATTGTCTAATACAGTAAACTAACTTTTTTAGCAACAGACCTAGCAATGGATTCAATGTAGCTGAGAATGTTATCTTGAGAAGGTACAACAAGTCACTTTCCTGGAGGTTAGCATAAGCCATTCGGATGGAAGACAAAGAGAGCAGTTTCATTTTGGAGGCATTAAAATTGACAAGCTATTCTTTGCCCTAGTTAACAATAGAGTGTAGGTCATTTTTTAGATCAGCTGCTAATTGACCTTATTGAACTGACCAGACTTACCATCGAGACAAGAGTAAATGGTCGTGTCATCAGCATAAATACCAATCGGTAAGGCCATTGATGAAAATTAAAAACAAAGTAGGTTTAAGAATCAAGCCCTGGGGAACATCAGTGTTAGTATGAAAGGATCTAGAGGAGTAGCCGTTTGTGACAACTTTCATTTCACAATTTGATAAGAAAGACTGAATCAGTTCAAAAATCCATCCGGAGTCACCCTAACATTTCCACTTGTAAAGAAGACCAATAGGCTAAAATCTGTCAAAGCTTTTGAGATGTCCAAAGCAACAGCCCAAGCTTCACCATTCTTATCTAATGCCTGTTAGACTCTTTGATATATGTGTGTGTATGTGTGTGTAATGATGTGTACTCAGTAATATACTATTCATATAAATCTAGAATAATGAGCAACCACAGACATAAATTATGTTTGTGTCAAGCCAAAGAAGCCATAGAAAATGAAAACCTTTTCAGTCACATGATCTTTATATTATCCACCAATCAAAAAGCTGTTTTTCATGGGCACTTTTATGACTTTCCTCACAAAGTAGAAAAAAAAAGACAATCAACATACTTATTTTTGTTAATTTTTTTTCTAAATTTAAATAATTTCAGTTCTTTAAAGCGTTTTCATTGCACAGTTAATTGATAGAGAATTTGAAATTTTATAAGCTAATTCAGATTTAATTTCTTCATTTCTATTGTTTGCATATTCTATACATTGAAAGGGAAAATCTATTTTGTGTTCATCAAAGGAAGAATCATCTCTTAACTTCATAAAATTCTAAAAACAAAAAGCTACCAAAATTCAATAGACTCTGCTTGAAGTTATGGAGATTTTTGAAGAACAGCAATGACAATACATGAAAGTAATAGTTGTGCTCATCATTGTTGGAGAGCTTAGACAATTCTCAATGATCCAAGTGAAGGGTTTTGGAGGTACTGGAAATCCAAAGAAAATCAAAATAATCCGAAAGATAGCATTACTTAAAGTAACTGAAATTGAGAGGACTTACTTTCACTTCATCTCCAGTGAAAGCCACCAGTTACAAGTGTAGCTGTAGTAGCAATAATAATAATAATAATAATAATAAACAATGATTCCAATTTTTTTTTAACACTTACAGACATTCATTACACTCATCTTTGTCGCCATATTTATCACAACGTTTCGGCCGTTGTACACTCCGGTTGGAATTTCGAAATGAACCCTTTATTTCGATCACTGAGGTAGACTGTTCTAGTTGATGGATGTCAGTTATCAGTTACCTCCTGCTAATTTTCCCTCTGAAAGTTCTCCACTGCCTTAACCGGGTATTGAACTCACACTCTTTAGGTCTGTCACTGGATCTAACCAACGCTATAGACAGGGAACACCATTGGAAAATTCGTAAACTTAAGGAATCAGCACATATGCTAGGCCACAAAAATCTCCTGAGTCGACCAAGCATAGAAATAAATACAATATGGGAACCAGTAGTAAGGAGTGCCAGAGAAAAGCAATGATAACAAAGTTGCAATATGAGCTCTGGTAAAAACATGGATGATAACAGCAAAATTGCAATATGAGCACTGGTAAAAATGGTTGCTGAAAACATTAGGTTTATAATACCCAGAAATTCATACCCAGATGTCCTCAAGGACACATGGCACAGTGGATAAAAGCGTTGGTTAGATCCAAAGAGTGTGAGTTCAATACCCGGTTAAGGCAGTGGAGAACTTTCAGAGGAGATAACTGATAACTGACATCCATCAAACATGGCACGTGGAACTAGAACAGTCTACCCCAGTGATCGAAATAAAGGGTTCAGTTCAAAATTCCAACCACCTGAAGAAGGCCAGAGCATACAACGGCCGAAACGTTGTGATAAATATGGCGACAAAGATGAGGACAATAGTCCGCATAATGTAAATACTGTACATAATACCTCATCTCAGAAATATAGACAGATTTCGACAGTATGTCTGTCTTCTAAAAATTACTTATATAAATATGTGCCATGTTTTTGTTGAGGCAGGATTGAGATTAATCCAATAAGGTGCATGATCATGGTGCTTGCATAATAGAGTATCTCTATGATAATGACTTGAGGCAAGGTTTTACAATGAGTTTCCTTATGCCCAAATTGGACACTCATGGTAGTCCAAGTACAGTGTTTTCCTCAAGACATTATCTCTTGGAAAGGTTGCAATTCAAGGCTTGAGATCCTATCCTATCCTAGCCTTATATATATATATATATATATATATATATATATATATATATACACACACACACGTTGGCCATTGTCTCCTATAAGAAGCTAATTTATCCTTTGATAGGTTTTGTTTTTCATCCTGTTGGGTGACATGCCAACCTCCTTACCAGCTAATTATACAATTATAAAAGATAAAAAAATAGAAGTTTTTAGGCCAATGTTGCTTGTCTTCAGAAAATGGTCAATGCAGCCAGCATGAATGGAATGCAACTGAAAAATGAGTAACATGATGGGGATCATACTCATCTTGAAATTTGTTGATTAGTTAGTAAGAGCAATTAATCAAATGGTATAAAATGACATTGTAGATTTTTATCAAGGATCTCTAAATATATATTAGGAGCACCAGAAAATATGTGGCAGCAATAATCTAAGCATGAACAAATAGTAGACTTGTAAATATGTAGATGTCTTTTTACTATCCCTGCCATTCAGTTACACAAGCTTATTAGGAAGGTTACTTGCCTCAGTATCCCGTGATTGCCAGCATTTGCTGCCTTATAGGAGGATTGGTATTACATAGTAGTTTGGCATTGTTTTCTTTGTTTCTGATGAAATTTTCTGGTTTCTTAATACTTTGCTTAGTTTTTGGAAGGCAACTTTTGCTATGACACATAGTATTACTAAAAAAACAAACTTTTGCGATGTCAACAAGTACTTGTTGTCACTTTTGTAATGCTTGTTGTAGTAGATACAAGTATAGTAACACTGCTGAACAATACTGGTGTCAGATGCCTTCAAATAACACTTGCACTAATAGTACTTGCTTGATAATACTAGCTCGAAAAGTAATCATCAAATACTAATCCATGTAGTGATCACTTAGACACCATGCTAATTCCCATATATACATTTCCTTTACCATCTACTTATTCAAAATGGGATCACCTGTGTTTGCTTTCTGGTAATCTGCGTTCAAACTCCAGTGTTGGTAGTGACACTTTATTCCTATATAACAAACATATTCAATGTCATCCCTTATCCATGACACTACCCACACGTCGTGTTTTGCACTAACATCTTTCAAGATGGCATGTAGCATGAAACTTTTTCAATTGTATATTTAAACAGACATAAAGAAAGAAAGCCTAATTCTGGTTAAAAAAAAAAAAAAAAAAGGACTGCTTATAAAAAAAAGTTATGTGAATCTGAAAGGAAATGCTTCTAAAATATAACCCAAGCCCTACAGCAATACTTCAAGTACTGGTGAAGCACCAACAGCATTCTGAGGATTAAGGTAAACTGACTGCATCATTTGTTCATAAAGCCAAGGATTAACTGAATCAGAATTCAAATGTTATAATAGTACAAGGTGACCATATCATAGTCACTTTGTATTTTGGACCAGTAACCATAAAGGTCCTTGCCATTTTTTATTTAGTAGAAATAAAAGGTATATACCAAATTAAACATACCATTAGTTCTCAAAGTAATCCTCAACGGCATCTAGAACATTTTGCCATCTTGCCTCCAGCTGCACTGGTGGTGAAAATCAGGTGTCTTGGACACAAAGAAGTCTGTGTAAGTCTGCCTCATTTGCAAAGGATTTCCCACAAAGGGATTGGAAGAAGTGGTGATCTGTTGGTGAAAGGTCTGGGGAGTAAGATAGATGGCACATACTGTCTCCCAGCCAAGCCACCATATGGTATCTCTGATCACCCACACTACATGTGGTCTGGCACTGTCAAGAAGGTACAGTAAGCCCTTGTGACTGAACAATGGAGGCTCCTTCTGTTTCAGTGCCTATAAATAGTCTCCATTATTCTGCAATGAAATCTATTTGAAATATCTGTACTATTTACATCAGTGCAATAAACCAAGGGTCTGTCTTTGTTAAAATATAGTACATAATCATTTTCTCTATTTGGGTATCAAAACAAAGTTATTCTTAGATATAAATTTTCATTTTCATTACAACTCAATAATTTTGCAGCATCTTTGGGGAGACCAAGATCTCTCACTGAATCAAGTTCACTCTGAAAGAATGGATGCACACTCATTGCTTGAATATGTTGAAACAAATTTTTCATCTTTATCTGCAGCTTTCTTTTTCTCTGAATGAATTTCTATATAATCAAGATTAAGAAGTGAACTAAGGATTTGTAGATCAGATCCAGTGGGTCCATGTCTCATTGTTGAGGGAAGATTAGGATGAGCAATTTCTGATTCTTTTTGTTGTATCTTTGAAATTTTCAGGAACTGCAATAATTTCTATGATTTTGGGGTTTTCTTCATTTCATCGAAATTCCAAATGCAAGAATTTTCTTTTACTTTTTCTTCTCCATTGTCTTAGTTCCTCAGCACAAATACAGCAGACAGTGTGAAAGACTCACTTTTTAACCTGGTATTCAAGTTTTATTCCAAAGATGTAATAAAATTTCTTTTTCTATTTTAAATCTGTTATGTTCTGTCTCAGTTAATTTCACTAAACATCTTATCAAAAAAGATCAGTAAAATGCGCACAACCTCTGGATGCTATAATATGATCATTAGCAACACAATAATATGATTTATCTGTTAAGGAAAAAAAAAAAAAAAAAAAAAAAGAATCAATTACTGTCACTATGTCTTCAATAAATCCTAAATACATTTTGTAACATCAGACATTTAAAAGCAAAACATGTCCAACTACAAAACATAATGCTTCCTAATAGTGTTACACATTGGGTCTGTTGTATTCTAGCCGTATTTGAACTTATTGATAAAATAAGCAGTTTTAAATATGTATTTAACATTTGAAAGTAACAAATTTAAACATATACTGTAATCCAAATTAAATGTTCATATATCATGCATACTCTTCATGAAAACTAAATAAATGTGTTATGTGAATGATAAAAATGTTTTTCATTTTTTTTAATCAGCACCCTAAAAAAAAAAAAAAAAATTCAATCACCTGAAATAAATGAATTGACTTTTTCATATATCTACCTGTTCTCAGCAAGCACTTTTCAGTGATAAAGCTTTATGCCAAAATTAGGTTCATCCAGCAAATTATTTATTTTATAAGCAAAAGTTTAACTTGACCAAAAACAAAAATGATAGCAACAGTTAAACTTTTAATATTTAAAAAATAAAAATGTATTATTTACATTTTTCAGACTGTTATGCTCATCTCCCTCTGGAATTTTTAACTGAACTCTTTATTTCATCCAACAGGGTAGATTGTTCTAGTTCCATGCCTCTTCTGGATGACTCAGTTATCTCCCTTTAACATCATTCTCCAAGTTTTTGTTCACCATTGAAGTAGCCAGGTATTGAACTCACAACTCTTTGGGTCAAGTCACTGGATCCGATCAACGATTTTATCCATTAGACCATGCGTCCTTGAAGACATGAATTATGAAGTGTATGAATTTTGGAGACTTATAAATTTAATATCTCAGTAATCATTTTTTTTTAACTGGTGCTCATATTGCAATTTTTGTTATTATTGCTTTTCTCTAGCATTCCTTATTACTGGTTCCCATATTGTATTCATGTCTATGCTTGGTTGGCTTAGAAGATTTTTGTGGCCTAGCATATATGCTGATTCCTTAAGTTTTCATATTTTCCAGTGATGTTCTCTGTCCATTATTTCAACCTCATCCCACAGGTAATCTCCCTTTTTCCTCCATATGTGCTCAGCTACGCCTGATTTTTCGATTTCCCTCAGAACTAGAACAATCTGCCCTGGTGGATGAAATAAAGGGTTCAGTTTGAAATTCTAAACACCTGAAGAAGACCGGAGCATACAACGGCCAAAACATTGTGAATAAGACAACAAAGATCAGGACAACAGCCTAAACAATGTAAATAGTGTAAATAATTACAATACCTCATCTCAGTAATATAGACAGACTACTGAATCACTATCCATTTATTTGTGAGCTCAGACTGATTTAAAATATACACCATTGGACAAAAATTTTACGGTAACCCTCTGGCTTTAATAGTTAGTAAGTTTCTGTGGCAGATTCACTTTCACACACTTATGTATTTCTTTGACACCCACAGAGCCAGGCTATTGCTTAATTAACTCCTAGTAAGCTAGAGTGTTGAAACTGTTTACTCCATTAGTGCATGGGTTCCAACATTTTTGTTAGAGAGGGGGGTACCTAAATTTTAAAATCCACCAGCCCTAAGATTAGCCAGCAAAGTAGATTATGTAAAAGGAGTTATATTTTAAGGAAACTTTATGCAGCAATGGGTTATTTTGGTTGTTATTACTATTGAATATATGATAAAATCCTTTAGGAAGAGAAGTGAGCTAGCAAATTAGTTTTGAGTAAGGCATGAAACCTTCAATTTTTAGGTAATTCTTTGAAATCCAGAGGGTGGGCCTCCAAAATTTTAGCATCTAGTATAAATAATATACTGAGTTGGAAATAACAGAAAATTCTGTTTCTGCTACATCAGAAGAAGATTCCTTATGTAGAGAGGGATAAATTGCTTCTTGTTCATTTTGATGTAAGAGATTCTTTAATGGTGGAAACATACTTGGTTCCCTGGCAGTTGTGAGTTCAATCCCTGGCTCAGATAGCACTAAAAAGTTACATACTCAGTTTTAGTGGAAGCAACAGATTAAAAACCCAGAGATGAGTAAGATGGCTGTGTATTAACTGATAAGAAATATCCCCATAACACTAAAAGTAGAAAGAGAAAACTATCCATGAGAGTTTAAAAGTTTGATTCAAAATTCCAAGAAAGTAAGCAATATACACAAAGATGGACAACTGGAGATGACCGAAACATTGCCTGTAGAATAAGTGTGATGAACATCTTGGTCCAAATTTAAAGTATGTGATATTAGTTTTTAGTATAATTTATGTTTAATATTCATTAGTCATCAAAAGATTTGTTATTTGGTTTTTAGTAGAATTAATAATAAAACAAAAATATTGAGGAGATGAGAAGATTTGCAATCAATTGTCCTTCAACTGGAAAGAGACATGATGATTTTGTTATGGCAGTATGGACTTGGAGTCGACAAGAAACCATAATGCCATAAGCCAAAGGTGATCAAAACTGACCAAACAAAGGTCTTGTGGGACTTCAAAATCCAGGCAGACTTTGCCCTTAAGGCCACCAAATCAGAAACAAAAAAATGATTCCACAATGATGTGGCTGTCTCTTGTGGTCATAATATTAAGATCCAAAAATACACCACCTACAGGTTGAAATTGCTATTGGTAGAATGTGAGATGTTCAAGCCACTAATTTCCCAGTTATGGTTGGGGCATTAATAACAATACCACCAATCGTAGAGTCCTATATTGAGGAAATTTGAAACAAAGCCAAGTATCCCATCATTTTAGAAGTTGGTTGGTGCTGCAAATATTTTATGAAAGGTACTTTCTTTTTGAGGTCATAGTACTTGGAAAGCACTCATCATTTTGAAAATTAAAACTGTAGGAGCGGGGAGATAATGATTTAGTTATTCCATATTACTGAACATTTACAAAAAGAAGGGAAGCAAAAAGGAAATGTATTGAATAGGTAAAATAGAAAACTCCTATTTTATGATTTTGTCGTGAAGAAAAAGACAAAAATTTAAAATAACACCAGAAAAATTTGAAAAATGCATCACATAACAGTGCTGTCATTTTAATACAACTGTAAGATGACAGGAGAATTAGAAGGAATTGTACAAACAAAAATAAAACATTTCAAAGATAATAAAAAGTTGTTTCTTTCAACTTTATTCAAAAAATATTTTCTCTGGTTAACAAAAAAGCTGATTCAGTTTCACAATCCCAAATCATGTAAAACAAACAAATATCACAAAGCTGTAAAGAAAAGCACCTGTAAAATTATTTCACAAGAGAAAACACTCTTTTATCAGAATTTCAAACATTTCCATCTTTTTTTATGTTTAAGCGGATTGTAGAGAATAGCAAAGAAAGAAAAAAGTTGAAAAGAAGAAAAGAGGAAACAGAAAAAAAAAATTGAAGTAAAGAACAAAAAAGAAAAAAGAACAAGAAAAAGAAAAAAAAAGAAAAAGAAAAAAGAACAAAAAGAAAAAGAAAAAAGAACAAAAAAAAGAAAAAAGAAAAAAACAAAAAAGAAAAAACAAAAAAGAAAAAGAAAAGAAAAAAGAGAAAAGAAGAAAAAAGAAAAGAAAAGAAAAGAAAAGAAAGAAAAAAGAAAAAGAAAAGAAAAAAGAGAAAAGAAAAAAGAAAAGAAAGAAGAAGAAAAAGAAAAGAAAGAAGAAAAAAGTAAAAGAAAAGAAAAAGAAAGAAAAAAGAAAAGAAAAAAAGAAAAGAAAAAAAGAAAAGAAAAAAAAGAAAAGAAAAAAAAGAAAAGAAGAAAAAAGAAAAGAAAAAAGAAAAGAAAAGAAAAAAGAAGAAAAGAAAAGAAAAAAGAAAAGAAAAAAGAAAAGAAGAAAAAACACTTTATGAGTAAGTCATAATTAGTATAGAAAAAAAGAAAAAACAAAAAAGAAAAAGAAAAGAAAGAAAAAAGAAAAGAAAAAAGAGAAAAGAAGAAAAAGGAAATAAAAAAGAAAAGAAAAAAGAAAAAAAAATAAAGAAAAAAGAAAAAGAAAAGAAAAAAGAAAAAAAAAAGAAAAAAAAAAAGAAAAGAAGAAAAAAGAAAAGAAGAAAAAAGAAAAGAAGAAAAAAGAAAAGAAGAAAAAAGAAAAAGAAAAGAAGAAAAAGAAAAGAAGAAAAAAGAAAAAGAAAAGAAGAAAAAAGAAAAGAAGAAAAAAGAAAAGAAGAAAAAAGAAAAGAAGAAAAAAGAAAAAGAAAAGAAGAAAAAGAAAAGAAGAAAAAAGAAAGAAAAAGAAAAGAAGAAAAAAAAAAGAAAAAGAAAAGAAGAAAAAAAAAAGAAAAAGAAAAGAAGAAGAAAAGAAGAAAAGAAAAGAAGAAAAAAAAGAAGAAAAAGACACTTTATGAGTAAGTCATAATTAGTATAGTATAAGGAGATAAGGAAATTAACATAGAATAGGTTTCATTAGGGATAATTTTGTCTAATATCACAAGATGCTACAAAATCAAAATGTTAACTTTTTCATATGGTTGCTATTCCAGATATCCTGCTTTTTCAGAAATGTCTAAACTATCAGCTATCTACAACTGTTTTCTCTGAATAATGACTAAAAATGGTTTCAATTAAATGAAACCCGTATGTCTTAAAGAAAACAATCCTTTATCAAATCTTATAGAGTGACATGACAGAAACTTAAAGAACTTTACCAAATAACAAAAATCCCATCACTTGAAAACTTCCAACATCAGTAATCAACTAAAATGGATAGTAGAATAGAAAATAATGATACAATCAAGGATGTTGCATTTGCACATAAACAAATGGTTTAAAAGAAAAACACTAAAAAGAGTCATAACAGTCAACTTGAGAAGTATTTGCTTGAAAAATTGACAAAGTCATGTTAACCGTTCAATCAATGAATGCTGAATATTTTCTGTATGAAAATGACTAATCTTATCATTACTATTAACATATTACCTTCTCTAAGATATAGGATGGTGCTGAAAAATTCTCAGCTCAACTCACTTTACTTCTCTAAATTCAAGTCCCCCCCCAATCCAAACATCAGATTTTTTTGGTAATCCCTTTTTGGTTGAGTCAACAACTTTTGATTAACCTCGTCTACAATTGATGGATTTTTTCTCTATATTTACATATGAAAATTGCAATGGTGCATACTAATTAGAGAAGGGAAAGGAAAGTTAACACAAGCATTACAAACAGGATAGAGCTACTATCTTCCATGTGCTTCGTCTCTTCAGGACATCGGCAATCATGTCTCTTCAGCCATTTCACATCCTTTGTAGATCTTATTAAATTTTATCTTTTTATCATCTCTCCTAAACCCTATTCTGCCACCCAGAATTACATAATCTTATTAGGTAAGTTTTCTTCTGTCTCTTTTGTCTAAAATATGTCCTGTGAGTGTTAAATTTTCCAAACCCTCTTTCCTATTTATGTATCCTAGAAATTTCACTTCCCTTTCTGATGTTAAGTATAAGTCTCCTTTTTGTTGTCATTTTTCTCCAAATTCAGAAATACTCAATAGAGAAGTTTGAATTCGTCCTTTATTCCATCATTTAGCCAGTCCCATCTCAAGTCATTTCAATTTGTTACTGTCATGCCACAACATAAGAAAAATGATGTGAATAAATGCACTGACATTCCCTTTCTGCCCATTGCAGCAAAGCCAGAAAAATGCTTCTATGTCTATTTTCACAGAGTGGCCTGTAATTCTGTTTTTAAAATAAGAACATATGGAGGCTGTTGAAGCTTAAATATGGCATTAGCAATAAGAACCAAGCTCGTGATGTTTATTGGTTGAGGCAAAGAGATTCTTGAATAAATCATGAAAGGTAATTTATGTGATGGAATTAACTTTCTACCTTAAGGCTGAGAAGATCAAATCTACTTGAAATGAATCAATCCCTGATGGAAAAAAATTAAAAAAAAAAAGTAGAGGCCAGAATGAGTCACCAGTAGAAAGGTGAGAGAGATAAATAAGAGAAGGAGAAAAGAGATGAAAGATATAGAGGAGGAATTGAGATTGAAGAGATAGAAGGAAAATAGATACAGGACAGTGAAAGAAAAAAGGAATTTGCTAATGAATAGATGGAGAAAAAAAAAGAGAGATATAATGGACAGTAAAAAAAGGGAACACCTGAAGGAATTTAGTAAAAAGGGGGGGGGGCACCTGAAAGAACAAGATCATTTCTCTAGAGTGATATTATCAAGGAATTACTTCTCTGATAAATTGACCATGGCCAGATTTGAAATCTGGTCAAATATAACACTAACCATTCATGTGTCCATTTATATATATATATATATATATATATATATATATATATATATATATATATATATATATATTTTAAGACATTTTTATGTTTATACATTCTTTTTATAGATACAAATATTTAAGTAAATACTCTGTTTTTATAATAAACAGTATTAATAACATTTACCGGCCTGAATGTCCGAGAAATTTTCATAGAAAATATATTTGTTCTCCAAAAGGAATCAAACCTGTATCCTATATGGAACTGTCATCCAGAATTACATAATCTTATTAGGTAAGTTTTCTTCTGTCTCTTTTGTCTAAAATATGTCCTGTGAGTGTCAAATTTTCCAAACCCTCTTTCCTATTTATGTATCCTAGAAACCGATTGAGCCACGGAGAATCGCTCAATTAGCAAGATCGATTTTAGTGTTTTTAAACTTCAATCTTCCATGAATCTCACATATACCTTCATATCTGCTCAAAGCATATCCAAAAGGAAGGAAACTCTTATCAATACTGAAAAGAGTAATAACAGCTACTGGACACTTGAAAAATCTATTTTCCTGAAAAACTGTTTTGAGAGAAAGATTTTATATATTTCAAATGAAAGCAGTACTGGCTTCTCGGTCAATGAATGCCAAATGTTTCTGTGTAGGAAAATAGCTGATATTACCATTACCATAGTAAACAGAATCAGAAGGTTGGGGTCATATCTCAACCAAAGTTGTTGTCTTCATTTTCTATTTCTTCTCCCTGTCCAGCTGTGAGTAAAAGTGGACCGCCCCCCCCAAAAAAAAAATTTGCTTGGAATATTAACTCAACCTTCTAAGTAGAGGCTATTTAACCTTGATAAAAAAAAAAAAAAAAAAAAAAAAAAAAAAAAAAGAAAAGAAAAAGAAAATGACAAATCTGAATTCAAAATCATGAAAAAGGTAATTGGAAATCACTACTACTTTTCTTAACAACAGTCATGATAGTTCACAATTAAAAACACAGAAACTGTGGATAGCCATGAAGCATAACTTAAGGGAGAAGACTGTTTGGACATGAACTTATCAATGTTGCCTCAAACAGAAAGAATGGAGCGAAATGATTTTTAAAAATACGAGTCAGTCTTCTTCAGGAAATCTATGATTTCATTAACATTCAGTTTCAAATAGCTCTCTCAAACCCTTTACATTGAAGAACTGTCAGGGATGAGGTTTCTTTATTCTATCAGTATATTTTTCACTGTATATAGTGCTCTATAATTTATGTGTTTTCTTGTACAGAGTGCTTTATAATTTATGCATTTCCCTGTATATAGCCCTCTATAATTTATGCATTTCTCTGTATATAGTACTATACACATGAATTTTGGTTGCTCTTCATGCTCTGAGATAAAAAAATGTTTTAGCTTTGTAATGGCCGATGGGTAGTTGAGATAGGATCACTTGAAGTTAGGAATGGTACTGAATACAAGGTCTTATATCTTGGACCAGAAGGTGGTTCAAAGCTCATACTCATCAAGCATGTGTGTTGTGATACACATCTGTAGCTATGCTATTCAAGTTCCCCAATCAGTTTTGTACTGTGAACAACCATGTAAACTGATTAGATATTGAATTTGTTTAACCAAAATGTTTTGTTTTTTCTATTTTTTTTAAATTTCTGGCACAAACCAAATTTACACTTTTTTCATGCTGCGATTTAGGAGATGACACTATGGCCATCTTGAAAATATATATTATATATATATATATATATATTGTAGAGTGAGTGGGCATAGTTAAATGTAAAATAAATGTCAACAGAATTGACAAAGTTTGCAATAAGTAATTACAAAAAAAGAAAAGAACAGGGCATAAAATAATATAAAGCAAGAAGCAAACACTATATGCAAGGCAAAGGCAATAGTAGTATGGTAAAAGTTCATGAACTAATATTTGGCGTTGACATGCAATAGAAAGTTTAGACAAGCAAATGTAGCATTCTGATTTCAAGACAAGACAGGCTGGAACTGAGATAAAATCAAGAACTAGTATGGGCCATGAAGAAATCCCAACAAGGATATGTGTGCTTTAGCCCATAAATTGGGGAGGGGAAAGTGTTTTGCAGTCATCTGTAACCAACATGTGTGTGCGTGTTTATATATATGTTTTTTAATATATATATATATTAGTGATATATATAATATTAGTAGTCTATATATATATATATATATATATATATATATATATATATATATATATATACATACATACATACATACATATACACACACATAAATTCCCAAGAGGATAGAATCCAAGTAGAACTCAATGTCCAGGACAGAGTAAGAACATAATATAAAAGGCTCAAGCACTAACATTCCATCGTTATAATTTATTACATTGGAATCATAATCACAATCCAAATCATCTGACCTACAAATTCACTTTTTTTGAATTTGTAGGTCTGATGATTTGGATTGTGATTCCAATGTAATAAATTATAACCATAGAATATTAGTGTTTGAGCCTTATATACATATATATATATATATATATATATATATATATATATATATATATATATAAAATATTTGTAATTTTAATAGCTACGAAATAGTTATGCTTGAACTTTGCCCGTAATATTCAAACCCATTTTTTTTATATGCATTACTTTGTCAGATTTGGGGATTAACATTTATAAAATTGACATTTAAAGATTACTGACAGAAGTGTCAACAACAGCAAGACATCATAAAATCTGCAGAGGAAGTTGACAGAGTGACAGAAACAAATAGCATTTGTAGTGAGACTGAGAAATGGATGAAAAATCTCAAGTACACTCTGTCTGAATATCCTTCTGTTTACATGATTTGCTTTTTTGCAGAAAGAGACATGGCAGAAATGAAAACTGTCTTGTACAACCAAATAAAAATGAAAGGAATCCATATAAGAGCACTCAAACGGTCAGCCAATTCAGTGTTTTCTTTGGAGATTCTTGTTTTTCCGATACACATTTCTTTATCTCAGAGAGAATTATTGCTGCCTACCAAGACTGATTAGTGAGAATGCATCTGCCATTTCTGCAGAATTGAAAGTAAGAAGTACTTGCAGACACCAAGTTAAGCAAGTTTCACCTCTTAACAGATCTGTAAATGCCAAGTTTGATTGTTAGACATTATTAAAGAGGAGAGTCTGCATGCATTTGTCATAAAGGAAAGAGATCATCAATATCTCTTTTGCTGTTGACAAAGATTTTGGCAGATCATGCTCACTCAATGAAATAGTATCATAATTACTTCCCTTAAATTACACTTCAGATTTTTGGAACATAAATAAAGGAAGGAAGACTTGGAGAATTTAACTCATACACTAATTATATAATAAGCAAATGCCACAAATTCATTCAAGTTTTATATTTGGTTTATGGAATATAAACCTTTATCAGGTAACAAAATCCAAATGTTGTTGAATAAATAATATGTAAGTAGACATAAACATGGTTTGCATGAGAGTCAAAAAAGTTACTCATGTCCTCATTCTTTTCCTATCACAACATTTTGGCCATTGTGTCCTCTGGCCTCCATTCAGTGATTGTTGATCTGGGTAACCTTGAGGAAATATTGAACTGAACTCTTTATTTAATATACAAAGATAGATTGTTCTCATTTCACTGTCTATTCTCAGAAATATCTTGTCAAGTTCTTATTTAATAACTCCGCTATTGTTTGCCTCATTTTCAAAGCAATGCTTTAATCCACTAGACTATTGTTCAATGGAACAATTCTGAGGGTAGAACTTGGAGTCTTAAACCTAAGCTGTCTGCTGATGAGTGCTGCTACCTATCACACTTGACTATATACACTGAGGCTTCACTTTTTTTTCCAACTGCTGTTGAAGCCTTGCTGTCATTTCTCTTTATTTATTAATGGCTCCCATATGGTATCTATGCTAGGCCTACTAAGGAGGTCCTTATAGCCTAGCATATAGAAAATATCTGTTGTGAACACAAAGGATTTTCGATTTCTTAAGAGAAATAAAGTAAACATAGCATAAAGGAGTACCAAAGAATTCATTTTGAACAAACGAGGAGGGAAAAAACAGGAGGAAAAATGCAATCCTTTTAACTATTGCCAATTATGTCAGTTGTTTGCTACTAGTATAGTTGGTGTACATGCAAAGGTGATACATTTTTAGTTTTGTTTTACAATGGTGTTCACACAGTACAATGCCCAACAGCCACTCAAGGTAGAGGGTTACAAAGTAAGACGCACCACCACAAGTGATAATACCACCAATACCAAAGATGCCACCAGAGGTGTAAGAGAAGGAAAAGGCTTTAAATGGATGGTTGGTTGGTTGTTTTGTTTTACAGCTTATCAACTCCTCATGGGTCATTTAATGCTGAGAAAGTCTTTTAGAAGGAACTGAAAACCCAACCCTAAACAGGAAACAAAGGATAAACCTCTACTCCTGTTCATAAGATAGGAAAGAGTGTGAACAGGATGATAGTGGTTTAAAATACATACCACATTTAAATATATATTAACAAGGCAAAAATGTTATTTTAACTAAGTTAGAGAGATAGTGTGTGTGTGTCTGTTTGAAAGACAATAATATATTGTCACACAAATAAGTATGGCAATTGAATGACAAAGTGAAAAAATTATTCAGCTAGAAGGACTTAACCATATTATAAATAATAAATAAATGTTTTTATTAATAGAATTATTTATGCATAGAAAGGGGCGATATATTTAATGTTGTTTAAAAAAATGGAATGTCTACTCCAAAACTTGTATCCAGTAATTATATATATATATATATATATATATATATATATTGATTGATTGCTTCAAACTTTATTATATTGGATAATTGTATTTGAAATATATGCCCCATTTTTATTTTCAACAGTGTTCATTACATCTGGATTGCATGAAGATTCACATTCAAGAAAGCCTAATAAAGAAAATGTGTTCCTTGGCAGGGATCAAGTCTACATTCCCCTTTGTAAGTGAAATTATTGTTTGATCCAGCATACTTTACTACTTGGCCACAATGAATATCACCTTTTTAAAGAAAGCATATCGTCTTCACTCATTATTTTTCTCAAAAGCCCATATATATATATATATATTTTTTTAAGAGATTTTTATGCTTATACATTCTTTTTTTTTTTTTTTTATATACATACAAATATTTAAGTAAATGCTGTTTATAATAAACAGTATTAACAACATTTACCAGCCTGAATATCTGAGAAATTTTCATAGAAAATATTCGTTCTCCGACAGGAATCGAACCTGTATCCTATACGGAACTGTCATTTAGCCTGACGTGCCTTAACCAAATCGTTCAGTTAGCAAGGTCGATTTTAGTGTTTTTAAACTTCACTCTTTCATGAATCTCTCCTGTACATTCATATCTGCTCAAAGCGTATCCAAATGTAAACAAATGACATCACACATTATGAAATGGACAAAGTTTGACAATTATTTTAAGACATTTTTATGTTTATACATTCTTTTTATAGATACAAATATTTAAGTAAATGCTCTGTTTTTATAATAAACTTTTATAATAAATAGTATTAATAACATTTACCAGCCTGACTGTTGGAGGATGCCTATTTTCTGACAATTTCTTGGACATTCAGGCCGGTAAATGTTGTTAATACTGTTTATTATAAACAGAGCATTTACTTGAATATTTGTATCTATAAAAAAAAGAATGTATAAACATAAAAATGTCTTAAAATAATTGCTGGACTTTGTCCATTTCATTATATATATATATATATATATATATTAGCTGGCCACTCGTAATCGAGGATACCCGTTTACTAGGGTGGCTATCCAATCCCTATTGCACATGCACATTGCTCAACACCCACAGAGCCAACCTGTGATTTATACTGCAACTCTGCTGAGCAGACCTTAGTTATAGTTTCTGGGAGAGAGTGTGTTATCTAGAGTGATCAACAATTTGAACAAGGCCAGCACACTCATACCTTTGGTCATGATCACCTGTGGCTTAATGCTAGCACAGCTATTAAAGTGTTCTGTCTACCCAATTTCACTCACAAGGCTTGGGTCACCCTATGGTATGGTTTTCAGGCACTTTCCAAAGGTGCCCCATGCTGGGATCGTCCCCCCTCCAGACTTATAACACCAGGAAGTCTCCTTCCTGACAAATCAACTATGGTGAGGTTCAAACCCGGGTCTCATGATCAGAAAGTGTAGGCTTCAATCACTTGGCCATGCACCCATATATCTGAGGCAGTTGAATAACAAAGTTGAAAAATTCTGTTTAATGGATCTTGCCTTCTAGAAGGGCTTCATTGGACTAAACAAATGTTTTGATTGATGGAATTTGTCTATGTGTAAGGTAGAGGTTGGAAGAGATATAAATGCAAATGTTGGTTATGACTATGCACTGAGGAGAAGGCTGAAGATGTGAAGATGCTGTATTTTAAAGTTTTAAATTTTGTATCAAACATGTCTGGAGACACAGTTTACCTAATTTCATTCATTTTCTTTATGCTTTTGTTTCTATTAATTTTTTTATGTATTAAGAAAAAAACAAACATGGTTTCCAACCAAGATGATGATGGACAATATGTGTGTGAATGAAAATACTACATTATCTTTTAAACATTATTTTGTGAACACTCGTTGCCACTTTTGTGATGCCAATGAATAATTATTGTCACTTTTGTAATGCTTGTGGTAGTAGAGACTTTGTAATCGCAGATACCACCATAGTACGCCACTGAACAATACTAGTGTCAGACGCCTTCAAACAGCATTCGCACTAATGGTACTTGCTCGATAATACTCACTCGAATAGTAATCTGTATAGTGATCCAAATAGAGAAATAGTATAGTAAATAGTGTAGAGAATAGCAGTCCATATCGTAATAGAGGATGGAATAGAAATGCAATCAATTAGACACATGCTACCTCCCATATATGCATTTCCTCTATGATCAAGTGGTCTACTTCATTCAATAATGGGATCACCTGTGTTTGATCACTGGCGATTTATGTTCAAACTCAAGTGTCGGCAGTGACAATGACCAGCAACATGTGGCATGAATGACAGCTACAGTCTCATAACAAATTCACATATCAGGGTTAGAAATATAAAAGCAAGTAAGCTGGCTTTGGATATTTCCTTTTGATATGTTTTTATGGGTAAGAATAAAGAATTAATGACGTAATAATGTCGTTTTTTGACGTATTTTTAACGTCAAAAAACGACATTACGTCATTATTTTTGCACCAACCTAATAACAAGCACCATACATGTTTCAAGAATAATGTGGTATTAACAAGGAAAAGATTGTTTCCCACCCAGATGGAAAGAGTAAAAGTGTGTGTGTGTGTTTGAGAATACCACATGATCATTCAAACCTACATTAAGAAGAAAAACATGGTTTCTAATGCAATTGAAGAGTGAAAGAGCAAATTATATCCTATTATTTTCTTGGCATCTGAATCAATCTGTTTTTTTTTAAAAAAAAAAAGTCAACCAGGGAAAATCACGCTGTTAAAAGATGGCTAGCAGTTATTTTTTGTACAACAAGGTATTGAAAATGAGATTTGTAACAATAGAAAGAGAAAGTGTACAGTCGTAAAGAATTGTCTACTCACCATTTCTTGGTAACTGCTAGGAAAACAGAGTTCTCACTTGCTTTTGTTTGATGCATGTGTCTATGAAAAAAAAGAAAAGTAGCAATAATTGACATTAAAAACTGTAAAAGAAATACATGAAGCTTTTGTTTTCCATATCTACTAAAGAAAAATCCTGTCAAGCAGAAATATGTATTACTCTATATATTACTTTGAGCAATATCTCTGCTCAAAGCAATATAAACAATGAGATATGGTGACAAATGATTACAAAATTTTTAGGACTTGCAGCATTTTTATTTACTGTACATACTAATGTAAAATCCAACTTCATGTATTGTGTGACACCTGAATTTTGGGTCTGAATTTTAACCCTACCAGGAAAAATTTACCTGCATATAGTGCAACTGGTCAACAAAAATGCATGATTTTTAATCTCTTCAAAAAAAAATTTACCTGTGCATAGTGTGGTCCATTATTCTTTTCTGTTTTATATCTAGAGATTTTTAATGAAACTGAAAGAGGAATCTGCAGCTTTATCAATCCTAGTCTAGCATCTTGGCTGCAGTCACTATCCCATTGCTATACTGTAGCTCCCCTGTACCTTTTCTAGAAATACTTTCAACTTTGGTATCTCAGTTTAATAAATTTAAGTGCAATACTAGATTGGCAGCTAGGTCTCAGAATTTCACTATTGAAATTGATAGTTTTAACCATGAGTTCTATTCCAATATTCTGTTCCTCGGCATTCCTTGCTTGTGGAATACTCTTCCAGCTTCTTGCTTTATTGTCAACTACGTTCTTTAAAAATTTAAATGCATCATCATCTCTTCTGTCTCCATGAAACCTGTTCTTTTATTATTATTGATTTTTTTTTTAAACTCTCAGTAACCCCTTAAATCTTTATTGCCTTGCTTAGGGTGAAATTATATATATTCTTGATAAAATACAAAAGTAATGTTATTGGTCCTGACCTGGCATCTTGGCTTTGGTCACTTTCCAAACACCATAATGTAGCTTCATTGTGCATTTTTTTTTTATAAATATTTTCATGGTAATTGTTCTGCTGAACTTTCCTCTTTGGTACCTAGACTTTATGAATTTAAGAACTAGATTGACAACAAGGTCTAATCAATTTACTGTTAAATTAGCTAGGTGCAACATAAGTTCTATGCTAACAGTTTATTCTCTTGCACTTATCACTTGTGGAACTATCTTCTGACTTCTTGCTTTCCAGCCAACTTTGATCTTCAACAATTTAAATGCAATGTCAATTGTTATCTACTGTCTTGTTGATTCCTCGTCTTCTATTGTTTTCGCTCTTTAATAATGTTTCTCTTTTTTTCTTGCTTGCGGGGGTGAAATGATTAAAATAAATATAAAATAAAGGCATTCAGCTTTCATTGACCTAACAGCTTGTACTCCTCCCCATTGAAAATAAGAAAACATTTCTCTTAAAACAATTTCTCAGGAAAATAGGTTTCTCAAATCCAGTAGCTGTTATCACTCTTTCCAGTAGTGATGGGGTTACCTTCCTGAAGTAATCTGGAATATCAACATCTTGATCATGCTCATATTTTCTCTTCGATTTACATGTAATATTCATCTTAATATATTATACTAGCCATTATAATTGCTATCATGGTTCAAGGGGAGTAAGACTTATTTTTCTTTTGTATTGAAAATTACAGTGCATGTTATATTATAAACTAGTTTAAATGACACCTAAAAGGGTGGCTTTTAAGCTATTGCCTGTGGAGGACTCTTGGTTTGGGCATCATCACAGTAGGTAGGGAGGAGTAGATGCGATAGGCATCAATAAACTACAGAGGAACTCAAAATTGATCGCTGCATTTAAGTATTGAGTTAATGTTTAAGCTTACCTTTTAAAAGTTCAGTGATAATTCTTCTGCTGCCAATTAATTTAAAGATGTTTTAATGTATATAGATCCTTATTTTCCATACAAACAATTACTTTTATTTCATGCGTGACAGAACGGGACAATTCATAAGATAAAATATGGTGTAAAGATGGGAAAATAGAAATTAGAATTAGTTATCCATTCAACATTTGAAGAGTTAGAGAAAACATAATAGATAATTAAGTAATCCTTATATTATGGAATCTAGATGAATAAATGTGAAATGAAACTAAATTCTCGCACAAATTCTGAGATAAAAAAACCCAGCTCTACTTTATAGCAATTTGGTATTTACTCGAACCCCACAAAGTGATAATGTGACACAAGATCAGTTTAATATGTTGGTTGTGCTGACCTCGGTGCAAGCACTGATCCCTCTCTCTACTGCAATACGAGATAGCTGTTCCCCAGGGCAGGCACCTCTCAGTATAATTTTCCTCAGTTGCAACTACGTCCTTTGACAGATCTGCTCTTGAAAGCACGAGGCTCAAAGACAGAGATGCAACTGTGAGATGATAAACAATGTGTTATAAGCTACTTCATAACACGGTATTTACTCTGTATTTACTTCCCACTGAGACGAGATGTGACACAAGGTCTTTTTTTTGGTGGGGACCCAAGCGTGAACACCCAGGCAAGGAACAAAAATTCCCCACAGCCCCTGCAACTGTTGGTTGCACTGGCCTTGGTGCAAGCACTGATCCCTCTCTCTGGTGCAATGGGAGGGCATGGCCTCGGGCAGCTGTTCCCCAGAGCTGGGCACCTCTCAGTATAATTTTCTCAGTTGTCCTTTGACAGAGGGGCAACTGACAGAGAAGTCCCTGAGCGCCCTCTGCCCAAAGACAGAAACACAACTGAGAGATGATAAGCCATGCGTTAGAAATCCTTCCAAGGAGGAATAGAGATTTTATTTCACTAATTAACTGTCCTTTGTTAGTGTTCTTTTATTCGAGGACTGTTTTGATTTTCATATTGAAAATAATTCTGTTTAGAAATATCATCTTATATAGTGCAGAAAAGTATTTGAAATTTGCATTTCTCTTGGTTTTCAACATGTTGGCATCTATTTGTAAAACTTACCTTAACTATAACAAGTCAATTTATGAATGAAATGTTCATTTAAAATCTTTGTTTCAAAGATTTCAAGTAGTGAGTATATCTTTGCGAAGTGATAGTGAGCAAGCAAAGTCTTCTAATATATATATATATATATATATATATATATATATATATATATATATTAGTAGAAATTTGGTATATTTACAGATGAAGAGTGGTCAGTATCAGAGATATAGGTGTCTACGTGTCTACATAGGAATTAATACTAGATGGTAAAACTGACAGTTACCATTCACTGTTAATTCCTATGTCCTATATTTAGTAATAATACAATATGGTAATCTGTATGGAATTTCTAGGAGGATATAGATCCAAGAAGTGCTATGTCAAAAGACAGAGCAAAATTATTATTAATTAAAGAATATTAAACACTTAAGTGCTTGATATTCTTTAATTCACACAGACACACACACACACACACACATATATATATATTACACACACACAGGTTTATGAACATTAAATTTTCAGATTAGTCTTGCTAGGTCATTTCTACAAATTATGCTTTTGATTCTCAATGAGTACTCAATAAGTATGGCCCTTTGCCAAACTGAATGCATGCACCCACAAATATATATTTATACATACACTTTATATAATAATGATGATGAAGGCTTTTACAGCACTAATTTATGTGATCTGTTCACTGCTGTGTTTGGTTTTCTGTGTGAGTTGAGAAATCAATCCATGTTAATCCCTCACTTTCATTAACTTCTTGTTTTGCTCAATTGCAGGTGTTTAATTAAAAGTATCTGGAAAGAGAGGAGTGTCATGGCTTTATGTCTCTTCTTGTCATTTGGACAGATGTGGAACTGACCAGAGGGAGTCCAGTGAAGCAGAAGAAGTGAGAGAAATTGAGATGCCCAGATAAAATGGAAGGAAAAAAAAAAACTTTTCTTTTCCTCAAGGCCAAACAAGGAATGGACAGCAAAGAAAACAAACAAAACACAAAGACAACCATTCACACCTAAATCAGTTTCACATCCAAATAGAAAGGTTTAACTTCACAGTGACTACATATTCACAAACACACAGTTTTTTTTTATGTATGCATGTCTCTCTCTCACTCTGTGGGAATTCTCATCAAACACACCTAAGCATAAAAATCACCTGTCTTAATAGATTAAAAAAAAAAAAAAAAAAAAAACTAAGCTTAAAGAAGAGTTAACAGCTGGGTTGAGCTGAACTTTAACGATAGACATTCATTATCAGGACAATGCAATACTCATTGGTCAGTGTAAATGCACTTGTGATGGCTGGAAAGACAGATCAGTTGTCAATATGGCAACAATAAAAGATAGAACAATGTTTGTTTAGTGGCTACTTTCTCTTTATATGAATGACTGTTGATGGCCAACATTCCTCTGAAAGTTCTCATGAAATTAGAGAGAAGCATGTTTGTATAAAGGGTAATATTTTTTTCTAATAGATTCCTTCATCTGAAATAAAGCCTTAAGAATAAAGAAAAAAAAAAAGATAAAATATTATCATCATCAGTTCAATGACTGGATTTGGTTGTAGGGTTGCTGAGAACCTGACCAGCTCCCTCCATATGTCTCAACTGCATGCCAATGTCAGAGTCTCCGTGCCTGATCTTCCAGTCCACTCTGTGACATATTAGCTAATATTCTCATCTTTCTTGTAAATATTACATCATTTCAGTTATACCCCCGGCCTTCTTCAGGTGCCTATTGATCCAGGTAAACATCAAGGAATTTAAAAATGAACTCTTTATTTAATAGGTGCAGATCATTATTGTTCTGCTAAGACTAAGATATCTCACATTGTTTTTTTATTTTAATATTCCTCAGTTACTGCTAATGTGTTTCCAATGTGTCTGAGTCTGTTGTACCTGGCTCATGGATTGAACTCAAAATTATTGTGTCACCAAATGCATAAACCAATAACAAAAGGATTAAAGCACAAAATTTGGTGGCATAATAACTGAGTTCAATCCCTGGATTGGGTAGTACAGACTCAAATTGTTTACATAAAAAGTATATGATTTAAAAGAAAATGATTCTATTAATGCACAATGGGTTCTTGCAAGGATATTCCATTTAACTGGGCTGAGAGTTGGTGGCTTGAAAATTATTATTAATGCAAGCCCTAGAGAGCCATACCTAAGGCATTACCCCTCCTCTGGAAGGGGGCCAGGGTCATTACTTGGTGCCCAAGGCATCCCTAAATGGAGAGGGCTGATGGAGCTTGAAGAATTTTTGCTCAGCTACCAACCCACTTTAAATCCTGCATCACATTTTATTCAATAGGGACATGCAACTAAATATCTACATAAATAACAGCACCGATACTTGTATATAGTTGAAACTGCGATGTCTTTGAATATAGAATTAAAAGTACCTTAAAAAATTTTTGCAATGTTCTTTCTTAAGTTTTCTTTTACTGTGATGATAATTAATCTAACTGATTTTTCTTTTAATGGCTAATGCTGTCAAAAGTTATATTTTAATTGCTCTTTTCTCAATATGAGATCGGTCAAAATTTAAAATAAATCATTTATCATTTGGAACTAAAATTTCTGGATAAAGGAAATAAATCTTTTTATGAAATAAGATACTTCAAATATTTTGCAAGAAGGAGGGGGGTATCTTATTTCCCCACTTCCCCAATGAGAATTTAAATATTAGGTTGGTGCAAAAATAATGACGTTTTTTGACGTAACGTCAAAAAACGACATTATTACGTCATTATTTTGCACCAACCTAATATATTCAGACATTAAAAAGTAATATTTATAAAGGTCTATATTTTTAAACCAGAATTTAAATGTATTTTTGTAATAAAAGAAAAACCAGCAAATATGACTTCAGTATAAGTATATATATATATATATATATATATATATATATATATATATATATACTCTTATATATAAATATAGTCTTAAAGTGTGCTATATTTATGGGATAAAGTGCTCAATATCAGAGATAGAGCGTGTGTAAATATAAAAGTTAACATTGAAGTCAACACTTAGAAGTGACAGGCTGTTTCATGCTAGATGCAATAATCAGGCCACGTCGTGTATATATATATATATATATATATATATATATATATATTGCATCTAGCATGAAACAGCCTGTCGCCTCTAAGTGTTGACTTCGATGTTAACTTTTATATTTACCCACGCTCTATCTCTGATATTGAGCACTTTATCCCATAAATATAGCACACCTTAAGAGTATATTTCTTCATATATATAAAAGTGAACACTGAAGTCAACACTGAGAGGCGACAGGCAGTTTCATGCTAGGTGCAATCGTCAGGCCGCCTGATGATTGCACCTAGCATGAAACAGCATGTCACCTCCGAGTGTTGACTTCAATGTTCATTTTTATATTTATATACGCTCTATCTCTGATATTGAGCACTTTATCCCATAAATATTGCACACTTTAAAACTATATTTCTTCACATATATATATATATATATATATATATATATATATATATATATATATATATATATATATATATATTTTACTTCTTTCTATCCTCGTTACTGAGGGTCAGGGATCATGGACAATTGTTAGTTTCAAATTCAAAATTGTCCTTCTCCTAAACTGGTTGCCAATCATGGCTAAAGAGCCCAGTCTGCCCTGCAATTTGACCTGTAACTGGTGAAATAAGAGATGAATTAATAATCTTTCCCAAGGGTATTTACATGTAATAAGTGAGCATCGTGAACTTAACTGAAATTCGAACTTGGTTCTCCAGTTTCTCATTTCCGGCTACTATTACACCCACCCACCCACACATACAGGAATCTCATTTTTTTTGGGGGGGGAGGAGGAATAAAGACATCAATGGGTTCAAAATCATCATCTAACTACTTCTTAGAAGTCGCGGCTCATCAGCACTCATCACATGGATGAAGTCATTGGCCACTTTAAGGGTTGTTATCAAGGTGACTAAGGCATCCCATTTACCCTGGTTTTGAAATTAGTGATCCTACTCCTAGGCTAACAAGCTTTGTCTATCTGGAATAAAAAAAAGATCTAAGATAAATCAAACTCCTAAAACTGAATCAAAGGTCAAGGTTTCATTGATGTGAAGTGCAAAATCATAGTATGGTAATTCTTGAGAAATATTAATTTCAGTTGCTAAAAAGATTTTAAAAGGATTGTTTGTTTTTTAAGTTTACAGTAATAAAAATAAATAAATCAAATGAGTCGATAAGGTGATACAATTTTAAACCATATTTATTTTTTTTAATTCTCAAGCGATCTTTAGTGATAGCCACACAATTATATAACAAGAACTAGTTTAAAATAATTAAAAAAAATTGATGTAAAATCTTGTAAAATGTGATTTGATGCTATTAGGTTGGTGCAAAAATAATGTCGTTTTCTCACATATGTTACTATGTGAGAAAACGACATTATTTTTGCATCAACCTAATATTACCAACAAGTGACTCTCTGAATTTGAGCAAATGATCCAGACACAGAGAATGGCAGGCACTGGTTGAAATTGTCAGAAAACTATTGGCTTTGCTTGGACTGATCCAAATCGGTAGATCTAGCCAAGGTTGCCAGTTGTGACTACAACTTGTAAATTGGGTGACATCTGAAATCTAAACAATATAAAATTCTGAATTCTGAAATAGCAAGATACAATCCTTGTAGTTGCAAATAGTAAAATTCAAAAGTGTAATGGCACTTCTTCATGTGCTGTATTTCCTCAGAATGTAGGCGATCTTGGCTCTCCAGAATTTCATGTCCTTTGTAGCTCATAATAAATTATGTCTTTTTATTATTTCTCCCAAACCCTATCCTGCCATCCATTTACTCGAGTTCACTAGGTATGTTATTTGTTGTTTTTCTTTGTCCTTCTTGCCTTCAATCTGTCCTGTGAGTATCATATTTTCCAAGTCCTCTTTCCTCATTATAAGCCCTAAAAATTTCAGCTGTCTCTTTTTGATGTTAAGTGTAAGTCTCCTTTTTGTTGTCATTTTCTCCAAAACTTTGTCATTGCTCATTTATTCAGTCCATAGTATCCTCAGTATCCTTCTGCAGAACCACATTTCTGTTGCATCAAGTCTTCTTCATCTTTGAGGAGATTGTTCAGCATTCAATGCCATACAGGAGGACAGATATCATGTAGCAGTTCAGTACTCTTTTCTTTGTTTCTAATGAAGTATTCCTGTTTCTTAGTACTCTGCTTATCATCTGGAATGCATCTTTGGGTATTCCAGTGCACCTTTGGATTTAAGTATTGCAACTTTCTGTCCTCTCTAGCAAAACTATATCAAACTGACATTTTTTTTTGTCTTAGCACAAAAGTCAGTGATTTTTTGTAGCGAGATTAACAATTAGTCATTAACTTGTTCCTGTTTAGACACCAATCATAAGTAGGCATCCATTTTGAATGCTGGACATTGGAAAAAAAAAAATGGAAAAACAATGAACTTTCATTCTCAATGAGTTCAGATACATACTGCCTGGCATAATGATTGAACCTGCATTTACTGTCACCAAATTCATGAACCTACACTTTAATCCACTAAGCTATTGTTCTGTGAGATAATTCTGATTAGAAAACTTGGAGCCTTAAACCTAACCTGCCTGCTGTTCAGTGCTACTGTTTGTCTGCACTCACTGAAGCTTCACTTTTTTACTGTAGCTGCTGCTTCTGAAAATTTGATGTAATTTTTCTTTATTCCTTTATTAATGGCTCCCATATTGGATTTATTCCTATGCTAGGCCTACCTAGCATCTGTGCTGATTCTTTCCAGTGTTCCTCAGAAATCTATTTTAAATTACAAACTCTCCAACAATCAGTCCACTATGTAACTTTATACAACTGTTTATATGTTAAATTTGGTAGTTTCTAATTTGATGTTGTTGAAAAAGTCTCCTGTTCCTCCATATACAACCATTGTTTTCTTTGAAGTCATTTATGTTGTGCATGTAAATGTGTAAATCAGATTTCACCAAATATTGTTTATAAGAGGTAATATTTTGTAATGTAGCAAAATTTTAACTAAAATTTTGTTATTATTTTAAATAAAAAAATAAATAAATAAAATGCTAGTCACTGGTTCAAAGAATTTAAAATATGTTTGCAAAACTAACCACAAGCAATGGGAAGAAGATGAGGGTGGGTCAGTTTTTAAAAAGAAAAACATTTTTTTTCTTTTCCTTTTGTGATCCAAGTCTGATCAAAAAGGAATGTGTTTATTCCAAAAGTTTCCATTTTTGGAAGGAACCACAAGAATTTCCACACAGAAAATAAAAATTATTACACATTTCATCACAGAAGAACATGATCATCGAAAAATGGACACTATCAAACAAAATGTGGTACCTGTTAATCAAATTGAGAATTGGCAATTTCAATACTTCTAAGTAATAAAAGCTGGATGCTACCCAGAGATTTACACAAAACAAATTCATATTTAAGAAATGTTCAAGTAAATAACAAGAGGAAAAATATTCCATTGGGATATTGATCCTCACTAAGTGCCTCTAAGCATTTTTGTCCTTATGCTCTATTCACTTAAATTTAGCTAATGTCATTTTTATTTCACTCCAATACAGCAAAGCATTCTCATTTTTACTCTGGTTGATCTAAAACTTGGCAGTTCATTTGATTTCACAACAATCAAAACATTTTGCCTGCTGGCAAAATCTTCATGAACATTTGTTGCTTTCAAGTTTTTTTGTTTTTTTTTAAATTCAGCTCCAAAAAGGCAATAATGCCACTAAGACACAAGGGGCTTCTGATAGTGAAAGAGAATGAAAATACTGTAGAATGAACTGGAAGCAAAGAATAAACTTCATATCCTGTTCAAATAATCAGGGAGGTGTGTGACATAAGTGAACCTATCTATTCCCATTGAGAAAAATAAATAAATAAAAGTTCAGGTGGAGATATTAGATGTATAGAGTTGAAGTCAATTTTAGAAGGAACTGAAAACCCAATCCTCAGCAGGAAACAAGGGATAAACATCTACTCCTGTTCAAAGACTATGTGTGAACCTATCTACTCTTACTGAGAAGGAATAAAAATTCAGAGTTCAGGCAGAGATGTTAGAATTAGAGCATTTAGACTTTAGAAGGAACCAGAAACCTAATCCTAAATAGGAAACAAGGGATAAACCTCTACTCGTGTTCAAACCCCAAAAGTTTTTGTCAGTTAAATAGGTTGATATGGAATAATTAGAGAAACAGTCATTTATACATTGTTCTGTTATAACAACAACTCATATTTATCTGATGGAATTAATCTTAGAAGTGTGATTGGTCCATCTTGTGAAAGAGGTTTCAAATTGGCAAAAAGGTCAAATGTGAAGTTCAAAGTTTTAAACTTGGACTATTTATAAGTAAGTCTTATTAATTGCTGATTTGTGTTTTTTTAATTTTCTTCTATTTTTACTCGTTTTTCTCGTTTTTTTGTTTTGTTTTTTGATAACAAGCATTTTCTTTGTGTATTTTGCTTGCTTAATGTTTCCTGGTTTAAAAAAAAGAATAAATGTTGGTTATTCAAAACTGGTTACTGGGAACAACTTAGAGGGAAGAGTGTTGGACTGATACCTGAAAGAGCAACAAATTTATCATCAGTCTTCTTTTATGTACCATGTCTCTTCAGGATGTAAGCTCTCCACAATTTCCTGTCTTTTGTAGCTCTTAATAACATATTTTTTTTGCAATCTCTCCCAAACCCTGCTCCATCATCTATTCACTTAATCTCACCAAGTAGATTGTGCATTACTTTCCTGTCTCTCTTTGTGAGTATCAAGCTCTCGTTCTTCATTATGTGCCCCAGTAATTTCAGCTGTCTTTTTTTTTATGTTAAATATAAGAGACCTTTTTGTTGCCATTGTCTCCAGGACTTCATCATTGCTTACATGTTTGATCCATGGTATTTGCAGCATCCTTCCGTAGAGCCATATATCTGCTGTTTCAAATCTTTTCTTCATATGCGAGGAGATTTTTCAGAATTCACTGCCATATAGGAAGACTGAGACTACGTGACAATTTGGTACTCTTTATTTCTTATGATATTTTTCTGTTTCTTAATACTTTGCTCAGCTTTTGAAAGGAATCTTTCTCTGTCCCAATGCACCTTCAGATTTTGGTGTTACACCTTCCATCCTCTGTTAATATGCTTCACAGATACACAAATTCTTGCACCTGTTTTATTTTGGTTTTGCCAATCCAATACTCACTCAAAAATGTTTATTAGCAAAGACATACCAGGACAAAAAAAAAAAAAAAACAACTGATTTTTAAACTTCAGACATGTGACAAGGTATACCTTTAAGCAAGAAGACAGACCAAGAATCACATGTTAATTCATCTTGTTTAAAGAGAAGAAAGCAGCTGGATGTCTCATTATGAACAACTAAAGAGGTCAATGGAAGAGCCACAAAAAAAACCATTGTATCCTGACATATTCATAAAGCAACATTTAACTGCTATTCCTATTGATCTCTCTTTCTCTCTCATCTTCAACACTTATTTCCACAGCATTAATAATCTTTTCTAATGTATGAAAAACAACATTAAACTTAGAAATTTTTTTGTTCTTTTCTATTTTACTAACAAAATTCATCTTTGCTTTCTTTTTATACAGTTATTGATCTTTGCAGAATAGAAAGAGCAAATCAGAACTTTTTAAAAAAAAAAACAAAAAAAAAAAACAACTTTAATGGATAAAACTCACCGTTGGCAAGATAAAAATGTTGGATGGCATTGCAACAAATCAATAAGTGCTGGAAATACTGTGAAGCATCAAAATTCTGTGAACTCTTTTAAAAAATCCTAACCAAGTCTAAAAATAATAGAAATGCATACAAACCTATTTACTAAGCCATTCTCTTTTAAACAAAATCCTGTTATTTTTTTTTAAAGAAAGATTAGCAATAAATATAAAATCCTAGTCTGCATTTGTCAGGTTTTCAAAGCAGCAGTTGTTTTATGTCGTGCTCGATTTATATCCAAATACCAGAACATGAATTCAATAATAAATTTAAAAATTCTTCTCTTATGAGCCACATGACTTCAGGAGACATAAGGGGGCGTGGCTCTCCACAATATCCTATCTTTGTAGCATCAAGAAATATTTGTCTCTTTACTCAAATGTCTGTTCTGCCATCCATTTATACAAGCTTGCTATGTAGGTTACTCTCTGTCCCAGTAGTATTCAGGTGTATCATGTGAATATCAAATTCCCCAAGCCCTCTTTCCTCATTAAGTGTCAGAGAAATTTCAACTAATTCTTCCTGATTCTAAGTAGAAGTGTCTTTTTGTTACCATTTTCTTTCAAATTTCCTTGTTGCTTACATGCTCTATCCATAGTATTCTCACCATCCTTCTGTAGAATCACATCACTGTTGTATCAAGTCTCTTTTTTATCTGTGAGGAAACTGTCCAGCATTCACTGCTAATAATTTGCTTACATTTTGGAAAGTATATTTCATTATACCAATTCACCTTCAATTTGTGTGCCACGTTTTACATCATTTGCACGATTCCTGTTAGATTTCATTAAATTCTTCTCATTTAATAGATATTTATATGATTCTAATCTGTGCTGCTTTTTTTTTTTTCATTAAATTCTGCCTCCACAAATTCTCACTTGTTTTCTCCAAAGACAGGCAAGAACCTTTCAGATGAGAAATAATTAGCACCATTCAATCTTATGGGCAATTCTTGACATTTAGGTTGAAAGAAACATAAGTTGAAAAAAAAATAAAAAAAATAAATAAAAAAAATAATGGGAATTCAACAGGTTACTTGATGCTCTGAGATGTACTCTAAATATTTAAATTATTTACTGTGCTAGTCTTGTTTTGTTTTCACATGTCCACATCTTGAGAGCATCTCTCACGACTGAGAAAAAAATTGGTGTTATATAGCTCTCCCAGTCCCAGACTCAGGCTGACTATTGGCTAATACCTGCCCAGTATCGTTCATATATAAATAGTCAGCATCACCTACTCTAAATAGAAGGTCTTCTCTTAACAGCCCATTGTGGAAGAGGATGCAACTCCTGGTGCTTACAGCACCACATACAACCAACTCGGAGTCTTTTATCAGGCTGACCTGCTACTCTGTTACATATACATTGTTGTCACATTCAAAATGTTTCGGCCATTGTACACTCCAGCCCTTTTCCGGATCTGTCTATATTTCTGAGATATTTTAACTATTCACATTATTTACATTGTTGTCCTTATCTTGGTTGTCATATTCACAATGTTTCGGCCATTGTAGACTCAGGCCTTCTTCAGGTGATTGGAATTTCAAACCCAGTGGATAAAAGTGTTGGCTGAAATAATCCAGTGACTTGACCCAAAAGAGTTGTGAGTTCAATACCTGGCCCCAGCAGAGGTGAACAATAACTTGGAGAGCTGAGTTATTAAGGGAAATAACTGAAACTGAAATATCCAGAAGAGGCATGGCACCTGGAACTAGAACAATCTACCCTGGTGGATGAAATAAATGGTTTGGTTCTTAATTATGGTAAAAGCCAGAAAAGTCAAATATTAACAACAAAACAACTTGAAAGTGCTTCCTAAATAATTTGAATGCAAAAACCTTTTTAACAATAATTAATTGAACTATTTTAACAGTCCTTAATTTAATCCTCATTAATCATTAATTTAATATTTCATTAATTAATCATGAATTTGAATATTTTGGTGACCCACTTAAATAGAGAGGAAGAAAGTTGTAAAATCTAAAAATTTCAATATCGTTCCTCAGTACGTGAATTCTGCAAGAATTTACTCAACTAAGCTTTACAATATAAGATACACATGTTGATTTTTGTTGCTATCTGAGTGTCCGGATTCCAAACATTTAATAACAAGAACATATCTTTTAATTTAAACATATAAAAAGTTATTTTCTGGAGAAAAACTAGAAGCAGAACGTCAGTTGAAGTAACATTTATAGATTCTTTTTAAAAATATACAATATCAATAAAATCTTCAAACTGGCCTCCAAAATTTCTGTGAGCCCCAAGAAGCAGTATGCTTCCATTTTTATATCCATAAAGGGATTGAAAATAGAGGTATGAACTTGATGAATACAAGGTTTTCAATGGTTAGAAAATAATTTCACACAGGTTTGCAAAAATCTTTTTCTTATATTTGCAGAAGTGGTGAAAGCAGTTATTTTTATTTTCTGAATGGTCTGAAAATAACATGTAGGTTTACAACTACGTCTGTAAGTATTTTACTGGTTTTGCCCTAGTAATGATTGTTTATCCAACAAAACTGCTGATGGGATTTTATTGGTTGAAAATATAGGATTTGATTCCTATACACACATGCTACTGTATTGATGGCAGACAAAGAAGGAAAACTACGAAACCTTCTAGATAAGGTAGCAAAACAAAGTGTAAAGAAAGGACTAACCATCAATTGTATGAAGACAATCTATGGTTGTCTGCAAGATGCAAACCACAAAGTGGAGATGTCAAAATCAAACACGTACAGAATTTTAACAGATGATGCAAAATGCAACACTTAAATCCCAAAACATATTGGAATAACAAATGGCTCCTTCTGAAAATTAAACAAAGGAAGAAGAAAGTAAAGAGTGCAAAACTGTTCTGTAAAATCAATCCTTCTATGTGGTAGTGAATATTGGACAAAGTCTACGAAAATATCTGTCTATATCTCTGAGATGAGGTATTATATCACTTACATTATTTATATTATTCAGACTGTTATCCTCATCCTCAATGCCATATTCACAATGTATTGGCATCTATATCTCTGAGATGAGGTATTATGATTACTTGCATTATTTACATTATTTGGACTGTTATTATCCTCATCTTCATTGCCATATTCACAACATTTTGTCTGTTGTAGTCTCCAGCGTTCTTCAGGTGATTGGAATTTCCTCAAGGACACATGGTGCAGTGGATAAAGGTGTTGGTTAGATCCAGTAACTAGACCCAAAAGAGTTGTGAGTTCAATACCAGGCTACAGCAGTGGTGAACCCAAAAACTTGGAGAGTTGAGTTAAAGGGAAATAACTGAGACATCTGGAAGAGGCATGGCACGTGGAACTAAAAGAATCTACCCCAGTGGATGATATAAAGTTCCAATCATCTGAAGAAGGCCAGAGTGTACAGCAGCTGAAATGCTGTGAATAGGGCAATGAAGATGAAGACAACATTCCGAATAATGTAAGTCTACACAGACGAAGAGAAAAATGGATGCTGCGGAGATGTAGCTCTACTGAGGAATGCTGACAATAACATGGATGAAGCATGTAAGCAACAAGGAAGTCTTAACCCCTTCACCTGCTTAGACATTTATATATGATTTTACCAAAGGTCTCTTTTTCAGACATGGACGAATAAACATGTCCAAAATATAAGATTCAAAAACCAGCAACAGACGTGTATATATGTCTTGATTCTTTTTATGTCCTTCTGAGCTTGAAATGATTTCAATTGTCGACTCATACATCTGGTAGAGGTGTTATCCACTGCTTGAGTACTTCAAGCTACCCCAGTTTCTTAGTTACTAAAATTAAAAACAAATAAAAAATTTGTCTGAAAATGAAACATTTTTCCCTAAATAATTGTTGGACAATGGTTAAGGAAAATGCAAACAAAAAAGGACACTTCTACCTCGAATCAGAAAAGACCAGTTGAAATTTCTGCGACATGTAATGAGGAAAAAGACTTAGAAAATTTGACACTCATGGGACATATCAAAGGAAAAATGAACACATGGGAAACAACTATCCTGACGAGCTTATATGAAGGGATGGCAGAAAGAGGCGTGGGAGTGTTGATAAAAGACAAATATTATTAAGGGCTGATGGGAGGTTATGAAGAGCCATAATCACCCACCTCCTGAACGAACACATCAGATAGACGTTTGACATAAGGGTGCATGTATGGGGTCACCATGGAAGTCATGATATCAGTAATGGTCTGCAAAATTAACATATCTTGAGAATTACTCTAGAGCAGTAGTTCACAAAATTTTTTTCTCTGGGCCACGTGTTTTGAATGAAAATTTGCTTATGTCTCACCAAATTTTATATGATAAAAAGTACATTTAACAATAAAAAACAGAGTTAAAGGGAGATAACTGCAGATTGGAAATCAGAACATTATCATTAATAACTCTCTCCTCCAATTTGTGGAGCCTATTCTTAATACTTGATATAATGCAAAAATATTGCAATGATAAAAATCGCTAAATAATTATTTATACTCGGATTCATGCATACGTTTACAAATAATCCATAATAATATTTTAAATCTTGAAATCATATTTACTTTTAGCATATGAATATTTTGAAACTATTTCTAAATGTTTGATTGTCTTTCAACCATTCCGCCTCACCTGCTATCCTCTTTTGCCACACCTATGAGGCATGTCAAACTGTTTGGGAACTACTACTCTAGAGAAAAGAAAGCAGTTATCAGTTAAAGATTTACATAAAATTCAACACATTGTTCGATTACATTGTTTGTTTAGCAATATCATTCTTTCCTTTGAACATAAATTTGAGAATCTGTATATTTCTGAGATGAGGTATTATGTACATTATTTACTTTATTCAGACTATTGTCCTCATTTTTGTCACCATATTTACTACGCATATGGAGAGAGAAGAGAGATCACCACCCTCTGTGGGATCAGGCTGAGATCATCGACAAAGAAAACCATTGGAATATTTGTAAACTTAAGGAATCAGCACATATGCTAGGCCACAAAAATCTTCTGAGATGACCAAGCATAGAAATGCATACATTATAGGAACCAGTAATAAGGAGTCCCAGAGAAAAGCAATAATAACAAAAATTGCAATATGAGCTCTGGCAAAAACAAAATGATAACAGCAAAAATTGCAATATAAGCACTGGTAAAAAATGGTTGCTGAAGACATTAGGTTTATAACACCCAGAAATTCATAAAAAGATGTCCTCAAGGACAAATAGCACAGTGGATAAAGGTGTTAGTTAGATCCAGTGACAGAACTCAAAGAGTGTGAGTTCGATACCAGGTTAAGGCAGTGGAGAACTTTCAGAGGGAAATTAACAGGAGATAACTGATATCCATTAAACATGGCGCATGGAACTAGAACACCCCAGTGAGTGAAATAAAAGGTTCAGTTCAACATTCCAATCACCTGAAGAAGGCCGGAGTGCAAATAATGTAAATAATGTAAAATTCAAATTAACATAATGTTGTTAACTGTTTCAGTCTTAATTTTGCACAAAGAATTTCTTTTAAGATGTTATTTTAAAGTTATGAGACCTTCACTAAGCACAGAGAGCACATTTCACAATATTTACGGTGCCAAGCAATGTGGACTTCTGAAGTGATTGGATGCTTGGCTTTATTCCAATTTTCTCAGTGTAGGACATATTTTATTTTGTTTTTACTTATTTATTCATATATCATTTTCTAATTTTAATTTTCAGACCAGTTAGTTTAATTTGTAAATAAGAAAATAAAAAGAAAAAAGTTAAGCATATATAGCATGAGTAATGAAGGTAACTCTGACTTTCTGGTGAGTACTGAGATGTTAATTTTCTAGATAAATGAGGCCAGGAAAATGAAGAAATGGTTTTCGTTCCTTTTCCTTTATTGAATTTTATTTGAAACACAAAGTGGCCATTCTAAATAGGGAGGGGTCATTCACTATGGCATGTCAGAATCACCCCCCACCAAATTACCCAACCACAGCGCAGTGGTCTTTGAAATGGAGACATATTCTGTTAAAGTCAGCCGCAACATTTCAGTAAATGACCATTGATTCAAGTTTAGCAAGACTTAACACAAGGTTCCAATTGCAACTACTAAGAATCGCTCTTATGATGTTGTCTTGACATATATTGTTTTAATAGGGGGTAATAGACTGTCATCCAGTGACTGCTAGCATAAACAGTGTAAATGGGATAAAATTCCTTGGAACCTATCCCTTGCCCGTAAAGGAATGACATGAGCGACAGGTGTCACGGGACCTTCATGCTGCGACTGCTAGCATCAAACATAAAATAACTCTCAGGACATGGAACGTTCAGACATTAAACAACTGCGGCTAGCTAGATAATGTGAAACAAGAAATGAGCAGGCTTAAAATCAACATCTGAAGTGTATGCGAAACCAGACAAACAACAAAGATTTTGTCAGCAATGAGCACAGAATTATTTCTGCAGGTGGAGAGAAAAAACGACAAAGGAGTAGGATTAATACTAGATAAAACATTTAAGAAATGCATTCTGCAATACAACCAACTATCCGAAAGAATTTTGGTAGTCGAGCTGAAAGGAAAGCCTTTTAACATAGCTATCATAATAATGTATGCACCAACAGCACAAAGTAAAGAAGAGGAAATTGAATCTTTCTCCTCCATGCTAGACAGTGCTAAGGCTCTTTGCAAATCACAAGAAGTCATCATTATCAAGGGAGACCTAAATACCAAAATAGGTAAGGAGAGAGCAGGGGATATAGCAGGAAGATTTGGATGAGGAACCCACAATGAGCGTGGAGAAAAATGGATCCAATGGTGCACAGCTAATGATCAGGTAATAGTCAACACATGGTTCCAAGAACATCCGAGACAATTAAGGATGTGGAAGAGCCCAATAAGAGAAACTAAAAACTAAATTGACTACATAACTATCAATAAAAGATTCAGGAATGCAATGATTCACTGCAAAACCTACCCAAGTTCCAACTGCAATCATCGTCCTGTTATATGCAAAATAAGAGTGAGACTGCAGAAATTGAAGAAGCCTAACACAGCATCCAAATTGCAAAACAACAAACTCCTGAGCAACCCGAACCAGAAAGAAAAATATATGGACAATGTGAAAAGAAGATACAAGGAACAGAATGGAAACTTTAGTGACATCAACAAATGATATCATCCCAAAAGAGAAGGGAAGAAGAAAAATGAATGGATGACTGATGAGATTCTTGACATGATGGAAAGGACACAGAAAACATTGCCACGGTATGGAATGGAATACAGAAAATTACACAATGAAATAAGAACCAAATGCAAACAAGCTAAAGAAAAGTGCAGAAATAGAGAGATTGAGTAGCACCAACAAACGAGATATGCATAAACAAGCAAAGCAACTAACAGGACGGAAGACATGCTTGTCAACAGGTTGTTTAAAATCAAAACATGGAATGCTCATATTAGAGAATGAAAAAAATTCTTCAATGCTGGAACAAATATATTGGAGAACTCTTTCACAATGAAAGAGAACAACCAGCAATACAAAGAATTATCAACAGACCTGAAATTCTAAAAACCGAAGTAGAAGCTGCACAGGCCAAATTGAACAGATACAAGGTAGCAGGGCCAGCCTTAGATGACTTTGGCATAGACAAGATCACAGAAATAATAAATGAAATCTACAACAGTGGGGACATACCTGAAGATCTCAGCAGATCTTCATAGCAATGCCTAAGAAACCAGGTGCAAATGAATGTGAACTCCGCCAAACAATCAGCCACGTAACAAAACTCATCATTCGTATTCTGATGAATAGAGCACACAGCAGAATAAGGCCAGAGACAGGATAAGAACGGTGTGGGTTAGTTAAGGACACTAGAACAAGGAATGCAATATTCATGCTCAGAATGTTAACAGAAAGAGCAATACAAATGCAGAAGGATGTGTACCTATGTTTCATAGACTACACAAAGTCTTTTGACAAAGTACACCACAAGATTCTATTGGAACTGCTCAGCAACCTTGATATATTCGTAAAGATATTAGAATAATCAATAACCTACACTGGCAGCAAACAGCATGCATGATCATACAGAAAGTTCAGTGAATTTATAAAAATAGAAAGGGGCATAAGGCAAGGATGTGTCTTCTCCCTGGACCTATTCAACCTATACAGCAAGGCAATTCTGATAGAACTGGAAATCCTACCGGGATTCAACATTAGTGGCCACAATCTTAACAATGTAAGATACACAGATGACACAGTACTGATAACAGACATGGAAAAGAAATTACAAAACCTCCTACAGAATTTAGCGAAGGAAAGCGAGAAGAAGGGACTAAGCATAAACTACAAGACAGAATGCATGGTCATCAGTAAAAGGATTGACCCTGAAATGTGATTTGCAGGTTGGGGACACTAAAATCAAGCAGGTGCGGAAGTTTAAATATATGGGAAGTGTTTTGACAGAGGACGGTAAGTGCGACACTGAGTTCCGAAGACATATTGTGATGACCAAGGATGCATTCCAAAAGCTGGGCAGATTATTGCAAGACAGGAGGATCTCTTTGGTAACAAAGAAAAGAGTACTGAGATGCTACGTAACATATGTCCTCCTTTACTGCTGCGAATGTTGGACGGTCTCCTCAAAGATGAAGAAGAGACTCGAGGCAACAGAGATCTGATTCTACAGAAGGATGTTAAAGATATCATGGACCGAGCATGTGAGCAACAATGAGGTTTTGGAGAGGATGCAAACAAGGAGGAGACTTATACTTAACATCAAGAAGAGGCAGCTGAAGTTTCTGGGACACATAATGTGAAAGGAGAGCTTGGAGAATCTGATACTCTCAGGGTGAATAGTGGGAAAGAGAGACAAGGGAAAGCAATGCATGACATACCTGGTGGGCTTGAGCAAGTGGATAACAAAATGTGGTCTGAGGGAGGTGGTAGAGGGACAAAACTGAGAGCTATAAGGGATAGGGAAAAGTGGAGAACCATGATCGTCTATGTCCTCAACGGACATGGCACATAAAAAGAAAGAAAGCAAGGTATAAATCTCAATGCCTCAGTGATAATTGGAATAATCGTGGGTTGTTCCAAGTTCTGGCAAATTCACTCTAGGTTTCAGTGTATTTCTTGTAATTATTATTTGATGTAATGGAATAACCTGCCACCGCCATGAGTGGCAGTACTATAGGTGGTAACCACCTATAAGCGTCCATTAGGACAGCGGACAGGAGAGTTGAGTTGGGATCTGCGAGACTAGTGGCCCTCCGATAGTAGCTCACACATAACTGTACTGACTTGTGACGACCGTCCCTATAACTATTACTTCCTTGTTTGTTGTACTGGTTTCTACAATAAACCTGTTACTATTTATCCACCATGTTTGTCCATTCCATATTCCTATTAGCATGGAATATAACATTATCATCATTATCACTATATGCTTGCTATTTTTTGTTATTTTAGTGACTTTAATTTTTTCTCATTGATTTGTTAATGTTATATTATTGTATGTATTTTACAGGATATTTTTTTAACATGGGTTTCCATATTGTATAAATATCTACACTTATTAATAACTAGCAGCAGAGCCCAGCGTTGCCCAGGGATGTAACAGTAAAAGATAGATCAAGTACCGACCATCATAAAGACTTAGAAATAAAATTGACAAAGATTATTGTTTAAGATTGACGGACACACATTTCTTAATTACATTTTTTTTTTTTACAAATTAGTCAAACCCAAAGTCAAACAAAAACATTGTTTTCAATCGTTATGAGTCTACCGATTGAATAGAATTTTATTATAAACAATTGCCTTGTAAATGGATTTTTTAAAGCATTCTGAATATAAGAAAAAAGTGTGCAAGACAATAAGAAACACTACCTGCCAAAAAAAAGTGAAGTTTTGTTGAAATCGGTTGAAAAATGTAGGAAATCCGATCCAATATATAAACGTACAGACACACACACAACCTGGGTTTTATAATAAGTATGATAACATCTTCTGAGTATACTGTATATTCCAAGTAATTTCATTTTCCAATGATGCTCTTTGTAAATAATAATAGTTTATACAGAAAGAGTCTTAGACAAATTCAAAAAGCAATGTCGAAAGACTGAAAGTCAAACACTCCTACAAATATGAAAATTCAGAGAAAGCAGCAGCTTTTAAAGCAAATAAAATAGAAACTGCCTGAATAAAAGAAAAAAATTGATTTTTCTTTCATATAAATAAAGTCAAAGATTCTGCATAAAAGTTTTGCTAAAACTGAAGAGCAACCAATTACTATTATTATTTTAATGGAGTTCACACCAAGAAAGGCAGTAAAGCCACTGAGATGCAAGGGATTACTGGGTGTGGAAGCATTAGAAACAGGAATATTGCTAAGGAGTTAGAACAGAGGAAGAGTAATCAGGAGGACAGCAGATAGTGATTGACATTGCATTTAAATTTCTGCAGATTAAAGGTGGCTGGAAAGCATGGAGCTAGAAGGGAATTCCACAAATGACAAGTGTGAGAAAAACTGTTAGCATAGAATTTATGGTTACAACTGTAAATTGGTGAGATCTCATTGAATGTCTAGTACTGCACTTAAAAGTCTCAGCACCATACCAAAGAACTCATCTGAATAATGACCAATGAAAGTAGTTAAAGAAAAAGTAAAAGGGAGACAAGCTTAAAGCAGTGGGAAAGTGACTGAAGTTGAGATGCCAGATTGGTGCCAATAATATTATTGCAGATTCTTTGGATTTTATCAAGGAGCACTAGACAGATAGAAGAAGCACCAGACTATATGTGGCAGCATTATTTTAAGCATGGATGAATGGTAAATTTATAGATATGTAAGATAAGATTCTGGAGAGAAAAACTGTCTAGCATGACATAGCGAACCAACCTTCCTGGCAGCTGACCAAGCAATAGATTCAATATCGTCTTTTCACTTTGTGTCAGCTGAGAACTTATTAACAGAGGCCAGTCTTAGTGAGTTAGGTTATTACTGTTAATACTAAGTGCTCTGTAGTTTTTGTTTTGAATCAGAATAAGCTAATCTTAGCAAATATCTGATCCTTCCAAAGATGATCATATATCTTTCTGTTTTAGGTTTGGTTTGTTTTATGGCATATCAACTTCAATGGGTTATTTAATGCCGACAAGATTTTTATTGCTATTAATTTCTTTTTCTAAAAATGTAGTGTTAGTAATATTTTTTTCAAAAAACATATTGCTGGTAATATTTTTTTCCAAAAATGTATTGCTGGTAATATTTTTTTCAAAAACAATAAAATGTACTGCTGGTAATATTTTTCTTTTTCAAAAATGTAATGCTGGTAATAATTTTTCCAAGAAAGTATTGCTGATATTAAAACCTATTTTTATACTTTTATAGCGTTTCAAGCCCTTTTGGGGAATTAACTATTTGCCCATAGTTGGGATCCTGACAGGTGCTACCACCCAGATTCAGGGTGGACCTAGGAATACCAGTAATTAAAAGGTGGTTCCATGCTCCTCGAAACCTCCTGATCAAAGGCCTCGCTGCCGGATGTAATTTATTGTCTTAACCAGGATGTGGATGTTGTTTATGCTCTGTTTTAGGTTGTTAAGTATTCAATGCTTTGAGCAGTCATTGATACAGGACTGTAAATGCCTTATATCCGATTTTTAAACAGATTTAATTTTTTTATTACTTGCAACACCTGGAATATTCAAAATATTTTTTGTTGCCTAGGTAAAATGTTTTTTTTTTTTTTTTATTGCTGGCAACAATCAATATTTTAAGATTAGTCAAAGATCTGTTTATTCAATGATTTTATTCTAAAATTCCTATCCAAATCTTTGCTATTGTTACTTAATCTTTCTTATAGAAATCTATACATTTTATTCCTAGACAAACATGCAAAAGAAAAAAAAAAAGAAGTTTTGATGAGACTTAATCAAAAACAATGACAATACAGTATCAAAATGTACTGGAAAACGCTTCAATCATCTGAGCTATTTAACCCAACTGAAAACAAGAAGCAATTATATATTATCTGTTATGATGATTAAGTCATTTTTTTTTTTTAAGCATTTTCCTTTCAAGTATAAAATAAACATTGTCAGATATTTCTAACCTTGAAATTATTCGTCCAGTTTCCTAATATGTACTTGCCATGTAATTCAGTTTGTGTTTTAATCTTTTCTCAAAATAGTTCTATTTTTAATGAACCTCACCTACTTTGCCTTTACAGCTTAATTCTGAAGAAATCATTTTAGACACGAGATTCAATTCTGTTTGTATAATTCAGTGCATTAAAATAATAGGTAATTTTTAAAAAAATATCTTGATTTTATTTAAATATTTGAGTCGGGGTACAAAATTTAATAACAGTGATAAAAACGGTCATGTTAAAATAATAAGAGAAAAGAATAAAAAAAAAAAAAAAAAAAAAAAAAAGAGAGGAACAAAAAATTTACGTCATGTATATTTTTTTTATTTACATTATATACATGGAATCTATTATCCTCATCTTTTTTTGTTATTATCAACGTTTCAGCTGTAGTGTTTTCCAGCCTTCATCAGGTGCTTGTCAATCTGGGTCAATTTTAGTGTATTTAAGATTGGACACTTTATTTAATCTAGCAGGGTAGATTGTACACATATACACTGCTGATCATATCTAAGGATATTTTTGTTCAGCTTTTATTTTGTACTGCTCAGTTATTGCTCATCCTGTTTCCATTGAGTCCAAATGCACACTGCCCAGACCAGGGATTGAACTCACAAAATTCACCAAACAGCACTTTAATTCATTAGGCTATTGACCCATGGGACAACAACAAAGACCAGGACAATAATCCACATATAAATAATAACTTCTCATCCTAGAAATGCAGACATAAATATACCTGTTACCCCAACCCTTGTTTTTGTATCTTTCCTCTCATTCTTTTAACATGTCTGTTTTTATCACGATCATTTGTTTATTAGTGATGTTAAAAATAAATGGTAATTTTTTTTTAAGCACTTACAATTATTTAGTCTTCCCATGTGTGTCTTTAAATGTATTTTTTTGATTATTGTTGTGCTTTCCTGATTTCATAAATAGCCATTGTCATGACAGTGCAAGGGAGATAACTTATGACAAAAGGTTACAGACAAAAAATAAATATACAGGGGTGAGTGGCATATTAATATAGAGATAATTGTATGATATAATTATTATTGTATTAAAAATTTTAATTAATTTTACAGAAACAAAGCTACATCCGAAATCTTTGTTTTTCCTTCTTCCTCTTTTGTCTTGTGAATTCTTTGATGCAACAGACTTGGAATGTTATGATTCAATAGGTTTTATCACTTTGGCAGAAAAGACCTTGAACTCTTGCCCCCAGCACTGACTAGAGTGCTGTTTCTTTGGTCAATACACATTTAATACTGGATAGGAGTGACCCAATAATAATGCATTATCATAATTTCCCAGTTAGGGTTTGGCCTTCCAGGGTATAAAGGCAACAATAGCTGCTGAGAAAGTGTAATGTATGAATTGAACAGTAGAGACGGGCAGATCTTTAAATCTAAGAAGAGAGGAAGAGTGGAAATTAAAAAGGGGAATTGTGGAAGGAAAGAAAGAATCAGATATTGATTGATGTTCGATCAGTGGTGGCAAGTGGAATTAGGATTTATAAATAAATACCTCTGCAATAGAGAAAGTACCATAGTTCACTCATGTCTGATAAAATGCCTTCTAGTCTTCAGGCATATTTCATGGGAGGTGGGAGGAGAGGAAGAAGAATGGGAAGGGGGAGTAAGAAGATTGAAGAGGGCAGGAAATAGATGTGAATTAAGCAGGAGAGGAAAATAGATGAATGGTGAAGAGAAGGAAGGAAAGAGTAGAGAGAAAAGGTAGGAATAGAGTCATAGACAGGAGAGAGAGAGAGAGATAGAGAATGGGGTGGAACAGAATATATATAGAAAAACATTGAAAAAAAGTACAACAGGTTTGAGAGAAGAGTAAATGTGTGGGTGTGTGCGCACATATGTGCATGCAAGAGAGAGAGAGTTGGAAAAGAGTACAGAGAAAGATTGAATAGAAGGGAAAAAGTATATATATATATAAAAAACAGACAATAGAATAGAGAGTGAGATATGCAAAGAAAAAAAAAAAAAAAAAAAAGAGTGTAATGTGTGAACAGTACAAGAAAAAAAGTGCATATAGAGACGGGAAACCGGACAAACGGAGAGAAGGGAAACCGGACAAACGGAGAGAAGGGAAACCGGACAAACGGAGAGAAGGGAAACCGGACAAGCGGAGAGAAGGGAAACCGGACAAGCGGAGAGAAGGGAAACCGGACAAACGGCGAGAAGGGAAACCGGACAAGCGGAGAGAAGGGAAACCGGACAAGCGGAGAGAAGGGAAACCGGACAAGCGGAGAGAAGGGAAACCGGACAAGCGGAGAGAAGGGAAACCGGACAAACGGAGAGAAGGGAAACCGGACAAACGGCGAGAAGGGAAACCGGACAAACGGAGAGAAGGGAAACCGGACAAACGGAGAGAAGGGAAACCGGACAAACGGAGAGAAGGGAAACCGGACAAACGGCGAGAAGGGAAACCGGACAAACGGCGAGAAGGGAAACCGGACAAACGGAGAGAAGGGAAACCGGACAAACGGAGAGAAGGGAAACCGGACAAACGGAGAGAAGGGAAACCGGACAAACGGAGAGAAGGGAAACCGGACAAACGGCGAGAAGGGAAACCGGACAAACGGAGAGAAGGGAAACCGGACAAACGGTGAGAAGGGAAACCGGACAAACGGCGAGAAGGGAAACCGGACAAACGGAGAGAAGGGAAACCGGACAAGCGGAGAGAAGGGAAACCGGACAAACGGAGAGAAGGGAAACCGGACAAACGGAGAGAAGGGAAACCGGACAAACGGCGAGAAGGGAAACCGGACAAACGGCGAGAAGGGAAACCGGACAAACGGCGAGAAGGGAAACCGGACAAACGGAGAGAAGGGAAACCGGACAAACGGCGAGAAGGGAAACCGGACAAACGGAGAGAAGGGAAACCGGACAAACGGCGAGAAGGGAAACCGGACAAACGGCGAGAAGGGAAACCGGACAAGCGGAGAGAAGGGAAACCGGACAAACGGCGAGAAGGGAAACCGGACAAGCGGAGAGAAGGGAAACCGGACAAGCGGAGAGAAGGGAAACCGGACAAGCGGAGAGAAGGGAAACCGGACAAACGGAGAGAAGGGAAACCGGACAAACGGCGAGAAGGGAAACCGGACAAACGGAGAGAAGGGAAACCGGACAAACGGAGAGAAGGGAAACCGGACAAACGGCGAGAAGGGAAACCGGACAAACGGAGAGAAGGGAAACCGGACAAACGGCGAGAAGGGAAACCGGACAAACGGCGAGAAGGGAAACCGGACAAACGGAGAGAAGGGAAACCGGACAAACGGAGAGAAGGGAAACCGGACAAACGGCGAGAAGGGAAACCGGACAAACGGCGAGAAGGGAAACCGGACAAACGGAGAGAAGGGAAACCGGACAAACGGTGAGAAGGGAAACCGGACAAACGGCGAGAAGGGAAACCGGACAAACGGAGAGAAGGGAAACCGGACAAGCGGAGAGAAGGGAAACCGGACAAACGGAGAGAAGGGAAACCGGACAAACGGAGAGAAGGGAAACCGGACAAACGGCGAGAAGGGAAACCGGACAAACGGCGAGAAGGGAAACCGGACAAACGGCGAGAAGGGAAACCGGACAAACGGAGAGAAGGGAAACCGGACAAACGGCGAGAAGGGAAACCGGACAAACGGAGAGAAGGGAAACCGGACAAACGGAGAGAAGGGAAACCGGACAAACGGAGAGAAGGGAAACCGGACAAACGGAGAGAAGGGAAACCGGACAAACGGAGAGAAGGGAAACCGGACAAACGGAGAGAAGGGAAACCGGACAAACGGAGAGAAGGGAAACCGGACAAACGGAGAGAAGGGAAACCGGACAAACGGAGAGAAGGGAAACCGGACAAACGGCGAGAAGGGAAACCGGACAAACGGAGAGAAGGGAAACCGGACAAACGGAGAGAAGGGAAACCGGACAAACGGAGAGAAGGGAAACCGGACAAACGGCGAGAAGGGAAACCGGACAAACGGAGAGAAGGGAAACCGGACAAACGGAGAGAAGGGAAACCGGACAAACGGCGAGAAGGGAAACCGGACAAACGGAGAGAAGGGAAACCGGACAAACGGCGAGAAGGGAAACCGGACAAACGGCGAGAAGGGAAACCGGACAAACGGAGAGAAGGGAAACCGGACAAACGGAGAGAAGGGAAACCGGACAAACGGAGAGAAGGGAAACCGGACAAACGGAGAGAAGGGAAACCGGACAAACGGAGAGAAGTTAAATCAGACAAACGGCGAAAAATGTAACCAAACTATATCTGTCTATATCTCTGTGATGAAGTATTATGATTATTTACATTATTCAAACTGAACATGAACAATATCTGTCTATATTTCTCCCATGATGCATTGTAATTATTTGCATTATTTATATTGTTTGGACTGTTGTCATCTTCATTGTTATATATTCACAATGTTTCAGCTGTTGTACTCTCTGGCCTTCTTCTAGAAAAATCTACCCTGGTAGATGAAATAAAGGGTTCAGTTCAAAATTCCAATGACCTGAAGAGGGCTGGAGCATACAACAGCTAAAATGTCGTGAATATAGTAATGAAGATGAGGATAAGAGTTTGAATAATATAATAATGTAAATAATGAAACCAAACAGTGAGAAATAAAAAAAAATAAAAAGATTTCTAGAATTGTAAACATTAGTCTTGCTTGGCATAATGTCATCTCAAAGTCATGTCAGGAGTTTGATCCTTACCAGGTATCTCACTGTTGTGGCCTTGAGCAGTATTAGGCTCAGTTAATACAAAGATATATATAGAGAGAGTATGAAATGAAAGAAAAGAGAGAGAGATGCATGATCATCTATGGCAGACCAACAATTTTTTTTTTTATTATTTTAACTTAATTTTTTTTATTGATTATTTTTAACAAAAATATTTTATTCCTTTTCTTTGATGATTTTTAAGAGTAAACCTTTTAAACAAGGTAAGTATTATCACTTGAAAGTGATTAATTGATAACAAGAGTGAAATGAAATTTCAATTATTGATTTCCTGGCTTTAAAATCAGGAAGCAATGGAAATTTTATCCAACTCGATGCAGTCATGGAATATAAGCGAACATAAAAAGAGTAGAAATAATGAAGAAAATGTCTTCAATTGCCAATGCCAGATCAGTGAATTTCACAGGGAATGTTTGTAAAGATCTATTTCTATGCATTTTGGGAACATTAAAAGATTTAAAGGTCAAATGCACTGTCAAAGTAAAATCCATACTAATATTAACATTCATAATAAAATGTTGCTATATATATATATATATATATATATATATATATATAAAACGAAATGACAAAAATTCTGATGCAACACTGTAACACACTTCACTGTTCAAAGGACTTCTTCAGACAAAATACTTTTATCTTAAAATGTGAAAAAATAAAATATATATTAAAATACAATTTAAAATAAAATAAGACAAAATAATATACATTGGTTCCTGCATGATCACCAAAGGTAAGCAATGTCAAGCCTGGTCAGTACTTAGATGAGTAATCAATTGACAATACCATGTGTGTAATGGATAATGGTTTGGAATTGTTAATCAGAGAACAGAGTTTCAATTCCCGTTGGGTTCGTTATATTCCCTTATACGCAAATACATTGGGAAAGGTATGAATCCACCTCTTCTCCACCCAGTAATAGGTTAATGTATAGTATGACTAAACCATTATTATCACAAAAAAATTCTTACAATCAAAACATATTTTGTGGCTTTATATAACCTGCAAAGAGTTGATAACAAATAGAAAATGAATGAATCAATCAATAAAAAAAAAAAAAAATAATAATCTGAGGGGCATTTCTAATGCAACTGCAACTTTACTGAACTGGTCATGTTGTGCACATGAGAGATACAGGGACATCAAAAAATCTTCAAGTACACCCAACTGCATAGCTGTTTTTGGAATGTTGAGATACAAGGATAAACTTAAGCAAGATCTTAATTCTACTGATATTCCACTGTTGTCTTTTGAAGAAGCAGCTTCTGATTGTATCAACTGGAGAAGCAATGTGTGCATAAAAGGCTTTACAACTTTTGAGAGATCAAGCAATGACACATCTGTTACAATACACCACTCTAACATTTCTGCAGTGTTCACAAGGAGTACTGTACCTTGTCTTGTATGTAGAATATTGTCTGGGTCTGAAAAGTGGCCTTAAAAGTCATCAAAGATACAAACAATTAAGTCATCAAAGATGGGACAGACTGCTGAATCCTTTGGTATCTGTCTATATTTCCGAGATGAGGTATTTTTTTTGCAATTTTTTTGCTATTATCATTGCATGTTTTTACCAGCAAAAAATTGCAATATGAGCACTGGTAAAAATTTTTTGCTGAAGACATTAGGTTTATAATACCCAGAAATTCATACACAGATGTCCTTAAGAACACATGGATAAAGGCATTAGTTAGATCCAGTGACAAAACCCACTGAGAGTGAGTTCAATACCTGGTTAAGGTGGTGGAGAACTTGGAGGGGCATTAACAGTAGATAACTGATGTGGAACTAGAACAGCCTACCCCAGTGAGTGAAATAAATTGACATTCCAACCTGAAGATGGCTGAAATGTTGTAATAAATATAGTGACAAAGATGAGGACAATAGTCTGAATAATGTAAATAGTGCTGAATCCTTATACATTGAAACTAATGTCAGTCTATCACATATATATATATATATATATATGAAGAAAAATATACAGAAAAAACAAACAAAAATCTTAATATGCAATTATTCTGTATTAATGTTAATATGTCAACGTCAGACGTTTTGGTCTATTTTAGACCATCCTCAGGACATATTCATAAAACATAATTAACATTAGACTATATTCAATTCAACATGAAAAAGACGATAGACATAAGAGCACAACTAATCCAAACAGATAACTGAAATTTTTATATAAATCAGCATTCTGTTTAAATATGATCATATCGTCATCACATGGGCGATGTTGTGAAAACATATTCGAAGATGATTTCAAAATATTAAATAAGCTCGATTGAACTATTTTCTCATAGAAACAGTTCAACGTTGACATTATATTAACATTAATACAGCATAATTGCATATTAAGATTTTTGTTTGTTTTTTCTATATATTTTTCTTCATACTGTCGGATCTATATCCATATATTTGCTTACATATATATATATATATATATATATATATATATATATAAAAGTGTGTGTGTGTATGTGTGCGTGTAGGTTGAGCACTTTCGAAGAAGGGGAATTTGTCAGCTACTGTTGATTAATACTAAAATTTCTATGGTAGTCGGTAATGCTATATATCCCATATATAATGTGTTAAAAAAATTCCCTTTCTTTGTAGCATGCATTGATGGCTTAAGGCTGAGAGTCTCTGACTGATGTCAAATTGATTGGCTTTCGATCCCGGGCATTGAAGCAATGTCTAGTCACTATGATGACCTGTGATATAGCAAAACAGCCCGTTTGTGGATGACTAAATAACATTTTAAACAAAATATTCATGCATTCAAAATATAACAAAATCAGAAAAAAAAAAAAAATTCTTTAATAAATTTTAGCAAAAAGTTTTATTTTATTGCAATAAACAAAGTAATATTCTGGGAAACAAAATTTTGTCAACAAGTAATTTATTAAAATATCGATACCTAGCAAAATATACATCGATGCTAGTCAATTATACCCCTGCTACTAGTAAAACATCAATACCAGTCACCAAGGTCCTTCTTAGAAGCTAAACACACATACATGCTTGTCACTGATACCTCTGCTTGTACTAAAAACATATTTGTGCTAGTCATTGCTACCTACTCTATTAGTAAATCATACGTATGTTAGTCAATGATAACTCAGCTCCAAACAAAATATATGTATATGAGTTTCTGATACTTTTGTCATTGATTGGTTGGGTGACTTTTTTTTATCAGAATATCAGCACCTCTATGGATTATTCATGCTGAAAATTTAAATATTTTCTATGCAATTGTATGGAGAAGCATATGCATAAATTTATGGCTTCAGCAACATATATTTTGAACACAATTTTATGCCTTCAACTGCAGATATTTTGTACCTTCAGGTATCTTTTTAAGTTTGTAGATAATAAAATTTATTGTTGGCAATTTCTTATAAAAAGTATTGCTGGTAATTTTACTATAAAAATGAAATGCTGATTTTTGTTTTAAGGTTCACTATTTGACCATAGTTGGGACCCTAACAGGTGATACCACCCCAGGTCAAGGTAGACTTGAGAACAACAGAAATTAAAAGGTTGTTCCACTCTCTAGAAAACCTTCAATCTCCCAATCAGAGGCCTTGTTATTGAAAAAACACTTATGTATGTTTCTCAATAATGTCTGATCTCTGCTACCAGTTAAATATATATCTATACTAAATAATTATTTATACATCTGTTATCAACACACTAACACTATTGTGTGTGTGTGTGTGTGTATATATATATATATATATATATATATATATAAAGACTTGTCTCATTGAATAATTTAGACATTTTTTGCCTACATATTTTCAATAGGATCCTCTCATGGACAATCTTCTTAGTATCCTTATTAAAGGAAGAGAGAAAATTACCATGTTGATACATATTTATTTATTCTGAGTACTTTCAACATTAGCACATTGTCATCAACAAGGTTTTGTTTTTTTCTAAGGCAAAATTGTGGTGTATATTTGAAAGTTAAATTTTTTACCTGTGAAGTGAAAAAACACTAAAGTTATATACAGTATAAAAGTTATATACTATTTAAAAGTATGAGCTAAAACCTAGATATTTTAAACTATGTACTGTAAACATTTTAAAGCATTTGTGCAGTATTCATAATTAATTTTATTAAGGGTTGGTTTCAGTTTTTTAATATAGATAGCTTCAAGAATTTTTAGCTTATGCTTATTTTCATGACAAAGTATAGATGTATTTTCAACAAGAATTTTCCTAAATTGTGAATGTGGACAGGCATGCTTGTTACAAATGTTATGATATGTTTGATGCATCATTCAATTGAAAACTCAACCATCAAGATGATGTAGTAGTAGTATGACCAACATATTACTTTTTTTAGTTGGAGATACAATCTCCCAAGGGACATTTAAATGTATAGACAATGTTGGTTTTCTGAAACATGTTAGTTGGTGAGGAGGAGTCATGAGAGAGAGAGAGAGAGAGAGAAAAAGAGAGATTGACTTGTCACTAGCTAAACATTTATCTATGCATATATGCAAATTGGTCATACACCTAATGCCAGGAAAACCTCTGTTGCTCTCATTGATACTACAGCCAGCAGGAAGTAAGAGATGTTGCTGAAAAGTACACTTTCTGATCAATTAACCAAAATTTCACTAAATGGTCAAATCTCATATTTTTACAACGGCTTGTTGGTCCTCTAAATCTCTGCTCTTTGATTTCAAATTCTGAGCCCTAACCCATTCAACCATACATATATCCAAGTTTACAGTACATGCTGTTCCTAAGGGCTCACCCATCTAAATGATATCGCCATTAGTCATTGAGGTTTGGACTTTTATTGCAATGCTCTAATTGCAAAACAGACACAGTCAATATCTTTCCCTATGACATAAATGAATCCATCAGAAAATCTTGTAAGATGTTATTTCTGCACATTGTCAAATAATAAAAAAGTTTCCTTATCAGAGACATATTGGCTGGAATTTGCCAAAGATAACTAATATTTTTTTTCTTTTTGATTTGAAATTTTCTTTTACTATTTCTGATACTTTTCTCTTGCCCTAATTCCAAACTGTATGTTGGTCAGCTTTACACAAAAGACCTGCACAGAAAGTAATACAGGAATTAAGCAAAATTTTTGTCTTCGATTTTTTTTTGTGTTCTTTTTCCTTTAAAATTCAAACTTGGAAAAATTCTCAGCTATTTTAAAACATTTCCCAGAGGACATTTTTTTTTACTTTGTACAAACCCACAGGTTACTAATACATTTATATAAAAATGATTAAAAGTAAATATATGATTTATTTTATGTTTTGTCCTGGGTATGACAATAAACTGCATCCAGCAGCAAGACCTCTGATCAGATCGGAGGTTTTGAGGATCAATGAATCACTTCTTAATTGCTGTATTTTACCAAATCCACCCTGACTGGAGTTGTAGTACCTGTTAGGATCCCAACTATGGGCAAATAGTGTGGTTTGGCAGATGATCCCCTTTATGAGGACAATGTTGAGGTACAATGTCTCCTCAGTTGCCATTAAAGTCTCAGTTGGAATGAAACTAGGACAGATGATCCCATCAAAAATTTTTTGTTCCATCAGTACTATGGCAAGTTCACCAACAGATCTTGCCTTAGGCAGTGCTGACAGACCTCAAAGTTTTGCAAGTAAAGTCTCCAGCTTCATGGAGGAAGCTGACAGAATGTGAGCACAAAGAGTGGAAGCTACTGCAGTCAACACTCATGACAGATGCATTTGGACATCTGGAGTGAGAACTGCCATGCATGCAGCGCGCCAGTTACCAGGATGGGGGCCCAATGATGTGGATGATGCTACTGCACCTGCACAACAAACAAAAACAACTGATGAAGAAGTGAAGAAGATAAGCATAGACTTCCAGGTATGTAACAGCTTTAACTGTTTGTGTATGAATCAAGAGTGAATTTGAGAGGGGGAGTGTATCATTTCTGTGTGCATGTGCGCTTGATCAAATTATTGAAAGAGAGAGTGTGCAAGAGAAAGTGCACACAGGATGAGGGAAGAGAGAGAGAGTGTGCGTGCATGCAAGAGAGTGATAGCGTATGCTCACATATGCAATAGACTGACAGAGTGTGTGTAAGCATGAGGGAGAGACAGTGTGTGTGCACATGAGGGAGGGAGATGGTGTCAGTGTGCTCACATGAGGGAGGGAGAGAGTGTCAGTGCACATATGAGTAAGAGTGAGTGTGCACATATGAGGGAGAGAGAGAGAAAGAGTGTGCACATACATGCACAATAGAGTAACAGAGTGTGTAGATGCACGAGGGAGAAAGAGAGTGGGTGCACAAGGGAGAAATAGTGTGTGCAGGAAGAGAGAGAGTATATGCGCGCACATGAGAGCGAGAGAGAGAGATAGTGTGTGCACACACATGAGGGAGGGAGAGAGAGAGTGCGTGTGCGCACATGAGGTAGAGAGGGAGAGTGTGTGTGCACACATGAGGTAGAGAGGGAGAGTGTGTGTGCACACATGAGAGAGAGTGTGTGTGTGCGCACATGAAGGTGAGTGTGTGTGTGTGTGCACATGAGGGTGAAAGAGAGTGTGTGTGCACATGAGGGTGAAAGAGTGGGTGCTCATGGAGGGTTATAGAGTGTGTTTGTGTGTGAGGGGTTTGTAATCTCCTAGTTTCTGTACTTTTCATTCATATTTATAATTGTGTTATTCATTAATTTTCATGAATAAAAACATAAAAAGGCACTAAAGCAAGAATAGTCTATATAACAGGTCATCCCATAAGTTCTGTCTGAATTTTGAATAAAGAAAACAAGTGACCAAATTTTACATTTAATTACAGATTCAATCAACAATGTATTTTCCCTGATTATCTATGACTTCCTTCCATCTATTAACAAGCTTACTAATTCCATTACTGTAAAATTCTTTTGGCTTTGATTCAAAGAACTCACAAATGTCAGTTTTAACCTCTTCCTGTGTTACAAAAGCTGTTTCTTCCAAATGATTCTGTAAACTACAAAACAAATGGTAGTCTGAAGGAGCAAGATCGGGAGAATAAGGTGGATGAGGAATTTTCTCACAACCAAGTTCTTCGATCCTTTGTGACGTGATTCTTGCTGTGTGGGGTCATGCATTGTCCTGATGAAACATCACCTCTTTTCAATTCACTAGAGCAGGTCTTTTTTTTCCTCAAAGCTTGATTCAAATGCTCTAATTGCTGACAGTATATTTGAGCATTAATTGTTGCATTAGGTGGTAAGAATTCAAAGTGGATTATTCCTTGGCGATCCCACCAGATTGAAAGAAGAACCTTTTGCCCATGAAGTTCCCTTCTTGGCTATGGCTGGAGTCCTTCCCTTTTACCAAGCCACTGTCTATGATGCTGGAAAGGTGAGGCAGTGTGGTGCATTTCTTGCTTGCATTGCGAATTTAGATGTTGATAATGGTTACCACTCTAGAAGAAGAGAAAGTTCAAATGGTATAGCCATATCACAAGAGCCAACAATATTTGCATCACCATCCGACAAACAACAACCTTAGGCAAAAGAAAAGGCATACAGAGGAAACAATGTGTTGATAAAATCATTGAATTGAATGGAACAGCATTTACAAAATCTTGGACATTGTCAGTTCATACAAAAAAAATTAAAGAAGAAGTCATCATTATTGGCCATAAATGCACCCATACCAGTCATACCATTCATTAATCAAGGGGAGATGGCATAATAATGTTTTAATGCCTTGATTTGGTGATTACTTCAAATAAATTCAGCAATAAATTCTGCTTAGGAAAGGCACTAATATTTAACTTCTCCAAAAAAAAAAAAAAAAAAAAAAAAATCTTTTAGATCCCTACATGCAAGCAATAAGTGTATTTTTTAAACAAATTTCTACTTCATCTTAACATTTGTCCTTCTGATCTCATATTTATTTGAGCAGTGTTGTGCTGTTTTTGATGCATATATTCTGTAGAAGATATTGATTGAAAAATCCCTGCATACAAAAGTCCCCCTTTATCTCTTCTTTCAAGTTAATTTTAATTTGGATGTTAAAGTTTGATCATTTGAAAAGAATTTAATTTTTTTCTTGCTGGTATCAGTTTTTCTACTCGTAAATTTTCTGAGGAACATCAGTCCATCTCTGTATAATTTAATATCCTTTTTTGTAAAAGAATTAATTAAACATTGAGAGCAAAAATATTCCAACTCAAAAAACAAGCACTATCATGGCAATACATGTCAACATCAAAATAACCACATTCAATCCTCGTTATCCATAGTTTCTCTCTATGATATAATACTGACATTTGACTATATACATTTGATCTGAATGTTTGAGTCTATACAAAAACTGTAAAAATGTAATGAAAAACTAAACAGACTGACATTGTCAATCAGTTTTATGTGTGTGTGTGTGTATTGAAATTAGCTATATTGATGCAGGAACAGTGCTCATTATTGAATATAGGGCATTTACAGATATAGATGATGTGGACATAGGAATCAGCACTGCATAGTGAATGTCAGTTTTATACTTCAATGTGACCTTTAGTTCAAGGTTATGTTCAGTGTTTTTCTTAATGCATGTTTCATTAAATAATATAGACAAGTTTTGTCTATTTATTTTATTTACTAATATATCTACAAGAGATCCTAGCAAAAAAATTAAGTTAATCATATACTACACTAAATCTAGTATATCCAACTTAATTATTCACAATAATTCTTCCCTGCCTGTTAGTGATTTGCAGAAAACCAATATAGTTAAATTCAAATGCCCTCTGGGAGATTGTATCTCCAACAGATTAAATAATATTTATGTTGGTCACACTACAAACTTGCTTTCACAATGCTTAGCTCTTCATTTGAATGACAATTCCAACATTTTTAGGCATTTAAGATAACATGCCTGACCACATACACAATTCCAGAAAATCCTTGTTGAAAATACAATTATACTTAACCATGAAAACAATGAACAAAAACTAAAAATTCTTGAAGCTATTTACATAAAACAGTTGAAACCTAACCTGAACAAAATAAACTATGAAAAGTCCACAAATATACTTAAATGCTTATAGTTGATAACAGGAGCTATTGGTTTATACCAATGGCTTTCCATACTTAATACTTTTCTTCATTTTCATTCTCATGTGGTCATGTGTAACATCATGAATTGCAATGCAATATTTTGCTTCCTGTATTTCATATGCACAAATTTATCATTGTATAACAATCTTCCATCATTGTCGCAATGTCCCCATAACCATTCTAAAACAAAAAATTACCATCTTTGTTATATAATTTATTATTTAATTTATTGTAATGTACTTGTAATCTCTGATGATGGCTTATGTAAGCCGAAAGCTTAGACAGGATTAACAATAAAAACATGTATCAACATGGTGATTTTCTTTTGTGTTTCAGGGATAATGCTAAAAAGCTTATTCGACAATATGAAAGGAATTTACTTAAATAGACAAAACTTGTCTATATTATTTACTGAAACATGCAATAATGAAAAAAATTCTGCCTAAATACACACAATATATATATTTATTTCACAATTTTAGAGTCAAAGAATGAGCTGTATTGTAATTGATCCTGACTTGACATCTTGACTTCAGTCACTTTCCTATGTGACATAACCTCCCTCTGTCTTTTCTACAAATATTTTCTTGGCAATTGTTCTAAAAAAATTTTTTTTTTTCCCAATTGTCATTTTATACCAACTTGTCTTGTCCACCAATTGGTATCAATTTGTCTTGTCCACAGAATTGATCTGGGAATTTTAACTGTATTGTCCACACGGGGAAAAAAAAATCTCTTAGTATAAAGGAAATTTACATTAAGCAGAAAAAGGCTTAGACAGAAACATCTATCTTTTTAAATTGGGATTTTTTAATGTAACTATAACAACAAAGACATTTCGATTTCATTTTTGCCTTGAAAAGGTCGGAAGACGAAACACTAAGATTTTTTTTCAATTGACATTTTATACCATATATATATATATATATATATATATATGTATGCATAAAAACAGAATGGGCTGCTGAAAAATTCTTGAGCTCATTCACATCCTAAAATCTAGCCAAATGGCCAAAAACTTTTCATCACCCTCTCAGTTGTGTGTGTGTGGTTTTTAAGTTATGTATGTTAACATACAAATATATATATATATATATATATAATATTTCAGCATGGACAGACAAAATTTTACAAATACAGTTGTTTTCCTGCAAGCCAGAAAATTACTGGTTATTGAGGAAGTGAAAATTGAGGAATATATGAGACATGACAAATATTGTATATTTTAAGATATTTTAGCCACTTAATGAATTTGTCAGGAAAAAAAAAAATCTCTTGACCCTTTTAAATAATCGCCAGTTTCTCCAATTGCCATAAACTAAAACTGAAAGAAAACATTTATTGAAAAAACAAATTGTGAACATGAAAGTTAGAAATGCTGACACAAATATCAATTCTTAAGTTAACCTTCACGATTTCCTCCAAAATCTATTGAATTTTTCTCTAATACTGTTTTTAATACATTTTTTTCTGAATTTAATCCAATGCAACTAGATTTTTTAAAAAATATCATTTCCCAAGTTGGTATTGACATTTCCAAAACGGACTTATCGTCCTTCACTTTAAGCAAACATACTTAATTTTACATTCTATGAATTGTTCAAACTATTGAATTCTTTATTTTTCTTGTTACTACAATTTCAGCCAACCCATTCTGCTGCTTTCTTTAAGTCTACAAACAATAAGAAAACAAGCAAATCGTTTTCCTAGAAAATGATAGCAAACAGAAACAGCAGTAAATATATTGATTAGATGAGCCTATATTCTCAGCAAGCAATGTAATACAGGTGATCCTAGAGTCTTTTAATATGCAAACATGCTCTTCAGTCCATTCATTTCTAAGCAAAAAAAAAACATACTAGTCTGAATTATATATTTGTTTTTTAGGTTAATGTATGCTGCTATCTTTAATTCTTTCATGATGAGTACCTATTATGTGAACCATATGCCAGAAAGTTTAATAGAATCTTTCATTCTCTCTTCTATCAAAGCGTCTGGTATATCAGACATTACATCTTCAATTTTGAAAATGTTTTTTTAAAAATATACCTTCAATCTGATTTTCAAGCATTTAAATATGGAATTCTAGATAAATATCTTTATATAACTAACAAGTAGCAGCGGGTAGTAAGGAAAAACAGTAGACTGAAAGGTTTATTAAATTGAGTAAAAGTCCCCTTCTGTCTTGTCTGTTTGGGGACAAAAGAGATAATGAAATAAAAAAAAATGGCTACTTTACATAAAAACAAAGAAGAGAAGACTAAAACGAGTGGCTGGAATGAAAGAATGTCAAAGAGAAAAGTAGGAATTGAAAATGAAAGTTTGACATCATGGAATAAGAGAATAAATATAGTGTGAGTTAAAGAATGTAAAAATATCTGATAATAAAGGATGGAAAAAGAAAAAAAGGAAAGAGTGAGATAGTTAAAAAGAAAATGAAGGAGCTAATGTGAGATAATGAAAAGACAAAGTATTAAAAAATAAAGAGACAAAAGGTGAGATAATCTATAAGCAAGAGAAAATGAATGAATTAAAATAAGTATATGTTATATACCGTACCTATGAACACTAATGGGTATGTTCCAATCCTGATAAATACATTGGACACAATTGTAAGTGGGGGTGGGGATAATATGATGTCTAAGTAGTCCACCACTAGCAGTGGTTTACCTACTTCACGTCACTGGCGAGTATTGTATTTTGTTGATGTTATAAAGATTACCATTTCATTTCCAACCTCCGTTTTAGTTATTCCTCATTCAGTAACCTTTTCTAGGTTACAACAGAATAAAAGAGAGAGAGAGAGAGAGAGAGAGAGACCCAATGAAACAAATTTCAAATCTTCATATCAAGCTTAAAAATACAGTTAGTACAGATAAAATATTAGGACCAAAAAATAGTGCTGAAATGTTACGTAATATAAACTCTCTTGAATGCTGGACAATTTCTTCACAGATGAAGAGGAGACTTGAGGCCAAGAAGGTTTTACAGAGGGATGCTGAGAATACCATAGATGAAGCATGTGATTACAAAGAAGCTTTAAGGAAAAACAAAAAGGATAGTTAGAATTAGAAAGAGACAGTAGAAATTTCTGGGATATATGAGGAAAAATGGCTTGGAAAACTTGAAACTCATAGGATTCCAGAGAGGCAGAGAGAAACAGCAAGTGACCTTCCTAACAAGCTTGTGTTTAATGGGTGGCAGAACAGGTAATGGGAAGGAAAGTTAAAACACAAACATTTCTAAGAGCTACAATGAAGAGGAAGTTGTAGAGAGATATGATCGTCCATATCCTGAAACAACTTGATATATAGAAGAATGCAGAAGTGTGTCAATTACATAAAAATAAGTATATAACTAGATAGTAGAACATCAGCATTTAATAGTTATCTCCCTTGACAAATCAAGCATTACAAAATAGAGTGCAGAAATGCAAACTTTATGCTATGAAGTTGCAAATACTCTAATTTATTTTTTGGTATTAACTCGATATATTTAGCAGCTTTTAATAGTTTAAAAAAATCTTCTTTTTTTTTTTTTATTCCAACTGATCACGATTGTAGACCCAACAATATTATTCAGTTGCAAATCACTTGAACTTTTTTCACATTAAGTTAAAGACTGTCAGGATTTATCATAATTCTATAGCTCTGGCTACAATCTTCACAATTTCAGTTACTTAGAATTTACATAAAATAAGACTTTCTTTGGATTATTACATACTAGCAGTATAACCCGTCTTTTGCCATTCAATTGCAGCTGTTTAAGTTTAAAGCCAGCCCACCTGAAAATCAATATTAGTAACAACATTTGGGTGTAACTGAGGCACATCCCCAAATGGAGGGTTAACAATTTGAAGGCGGGGTGGCCTCTGAAAAGGGCTATTTTTGCGTTCTCAATCTTGCAAGGAAGGAACCACTTCCATGAACCATCAAAATAATAATACATGATAATTTTTATTTATAATATAACTTTTTTAAAATTCTAATAATCTTTTGCGTTAGATTTCAACTCTCTAAATTGATTGTACACTGTTTTTTGATTTTTTTTTTTTTTTTTTTTACAAGACATTAAATTTTGCCTTTGATTTTTATGCAAAGTGTAAAAACTCAGTTTTTTTCGATTTTTCACCTTCAGGGTTTTAATTTTTCCAGCCAATTTGGACTCAAAACCTGCACTGAAGAATTATCTATCAAACAAAAAATATTTCATTGAAATCGGATGAAAACTGTGTAAACGCATAAACAACATCTGATCAGACACACACATTTTGAGAATTATAAATATAGATAACAGACTAAGTCTTTTTTTTTTATTATACAAACACTTGCAATCATTGCTTCAAATGTTGTAATAAAAACAAGGCTACTAAATCAGTGAATTCATTCTGGATCTAATCAGTCCTTCAACTTGTGTACCAAGATTTTAGTAGGTGGGTTTACTAGTTTTCACATACTACTTTTTACTATTTTAACTTATAGCTGTAGGTAGTAGAGGATTTAATTCCTGGTTTTAAATTGTCAGAATTGTTACCATCCAAGGCCAAAGTGCCTAGTTTGCTTTGTTATTTTGTCTACTGCTTGGAAGATAGGAAGTCATGCTTTTTACTAAGGGCATTAATTCAAAATGAAAGCAAACTGCCTGAACTGGAATTTGAACTCAACTTGCCAATTCCATTTCCCATGCTATTCAACCATAAGGCCATTAATATCTCCATCAGATAATTCATAAGAAATAAGAAAAAAAGCTTCATCGTAAAAATCTAGGCAACATTTATTAAAACAATAAATAAAAAAAATAAAAGAAATAAAGAGGTTGAATGTTTTTCTCATAAACTGATCTAGAAGTTCAAGTACCTTTGAATCAAATTCACCTTGAGAGTCAGAACAAATATAAACAGCAAGAAAATTTGAATGATCAAGAAAAGAACAGGGCAATTCTCTGGCTCGAGAGGCCAACTATAACAATTATTGATTGAAACAAGACAGTGGGAAATTGAATGACAAAATGGAAAAAAAAATACATTTCATCCATCAAAAAAACTTTGTCATATATTGGACAACAGAGATTTAAGATTTAATGTTTAGCATTCTTGCATCTTCAGCATTCCTCTCATTATATAACCAATGTTTTACTTTATATTTTCACTCCCACCCCCCACATACATAATTCCATCAATAAGAACATTATTTTAATCTGAAAATGTCCTTTTGAAAGACGAAACATCTTACATAGAATTTGATTCTATTTTGTGATTAGTCATAGTCAGTCATTACTCTGATATATAGCATATACCATATTTCTGCCATATTGCCAGCAATAAATATTTCTGCCAAACAAAAGGTAACTTTTTAGCATTTTTAAAAATATTTTTCTAACATTGAATACTGATAACAAAACCAAGAAAAGGATCAATTTAAAATATGAACTTCACCTGCATGTAGGTTGTTGTGACCAAATCAGTAAAGCATCATCCATGTCAAGATATAAAATGACATAGGATGCAAGTTTAAATATGGCCAGACACTACTTCTGTATTTTTATGTTGCTTATTTAATGGTTAAATGTAAAACAACAAATTAAGATGAACAAAAACTCATCAAAAATTAATGATGACAATGCTTCATTTAAGAAATTCAGACAACAAAGGCTGTTATCATTAAAAGATGCAACTCTTTAATTTTTTTCTGTTTTCAAACAATTATTCATCAATTAAGTATGAGACAGCCATATTTGAAAACTACAAAAAGCCTATTTGTACTTTCAGAGACAATTTCTTTGATCAATTTTGCTATTGTCAAATCAGTCTCTTCATGTTAACAGATAAAATATGAGATGGGATGCAGAGAACAAATACAATTACAAGGAAATAAAAATGTTTCTTAAAATTATGAATTAACCCAGGAAAATGAATGTGGGATTTTCCCAATACTCAATCTTTTCAAATGCTTCAACTGCAAGTCATTGGTTGAAATCTATAAAATCTTTCTATGAAAACAATTTTTCAGGAAAACAGATTTCTTAAGTTCAGTAGCTCTTATCACTCTGTCTGATAGAGGCTTCTTTTCATAACCTTTTATTTGTAGTAGTGTGGAATGCCATCATCTTGATTATGCTGTTATTTTCTTTTTGGAGTTACATGTGATGTTGCTACTGTTGAAAGTCCTCAGGTGATGTGGTTCCTATTATTTGGTACAATTTTTTGTTTATGGCTCTGTAGTGCCAGTCCAAAAAGTTTGAAGAAGTGTGATCTTTGCCAAGACCCATAGGCTTCACTCGGAGTCATTTTTAACCATTGATCTCAGAAAACGTTTTGGCACCATGCATGACATCCATATTAAAGTCTCGATCTGATGAGGTTTTATTTTTTTTTTTTTTTAAAAATAACTTGACTCATACTTTCTGGTTGTTTTGTTTTTGTAGCAATTTGTGGTGTTGTGTGAAACTACCTCTGGCACAGCCTACTCTAGCTTCAATTTCTTTATCTCCTATACTAAATGTCTTATAACTGATTCCTATGCTGAGATATTTAAAGCATTTTGTATTCACTAATTTCTACATCCTCTATTTTTATGATGGATTCATGGTACATGCCATCACTAATTCTAATTCTTGATTAAATTTTGTGTTTGAAAGGTTTATCTTGTGACTAATTTTTTGGAACATTTTGGTAGAGGATGTTGATTTTCTGTTCAAGATCATTCTTATCCCAACTATGAATACTAGTGTCGTCATCATATTCCCCCAATCATCAGTACATTGGCTTCAGGAAGGAAAGAAGAATCATTGTATTCTTTCAGTAGATTCGTTTGGGATGTGGTATGGAATGCTTAAATGATTAGTGCCCATCTTCACATCTGTGTTTGTAAATGTGCAGGGCATAGTCTAAGAAAATAAATAAATAGTATACTATCAATTGCAAAAAAAAAAAAAAATCTAAATTTTTATTAAAAATTATGAAGCCAATTGTATATATTTGTTTCTTCTGATGTGAAAGATTACAATTTGAGTTTAGATTTATTGAATATTTTAAACAAAACAGTATAACGAAAAATATCTAAAATTGTTTACATTGTTCGGACTGTTGTCCTCATCTTTATTGCCATATTCATGACATTTGGTTACTGCAGTGATGAGCAAAAATTTGGAGAGTTGAGTTAAAGAGTGATAACCGAGACATCCGGAAGAGGCATGGCATGTGGAATTAGAACAATCTACCCCAGTGGATGAAATAAAGAGTTCCATTCCAAATTCCAATCACCTGAAGAAGGCCAGAGCGTACAACAGCTGAAATATCATGAATATGGAAATAAATATGAGGACAACAGTCCGAACAATGAAAATAATAATACCTCATCTCAGAAATATAGACAGATATCTAAAATTGTAATTCAATGAATTATTTAGAAGAGCAGACATCCTTGCCATCTTTTATTATTATATTTCATGGTGTCGTGATTTGTCTTTTGGTAATTGGGATGCTGAACTTGACAAAATACGCATGTAAATCAAAATTGACAGTTCTTTTACAAGCCTCCAGGAAATCATGACATGACAAGTTAGAACAAGTAATAGCAAAACAAAAGGAAGAGAGAACATTGGTCAACTCAGAGACCATCAATATGAGATCTCTTAAAATTATTGATAGAATTTTACCTTAGATGGCATTTTATCAGATTTTTTAAATTTTAATTTTGTCATTTCCCCATTATAAATGTTTGACTCAACGTCTATGTATGGAGAAATACAACATCCATAAAAATTATGACTGAAAAAATAAATCATCTTGCAATTTAAATTAGCATGATGACATCCTGAGAGGTGAGGCAAAGCTGAGCTCCAGACAAAACACTTTTCTTTTCCCCTCTTATATCCATGACCCAATATTTTTACAACAGCATGTGGCTGGACTGTTCAAAAAAATTGTTTTGGAAAATGCCTCATGTGACCACCATAACAAAACACAGTACACACAAAATACAAATGAGCAATAAAAAAATGAAAATGTACAGATGTTGTGAAAAACAACTACTTCTATGTACTGTGTCTCTTCAGAATGCTGGCAATCATGGCCCTCCACAATTTTCTGTCCTTTGTAGCTTAATTTTGTCTTTTTGTTATCTCTCCTAAACCCTGTTTCACCATCTATTTACTCAAGCTCAATATTTTATGTTTTCCTCTGACCTTATGTTCAATATATCCTGTGAGTATCAAATTTTTCAAGCCCTTGTTCCTCATTATGTACACAAAAAATTTAAACTCTCTAATATTATGTGTAAGTGTCTTTTGTTTCCATTTTCTCTAAAATTTCACCATTGCTCACATGTTCAGCTCCAGTTTATTCTAAGCATCCTTCTGTAGAACCATATCTGTTTCTTCAAATCTCTTCTGAACACAAAAACTTGAATACAGGAATAAAATTAAGTACTTTGCTGTTTGTTAATCCCACATCTGTTAAAGACAAGGTGATGAAACTTGTTCTTGTTTTTGATCTTGTAATGCCAAAACATTTAAATCATGATAAGCTTTTAGTTCTTCCATTTTCCTGTACGCCGCTGAATATTTTGTAGATTAATTTCGGAATAAATTCACCTGATTATTTCTCTGTAATCCTTCATATATGATGTCACTTTGGTTAAGTGGTAAGTATTACTGAATATCCTATTACATCGTGTATGTTACATATATTTTGTTTTATCCTCGTGTAAGTTCAACAAATATTTGTTGCCACTTTTGTAATGCCCGTCTGTAGAAGAGATACAATAATAGTAAATGCCTTTGAACAATACTCGATTAGACACCACCAATTCCCATATATATATATATATATATATATATATATATATATATATATATATATACTTTTCCTTTAATTATTTTAAGATTGACTGTATTTGCTCTCTGGCGATCCATGTTCAAACCCAAGTGTTGGCAGTGACATTTTATTCTTATATGACACAAGGGCACATTGTCATTGTGTAATGGTTAGCAAACTGGTCTATTACAGCTGAGTAATTAGTTTGGTAATGATTGGGTGGCCTTATGTCAAACCTAAACTCTTTTTAGTAAATAACTGTACAATTCTGAATTCAAGACTATTGTAAGGCAATGGGACCCCACCCCCATTATATTTTCCCAAAACATTCATAGCAATACATACATATTAAAACAAAGAGATAGCCTTGATCACTTTTCACCAGCAAGGATATAGCATCTAAATAAAAAAAGTCCCAACTCTTTTCTCCATCACAAATTCTGTTCATTATTCAAATAGTGACATTGCAATCCTAAATGTTCAGTGATAGTGTATCAGAGAAATGTCAACAGTCTTTTTTTCTGATTTGAAGTATAAGCATCTTTCTTTAAAGAAAATGGAAACAAGAAAGACACTTAGAATCGTAGAGAGCTGACATTTCTAAGACACCTTACGAGGAAAGGAGGTTTGGAAAATCTGATACACTCAAGACAAAAAAAAATAATATGGGCAGAAGGAAATAGTAACCTACATAATGAACTTGTTTAAATCAATTGGAGAATAAAAGAGAAGGAGGGATAGTAAAGAGACAAGCACTGCTCAGAGGTACAAAGGATAGGAAGTTGTGGTGAGCCCATGACCTAAAGGAAGAGGCCACAGAGAAAATAGGACATTGATTAGCTTAATATTTAGGAAGTACTGAACATAAAGAAGAAAGTCTAAGAAGAGTTAGTAATATCTTATAAGTATAATGCAATTGCTAAATTACTTAAGTAATACAATTATTTTTATTGGGCTCATAAACTAGTTTTAATATTGTCTCATGAATCCAATTTTTATCAATATTAAAAAAGAATTTTAGGATAATTCATAAACCTTGAATTTTATGATTCTGATTCAATATGCCAGTTTCTTATATAATTTACATCAATTTCAGTCTTTTCATCATTTAAATTCAACATGATCAATTCATATCTTAACTATACAATTACCAAAATAAAATGCTAATATTTTATTCAAAGACAAATTTATTAGATTTCCATTTTTCTTAAGTAAATCAAATAACATCCAAATAAAGCTTCTTTAAAAATTTAGCACAATTTTATAACTTTAGGAATTAAAGATATAAATAAACATCAGATTATATTCGACTTGCATGGTTTATTAACATTTAGGTGACATTACTTCTTTCCAGAACTGTTATACTGCTCATTACCCACAAGCAAAATTGAATAAATTAATAGAACATTTTATTAAGTAAACAATATAGTTTCATTAAAATGAGAGAAGTAGAAGAAAAAAAAAAAAAAAAAACCCCAACAAAACAACAAAAAAACCCCCCGGATATTTGCAAGTTTTTTTTTATTATTGCTGGAACACCTCAGATTATCCCTTTGAGGGTAAATTACACCCACTTTGTAAATTACAAGATTAGGCAGGGTGTAATTTCCCCAGTTTACAATGCATTTTAAAACTCCCAATTCAACAAGTATATTACACATGGTTTTTTTAAAATGTAGAGCAGGCTAAAATGATTATAAAACTTTATTAAATACACAGCACCCATTAGGTAATGTCATAATCCTTTTACTAAAAGAGAGAGAAAAAAATGGTTTTCATATTCTATTAAGCCTAATCCTTATGAACAGACCTCAAATAAAATTTAATGGTCTGTTAGCCATAAACAGAATTTGTGTTAAACTTTTACAGAATGTGCATCAATTTTTTGACTAGTACTTGATATTAATTTCAATTGCAGTCATAAGGCTCTGTGGCCTAATCAGTCAGGCAGCTATCACAGTAACATACACATTCTAAGGAAAAGTGATGTAAGTTTCAGTCACACCAGAAGATTTTCTTTTTTTAATTTCTAGTCTACTTTGATTACCAACAGAAATAAAATGATGATTCTAGAGTTGCTATAAAAGGCAACCAAAATTAAGATAAGTGAAACACTGACTGATCTGTTCATGAAAAAAATAAGGAAGAATGTTTTTGAATAATAATTATTGTAGATTAGCATTTATTGAACTTTTCTTGAGCTACATTTATCAGAATCATAACTGATTTCTTTGTCCTTTTAAAAGGTGGCCCTGTTCATAATAAAAATACAATCTACAAATTTTTAATGAGTTATCTGCACTTTTTTTTTTTTTTTTTACAAATATTGAATTTGAAACTGCATTCCACTAACATCTTTTTTGAAAGTTTATAATAGTATGTCAGTTATTTGTCTATATTTCTGAGATGAGGTATTATGTACAGTATTTACATTATTCAAACTATTGTCCTCATCTTTGTCGCCATATTTATTACAATGTTTTGGCCATTGTATACTCCAGCCTTCTTCAGGTGGTTAGAATGGCAAACTGAACCCTTTATTTCGCTCACTGGGGTAGACTGTTCTAGTACCATGTGCCATGTTTAATGAATGTCAGTTGTCAGTTATCTCATGTTAATTCTCCAAGTTCTCCACTGCCTTAACCAGGTATTGAACTCACACTCTTTGGGTCCTGTCACTGGATCTAACCAACACCTTTATCCACTGTACCAAAGAGTGTGAGTTCAATACCTGGATAAGGCAGTGGAAAACTTGGAGAGGGGAATTAACAGGAGATAACTGACAACTGACATCCATTAAACATGGCACGTAAAACTAGGACAGTTTACCCAGTGAGCAAAATAAAGGGTTCAGTTCAACATTCCAACCACCTGAAGGAGGCCGGAGCGTACAATGACCAAAATGTAGTAATAGATATGGTGACAAAGATGAGGAAATTAGTCCGAATAATGTAAAATAGAGTATGCCAGTTATCTAAGCAAAGTTTCAAACTTGACATTTATGAATAAAAACAAAGTGCAGAAAACCCTTAATCCTTAAGGATTAATTTGACATTTTATATTATGAACAGAACCCCACTTTTAAAATGATAAAAATAACAATATTTTTGATTCTGACAAATGTCATGGTTTGAAGAAGGTCTAATGAAGGCTAATTTACAAAAATTC
>OZ010585.1:22123317-22203317 GCA_963932145.1 Acanthosepion lycidas
ATATATATATATATATCACAAACTACATATATATCACACACATAACTACATATATATCACACACAAAACTACATATATATATCACGCACAAAACTACATATATATATATCACGCACACAACTACACATATATATCACCCACACAACTGCACATATATATATATCACGCACACAACTACACATATATATATCACGCACACAACTACACATATATATATCACGCACACAACTACACATATATATATCACGCACACAACTACACATATATATATCACGCACACAACTACACATATATATATCACGCACACAACTACACATATATATATCACGCACACAACTACACATATATATATCACACACAACTACATATATATATCACACACAACTATATATATATATCACACAACTACATATATATATATATATCACACAACTACACATATATATCACACACAACTACACACACACATATATATATCACACTAGATATATGTATATATATATATATATATATATACACAACTACACATATATATCACACACAACTACATATATATATAACACTAGATATATGTATGCATATATATATAATACACAACTACACATATCTATATATATCACACAACTACATATATATATATCACACATAACTGCACATATATATATATCAACTACTACACACACACACATATATATATATTTCACACAACTACACATATATATATCACACACAACTACATATATATATATATATCACACACAAAACTACACATATATATATCACACACAAAACTACACATATATATATCACACACAAAACTACACATATATATATCACACACACAACTATACACATATACATCAACACACAACTATACACATATATACATCACACACACAACTATACACATATATACATCACACACACAACTATACACATATATACATCACACACACAACTATACACATATATACATCACACACACAACTATACACATATATACATCACACACACAACTATACACATATATACATCACACACACAACTATATATATATTAGGTTGGTGCAAAAATAAGTTCGTTTTCTAACATATGTCACTATGTGAGAAAACAAAATTATTTTCGCACCAACCTAATATATCACACACAAAACTACACATATATATATCACACACACAACTATACACATATACATCACACACACAACTATACACATATACATCACACACACAACTATACACATATATACATCACACACACAACTATACACATATATACATCACACACACAACTATACACATATATACATCACACACACAACTATACACATATATACATCACACACACAACTATACACATATATACATCACACACACAACTATACACATATATACATCACACACACAACTATACACATATATACATCACACACACAACTATATATATATTAGGTTGGTGCAAAAATAAGTTCGTTTTCTAACATATGTCACTATGTGAGAAAACAAAATTATTTTCGCACCAACCTAATATATATATATATATATATATATATATATATATCACACACAAAACTGCACATATATACATCACACACACAACTATACACATATACATCACACACACAACTATACACATATATACATCACACACACAACTATACACATATATACATCACACACACAACTATACACATATATACATCACACACACAACTATACACATATATACATCACACACACAACTATACACATATATACATCACACACACAACTATACACATATATACATCACACACACAACTATACACATATATACATCACACACACAACTATACACATATATACATCACACACACAACTATACACATATATACATCACACACACAGCTATACACATATATACATCACACACACAACTATATATATATTAGGTTGGTGCAAAAATAAGTTCGTTTTCTAACATATGTCACTATGTGAGAAAACAAAATTATTTTCGCACCAACCTAATATATATATATATATATATATCACACACAACTATATATATATATCACACACAACTACATATATATATATATATATATATATATATATATATATATATATATATATATATCGCACACACATACAACTATATAAATATATATATATATATCACACACACAAAACTACATATATATATATATCACACATACAACTACATATATATATATATATATCACACATACAACTACATATATATATATATATATCACACATACAACTACATATATATATATATATATCACACATACAACTACATATATATATATATATATATATATATATATATATCACACATACAACTACATATATATATATATATATCACACATACAACTACATATATCACACATACAACTACATATATATATATATATATCACACATACAACTACATATATATATATATATATATATATATATATATATATATCACACATACAACTACATATATATATATATATATATATATATATATCACACATACAACTACATATATATATATATATATATATATATATATCACACATACAACTACATATATATATATATATATATCACACATACAACTACATATATATATATATATATAATCACACATACAACTACATATATATATATATATATATATATATCACACATACAACTACATATATATATATATATATATATATCACACATACAACTACATATATATATATATATATCACACATACAACTACATATATATATATATATCACACATACAACTACATATATATATATATATATATATATCACACATACAACTATATATATATATATATATATCACACATACAACTACATATATATATATATATATATATATCACACATACAACTATATATATATATATATCACACATACAACTACATATATATATATATATATATATCACACATACAACTACATATATATATATATATATATATATCACACATACAACTACATATATATATATATATATATATCACACATACAACTACACATATATATATATATCACATACAACTACACATATATATATATATCACATACAACTACACATATATATATATATCACATACAACTACACATATATATATATATCACATACAACTACATATATATATATATATTACACATACAACTACATATATATATATATATTACACATACAACTACATATATATATCACACATACGACATATCACACTCAACTACACACACATATATATATATCACACAAAACTACACACACATATCACACAACTACACACACAAACACATATATATATAAATATCTCACACACAACTACACACATATATATATATATAATCTCACACACAACTACACACATATATATATATAATCTCACACACAACTACACACATATATATATATATATATATAATCTTACACACAACTACACATATATGTATATATAATCTCACACACAACTACACATATATGTATATATAATCTCACACAGAACTACACATATATGTATATATAATCTCACACAGAACTACACATATATATATATATATATAATCTCACACACAACTACACACATATATATATATATATAATCTCACACACAACTACACATATATATATATCACACACAACTACACATATATATATAAATATATATCACACACAACTACACACATATATATATATATATATATATATATATATATAGATATCACACACAACTACACATATATATCTATCACACACAACTACACATTATATATATATATATATATATATATATATATATGATATGTAGTTGTATGTGTGATATATATATATATATATATGGTTGTGTGTGGGATATATATATATATACATATATATATATATATATATATATATATATACATGTTTGTGTGTGTGTGATATATATATATATATATATATATATATATATATATATATATATATATACCCCGGTATTATACAACTGTTGATCAGAGCGGCTGCTCAAGACGCTACGCAAGAGTTACGGCTCCTAACTACCAGTCGGAAACAGCAACCAGTGAACTGTCAACTGTGTACCCTCAAAATGAAGAGGCAATGCCACAGACTGCTCACGTCACGGGAGAAACACATCAGCACTAGTACAGAGGCCCGAGAAAGAGGGAGAGAAAGAGAGAGTACTAGGAACTCCTTCTTAGAAAGGAAACAAGGTGTGAGCCTCTGCTCTTGTCCAGGGGAAGGGGGAGGAGTGTTGACCGGCTAGTAGAAGGATCTACCTACTCCTATTACGTATAACACATAACAGTGACAAAAGACAAAACAGAGGGATATGGGCAGGGAAGTAGTTGATAGTACCGGGCTGACACTAGGTGTGTGTTCGGGGGGATAGGATGAGACTTATTAATATTTAATCCTTACATAGTACTAAGTTTTAACTTAGTATAAGTCCCATTGTTCTATTCTGAAGACAGAAAAAATATGATTATCAACCTTTTTGTGTATATGGCATAAATGCTAGCTTACTTGTGGCTGTGGGTGGTAATAGCAGTCCGCATGCATTCTGATGGTCACCAGTGAGTTTGACACGTTAGTGCATTTTAACAAGCAAAGGGCAAGGCCACTGGACCGTAGGTTTCTCCTCCAGTTCCTATCCCACGAACGCAGGTGTTCCCCCAGGCTCCATCCTTGGCCCCACACTTTTCCTTATTTTCATCAACGACCTTCCTGATGCCATAGGTTCCCAAGTTGGCATCTACACGGACGACACTACAATTTTCCTCTGCCTCAAAACCAAATCTAGTGTCGCGGTCAAAACTAACCTGGCCGCGCGTCTTGAAATGGACCTCCAATCGGTTGTTAACTGGGGCAACAATTGGATGGTCAAATTTAACGCCTCAAAAACTAAACTACTCTCCATCAACCACCATAGAGATCCTTACCTGCCCCCCATTAGAATATCTGATAGTCAACTTCTTGAGAGAAGTTGACTGCTGACCTGAGATGGAACAAATAGATTGAGTCAATTGCATCGTCCACCACGAGGAAAGTTGGCTCTCTGTGCCGCGCCAGGAAATGTTTCTCCCCTGAATCAATACTTCAAATATACAAAACAACCATTCGCCCTTGCATGGAGTATTGCTGCCATATATGGTCTGGGGCACCTTCTGTTTACCTCGGAGTTCTTGACAAAATCCAGAGACGGATATGTAATGTGATTGGCCCTGATCTGGCGTCTCACCTGCAGCCACTATCTCACAGACACGTCGTCGCCTCTCTCTGTCTCTTCTACAAATACTTTCATGGCAATTGCTCCGATGAGCTGCTTTCCCTGGTCCCCAGTCTCCATGAATACAAGCATCTTACAAAGCTGGCATCCCGCTCTCACCCTTACACTGCACTGTAGAAACTTTAAAATGTAGCTGTCTCTTCTACTCCAATAACTTCATACCTCGCACCTCTCGCCTGTGGAACACCCTTCCCAATTACTGTTTCCCTGATAGCTATAATCTCCAACTATTCAAATGTAATGTCAATCGACATCTCCAGTTACCTTGATCTACACACTATCCTTCCCTTCATCCTTTCTTCTATCACTCCTATCTGCTCTTGCTACAAATCTTCTGCAAACCCCCTGCATCCTAGTGGCTTCATGCCTTGCTCGGGGTGCTAAGCTTAATATATATATATATATATATATATATATATATATATATATATATATATATCACACACCTACATATATATTACAAACACACATATCACACACACACAGAGGGTGCAAGGATGAATTGTTGAAGCAACACATACAGTGAAATGTATTAACACTTAAAGCAGCTTTTCCCCTTTGTTCCTTCATCTCTACTTTTGTTTCAAATACTATTCGACATCTTATTAACATGCATACTTATATGTTTATATCTGTACAGGGTGCAATGGATAAAATGTCATCTAAATTACGCAAAAATGAAAAATAACACTGAAATCTCTTTTTAACAGATATATTTACTAAAATCACATAAAAATATCTTGAAATACTAAAGAGAAAATTTATTCAATAAAATCACAATTGGCTTCAACCATGGCCTCCAGAAAACTTTGGAATCTCCTGCAACTCTTCTGGAGAGTCTCCTTGTTTAAGTTGGTGAATGCTGGTATAATCCTTACCTTCATTTCATCTTTCATGTTATAAGGAATTTTGTTGGTCTCTCACTCAACTGCATCCCACACATAATAATCAACATGGTTGCAGTCTATCATTTAACTTGATATACAATGTTGCTCTTTTGCAAAACATTAGCTGAGGGGGAAGAGCTATTGCAGATTATTAAGTTGGTTGGATTTAGTATAGTATATAATTAGTTTTATTTTTTTACTAGGATCAGTGTGGGATATATTAGTACTTATGAGTTTTTTTAGGATTTTTAAAATCTTGTTTATAGTTAGAGTGTAATTGATTGTGATATAGTAGGTTGATATGTTTAGGGTTATTTGAGGAAGTATTATGTTCTTTTTGGTTTATGTTAATATTTCTAATAACTCTTCTAAGATGTTCAGCAAAAATGTAATTAGGAAAGTCATTATTAATGAGAGTTTGCCTCTGACCTCAGTGTCCACTCTTATAAAATAAAATTATATAAAGAAAAAATTAAAATATGTACAGTCAGGCTTTTTTTAGGGATAAAGATTGGATAAAATTAAGAACTTAAGTTTTTCTTCAAAATATAAAAACTGAAAGAGTTCCAGTTTCAAAGTGACAGAATATGTATTCATTATAAACAAATAAAAAATAAAAAGTATATTTTTTAAATGTTGCCAAAGAGGAAACAAGATGCCCAAATTAAATTAGTGCAAGTTATTGAGTGCTTAATAGAGGAGTTTTGTCCTTAAAAATGTGCTGTGGAAATAAACAGGTGATACACTTTTATCTTATCTAGAAATAAAACATTAAAGTCATTTTTTAAACCCTTTTACTGAATTCTCACTATACTAATATTATGTTAAATCATATGATGTTATATACTAATTCTCACAATAGTGAATTCTGAAAAAGTGTCCAGGATTTTCTTTTTTTTTTTTCTCTATACTGTAATCATTTGTACTCATTTGCTTGGGTACAGAAAGTCAATAGAAAAATTGGAATCTTTTCTATGCCAATTGGGATGCTGAGGGTAGAAAAAGATGAAAATCACAAAAGAGGGTGGGTTAGATAAGGAATTCTATACAATGTTAATCTGAAAATAAAAAAATAAAAAGTGAAAGCCTCAAATTATAATGAGATATAACAAAAAAGAAAATCTTCAGGCAAAAAAAATTTGCAATTTTCTCTGGCTTTAGAAATTTAAAAGCATCAAAGTTCTACAAAAAGAGAAGAGTGTATTATAATAATATGGAAATGAAGAGTCAAATAGGTAAGAACCTGAAAGAAAAAAAATGAATGAGAGTGAATTTGACCTCAGGTAAAAAGTCTAAGAGGAAGAGATGATATTGGAGAGATGAGAGGCAATGAGTTCCCTGGAGACATCAAGAGGCAAAATGGAAGATCTGATTCTTTTGCAAACAATTACAAAGTTTAGATCAATAGTTACAGCATAGGATTATTTTTCATTATAAAAGGAAGTAACAAGGTACAGGGACGAGTGGGATTCAGCAATTAATGGTTAGACAAATAAAAGAATTTATTTAAAAAGTGAGATAAGTTGATTATTTAAATTTCAAATAATTTACCTGACATCCAGGTTAACTTATATTTTCAGCTAAGTTATGTAGGTGAGAACATCTAATTAATGAACCAGCAAATTACGGTAATCTTTCAAATAAGTTACTCAATAAAACTGATAATCATTATAATAGAAATAATTCTATATTAGTTGATCTTAACATTAATTCCTGACCACTAACAATTCCTTATTTTCAATGTATTTCTACAGTTAAATAATTTACAATGAACTTCTATTGTAAAAATTACTTATAATTCATTCCTGTTGTAAAATCATTAACATTTATATTACGAAACTCGAATTCCAAGTCAATAACTTTTATCTGAATTCCTGACAACAGACAATTCTTTAATTTCTGTTTGAATTTACAGGTTGTGGGATTATTGTTATTTACATGAAAACTATTATCCTTATCTTTGTTGTTATTATCACATTTTTACTATTGTTCCCTCTGGTCTTCCTTAGGTGCTTGTCAATCCAAAGAATTCACATCTGAAACCTTTGTTTAATTTACAGAATAGATAATTGCACTGACCATAGCAGACAGGTTAGGTTTAAGGCTCCAACTTCTACACTCAGAATTGTCTCACAGGACAATAGCCTAGTATTGGTTCATGAATTTGGAGACATAATTGTGAGTTCTGTGCAATGCAAACTTGGACTCAGTGGAAATAGAGTAAGGTGTAACTGAGCATTACTAAGAATAAGAATGAGATGAGATATCCCTAGACAGGGTCAGCAAAATGAGAACAACCTACTCCAGTAGATTAAATAAAGGATTCAGTTCGAACTTCCCTGAAGGCTACCTGGATTGACGTGCCTAATGAAAGCTGAAGGGTAAAATGGCTGAAACATTGTAGTAGTAGTAATAATAATAATAATAATAATAATAATAATAATAATAATAATAATAATAATAATAATAAAGATGAGGACAATAGGCAGTATAAAAATAATGTAACAACTCAAGCTTTGATTTTTCAATGTATTTCTATTCATATGAATAACAGTAATGAGGCAAAAAGTTCACAAATTAAAATAGGTGTTGAGACACAAAAGGGTTGCAGCATTCTGACTTCAAGACAAGGAAGAACAGAATTATGGCAAATGAGACCAAGAAGCAGTCTATCTTATTGAATAGAAAGAAATCCCAACATGCATCTGTAGGATTTCTCTATAAATTTGGGGAAGGGTAGGTTTTGCAGTCATTCTTATTTGGATTGGAACCAACAATATATATATATATATATATATATATATATATATATATAGAGAGAGAGAGAGAGAGATATTCATTATTATGGATATGAGTTTGTGACTCTGGGTTTCATGCTTTTGTGTCATCCCAAAATGGACATAGAAGGGGATTTCCCCCTCCCACCACCAAACATAATGAAACACACACACAAAAAGATAATATTGTAATTTTTTTCTGAATTTCTGGGATGAAGAGTTATTTACACTATTTATATTCAAACTATTGTCTTCGTCTTTGTTGTTTTAATCACAACATTTTGCCTGTTGAGCCTCAATGCTTTCCTCAGGTGTATGTCAATCTGGGAAAGCTACAGGTGATTCTGAATTGAATTTAATCTACAGGGGTAGACTCTTCTTGTTCCATTGCTCATGTCTAGGTATATAGTGTAGTTCTTATTCTTATTTAGCACTGTTCAGTTATTGCTCACCTGTTCCCACTGAGTGCAAGTACACACAGACCAACTCAAGGATTGAACTCACAACTACTAATAATATTACATCTTAAGAAAAATCACTTCTCCATTTTGTGCCCCTTACTATCTTAAAATCTGACCCAAATTAGAGTATCTAGCAATGCTTTTTTTTCAGAGGCAAATAATTAATATATTGACAGTCCTCAAAAATGCTACAACAAAAACCTGATATTTGAGATGCCTTAAAAAATTGTTTATTTCTACTGCTAGGAGAATAAAAGAAGCAAACTGTTTCGAAAAATTCAGCCTGAATTTCTAAAATGAAGAATATGATTATGCATCGTTTATTTCGAATATCCTCATCTTGGTTGTTTCAAACTTCTTCTGGAAGGAAAAGACAGTACATCACTGACTCCAAACTTTCACTATCTGATTATCCAATGGGACATTGGCCTAATGAAAATGTGTAATAGTTAAGTATTGTAGTTAGGAGTTCAATCCCTGGACCAGATAGTGGAATTTTAGTAAATAAGCACAAGTGACATCACAAGGTGGAAATAACAAAAAGTAGAAATAACAGAATAATTAATTAAGGTGAGTTATCTCTCCTAACAGATTGACACGAATTCAATTCCATTTACATTCACAAAAATACCCTTGGAAAGGTATGACTCCATTTCCCCTCACACTAGCTAGGCATGAAATGCAGAGCAAATATCGCTCCCTAGTTTTGGTCAGAGGAGGATAACTTTGAATTCAAAACTAGTATGCAACTAGCAACTCCACCACATAAAAACCTACTTGCTACAGACACCACAGCAGCAACACAGTGTCATGGTCAATACTTCACAGGTAATTCTACCAGATTAATATATGTAGATAGATAATAAAAGAAGAACAACCCATCCAAGTGAATTGAATAAAGGGTTCTGTTTGAAATCCTGAGAACATCAGTAAACATAGACACAAGAAGAATGTATAATGCCGAAAACATCATGATTGTAACCACCTAAATGAGAACAATATTTCAAATAAATCAGTGTATAATAAACTTGCTTTGAAGAAAATAGGGTTCAACAATGTCTTGCAGTGCAAATATGTTTCTTTATATTATTTTATCTAGTCTCATATTGCAAAAATTAAAAATATTTTTTATTGTATATTTTCCCAAAAATGTTATTTTAGTTATTGTTATATTCGATACTAAGGGAATAAATACTTAACACCAGGTGAATAATAGAAGAAAGGTCTTTATTGTACACAACCAGTACAATATGAAATACGATACAGTTATACACAACAGGTCAATCTAGTAGTGAATGAAAATAAATATAGATTTTATTAAAATATTTTGCAATTTTGGAAAATCGAAAACAGGAGCTGTTTCTGGGTGTAGGTTCCAAAATATATGAACAATATTTTAGGATATCTTTTAATATTTTTTAAAATCATGAACTGATATTCTTCATTATCGGTAAACTATCCTTACGACACAAGCAATAAAAAAAACGCAGGCAGTAAATTTAACGAAATAACCAGAAACCTTTCCAAAGAATATTAATGGAAGTTTTAAAAGATGCATCAAAGAATTGGTAAAATAGCTTTTAAAGTTGTGTAATTATTTTAAAAAGCATTTCAAGATAAGCAATGAAAAGATATTCGGATAAAAAATGGTAACATTATAGACTTTGACAATACAAACGATATCTCCAGCAATAATCTACGATTATCGATTATAATTAAAGTTAAGTCAATTGTAGTTAAAGGGCAGTAAGAATTTTGATGCTAAAAAAGACCTCTTTTTATTTTCCATCGTGACAGTCGACTTTATAGGTACTTACTACCTATAGTGTAATCATTCATGGTTATTCTATTACATCAGTTATATTGCTGAAAATACTTTTGCACACATACATAATTTTCAACATTTCTGAATATCTACATTTTATACTAAGAAGAGGTAACAGTGCAAAATGGGAGCCTCTTCTAACTTTCAGACTGTCTCCTGCAGCACATTCAGGAAAGCCTGCCTCTTATTTGTGACCCTCACCAGCCTGCAACAAATGTGGAAAAAAACACAAATGTTCAGTTCAGGAATCCAAGCCATGATGTGTACTGATATACATATTTTCAAATACACCTGAACAGCTAATTTTTTTTTTTTTTTTTTTTACACATACATATTTATGTAAACATACAGATTCATGCAAAAGCATATACATACGTAAATGTACTTCTCAAGAATCAGTGAGACAGGAAATTCAATCAAATATGACCTAGAATCCTTGTTCATAAATTATCATTCTTTGACAATCATCTCTACTGCCTCAATGGAAAGAAGTTTAAGTAAAGGCTGGTACAAAATGATGAATATGATTCCTACTGTTGGAGACTGCTATAAAATGCTGTCAATTATTTGTTAACTTGCTAGTGTTACATAGACACAATTTTCTCAATTCTTTTTTTTTTTTTTAACTGAAAAATAATAACCAGCCCCATAACATTTTTGCCCCAGTATTTCTGGGGAAAAATTACTCCTCAATTTTAGGGATTTAAATTTTTATTTCCAATGATTTATCTTCTATCAAAATTATCATTTTACTAATGATAGCAAGAGTGTCTTATTACAGTGTAATGTTTAGCAAGTTAGCCTCAGTTATCATAACATATGCATTATACTTGCAGTCTTTTATCTTAATAAATAGACTTAATGCCAATATAAAAGTTACAATTTTTGTTGTAAATTAGAAAACTCACGGACCAGTATATTTAATATGTATCTCTAAATTTCATGTTCTTTCACAGCATAAGAAATCAAGGCTCTCTATAGCTTTCTTCTGTTAACATTTATAAATCTCATTTGATTGTCCTTAAAAAAGACAGCAGTTTCCCTATTGTTTTTGCATGGTTTTTAAGTCAAACTTGTCATTTTTAATTAGCTGTCAATTGAGGTTTGCAAGGGTACAAACTATCTTGCTATTTAACTAATTAGCCAGGGTTGGGCAGAAATGGTAGATTCATGCCTTTCCCAAGATTATAAGTACAAATTGAACACAAATTGTCTTATCTATAATTCAATTGCTTGATTCATTTTTTTATGTCTTATCAACCCTTTGCCAGTTATTTAAAGCCAGAATCTATTTTGTTTAGATGGTAAGATTTTTTTTTTTTTTAATGATTTAGTGATACAAGACTTACTAACTGACCCATAGCTGGGGAGAGAAGAGGTTGATTCATAACTTTCCCAAGGGTATTTGTATGTAAGTGAATATGACGAACTTAACTGGAATTGGACCTTGGCTCTCCAATTAACAATTTCAAACCATTATCACATCCAAGTTTAGCAGGCTCGATGTCGCTTAACTTTGGTGATCGTATAGAAACTGGTGTTTCAACTTGATATGGCTGTAAGCCCAGAATTTGAACTCAGTTCATTGATGCTTTCAGTTTCTGTGCCATTAACCATTGCTCTATGCACACATCCCTGGAGCATAAACAGCTCTGTTTAGATCTTGAAGAATACCCAAATTTACAGTCTTCTATTTACATAAAAAAAGTGAAGAAGATAAAAAAAAAAAAAAAACTGTTTGAGATAAAAAGAATTCAATGGCAGGGGAAGAAAGAATTGGAATTTTCATTCAAGAATCTTAAATATCTTATATATATATTATTGTTGTGTATGTGCCATACTTAGTGGAAAGTGCTCAATATCAGTGGTAGTTAATATCCTGTTGTATGGATACAAGTTTGTGATCCTGATTTTCATGCTTTTGCAATCATCAGACAAACAAGGAGTTTTCTAAGTATGTGTGTATATATATATATATATATATATATATATATATATATATATATATATATATATATATATATATATATACATACACATACACACACATAGAGAGAGAGAGAGTAAGAGAGAAGTAGACTTTTATCCCTTGTGTCCTGTTTATGATTAGGTTTCTGGTTCCTTCTAAAGTCTTTTTTATCCTCTCCCAGTAGCCTTTTTCATTTTGGTGGAATCATTGCCTTTGTTTGGGATGAATTGATTACATCTACATCATATATACTTGCATATCATGCAACTTTTGAAACTAATTTTAAGGAGATTACATCATACATGAGATGTAAAATTAGCATATGTACTGCTGGCCCTGGCTATGTCATTGATCAAACTATATTTATTCACCGTAATGAAATTAGCTACAAAATTAGAGCTTAAAAGCTTGCATACTATGCAAGTGTATATTGTGTGTGTGTGTATATATATATATATACATCATTCAATTCGCCTGAAGATTACATGAAACTCGAGATACAACTAGGGCCATCCTTTCATAGGAATTAATGTTAAGCGTTTTTGTAGCTATGTCAAGGCAATCTAGATGTTCAGCACTTCACCGAGTACATTGGGGTTTACCTTTTGAGAGTTTGCCTTGTTTAAGGGTATTTAGGTTTTTAGAAAGCTGTCCATTGGTTCTTCCAATGGTTTTGGTTTTTACTTTAATATATAAACAAACACCCAAGAGTGGATCAATTTCTGTTATCTGAGAGTTATTAAATGATTTTGATCTGAAATTTTCATTGTATAATACTTGTTCAATATGATAAATAAAGAAGTACTAGGTTAATTGCTTTAACAAGAATGAGATTATGTTGAAAAATATTCATTGTGCAAAATAAATACTTTTTCATCATGAGGCCAGAGATTTATTGATGCACCTATGTATATGGAACAGTCTCTTTAGAGAGATGGGAGAAGATCATTTTCATATTAACAAATTCGAGTTATTTGACAAACATATTATGGTCACCCATCTAGGTACTGACCAAGCTTGATGTTGCTTAACTTCAGTGATCATAGAGGAACCTTTGTTTCAATGCAATGTGAACAATGTCACTACTAATAAAATAGAACAATTCCAGCATATTCCTGTAATAAGTTATGTGATATATAGACATTTGTTTTTATGACAGATCTTAGAAACTTCATCATGCAAATTATTTATTTATTTATCAAGTTGAGGATTTTCACCTTTTCACTTAAATGAAAAACTTTATGGTTTCTCTTTGACACATTGGAATTACCACAATTCCTACTCTTTTACTTTAGTTCTGCTATTAAGAAAAGATATGTATTGTTCACTTTTAGGTTTGATAACGCTTACATGAAACCATAGAAGGTAAAAAACACAGATAAGGAAGAAGCTCTGTATGATGAAAAAGGTGAATGTGCAAAACAGACCAAGAAAGATTGACCTTATGTACATACATACATGGTGATTGTCACATCTTACTCAGATAAGAGCCACCTTCTCACCCCCTCATAATTTGTGATGGCTCCCACTGCATTTCAACATCCATAGTCCCTAAAATATTTCTTGCAACTAGAATAGGTATATATGACAAATACACTGAATCATTGATTGGATTTGCATGCGCTACAACTCTCTTGTGTACCACCCTGTGCTTTCTCAGTCTAGGTGATGATCTTATAACCTTCTTACAAACAACACAGGTACTGCTGAAAGGATGATGATGTAGGTGGACATAGTTGGCTTGCTTCTGGTTGTTATGTTGACCTTTCAGATGGTTCACATAACCTGCTCGGTGAGAGCAAGCACTCACATACCATATTTCCAAGACTACATGTTAATTGGCAAAACAGAGTGAATGCCTCTTTGAAGATTATGTTTAATCCAAGCATGTGTGAAAATTTCATCATCAAAGGATACATACATATTATATACATACATATACTTTTAGAGACTATGGAAAGGAAAATAACACTTATACTTAAAAAAAGAAATAGACATTTGAAATTTCTATGGCACATCATGATAAAAGGTGGCTTAGAAATTTAACACTGTTTGAAGGCTGACAACAGTTGTTCAAACACAAAGTCAGAAGTCAGCATGACCAAGGCTTTGAGAATACTGGCCTCGTCCACACTGTTGATCACATCACTCCAGATTATGTACGTTCTCCCAGAAACTATAACTAACTCTGCTCAGCATAGTAGATATTATCAGTGCGAATTAGAAGTAGTCTCTGTGGATGTTGAAGAAACACAAATTTGTCTGTGCAGGCTTCTGTATCAGAAATTGATTAGACACCTTAGAAAATGGGTGTGCTTGGAAACAATTAATTGGCCAGTATATATATATATATGTATAGCATGGAGAGAGAGAGAGAGAGAAGGTTTGTTGATGGTTGCTTGATGATTATACATCTAGCCTGTATGAAACTATAGTTAAAACTAAACAAAATGATATTAAAAATAATATTTTGGTTCTGCCATTAGCTATAGAACACTATTTTGGTGTACTATCATGCCATTCTTTCCACAGTGATTTTCTCTTACTACTGTATGGGAATCTAGTAATCTCAGAACTGTTGAACACTTTTTACATAACCATTCCTGTACTGATGATCCCATAATATTGAACTTTTCTTTTTTTTGTTGAAGACATATTTTTTTGACATTCTCGTTATTTGTTTCTTTGTTCACTAAATACTGGTTTTAACATCTCTGACAGCCTTGAAATAATAACAGTACCATCATTTTGTTTTGCCCAGCAGTGATTATCGTTAGCACTGAGTATCTATGCTGACCAACTATAGTAAACCATATAGGGTTAGCATTGGCAGAAATAAATGCCTATGACACCAGGACAATTGTTTAAAATCAAATTCACCCCAAGCAAGGCAGAAAACTCGTTAAGACTTGAGGGCTTACTGGGCGTGAAAGAATTAGAAAAGAGAAAACTTTATGAAGGAGTGAGAACAAACAGAAAAGTAATCAGGAAGACAAGATATAGCGATTGACATTGCATTTAAATTTTTGAAGATCAAAGTTGGCCAGAAAGCATGGAGCCAGAAAGAAGTTCCACAAGCAAGAAGTGAAAGAAAAGAAACAGTTAGCATAGAACTTATGGTTACATCTAGCCAATTCAATTGTAAATCGATGAGACCTTGATGCCAGTCTAGTACTGCACTTAAATTCAAAAACTCTACATACCATAGGGAAGAGCTCATCCAAACAATTACCATGAAAGTATTTATAGAAACGGCACAGAGAAGCAACTTATGGTGGTGGGAAATTCACTGAAGTTGTGACACCAGGTCAGGACTAATAACATTGCAGATTCTTCTTTGGAATTTATCAAGAATCTCTAAATATTTATTTATTTATAAGGTTCACCCTGTACAAGACCCAGGAGCAACTTGAGGTAGAAGGTTAAAGAGGAAGAGGCAGTTTATGCAGATAAGAGGGGAAGATAACAGTTAATCCTAGGCTTGAACTGGTTAAGATTGTAGGGATTGGGGAAGCATCCTCTTGGGAGTCAGTTCCATAGAGCAAGTGATTCGCAGGAAGAAGTTGTTCTAGTGAAACTTACATCTATCAATGGAATACAGAGGGAATGATGGTTGTTTGCTACAATGTAAGTGGCATGGTTGATCGTAACTGTGAAGGTTAGAACAGACAGAAGCAAGGAATGCACTCTGCCCGAGCACTTTCCATGGAAGTAGTGATAGAGCAATGAGAGGCTTGCCACATGCCACCTGTGAGAGAGAGGTTGTAGGGTGGAATGCATCTAATGAGTATGAAATTGTAGTTTTAACTGACCAAAGTGACAACACCATACTGAAAATTATATCTGTATACACATGAGAGTGGATCAATGTCTGCTGCAGTTATTAAATGATTTTGATCTGAAATTTTCATTGTATAATTCTTGATCAATATAATGAATAAAGAAATGTTAGGTTAAGTGCCTTCACAAGGAATGAGATTAAATTGGAAAATATATATTGTGTGAAATAAATGCTTTTTCATCATTAAGCTAAAAACACATTGATGTGTTTGTGTGTGTATGTCAACATTCAAATATAAATAAAATATATTTGTAAAATGACAATATGAATAAAGACAAAAAACACAGGATTTTTATTTTGAAACCCTGTATTACAAAAGGAAAAATATTGTTTAAAAAATATTGGGGAAAATTAAAAGAAATCTCTACACACATTAATAACTTATCAAATTGAAATAAAATAAAATATATATATATATATATATATATATATAAAATACAATTCAACATTTACTCACTTTTGCTTATTAAACATTAAATCACATCACTGTGTGTGTGTGGTCATAAGAATCAAGAATCAGCACTGCATGGTGACAGTTTTAGGTCCCAATATACTCTTTGAGGCATCAAACTGACAGTCACTATGCAGTGTCGATGCCTATATGCCTGATATCTATTTAAAATACTGGTAATCTTATTATGCAAATCTAGCAAATTTTAAACTAATATATAAGGACAAAGTAATTCAGTAAAAAAAATTCATACCTAAAATTAGTGATAGTAATACAATGAAAACTTAATAATAGGAAAAAAATTAAACTAATATTCGGTCTTTGCTACAACAAATATAACCAGCACCCATAATTTTAGAAAGAAAAAAGGGAAATATAATATAGTCTTTGGAAAGAAAAGATGAGAGAGATGTTGACCAGAGGCCAGTGAAACAATCAGTTGGCATGTAGATATCAAGTACATATGTGACTGACATAACAGGCACTGACTGCATAAAAGTCTAACAAATGAACAAAAGCAATGATTGAAACACAAAGCTGGTAAAATGATGTGGTAAGCCAAAAAACTGCTGTGCTGCTACAAAATGCAGATTCCTTAGTGCCAAGAAAGTATTGGTATGGAACAAAAGCTGGGCAGAAATGTGTCCAAGACAGATGCCAGAGAAATTACATGAAGCTTGTTCGAAAAAATAAAAATAAAAAATAAAGAGACTGGCCACACACAATAAGAATGCTGTTAAGAATGCAATGCATATTGACATTGTCCTCAAATGCAAATTGCCCAACACAGAACAATGATGAAAATAAAATGTAAATTTACTCATTTCCATTTTTCTATAAACTAATAAAAGACACCAATTGCAGTTTCATTATATGAACCAACTCCTCTAGGCACTTCAGAATGGAGGACAACTGGGCTTCTATTTTCAGAGAGATGAGTGGACAATGATGTTCTATCGCGTTTCATCTTTTTTTATTACTTCCTTTAATTTGATACTTTTTTCTTTTGCCTATTATCTTTCTTTTTCATCTATATTATCTCTCTCTCTCTTTTGGGGGCTACCTTTATTTTATCCTTTCTTTTTCTCATCATCCTTTATTCTGACCCTTTCTTTTATACACAGTTTTTAATTTTCTTTCTTTCCTTTTCTATAGTCTCCACTCATTTTACAGCCTTTTTTCCTCCCATTTCTCTGTGTGTGTTTTAAACTCTCTCTTCTGTTTCTTTTGTGACTTCTTTGTTTCCATTCTATTGTATTCCCCCACTTCTCTTCTTTCATTCTAACCCCTCCTACTCCATCATTGCTCTATTAATATTCTATTCTCTATTCTTCTTTCTTACTCTCCTTCATTTTCTTCTTTTACTCTTTAGTTGTAATTTTCAGCTGTCTTTATCACCATCTCTTTATCCTCCTTTTCTTTCGTCTTTATTGTATGAAATGGATTCTTACATTTGTCCAACATTTGAAGATAATCCAAATGTATTGAAATTTTTGCATATTAAGTCCTAAGCGCGACTGTGGCCATCTTCATTTGATAAGGAAACTAGGAGAATGTCAGAATCAAGAGAAAAGAATTCTATAGCATTTCTGACACAGGTCAGAAATTTTCTTTATTAACTCCTTATTTGTTTGAAAAAGAACTCAGGGTCTTGGGCAAAATGACTTTCTCACCATTGCCATTCATGTCAAAACAGCATAAGCCATGAATATTTTCAGATAGTAAGGAAGGAAGTCAGTGAAGATAGGCTATGGAAGGAGCTTTATTCAGCAACCTACCAAGAAATAGTGGCTCAGCCTTCTTTACTGAAAAGAGGTTAATAGGAGTAAATAGGTACCTCCTTCAACCGGCCAGTACTTCTTCCATGTTTATTGTACAGGTTTATTCCTTGTTTCCTGTTTAGTATATGGTCTACCGATTCCTTTTTTCTTCTATGGCAATAATTACTGCCTTAATTTTTTGGTGATCTGACTGATTGATGGCTGCAACTTGTCGGTACCGGATTGGCAGTTTTCTGGTTGCTGCTTTTTGCCTGGTAGTAAGGAGCCCAAACTTTTTGGTAGTTCTTAGAGATGCTGCTTTGATCAACAGTTGCATAATATTTTGGTATTTGCAGTGATATGTCATGTCCCTGCATGTATTTCTAGTGGGCAACTGAAGTCACATTATGCTTTTGGTGAGACGGAAATGTACTAGGAATAGGAAAAAAGTCAATTATATCCTAACCCCAAAAAGAAGAGGTATTGAGCAAAATTTCATGGGAAAATTAGCTTAAGAGAGGTGTTGTAATGGAATGTCCCACGCTCCCTATCACCTATGTGGACTGACTGTATTAGTAGCTATATATAGTGAGCACAGGATATACCTGGGGGCTTGCTTCAGCAAATACTAGCCTGCCACCTGATTCCCTGTCTTTCAGTAGTGTATTCTCTTTTACAATAAACCTATCTTCTTTCATCTATGTTGCTGTTCCTTCATTCAAGTATCACCATTGTCTGTTTGTAACCTCTTTAAGGATACAACAGCTTTACTCTTAGCCACCTTCTGACCAGTTTGTATTGCCATAGACAATAGTGATTAATTATTTTGGCCTTTTTCTTAAAACAAATCTTATGACATACCACAAAAAGATATACATGCAAACCAGTAAATAAAAAAAATCCCCCAACTCCCCTCAACCTTTCTTTCTCCAATATTTGTGGCATTCATTTATGTAATGTTGAATCTTTTCTCTTGAAATGGTCTCCAAATAGCTTTGCCCTTTGTGCAACTAATTTAAATTCTCAATGAATTCTCTGTTCCAAGCTATCTTACTCTTTGCCAAAAAGATTCTAGCATACATATGCATGGCCTTGGTGTTTATGTTTGAGAAAATCTCTCAATTGCAAGGGAATTGTCCCAAGATGATTCATTCATGTTTTGGTCATCCATTATTGCACTCTGTTAGTGATTTCTTTTTTTCTTTTGCATCAGTTATTAGACAGGAACCTCCTATTCACAAGACTTTTTTTTTTTGTTACTAGCATACTGATTGGGATATATTTCATGACTTTCTTTGAGATTCTCTTTTGAGTGACATTCTTAACTTTCCTATTGAGACTTGTGCCACAGAGGTTTCCTTTTGGGTTAACACCAGCATTGATACTTTTGTACATTCTTGCAAATACCAGGTGAAACCAAAATCTTCTCCTTGGTTTGCACCAGCCTGTTCAGCCACTATAGCCTATAGGAATCACTTTTTCCATGTGTACCAGTGTGATAATTCTGATCACATCAGATGCCAATTTGTGACTGCTTGAAATAATTGTAAATATGTCCTGAAATAGGCTAAGTCTTTGTTTACTGATAGAATGAGGCATCGTATAGCCTCTGATTTGTTTGGTTCACGTACTGTTGGTGGCTCTGTAATACCATTAAATAAGTCTCCTCTTCACTTAATCTGAGGTGTTAAGATCTGATAAAGCAGAATGTTTTGCTTGTAAATTCTCTTTAAATTCTACTCTTGACTCCTCTGAAGTACCTTTGCTTGACTTTCTACTTAAAACTGAGTCTCTATCGAGTAAATATGCATATAACTCCATCCATAGTTACTGCTATCATTTCTAAATTGGATCCTCACAAAGCATGAGGACTTGATGGTATTCCTGCAATAGTCCTTAAAAATGTGCTCCTGAAGTGTATTCTGTTCTCTCTAAACTCTACAATAAATGCCTTGTTGCCTCTTGCTTTCCTGATGGTGGGAAATCCTCCTCTGCAGTTCCAGTCTTTAAGAACTCAGGTGAACCATGTGATCCTTCTAACAGCCTATTAACCTCCTACCTCTTTTTGGCAACGTACTAGATGCTCAAATTAACTCTGGATTGGTTAAGCATCTTACATTGCATGGTCTTTTTTAAATAAGCAATATGGCTTTTGCTTCTCTAGGTCAACTGCTAATGTGTTAATGGTTAGTTCTGAAAAAATCTATCAAGCTTTAGATAAGAATGGTGAAGCATGGGCTGTAGTTTTGGATATCTTGAAAACATTTGGCAGGTTTTGGCATACTGGTCTTCATAATTTGAAAGGTTATGGTATTTCTGGACAAATGTTTGGACTGATTCAGTTTTTCTTATCAAATTGTGAAATGAAAGTTATCTTGAATGGCTACTCTTCTAGATCTTTTTGCATAAATGCAGGTATTCCCCAGAGCTCTATTCTTAGATCTATGCGGTTTCTAATTTTCATAAATTACTTTACTGATGTCATCTGTCCTCAGTTTGGTATTTATGCTGATGACACAACTATTTAATATTTAATGTCCTAATATTAAATCTGATCAGTGTGATAAAGTCAAATTGTCAGCTGATTTTAAAAAAAGACCTACAATCTGTTGATAAATGGGGCAAGGAATGGCTTCTTACTTCTAATGAAACTGCTCTCTTTTAATCATCTGAGAGATCCCATTTTATCTTCCATCATCATGGTTGATGCTAACGTCAGGAAAGTGATTCTATGTGTGTTCTCAGACTAATGATTTCAGCTGACATGAAGTGAAAATAATATATTGAATCAATTGCCAAGACTGCAACAAAGAAAGCAGGTTCCCTATGTTCTGCTAGATAGTTTTTCTCACCATAATCAATGTTACACGATACAGTGCAACAGGTCAGAAGAAGTTTAATCTTTTCTTCTTTTTGTTACTAATTTTTATATATTATTTTAATGAAATCCCTATTTAGTGTGATCCAGATTCTCTCTTTTTTTCTTTTAATGAAACTGTATTATAAGGAGGTTATACTATACTAGCTACTAGCACTGTACAGGCCCTAACAGACAAATCATAAGGTAGTTTTACAATATTAGAGAAAGGAAAATAAATTATATATTTTCATTTTCATTGTGTTTTCGGAAGGAACTAAGTCATTTAAATTTTAAAAAAAAAAAAAAACCTGGTTCATGACTAACTAACCTGCAAACTTGTTCCGAGTCTAACACCTTGTTCTGACGGTGATCGATGATGACAATGTCATGATGGGCCTCCAGGTAAGACTGTACAGCTGCCTCTCCAGATCTGGCCACATATATTTTATATTTGAGCCGAGTGGCTGCAAGGTGAAAGGCATCGCACTGTGAATCTTCTTTCGGAAATACCAATAATACCTGCAAAAAAACAAAAAAAAAACAAAGACAATTAATAACAAGCATTTTCATGGGATGGACATACCTTGCTTTTTTTTTTTTTAAAAAACTAAAAAAATATTACAGAGAAAAATATATTACAGGGAAATTTACATTATATATACATAACCAGACAATCTAAACATAATATAATATATATTATTATGATTTTCTACATGTTGCTTAGATGTGGCCCTTAGTGAGGATCAAACTCACTATTCAGTTGCAATTGATCTAGCAAGACAAGCTTGCTAACCATTATACCACATTGAAGTGCCCTAATATAGTATATATTATGGTTGTCATGGAAAAATTAGGGAAAAGTTTTTGTTCTGTAGTGGACTGATAATGGTAATATTAACTTTTTCCCTACAAAGAAAAATTTGGCATTCATTAACCAATCAGCCAGTACTACTTTTAAGTGAAATTTATAAAATCTTTCCCTACACTATTTACATTATTTGAACTATTTTCCTCATCTTTGTCACCAAGTTTATCACAATGTTTCAGCCGTTGTACATTCCTGCCTTCTTCAGGTGGTTGGACTATCGAACTGAACCCTTTATTTCACTCACTGGGGTAAACTGTTCTAGTTCCATGTGCATTGTTTAATGAATGTCAGTTATCAGTTATCTCCTGTTAATTCCCCTCTGAAAGTTCTCCACTACCTTAACCGGGTATTGAACTTACATTCTTTGGGTCCTGTCACTGGATCTAACTGCCCTCAAGGACACATGGCACAGTGGATAAAGGCGTTAGTTAGATCCAGTGACAGGGCCCAAAGAGTGTAAGTTCAGTAAGTTAAGGCAGTGAAGAACTTTTAGAGGGGAATTAACAGGAGATAACTGACATCCATTAGACATGGCACGTGGAACTAGAACAGTTTACCCCAGTGAATGAAATAAAGGGTTCAGTTCGACATTCCAACCACCTGAAGAAGGCCGGAGCATACAACAGCTGAAACATTGTGATAAACACGGCGACAAAGATGAGGACAATAGTTTGAATAATGTAAATAGTGTACATAATACTTCATCTCAAAAATATAGACAGATACTGAAATCTTTCCCTTAAAACAATTCTTCAAGAAAATACGTTTTTCAAGTTTAGTAGTTGTTATCACTTTTTCCAGTACTGATAAGAAGGTTTCCTTCCTATCCTTTTATTTGAAGTGGAACATTAAATCATTTATGTCATTTTCTCTTTGAGTGATTATATATTACATGTTAGTAGAATGTAGAATAATATGTGAAAAAAATTGGAGATAATGAGATGATAAAGAGTTGTCATGTAGATAACTGACCTCATTCATAGCAAAAGAATGACACCTCAGAACTTACATTTTCTTCATGTATGACGCTATGCTCACTTCCTATCTGTGGCCATAACACTCAAATTCATGATCTGGGCCAGATTTTTGTCCCAAAAGTGGCTTTGATATCAACTATTCACTGTGCAAGGTACTGGCCATTATGGCAGTACAAAGCCACATTATTTGTGTAAATTTCCTCATTGAAGAAAGTTTTAACAGTGAATCCATGCTTCTCGAGATACCTGAGCAATTTCTTGCACTTTTCCAGACCCACTGGCCTCTTGACTTCATGAGGAGGTATCTTGGCATGTTGGTATATTATTTAAAGTCCCTGTAAATAAGCATAGCTTTTCTGACATTCTCATCATCCACTAAGTATAAGCAGAATTATATGTGATTTTTGTCATCCCATGGATATATATATATATATATATATATATAGTTTAAAATTTACTATACTTATTGGGGAAGACTGCTCAATATCAGAGATAGATTGTTTATAAATGTAGACAGTGTAAACATAGGAATCAACACTACATGATGCCTGTCAGTTTTATGCCTCAATTTAATCTTCAGACCATGTGCTACTGTACCTTTAGTGCATTCTCTATATATAGAGCCACTAGAGGGGGGGTAAGAAAATAGGAGAAGTAGGAAACCAGCCCTTTTTCCCAGTTCTTTTTTTTAGGGTTATGATTAGGGTTACTCATAGCAATGCACTTTATTTATATATTTTTTAATACTAAAGTTCACTTAATACAAGGCCCAAGAGCCACTGAAAAAAGAGAGTTACTATGTGGTGGCATATGAACAGTGAAAGGGCAAGAAGTGAAGTCCATGGTGTTTATACAGGAAAGATAATGGCTAACTCTAGACGTGAGAAGGTCAAAATTGTAGTGATTGGGAAAACATCTTTATGGAAGTCTGTTCCAGAAAACAGCAGTTCTTAGGAATAGGTTACCTGAATGGAACTAACTACTTACTAATTGAATACAAAAGTAATGAGGATACACATACAATGGAAGTAGCAATACAGTAGTGAGAGACTTGCAATATTTCATTCTGTGGGGAAAGGGGCTGAAGGGTGGAATATAATTCATCACCCACAAGACCACATCGATGCATCTGGATGCTATCAAGGCAGGCAAGTGAGGACTGGGAAGTTCCAGCCTAGACATGGCAACAATATTCCATTTTTGGTCTGATTTGATTTTTCTAAAGATAGTGTATAGTAGGGGGAGATAGATTCTTATTGGAGTGGGGTATAATGAACCTACCAATGAAAGTAATTACAGAAAATAAAATTCAATATACAGCACATTTTTGCCAAAGTGTGACCTGGTGATGGGGTGACATGAATATAATTTTCATTTCTTTTTAGATTTTGAACTTTCTGGCAATTTACATTCCTCTAATCAAAATTTATTTTATCTCTTCTTCTTAACAAGTATGAAATTGATTAATAATGTTGGCAGAAACTGGCTATTTTTGCTCATTAAACTTGGCCTTGAATGTTTATTGGGACTCAAGCTCTCCCCAGATCTAAAGTGGAAATAATCTATCCGATCTGTTGCTAAGGATGCTGGAAAAATGGATGTTTCCTTGTTACTGCTCAAGTAAGTATCTATCTCACCTTTTATTAGTTTATTCAATACATTTTGTTATATCCTGGGACCATCATATCATAATGTTAATATTAGCCATTTCCTTATAAGGAAACATTTGGCATTCATTGAACAAGCAGCTTGAAATTTATAAAAATCTTTCGAGTAAAACAATTTTTCATGAAAACCAGTTTATCAAGTCCAGTAACTGTTATAGCCCTTTCTAGTGTTGATGGGGTGCCTTTTCTAATGTTTTGCCTGAAGCAGTGTGGCATATCAACATTTTGATTATGTCATTTCTGCTTTGAGTCATGTGTTCTATCCATTTTAGTTGTTGCATTTTATGAAAGTCTTCAAGTAATATGGTTTCTGTTATCTGGTACAGTTCATTCTTTGTGATCACCTTAACTACTTCCAAATAATACAATGCAATATATTTTTAACATTCTACTACCTTATTGCAAATTTAAAAAAAAAACTTGATCCAGCCTGTATAAACTTTCTCATTTCATTTTTTTCTTCCTAGAATTTATCAGATCATTTGCCTAAGTAGAAAGCAGTTTTATAGAAACATCATAAATTCTCTATGAAATTGATAGATCAAATCACAGATTAAGTCTTGCTTAAAACTTGTGGATATATATATATAGCTTAGATTATTGCTTAACTTCCAATTAAATTGATTGAAGAATAATCTAAAACTTAGCTTTGTATTAAATCTGTTGAATAATTCTCATAAACTTCTGATTCAAATTCAGGTCAAATTCTAAAACTTTTGATGAAGAATCTAAATTAAAACTCAGATCAATTTTGTTTTCTATTCTTGACTTAGCATCAAACTAAACTCGAATGTTAATATCTGATCTGTTGAAACTAATAAACAGAATTTGCATTTCTTTACTAGATTAGTCTGGGAAGCAATAGTTCAACAAATAGATCCAATCGGAGAAGTCATTTGTCTGTTGTATTCAAATCATAAAAAGTCTTAAGGCAAAAACCTTTAACAATTTTGCCAGGATAACCTGATTGTCTCCAATGAAGACATTGAAAAATATATGATTTCAAGAAACAGAGATAAGAGTGCAATACATTTCATATTAAATTTCACTTTTTATGTGACTTTTTAAAGAAATTAAAATTAATTTCAAGATGATGAAAAATATAGATGAATAATCTATTTAAAATTATAAATTAAGAACATTTCTTTATCTTATTTTTAATAGATATAACAACAGTCATTGTTATTAATTTTCATTGTATTTCAATCAATGATGACTTTATAACTCATGAGGGCTGTAAAAGCACTGTATGCTGTGCACCAGTAACAGTACTTGAGTCTAGAGCAAGATATCATTCTTGTAAATAAGCAATCTAATAAATAGTGTTTAATATTTTTGTTGTAAATTCTCAAGAACAAAATATGTATAAATTCACTTTCAGCATATGTTTCGGTTTTATTACAATTTTAATCATTGCTTTTTAAAACAATAAACATTACTGAGGAGTAAAGGTAGTCAAAATAATAGTTGTGCCAAGAGGAAAACTCTCCTTTTTGACAGAGCATTTTTGGTGAGGCACAAAGGTTAAGGTTTACCCCTTTTTATTTTTTATTGTAACTTTACTCAAAATACATGTAACTCATAATTCATCACCCTATTCTATTACTCAGGTGCCATATTTGTTTTTATAATAGTTGTGTTTAATAGCAACAATATTTAATTTTATTTATTCATTGTCAGCCATAATTATTAATGAAACTGGGTCTTCTGCAAAGTTATTAAGTTTTTGTAACTGAACCATGAAGCAGCTGAGAATTTATCAAGCTTCCTTCAAGCAAAAGGGGCTTGATTTCAAATCTTGCTGCAAGCTTATCCTTCATTTTCAATCTGTGACATTTAATCAATGCCATACGTTTTGGAACAGACTTCCAAAAAGATACTTTCCTGATCACTTCAATCTTAACGTCTTCCAGGCTAGAGCAAACCATTATCTTTTCTACAGAACCTCATAAACTGCACCTCTTACTCTTAACAGTCATATAACAACTGATTTCATTAACCCTTTACCTTAAGTGGCTCTTGGGCCTTGTATAGTGTAAACATTAATAATAAAAAAGAAGTTGCAAGAAGCAACTAAAAATTAAGAGGAAAGTAAAGCCTAGTCAAAAGTTAATAATTTCCTTCTTTATTTTTGGTTATACTTTATAAAAAGTTGTGTTCTATCCCAAAAATTATAGCAGAGAATTTCCTTGAGTTCAACAAGTAATGTGTACAGGATATAAAAATGGAGACCTCTTCTTCTTTCTGTTTGCAACAACACTGAGAGAAACAGCTTCCATGATAGATTCATGAATATCAATGTTGTACAAATAACAAACTAAGTTGCAACAAAAGAAATAGCAGACAATATGGAGGCTGGGAAAATATAGAAAAAAAAAATGGATAAATATTTTTACATTTCTTTTCTTTTTTATTCAAGGTAAGTAAAATCTTTTGGAGAATAGTAACATTTATATTGTACAAAATGTCTACATTTCTATTTTTTTGCTATTTTCCTGCTTTACATTTTAAATTGTAATGTTGGCGTTTTACTTTGTAGTGAAAGAAAATTATGTAGAAACAGAAGGAATCAGTAAAGGAAATAACTGAATAGAAATAAAATAGAGTAATGAGTTGGACAATGATCCATTGAATTTTCAGAGTCCTACATTTATTTTTTAAATATGATTTTATGAAAAGAGCTGCAGCCAGGCAAAGAACAACTGGGGAATATGTAATACAAACTGGAAAAAATGAAGACATTAATAAACACAACAACTGTTTTACATCAGCACCTTCTGTTGCAAACTCATAAATTGTAGTTAATTTAATATCGTTTATGGGATCAAACATCATCACTTGATTTACTCATGTTTTTATAGAAAAGGTTCCTTTTAAATTATCAAAAGCTGTTTGTTGCTCTTTTGTTCAAACAACATTTTTATGCAACTTTAAAATGGCCCAATGAAGTCGGAATAACTCGGCAAATACTTCCTATAAAACTTGATTAATCCTAAAAAAAAAAAAAAAAAAAAATAAAAAAATAAAATAATAATATGATTCCAAATTTTCTGTATTAAACTTTAATCTCTTCAGATGCCTTCCTTCAAAATTGAATATCCAAGATATGGTATTCTATTAGGTCGGTGCAAAAATAATGTCGTTTTCTCACATGTTACTATGTGAGAAAACGACATTATTTTTGCACCGACCTAATATTAAAATTATGTACATATTTCTTTTCATTGACAGTGATACCTGTACATTTACTACCACCAGGATGGATAGTTTCACTTGATAAGAAAAGGAGTGAATAATAATGTTCGGAGAGAAATAGAGATTTTACTATAAAATACATGGAATAAAGTCAAGAAAATTGACAAGAGAAGTGCAATGTTTAAGAAACAGGAAAATTTTGTTAGAAACAAAGAAAAGAGTACTGAACTGTTATGTAATATCTCCTCATATATGGTAGTGAATGCTGAACATTTGCTAATACATGAAGAGAAAACTTGAGGTCACAAATATGATTCTACAGAAGGATGCTGAGAATTTCTATGGACTGAACATGTGAGCAATGACAAAGTTTTAGGGAAAATGGAAACAAAAAGGACACTTATACTTAGAATCAGAACAAAACAGTGGAAATTTGTAGGACACATAATGATAACAGAAGCTGTGGATAATTTGACACTCACAGGCAATACTGAAGACAAATGAAATAGAAGAAAACATTGGGAATTATAACTAATAAGACTGTATAAATGGATGGCAGAAAAGGGTGTGGGAGGGATGGTGAGAAAACAAACCAAAGAGCTACAAAGGATGGGAAGTTGTGGTGAGCCATGATCGCCATTGTCCTCAAGGGACACTGCATAATAAGACATCAAACACTTGTTTATGGGTAACTGAAAGACAAGCATTCAGCACCCAATTTCAGACAAAAATAAAAAGGGAAAAATATCAAACCATCATCTGTTAATGAGAATTGTGGAGAGCCATAATCCCCAATATCCTGAAGGGCCACAGCACATCAAACAGAATAAAAAGTGGTAGGATTTGGGAAGTAAAAGATTTATCAATGATTTGAGTCTATAACTACAAAACCAATAACATCACAAGACAAGGATGCATTTTCTCATAAGATGTTTTTTAACCAATACAGCAAGACAAAGCAATCTATCTAGAAAACTGAGTAGGATTTATTATCAGCAGACTTAACCATGACAACATATGCTAAACAGATGACACTGTGCTTGATGGAAGACTTAGAAAGGAAACTGAAAGAATTATTAAACAAGGTATTAATTAATGGAAACTAAGAATAAAAGCCTAACTATTAATTCTAAGAGAGAATGCATGGTTAGCAGCAAAAAAAAAAAAAAAAAAAAAAGTCAAAGGTGTGAACTGTGTGTTAGAGATGTGAAAAATCAAGCAGGTACAAAAATTTAACGATTTGTAACTATAGTAACAGATAATGGAAAGTGTGATGCTGAAAGTCAAAGGTGATTTGGAATAGCAAAAAATGCTGTAAAGTGAGTGGCTATGGTTAAATGCAAATAAATGGCAGAACTGCCGAACAAACAGAATTGACAAAGTTTCCAATAAACAATAACAAGAAAAAGAAAAGAACATGACAAAAAAAAAAAAAAAAAAAAAAAAAATATAAAGCAAGCAAACAATATATGCAAGGCAAATTAACAGTAATATGGCAAAACTTCACAAACTAAGAATTGGGACTGACACAGAAGAGCAAATTTAGATAAATAAATGTAGCAGTCTGACTTCAAGACAAGACAGATCAGGACTGAATCATATGAAACTGAGAACTGGACAGTCTTACTGGCTAGGAAGAAATGCCAGCATTCATGTGTATGATTCTGCTTATAAACAGGGAAGGGGAAAGTGTTTTGCAGTCATTCCCCAAAATACTGAAACCAACAGATGCCTTCTAGAAACTAAACAAAGTATAAAAATATAATTTGAAACATAGAAACGAGTGGTGAACTGCTATGTAATATCTAATGCATATGATAGAGAATATTGAACAATATCTTCACAGATGAAGACTTGTCATGATGGGAAGAAGATATATTTCCCATGGAATACTGGAAATATCATGAATGAATCAGAAAGAGACAACTGAAATTTCTGGGATACATACTGAGGAAAGTTGGTCTAGAGAATTTAACACTCACAGGAAATAATGAAGGCAAGATAAGCTTACATAATGTATAATCTTACATATCTATAAGTAAACCTATAGATATGTAAGATCTATCTTATATATATAATAAAAAGGTTTAAACACTAATATTCCATGGTCATAATTTATTCCATTGGAATCATAAATACAATCCAATTCATCAGACCTACAAATTCAAAATTATATCCTTACTCTGTCCTGGACATTGAGTTCTACCTGGATTCTATCCTCTTGGAATTTTTTATTCAAAAAATATACATGTATGTGTATGCACCTATGTATATATATTTTGCATATGTATGTGTATATTTACCACTAATATTATATAATTATTTATTTAAAAATATGATTCCAACACGCTACATAAGAGGTCTCATGTTTCAAAACAAGAGCTGAAAACTTCAATATAATTATTTGAATTAAATTGAGTTAAAGTAAGCTCTGTTCCATCTTCAAGCGAAATTTTTTTTGGAATCAAAAAAAAATTTCGCTTGAAGATGGAACAGACCAAGACCAATGGTAAAGAGTAAAAAAATTTGATCTACAAAAGAGGAAGTCATGACAGCCATGATTGCATTTGTCCTGAAAGGAAATAGTACATAAAAGAGGATTTTTAGAAAAAATATGATACACATACTTATATACATTCATGAAACAAGCACTGCAATGACTACAAATTTTTGAACAGGAGTAGAGGTTTACCCATATTTCCTGTTTAGGATTGCATTTCTCATTCTCTTTCACTCCCAGTAACCATTCTTATCTTGGTGGATTTATCGCTTTAAAATATCGGTGAAATGATTACAAAAAAAATAAAGAATTGTGCTATATATATATATATATATATATATATATATATATATATATATGATTAATATATAATTAGAGAAGTAAAAGTTTGTCATTTAGCTGATTGATGTTATATTCAGCATGTTTACTCCAGAGTTTCATAGACAGACCTGTCCATCCACTCTTCAGGGGGTATCAGTAATTTACTTTGTATGTGTGTGAGTGTGTGTGTGTATATATATATATATATATACACACACACACACACACACACACACACACACACACACACAAAAGTCAACATTTTCCAAGATATTGTTAAGTTAAAACTTTACATTCTAAGACACTTGACAGAAATTTGGTTTGACTTTTATAACTTTTGAGTCTGTAGAGTCGTACTTCGGATGTATTATATGGAGGGAAGTACTTTGGCACAACACTGGTACAGCACAATAATATTGAACTAAACTGCCCATGATCAAGGCTCTAGCAGCGGGTAAATGACACCAATATAAACAAACCCCAACAAAGCAGTAGCTCTTGACTGGCAAACACTTTACACCTGTCACTCTGAGACTTTACAGGGTCAAAATTAGAAAACTGAATAATCTACTAAAACTGTCCTCATCCATGATACATTTGCTGGTAAATTAAGAGTTCAGATCTAGAAATGACAGTGGTGAGTGTTCACAATCTTCTTGTATGTCTGCGTATCTTGGGCATTAATTGCAGAATTACAGCAAAGAATCCAAGCATTAGAAAAGAAATTGTACAGAACACCATCAAAAAAGAAAAAGGCTTGTTTGAAGACCTCATAACAATCATCAAGAATTTGAAATGATATGGCCTCATCATAAGAGCCAACAATTTTTCCACTGCCATTCTAGAAGGTTTCGTCTTAGGCAAAAGAAGAAGAAAATGCAGACAGAAGGGAAAATGGTCTGACCATGTTACTGAGTTCAACAGATACACAAGAATAAAAAGGGGTGTAAGACAAGGAGGTGTCTCATCACCAGACTTATACAACCTATACAGCAAGGTGATTCTGAGAGAATTAGAAGTTCTACCTGGATTCAATACTGACAGTAACAACCTTAACAACATAAGATATGCAGATATGACAAGAAAACTACAAAACTTCTGAAGAAAGTAGTGAAGGAAAGCAAGAAGAAAGGACTAAATATAAACTACAAGAAGACAAAATGCAAGATTGTTAGCAAAAGGATGAGCCCAAAATGCAAATTACAACTTGAAGATACCAAAATCAAACAAGTCCAAAAATTTAAATATATGGTAAGTGTTCTAACAGAGGATACTGAAATCCAAAGATGCATTAAGATAGGCTAAGATGAATTTCAAAAGCTTTAATAGATTGAAGAACTTCATTAGAAATAAAGAAAATAGTACTGAACTGTTATGTGATATCTGTCCTACTATATGGCAGTGAATGTGGGACAATCTCCTCAAAGACGAAGAAGAGACTTGGAGCAACAGAAATATGGTTCTACAGAAGAATGCTGAGGATACCATGGACCAAACATGTGAACAATGTCATTTTGGAGAAAATGGAAAAATAAGGAATCTCATACTGACAACAAGAAGAGATAGTTGAAATTTCTGGGCATGTAATGAGGAAGGAGGGCTTAGAAAATAATATACTCATAGGACTGATGATGATGACGATGAGCTGTGTTAAATGTAAAAATGATACAAAAAGCATTTTATTTGTAAAATGGTCAGAGACAATTCACTGAATTTTTGAAGACAAAGTTTTGAAAAGTTAAAGAAATAATGAAAAAACAAATAAAATCATGCAGTCAAAAAAACAAAAAAATATATAATAGAGAAAGACACAGAAATTGAGAAGACCCAGAAAAATTAAAAGAAATAATTGTGACAAAATTATAAATTAAAATCAAATGTTAAAGCTCTACACAGTTTTATCTGAATCTGTATAAATTTCTTACCACTACAAAGATAAGCCTAAATAACATACAGATGAACATAATGTGTTGATATACTTTTCAACTATGATTGTAATCATAATTTTAGGCAAGAAGCTAAAAATAAACAGAACAAAGTAGAAAGCATACAGCCAGAATCAAAAAAATAATTAAGTGGTTTGTAGATTATTATCTTAAATAAGAGACTTGTGGATTATATTAAAAAAAAATTAACAGATTAAAATCATAAAAAAATAAAAGGTATTTCTAAAGTTATTTCACACCAAAACAGAAAATACTTTTTTCTCATTAGTTACTACAGATTATATACATATATTATATATAATTCCAAATATATAATTGTAATTTAAAGCACAAAAACCAAAATTTCTAAGATTATGAAATTAATTTTTGTTGTTTCTAACTTTGGATAGACAAGATCCATGTGCTATTGTTTTTGCAAATGTGAATGTTAAACTTATTATTTATCCTCTCATATATATTGTGTAAAATTTGCTATATTTTGGAAGTAAGCACACATAATATCAAAAACAGAGGTGGGGGGTACAGTTAGCATTATAAACAATATGGAGAGAAATCAAAATTGCATGATGATTGGCAGTTTACTGCCTTAAGTGATCCTCAGACCATATATTTTATCACTTCACTCCATGCAAGATGATAAAGCCACTCAGATTCAAGGAGTTACTGGGAATGAAAGAGAATGAGAAAATTTTAGTGTGGAGAAAGGACAATAAAGGAACAGGTGTCAGGAAGACAAAATATGGTGAATGACTTTGCATTTAAATTTTTGAAGATTATAAGTGGCAAGGAAGCAAGAAATTGGAAGGGAGTTCCACAAGTGAAAAGTCCAAGAAAAAATCCATGCAGATGAGGTAACAAAGAGGAGAGCTCATTAGACAAAATAGCCTGAAAATATTTATAGAACAGACAGAGGGAAGCCATGTTACAGTGGTGGGAAAGTGACTGAAGTTGAGAAGCCAGATCAGGATCAATCACATTAGAGAGACTTCTTTGGATTTTGTCAGGAATTTTGAGATATATAGCAGGAGCACCAAACCAGGTATGGCAGCAATATTCAATTCACGGATGAATGGAAGAATTATAAATATGCAATATGGATTCGGACAAGAAAAATTGTCTGGCATGAGAGTGAATCAACTTTCATTTAAAATTCAACTTGGACACTGGTTCAAACACTGACCAATAGCACTAGCGCAAAATATACAATTTATGCCACTAAGCAGGCTTCAAGTATGAATATTTTTCTTGGTAGGTGTGCATGTATTTACATATGCATTTATTTGTGCTTCTTAAAGACTTCTTATGATTTTACATGACACTGAATATTCTTAGGTTAGCCAACAAAGAGAAATGATTGATCAGAGTGAGTTATTGATCTTGTTATTCAATACAGCATCTGAAACAGATATCAGTGAAAGTTTGAGTCAATATTCTCCACTTATTCAGGGTGTGCGGTCAATAATAAACAAAGTCAGAGTTACCTCCCTTGCAAGCCTGGAATATCCACACCAGTTTTGCTGGTTATCATATAGATAATGAATAATCAATCAAGGCTGACTGCAGTCAGGATCACAGAGTCATTGCAAATTCTACAATTCTTTCATTAGATGCATAATATACACTTCAATAGGACTACATACTGTTTTGAATTCAGAGTTGCACTTCTCCTAGACTGGCTGCCACTCAAGGCTGAAGAACCCCATCTTCAATTTAGTCCATAGTTGGGGGGTAGTTCTATGAAAGTGAATGTAATGAAACATGACTGGAATGCAAACTCGGCTCTCTCCAATTTCTCGTTCCGAGCTATTATCCATTACACCAACCAGCATATCCCTAAATGAATTAATACACTATTAAAAGAAAATTTTTACTCATGTTTGTTATTTCCAAGATGAGAGATCCACTAGTCTGATATTAAATATTTAAATGCTAATATTAGAGATACAATGAGATTCTCCATTCAATAGAAAGATATGTCTTCTCGCCAGACTGTAAGACAAGGATATGTCTTCTCGCCAGACTGTAAGACAAGGATATGTCTTCTCGCCAGACTGTAAGACAAGGATATGTCTTCTCGCCAGACTGTAAGACAAGGATATGTCTTCTCGCCAGACTGTAAGACAAGGATATGTCTTCTCGCCAGACTGTAAGACAAGGATATGTCTTCTCGCCAGACTGTAAGACAAGGATATGTCTTCTCGCCAGACTGTAAGACAAGGATATGTCTTCTCGCCAGACTGTAAGACAAGGATATGTCTTCTCGACAGACTGTAAGACAAGGATATGTCTTCTCGCCAGACTGTAAGACAAGGATATGTCTTCTCGCCAGACTGTAAGACAAGGATATGTCTTCTCGCCAGACTGTAAGACAAGGATATGTCTTCCCGCCAGACTGTAAGACAAGGATATGTCTTCCCGCCAGACTGTAAGACAAGGATATGTCTTCTCGCCAGACTGTAAGACAAGGATATGTCTTCCCGCCAGACTGTAAGACAAGGATATGTCTTCCCGCCAGACTGTAAGACAAGGATATGTCTTCCCGCCAGACTGTAAGACAAGGATATGTCTTCCCGCCAGACTGTAAGACAAGGATATGTCTTCCCACCAGACTGTAAGACAAGGATATGTCTTCCCACCAGACTGATTCAACCTTTACAGTAAAATGATTGTGAGTGAATTAGAATTCTTACCAGTATGCATTATTTTTAGCCACAATCTTAACAACATTAGAAATGCAGCTGACACAGCATTGATAGCAGAAACTACAGGACCTCCTACAGAAGGTAGTAAAGGAAAGTGGGGAAAAAAGGACTAAACATCAATTATAAGAAGACAGAATGTATGGTTGTCAGCAAAAGGAAGAACCCAACATACAGCATTACAAACCGGAGATACTGAAATCAAATATGCAAATGACACAGTGTTGATAATAGGCATAGAAAGTAAACTATAAAAACTTCTACAAAAGGTAGTGAAGGAAAGCATGATGAAAGGACTAATTATCAATTTTAAGAAGACAGAATGTATGGTTGTCAGCAAAAGGAAGACCTCAAGGTGTGAACTATGAATTGAGGGCACCAAAATCAAGAAAGTGCAAAAATTAGATATCTTTTCATATGAATTTAGTGATACAAGTCTTACTAATTAACCCATAACTGGGGGAAGAAAAGATGGATTCATATCTTGCCCAAGAGTATTTTGCACTTACATGAATTTAACGAACCCAATAAGAATTGAAACACTGTTCACTGATTAATAATTATGAGTCATTATCCATTACATATCCATATTACATTATCCAGACCAATAATACCAGGAAAATCAACTGTGGTGAGATTCAAACCCAGGTCTTATGATCAGAAAGTGAACGTTCTAACCACTCAGCCAAGTGCACATATATCTATATAATTTTTTGCTGCTTTTATGAATAACAAAACTGCTGCATATCTTATGTTGTTAATATGCAGATGACAGTGTTGATAATAGGCATAGAAAGGAAACTACAAGAAATAGGTAGTAAAGAAAGAGTGAAGAAAGGACTAATCATCAATTGTAAGAAGACAGAACATATGGCTGTCAGCAAAAAGAAGAGCTCAAGGTATGATCTATGAATTGAGGGCACCAAAATCAAGAAAGTGCAAAAATTTAAATAACTAGGAAGTGTTTTAATAAAGGATGGAAAATGCAACACCAAAATCTGAAGGCTCACTGGGATAGTGAAAAATACCAGAGAATTTGCTTTTGTATTCAGACCCTCACTTATATGTGAGTGTATTTCTCAATTTGCTTTTGTATTCAGACCCTCACTTATATGTGTGTATATTTCTCAATTTCAAATTTTTACTGTACAATGTTCAATTTATGTGATTAATTTGACAAATAAATAAATGTTGAAATATAAACATTTGTGTAAAATAAATGTTTTTTTTTATTCATCATTAGGGTATGGATTCATTAAGGCCATCAAATACTCACAATTTCCAGGCTGTTAGAAATTAATTTCACTGTTTTTAAAAAAAAAAAAAAAAAGAAAAAAAAAGAAAGAAAGTATAGAAATACATGTACCTTTCTAAATATAATATTTATAGTAATAAAGTATAATTTTGCTTGTGTTTGCGTGTATATGCTTACATGCATACACTGGTCCAGGAGGCATGTGTTAAGCATTTTCTAATCAGTTTTTAAATAATTATTGGCATGAGGAGATGCTGAAAAATTCTCAGCCTAACCATTAAAGCCTTAAAAAAAAAAAAAAAAAAAAATCTGATATTTCGCCATTTGAACAGATTTTAAGAAGTGGTTTAGGCTGAAAACTTTTCAGCACCACTTCTACATATAAAAATCAACATGTATCTATAAATAATAAACTACTTCTGTCATAGAATAGATGTTATTTACTAAGTTTTGGTTAGCTTGTCACTAACATGGGGAACCCTATGAGGATCAAACTTACCACATATTAGTGTAGTATGATACCAAAATAGACACTTTGTGCCATTCATGCCAGACGTCAAGGAAGATAAGTGCATCAGGTTTGTCAAATAACTTATTACAACATCTTTTTATAGTTCTGAGATGAGGTATTGTAACTATTTATATTATTTACATCATTTGGACTGTTGTCCTCATCTTTATTGCCATATTCATGACGTTTTGGCTGTTGTGTGCTCTGGACTACATCAGGTGATATACATTAGAATTTCAAACGGAACCCTTTATTCAGTCCACAGGGTGAAATGTTCTAATTCCACATGCCATGCATTTTTTTTTGGGGGGGGGGATATCTCAGTTTTACTTAATTCCTTTTAGTAACTCAACTCACCAAATCTTGGTTCCCTCTGTATTGAACTCTCAACTCTTTGAGTCAAGTCACTTTTTGCATCACTCAACCAACACTTTTATCCACTGGGCCAGGTGTCCTTGGCAATATAAAGATGAGGACAACAATTGGAACAATGTAAATAACTTATTACAATATGACAATCATACCTGTAAGGAATTACAGCAGTACAAAGTGTCCGGGCATTCTGCCTGGAATCACATATTGTCCGTACCTAGGAGCAGTGAGCATCTTCACACTCTGCTTAAGACCAGAGTGTTACTCCCTTGGTACTTATGAATTTCTGCATTTCATCAAACAATACTAAATCATAGTGTACTTCATGTTGAAATCAAAGTTTAATACCAGCCCCTTGAGCATGTCCTTGTTTCAGTTATTTCATGATGTAACAAGTGCCAACTTCCGTTCTGTGAATTCAACTCTGCAAAAGAATGTGCACATTGCATCCAAAATGGGAGAGAGTTGGTACATTCTGATGCACACAAGTGACACTGGTTGCAGAGATTGGATCAATTCTGTCTATGACCCACATGAAATAGACCACGTATCATTTTCTACTAACATAGTTGATGGGGGATCAATATTTTTTTAAGTCTGACTTTCCGGTCAATTTGTGGTCTTTGCCATATAGAAAATTACCTACAGTAGTGTCATCTCTGTACAAGCAACCAGAGCTGGGGACAGGAAGCTTCTGACCAGCTGCACTGTGGTTCTATTGTAAACATGCAATCACTTCAGGTTGAACGAGCTGCCAATTTTTAACTTTGCAGATGTACATATTATTTCATCTGCCTCCAATGCAGCTTGCTTTAACAACATGATAAATCCACTCAATAATGTACTGGAAAAGGCATGGTCCTAATTTTCCCTGCTCTGTTCTATTGCTAGATGTCCAATAAAGAAAATAATAATTTTTTTTTATTTACATGCAATTCTATTGTCTTTATTTTTGTTATTGTTATTACAATGTTTCAGCTGTTGTTTCCTTTGGCATTGATCAGGTGCTTGTCAATCTTTCAGAGAATTTTCATTTGAACCCTTTCTTTAATTTAAAGGGGGAAAACATTTTCACTTTTCTAACCATGTCCAGGGATATCTCATCAACAGTTTGCAGATAAATAATGTAAATTAAGATCCCAGAAATTCATATAGAGTGAGCATTTGCATAAAAACTTTCCTACGAATATCTTACCTCCAGAGGTAGGTGGAAGTAAAGGTTGTTACCCTTATAGTCAATCTTGACAACGACAATTTCCGATGCGTCATTAGAAATAATATTTGCCTTGGCAAATAGAATGTTTATTTTCCTTTGTTCAATAATTCATTAAGAGAAATAAGATTTCTCAGATTGATAATGAACATTCTAAATAGTTAGCAGGCCAGTGATGTTGCCTTAAAGAGTTTATTGTATTGATGCTAAAACGAAAAATTATATGCTTTCACAGCTTTGAATTTTTGATTGGATGTTCATTCAAACAGTATAAATGGATATGGTCCAGAGAAGGAATCAATTGATTTTCTCTCTATTAAATATAATTGACAGCTCTAGTTTTCAACCTTAAAAGCATATTAAATTTGTTTGCAGAAAAAAAACTACTGTACACAGAATCTCAAATCAATGCCTGGGAAATTTTCTTCACAAACATACATTTCTGACAGCAAAAAACAAGGAGGTTAGTGAAAAGTAGAATTTTCAGCATTTAGGTCAGATTAGATTTTTTTTAAATTGTTGGAGACATTTGGAGAATTCTTTTAATACCTTAAATTTTTTTTTAAATATCTAACTCATGCCTTCAGTTATGTGTACAAAATTGACTGCAATATTTCAACATTCAAAATCAAGAGTTTTGCAACTCATTAGGATCAGTGGGTGACCACATGTACTGCAGCCATTACAGCAGTTGGTGTATCTAGAAGAATGTTCTCACCATTTTTACCCTTGTGGAACTCTTGAAATAGTTTTCATGTCTCAGAGAAACCCTGTATAAAAAAAAATTATTATTTACCATTATTAATATCTCTTTTACATTTTATCGTAGTTCAAATAGTAAACCTAATTACATGGATATTGTGTATGCATCCTGTACTCAAATCAGTCATTGATACATGAATCTGTCATGTACAGATCCCTGTTCATTAACCAGTGAAGGTGGTTTCACACTGACACCATATAGACATCACTAAATACATTCCCTATGATTATTATAGTTTGAAATAATAAAAGAGGTTCAATGGCATATTGTTGGAAAATCCTTCATCATTATAATAAAGAAGGGTTTTCCAACAATATACCATACATGTATATTAAAATTACAAATATAAAATGAAACAAAAATTACTAAAAAATGCATTAGCCTATTTATATATCACTGTTATTCACAGAACCACTAATGACCTCTTGCAGAACCCTAGGGTTCCAAGTAATACTGGTTGAGAAACACTGATCTAGAGTATGATAACCTGTCAAAGCCAGGACTGTGGAGTCGGAACACAAAACCTTCAACTATCTCTTTATTTAATTAAGTGATTATGGCCTACAAATCTCATAAGGCATACACTCCTAACTTGAGTAAGCCTAGATCATTAGAACTGGTTTATATCAAAGAATAAAGATATTGTGGCTTTTATATCATACCTATTCATTCTTCAATATTTTCTAACAGAATTGGAGACAAAATCTTGAAAGGATATAGAAGAAATAAAAGTAAAAATGCTATAATGTAAGACTTTATATATATATATATATATATATATATATATATATATACAAATAAGAAATAAGTAGAGAACAAAAATAAAACTACTTTATAACAGAAGATGAAATATAATCTTTTACAGGATGTAAAAGACATAACAAAAATAAAAATTCTATAATTTAAGACTTTTTATATATATAGTTTTGCAAATACAAAATAAATATAAAAAAATAAAAATAACTTTAAAAAAGAAGTTGAGATGAATTTCTTTAAAGGAAATATTAAATATACAGTAGAAGAATTAATAATAAACATTCTATAACCTAAATCTTTTTACATAAAGTGTAAATTCAACTGGAGTTCGAAGTTGGTATAGTTTTGCTGACCGACTCTAGTGACTCCTTAATTGGTTCCAACTCATACTCCACAGCCCTGATCAAAGCAAACCCTTCTTCATTTACACTGGTTCTGAATTCAGGGTTGTCCTTATCCTAGACTGGTTGCATTTTTTTAAAACTACCTTTCGCCCAATACATTCTTATATGTATGCCTTTACTACATGAACTAAATAAAATTTAAATAAAAAATGTCAATTTCTGTCTGTGCATCTGAAACCACTCTAATTTGGGCCACACTTGCTCGACACAGACATATTATACCTTTTTGGAATCAGGATAATCCCGGAATTAAAAATCTGCTCATCATCTGGTGCTTGAACACCCAGCATTGGGATTTGTGTCTGGATGAGGAGGGTACAGTTAAAAATTCAAATTTTAAAATAACTGAAAAAATTTAGTGATTTTAAAAGTTTTTAATTTATACTGAGTCTAATGTAGCACAAAAACTTTGTGAATTTAAAAATTTTGTTTTAATCAATTTTATTTATTCAAGATCTCAAGGAATCAAAGTTAAAGTGAGGTTTTGAAGTTCTGCAGAGTTTGTGTTTTGAAGAACTCAATTCTGAATCAGAATCCCATCCCAGATCAGACTTTCGGTTGGAATTGGATTTATAGCCTGAATCAGAGTTAAAGTGAGGTTTTGAAGTACCATTGAGTGAATAGAGGAATTCAAAGTTATTTCTTCAAAATTATCATTGCTGTTTTCTAACCTGGACAAGAGGTCACTTTAGCTTTGGGCCAGAAACCAAGTTACCTCTCCACAGGCTTAAAAGTCAGCATGTAGTGTGGCTTTTAAGCTAGTAATCAATAAAAATGATATAGGTCTTAACAAGGATGACAGTCTCATAATATTTATAAACTGTAACATGCTAAAAATAGAAAAAAACAGAAAATAATCATAAAATTTTCTAAAATACAAGATTAGAATGCACACAATTTAATAATAATAATAATAATAATCAATAACAAATAATTAAGTAAGAAATAATTAAGTAAGCAATAATAAATAATGAATAAAAATTTAACAAAAACTACTATAAAATAGCTATGGATATTATATATATATATATATATATATATATATATATATATATATATATATTACATACATACACACAAAGTTCTAAAATATAAGCTGAAAGCTTAAAATAAGTTAAAAAGTTTAAATACAATGTATAAAATAAACCAAGTGATCAATATCAAATTGGCAGTTCCTGAATATAATAAGTTGCTAAATTGTGTCTCTCAAGTTTCCGTTACACAGAGTTTTCAAAAATAAAGTCTTTCTCTTTCTCTATGAGTGGTGTCCCTTTAGGGCATCAGCAATCATGGTTCTCCACAATTTCCTGTCTTAATAAATTTCTTTTTGTTATCTCCCCTAAACCCCATTCTACCATCCATTTACCCAATCTCACTAGGCAAGTTATGCTTTGTTTTTCTGTCCCTCGTGCCACCAACCTGCCCTTTGAGTATCAGATTTTCCAAACACTCTTTCATTATTATGTTATATTTGTATTTTTGACTGTCTCAGTCATGATCAAGAACTGGGTGATGTCAGTATGGTCCAAAGTGATATCATGTGTAAAAAGATTCCATGGGGTGAGACTACACTGGAAAATCCTGTATCAAATATCTATATGTATTATTGTTTTGTACATATATGTTTTATATGCACTTCAAGAACTCGTCGACTGTAGTGAATGATATTTTATTCAACGTAGATTATTTCTTTTGTATAATTGTATCTTTCATAATTTTGAGTCTTTCTTTACACTGAATGCTATATAGTATTTTCACATTATCTACTAATATTTGTCTGGTGTTGATACTTGTATTTTGGTTGTTTGTGAGGTGATGATTGACCACTGCATGTGACAAGTTAACCTATGAGAAAGTGTGGTCAATGCAAAAATTTAATGAGTACATGTTGAAGTGATTAGAACATTAGCATTCTGACTGCTTGATAATAATTGTCTCAGGAGACAATCCCAACTTGTGTCAACATTGGGAAGTGCCTGAAAAGTACACCACAGGTTGACTCAAGCCGTGTTAGTGAAAATTGGGTCGATGGAGCGGCTCAGAAGCTGTCAATGCTAGTACTACAAACAGAAAGCCACAACCCCTCTTGACTGGGTTTGAGCGTACTAACCCTTTTCAACAACTAATCCCACCATATTGAAGGTTCTTTCCCAGAAACTGTAATTAAGTCTCCACCAAACATTTGTTGCAGTATTAACCACAGGTTGACTGTGGGTATGGAAGAAATGCAAATATCCCTGAGCAGGTGTTTACAATAGATAGGCCAAACCTGGAACCAAATAGTCAGCCATTCTCTGTGTGTGTGGTGTAATGGTTAGCAGGTCAGCAGGAGAAAAATCAGCAAGCAGGGTTTGAATTCCAGTCAAGTTTCTTACATTCACTTTTTCAAAAATATTCTTAGAAAAAGTGGAAATCCATCTCTCTTCCCCCAGCTATATTAAATTGCAAGACAGACTGGGCTGTTAAGCCTTGGTTAGCAACCAGTCTAGGAGAAGGGCAACTTTGAATTCAAAACCAGAGGAGAGCTGTTTTGAAAACTTCATGGCACCAGTTCTCTGTGTGTATCAATCCATAACTAATCAAGCAACTTTTCTCTTGACTGACTAATTCCAGTTTATATAAAATTGTAAATAATTAAAAATCAAAAGAAAATACTGTTGTATAAACATAAATTCATATTTGAAACAATTGGATTGTCTGAAGTGCTGATGAATTAACATAAAGATACAGTAATATTTGGGAAAAGTAAGAAGAACAATTGGTTGTGGGATGTTGCCTCACTAAACTGGCATCTTTCACTTGTCTAAGAGAAGAGTCAAGTCCTGCCAAGGAACTCTGCTTAGTCATGAACAGTTAGGGAACAATGACACACAGTATAATGGGAGAGAATGGGGAATGAATGTTTAGTCAAGTGACAACCAAGGCCATTTGGTAATACAGAACCAATTAAAAGTCTACATATTCACAAGTCTTTCAATGAACTCAACAGAAGTCTCTTGAAAAATATCTCCAATTTGTATGAGAATTAGTTTGAAATGAAGCAACATTGTGAACCTCAGTGTAAAAAAATATACTGGTACTTGTCTAACATGTATGCATATATATATATATATATATATATATATATATATATATATATATATATTTATTATGAAATGGACAAAGTCCAACAATTATTTTAAGAAATTTTATGTTTATACATTCTTTTTATAGATACAGATATTTAAGTAAATGCTCTGTTTATAATAAATGGTATTAAACAACATTTACCGGCCTGAATGTCTGGGAAATTTTTCATAGAAAATATTCATCCTCTGACAGGATACGGAACTGTCATATAGCCTGGCATGCCTTTTAACCAATTCAGCCACAGAGGATCGTTTGGTTAGCAAGGTTGAATTTACTGCTGTCAGAGGACGAATATTTTCTATGAAAAATTTCCCAGATATTCAGGCCGGTAAATGTTGTTTAATACCATTTATTATAAACAGAGCATTTACTTAAATATCTGTATCTATAAAAAGAATGTGTGTGTGTGTGTGTGTGTATATATATATATATATATATGTGTTCAAACATGTTTAATTGAATAATATAGATATATTGTGTCTATTTATATTGATCCTTTCCAGTTCTCTAATCGGGTTCTTGGAATTCATCATGGAAGGTGTTGTAGTTTGTTTTGTTTTTTTTAATCCATATACTTTCAATCTTTTCTAAGATGATCTTCAGGGATAAATTACAAAGACAAACTTATTGTAACTGTGATAAACTCTGTATTCCATCATGATGGTGATTTTTAAAAACCTGTGCAAATGCACTTCATTACAGTTATTTTAAAATTTTAAATTCATCTGTTGCAGTTATGGAATTTTTTTCAAAACAAGCATTTCAACAAAACAGAGCTGACTGGAAATTAGTAGAAATGTAAAATGGCATTAAATGTTATATGAACATTAATACGATTTTGCTATATTCATCACTAATTTTGTTGAGTGTTGATATGTTGATTTTGATATAGAGGGCCTTGAAAATTTGAAGGTTTTGTTTATTATCTTTGTGGTGTAGTATACTGACATTGTCAACAAGTATATTCTTGTATTGTGAAGGTGAACAGTAATCTGACTTTAGATGTTGTGCAATAGAACTTGTATCCAACAAATGAAGTGTAAGATGTCTTGATTATATAGAAATACACATTTTATCAATATAAACATAAAAGAGGATACCAAGAATAAAATACAATAAAAATGCTAGCTAGTAATTCTAGCAATTAATATATGTAAAATTATATAATTTAATGTATATCTTATTTAACAGAATTTCTCCCAATAAAGTGCTCAATACAGACTTGTGTGATAATAATTATTCATTTATGAATAAAAACATTCAATATTTATTGAAGGTCAACTCAGAGTTTAGCAGTTTTTCAATCACTCATGAGGATTCTCAACAAGATTATTATATATATTTATGAGTGTTCGTTTATCTCACAAGATAAAGGTATTACACTGTTTTCTCAAAATTCAGGCCTTTTGCAGTGAGATTGCAATAATTCCTCCAAACCACAGGCTAGGCACTACCCAGAATGCATGGCCCCCTACTTTTTAGCTGTACCAGAAAAATCTAAAGGAATACAGGGCATTGCAGAGGTTTAGGGATTCACCCTGGATTTACTCCCATAGCCTTTTCGGTGTTTGCGTATGACCACAAGGCAGAGGAGGTTTAAAAATTAGGATTTTCTTTCTCCTAGATGGACTGCCCTCCTCATCTGATGATCTCCGGCTACTTGAAACAGCTGGTTATAAGGAATTGGTCTGTCTTTGCCCCTTCTTCAGCTGCAAGTATCAACTGGACCTAATTGCCATATATATATATATATATATATATATATACACACAAAATGTATAATGGCCTATAGATAAAACTACTCCTAAAATAGATTGTTTAAAATTTCCTATATTAATAGAAGATAGTACTATTGGACATAAAGTGTTTATAGATGTGGACATAGTAATCAGCACTTCATGGTGAGTTTCAGTTTCACACCATAATGCAATCTTCAGACCAAATGCCACTACTCCATTGGCTGTCTGATTTCCAATTCTAAGCCATTATCCTTTTCACTACCCACACATCCATGGACACATGGCTGAGTGGTTAGAACATTTGCATTTTGACCATAAGATGCAAGTTTGAATCTCACCATGGTTGATATGTCAGGAAGGAGACTTCCTGATGTTATTGGAGTGGAGGGGTCAATCCCAGCATGCAGCACCTTTGGAAAGTGCCTGAAAATCATACCATTGGTTGACCCAAGCCTTGTGAGTGAAATTGGGTAGACGGCACTCTTTGGGGGCTATCGATAGCTATGCTAGCACAAAGTTACAAGTTGTCATGACTGAGGACTTGAGCATGCTGGACTTGTTCAAATTGTTGATCACGCTAGATAACATGCTCTTTCCCAGAAACTGCAACAAAGGTCTGCTCAGCATAGTTGCAGTATAAACTGCAGGTGGGCTCTGTGCATGTTGAATAAACACAAATATGTCTGAGCAAATGTCTGCAATAGGGATTGACTAGCTGCCCTAGCGGAAGGGTATCCTCGAATACAATTGGCCAGCTATACCCACACATCCAAGCTTACAGTACCTGATATTCCCAAGTGATCACTCATCTAGCTACTGACCAGGCTTCACATTGCTTAACCTTCGTGATCAGTTGAGAACCAGCATTATAATGAGATATGGTCGTAATTGTCACAAGACTCTCACTGATCTATCACTATTTCTATAGTAAGCGTTCAGACATTATTTAGTTCCACCAGTTCTCACCTTCACAGCTAAAACCTGCCATACAATCACACTGTTGTAGTGAACCACCTTTATTCCATTCATATTTTACCACTCAAGCAGCTTTTCTCCATGAACCACTACTTTATGGAACCAACTCCTAATCACTATAATCTTAATCTGTTCAAGTCTAGGGTTATCTTCCCCACATATCTACATAAACTGTGCATCTTAACCTCTACTTCGAGTGGCACTTGAGCCTTGTACAGGGTGAACATCATTGTAAGAAAAATAAAAAAAAGTACAGTTTGTTTAATGTTTAACGACCTATCAATCTTTATGAGATTATTTAAAGTCAAACAATTGGGATAAAGTTGAATTGCTTTCAAAAAAATTTTTTTTTTTTCGGGTTGTCTTGCTTTTTTAAAAATATCCATTGCTTTCAGAGTTGTGTTGTTTTCGAAACTTTTCACCTGGTAAGTGTCAAAGTTCCCTTTTTTATCATCAAATATTTAATTGGTATTATATTTTTTTGTATAGTTTAACTTTTTTTAAAAAGGTTAAGATTGTATGAGAGTTTATTTTTTCAAAAAGTTCTTTCAAGTTGTTAACATTGTAAAGAGATTGCCGAATATGTGTTAAGTCACTGCAATCTAGTAGGAAGTGTTTTACAGTATAAGTTTCTTGGCATGCTATGCATTCGGGAGGATCTTCGTCTTAGAAGTCCATCTTTTCTAGTCTTATTTGCATTTTGATTTTTGTTATGTTCTGACCCTTGGATTTCTTTTGGTTCTGTTTTTTTATCGAGGGATGTTCCTTTGTTTTGTTTTTCCTTTTGATTCATTTGATGATTTTTGTTTGGATGAAAACCGTTCCCTTGTTTGAGATGGGATGATTGTTTTTGATTTGTTTTTGTTGCGACTTTTTGAACTTCTCTGTCTTGAATGTCTTTCTTGGCTATCGGTTTCCATCGGCTCGAATTTGTTTTCATTTTCAATTAAGACAATTTCTGTTTTCTTTTTGTTGTGTTGATTCTTCAAAGGAGATTTCATTTAAAAAATGTACAGAGACTTACCAATACCACCTTTTAAGATTCTATGAAAAAGCTGTAATCAAAAGACTATATGAGTTGATCCTCAATTATCTGGTTGAGCCTGTTATGATTGGTTTGGTTTGTTTTATGGCATATCAACTTCAATGGGTTATTTAATGCTGAAAAGATTTTTATTGATGGTAATATTTTGTTTTGTCAAAAATCTATTTCTGGTAATAATTTTCCTTCAAAAATGTATTGCTGGTAATATTTTTTTTTTTTTTTTTTTTTTTTTACAAAGTATTTCTGGTATTAAAACCTATTTTTACATTTTCATAGTGTTTTTATTCCAGTTTTGGAGTTAACTATTTGCCCATAGCTGGGACTCTAACAGGTACTATCACTCCAGTTCAGGGCGGACATGGGGACACCAGCAATTAACAGGTGGTTCCACACTCCTGAAAACCTCCTGATCAGATGCCTTGCTGCTGGACGTAGTTTATCGTCTTGCCCAAAATGCAGATGTAGTTTATCGTCATACCCAGGACAGTGAGTCTATTATGAAGCTATTTAGTTTACTCACACCTTTATAAAATAATTTGCACTATTTAAGCAAATCTGAAGTTTCATTGTCATATTTTCTGCATTAATAATTTAAGATTCTTATTGGCAGTGCACTCCAATATTTGATGCAATTCATATTTTTCAAAAATATTCTTATTGACCACACATATCTAAATGTTTAGTTTAGTAACAAAAGTTTAGTAACACTGACATGTGCAATTGAATTTAATAATGAATAGGTCAGTAAAAAAAATAAGTCATTTCAGTGATATTGTTTCATTGACACCATTCCAATTTGGGGGCCAGAAAACATGTTTGGGCAATGATAACAAGGTAAAAATTCTTCAAATGCTCCAAGTTTCATAAAACATTTAAAAATTGTTAGATTCCTTGCAAGAGATCATCATACAATCAAGAAATTTCTTAAAAAATATATATATATATATATATATATAAAAAAAAAAAAACTGACTGCATACAGTTTGTGACCTGACAATGGGAAGATACAGAAATATTTTAATTTCACTTGATGAATCAAAAGCAAATTGGAAACTAAGATGTAAAAACATACGCTTAAAGGTAGTAAAGAGTTATACAATCTCATTGGGCATTCAAATGTGTCTAAAATGTCATCAAGCTGCATGATGAAGTGTTTGGAAACATGCACCAAACCAATTGTTTGTCCTCCTTTGAAGCTGAATTCTCTTGTTAAGCATGGGCTACATCATACATGAATCGTGAATCTGAAAATAGCACTTACTGGTCTGTCTATATTTCTGAGATGAGTTATTATGTACATTTACATTATTTGGACTATTATCCTCATCTTTGTCGCCATATTTATTACAACGTTTTGGCCATTGTATGCTCTGGCCTTCTTCAGTTCGTTGGAATGTCGAACTGAACCCTTTATTTTGCTCACTGGGGTCCATTAAAGATGGCACGTGGAATTAGAACAGTTTACCCTAGTGAGCGAAACAAAGGGTTCACTTTGACATTCCAACCACCTGAAGAAGGCCAGAGCATACAACAGCCAAAACGTTGTAATAAATATAGCGACAAAGATGAGGATAATAGTCCAAATAATGTAAATGTACATAATAACTCATCTCAGAAATATAGACAGACCAGTAAGTGCTATTTTCAGATTCACGAATAAGTCTAGGGCAACACTGAATGACTTTGATAGTTGAAGAAATGGGTAGTTCCTGACGAAACAACCTAAACTTGTTCATTTAAGGCATTACCAAGGAGGTGGAGTTATATTATGGGTGGGAATCATCTGTAGTAAGCTGGTTGGCATCTAGATGGTGGATAATAGCATTAAAATGACTGCTTCTGCCAACACTGAATTCCTAAAAGCCAACAACGCTTAAGTAGATAATGGCATTCAAAAAAACATTTTTGTGCATGACAATGCTTTAGATCATGCTGCTAGTTCACCTACTGAATATTTAAATCAATTAGGATTTTAAAATGACATGCTTATGTTGTGGCACCATGCTCCCAGGATCTAAACCCTATCAATAACTTTTGGAGCATTGTCACAAAGTGTGTTTGTGAGTACAGCAATCAATTTATATCCAAAAATGAACTTTATGAAGCAAGATTACCTGTTTGCTTGTGATTGATTCTGAAGAAATTCTCAAATTAACTTTTGTTTAGTTTAAAGAGAACAGAAAAGTATACCAGTAAATAATTTGCTGTTACCTCAGGCTTATCATGAGCATTTTTTTAGGTTATTTTTTTAAAAATAAGATTTTTTTATATTGACTTCCTTAGATAACTGCATAAAAAATGGAACAGTCCAAAAATAATTCTTTATCTAATCAAGTGTAAACTAAATTCAATTTCATACTATGACCTAAGATTTCCTGACAGTCCTTGTATATGCATAAGAAAATTAAAAAAAACAAACTTTCGAACTGTTTAGTAATTATTATAATTTTTCTTGTTTGTATAAAATCTTGGAAGGCACTATAGAATTAACTGGATTGTTGTATGTCAGAAAGAAATCTGATTGTTTTCTTCAATCAGAGTATCGAAAGAAAAGCTAACATGGAACAAAAGAAATAATAAAGTGACATATTAGCATTTTTGTTGAATAGTACAATCATAGCATGAACAGTTTCATAGCTTTCTGCTATCTCTTCATAGATTAAACATTATGAATTAAAAGTCAGAATAATTCAGATGCACCCTCATTAGAGCCTTCAGAGTTAGCTTTCGTCTATCGTATCAACTGTTCTTTTAATAATAACAGCTGACTTCTTCTTGTTTCCAAGAACACCCATTTGCCAGAGTGGCTAGCAAAACTCTTCTCAACCCACAGACCCACCTGTGATTTATACAGCAATTCTGTAGAACAGAACTTACAGTTTCTGGGAGAGAATGCATTTTCTGGCAGGATCAATTTTTTTTTTTTTAACAAGGCCAGTATACACAAACCCTCGGTCACAATGACTTGTGGCTTAATTGCTAGCACAACCATCAATGGTTTAATGAACATTTGTTAGGGAGATGACTTCCTAATGTTATTCGTCTTGGTAGGCAATCCCAGCATGTAGTACACCTTTGGAAAGTTCTTTTAATGTATTATCATTTTACCTTCATTTGTTTTCTATTCACTACTCTCACTTTCATAAAAAGTTTAAAAAAAAATATTACTACTACTTTACTTTACTCTAGAGACAGAGATGGTCCCTAACGTAACATGTTTAGTAAGCTGAACTTGCTGACCATTTACTAATGTAATGAGGTTGGTCTTCAGTGGGTACTTCATTATTGCAGCCTTGTAGCAGACTAAGCTTAGTAAAGCTCATGATGAGCACCATTCTTTAGTTTCACTAGATCAGACTTTTATTGCTACTTACAGAGTCAAATCACCTTTAATTTTTCCATATTCCAAAAGTTAAGAAGAAAGTTCAACTCAGCCAGATATTTTTTACCCCAGAACTACCACATTGTGGAACAGACTCCTGCAGTGATACTTCCTTGAATATTACAATCTTAACCTCTTCAAATTAAGGGACAACCATTATCTATCTTTCTAAGATGAGGTATTATGTACATTATTTACATTATTCAGACTATTGTCCTCATCTTTGTCGCCATATTTATTACAACGTTTTGGCTGTTGTACGCTCCGGCCCACTTGAACTGAACCCTTTATTTCGCTCACTGGGGTAGACTGTTCTAGTTCTACGTAGCATGTTTTTAATGGATGTCAGTTATCAGTTATTTCCTGTTAATTTTCCCTCTGAAAGTTCTTCACTGCCTTCACCAGGTATTGAACTCACACTCTTTGGGTTCTGTCACTGGATCTAACCAACGCCTTTATCCACTGTGCCAATCCACTGAGGACAATAGTCCAAATAATGTTAATAATGTACATTATCTATCTTCCTTATCCTTTTAATCTTCACATTCTATAACCTTCTCTTTCATTAGTATCACAAGCCTCATTCAGTATTACCCTTTTAACAGTAATCCTCTACCATGATTGGTTCTTGAGCTTTGTATTGTGTTAATTTTAGTATAAAAATATAAAAAAACTAATTCATGAAGACGCTTCTATCATTCAATGACAGTGATCAGAAAATGTTTAAAATCTCATACATTATGTATGAGAGAACTGAGTTAGAATTTTGTAAAACAAGATATTTTAATCATTAATTACTAGTGTAATTAGATTGAACTTCAGTGAGTAACCTATTACCACAGCCTTGTATCAAACTAAGCTTAGGAAATAATTCATAATTTCTATCATTCTATGACAGTAAACAACAAATGTTTAAAATCCCATGTATTGTATTAGGTCAAGTCATGAATAATTTCTTTTTTTCTTTACCAATTTTATTTTTCAAAAAATAAAGTACAATTACTTTTTTTTTCAAATATATATTTGCAGTTGTTTGAAATAACAGGTAGCTGTTTGATCATTTTTTTTTCCACATCAAAATTTGTGGAATTTCACTCAAAAGGTTTTCCGTAAATACTTAAATCTGGTTTTCTTTAAAGTAAGTTTTCCCCATCAAAGTATTTTGCAATGATTGAAAAAGGTAATAATTGATTGCTGCAAATTCTAGTAAATATATCATGTAGGATAGAACAGAGTAACCAGTTTCCAAAACTGTTTTTTTCTGACATTATTGCTACATGTGACCTTATATTGTTATGGTGGGGGAGAAACATTTTTCATTTAATCCACTGTGTATGCTACCATAGCCATACAACTAAGCTTTGTTGATGTATTCCAAATTTATTTCTAACTATCAAGTATGTGTTAGTAGTTAAAATGATACATTCATCATAACAAATGGTTCCCTGAAACAGAAATTACTTATTACTCAACCTAATACATAGGCATTCCTTATCAGAATTTTATAAGAAAGTATTTTTTATCATAGTCAGTTACCTTGTCTGTTATTCTGTAAAATCAAAGTTTTTGGATCTATAATGTTTGGCCTTTTTCAAGCGTCTGTTGGATTCTTTGTGAATAGAATTAAAGTGTTTCTATTCCTCAACAGCAAGAATTGACATTCCAGAAAACAAGATTCCTGAAGAAGGCTGAAGAGTATACATAAAGATGTTGTGACAAAACAACAAAGATGGGGAAATTAGTTTGAAACAAACCCACCCCCGATATAGGAGTGTCTGTTTAACATGTTTAGTCACTTTTGCATCCAATAGCAAGAAAAAAAAAAAAAAAAAAAAAAAAAAAAAGAAGAGTCTTTTCTCTTCTGCCTTCAACGACAAACCAAGTTTTTGTTCATGTCAATAACTTTTATTCCAATTTCTGAGGTAATGTATAAAATATTAATTAAGTTAATTACTTGTGAATTTTTTAACTTTATTTTGTTTGCATGCCGAGACACATCACAAGGTCACACTCTCGTTGCTTTTAACAATTTCCTTGTATTTTTCTTCTCTAACTTTCCAGTGTCTGTCATTTGCAGTTGCACATACAATCAGCGGATGAAAATTTACTCAATTAAAAAAAACAAAGTGAATATTTCATCCGATCCCATTTGTTCAGAGCATGAAAATCGTGATAAAGCTGCAAGTAAATTAAACCACAAACATTTCACAAAAAAAAAAGAAGAAAAAAAAAAAAGAAGAAGAAAATGTCAGTGTAATTGTTGAATGCTGGATTCTTTGAAAGTTACATCTGGCAACATTAACATACCACAATCTTCACTCACCTGTCTTGATAGAGTTCAAAAGCATCTACACCTCCTTGTGGGTGATGAAGTATTTAACACCAAACAATGTCTTTCCCACAAACAAAATATTACAAGCCCCTCAATACCCTATTACTATTTCCCTGGCACATGTTCTGATGTGCCCTGAATTTTGCAACTGGTTCCCGCCAGGACACGTACACAAAGGTGAATCATCATTGCCTTTGTATTTCATTAGTAAGGATGAAGTTCCACTAGGAGAACTTCTTCCCAAGAATTGCTCTGTTGAACGGACCACCAGCAGCATGTTTCCCTGATCACTACAATCTTAACCTATTCAAGACTAGGGTTAACCATTATCTTCCCCTCCTATCAATATAAGCTGCCTCTTAACCATTTACCTTGAGTGGCACCTGAGCCTTATACAGGGTCAAGCTTAATATAAAAAAAATCTAAACTATGAGTATAAATAATGTAACACTCAACGTAGGAAGATATAACGAGATATCTCATGAAAGATTTTTTTTGTTGTTACTGGAGAGAGGTCAATGTGATATCTCACATATATTTTTTTGGTGCTTATGGAGCAGCCGATGAAATATCTCATGAGAATTTAATTACTTTATTTTAATTTTGTCTTCTACCAAAGAACTGCTGTATTGTGGAACAGACTCTCGACAGGATGTGTTTCCTAATAACTGCAATCTTGACCTCTTCAAGTCTAGGGTTAACTATCATTCCAGGAACTTCACTTTTTCTTGTGCTATTACAACACTATAGAGTAACACTCTACCTTGAGTAGCTCTTGAGGTTTGTATTGGGTGAACATTTGTATAAAAAATATAAGGATAAAATTTTTAAAAATATTAAAAGAGTGTAAAAGTTCACAACAACTGATGAAATACACAGTTGAAAACATTTTCTTTTTTTGCTGGAAACTTTTGCACACATCAAATGATAGTAAGAAAAGCAAATGAAACATGACAGAAAGCAAAATCTGTGAAAAAAAAAATAACAGCAGAAATGCAATGACCGTAACTGTTGCCAGATCAAATGAAGATGTTTGTGACCTTTTGACACTTCTTCTATGTGCTGTGTCCCTTTAGGATGGGGTGATCATGGCTCTCCACAATTTCCTGTACTCTGTAGCTCTTAGTGACAACTATTTATACAATCACCAAAATCATTTATGATTATTGAATAGGAATTCTAAAATGTATTCATTCATGTAATGGTCATATGATACTACAGGGTTTCAAAAAATCAAAAAATAGCATCACACACACACATATCAACACAAACATTCAGAATCAAAATTCAAAATTATTCCAAAGATGCAAATACATAAACTTTGATCATATATCTTTGTTTCTTGATAATGACAGAAGCCAGGCTAAAGTTCAGAACCGTCATAAGAACGAACACAAACTCTGAATAGTTCCTTTACAACTTCAGCACTAAGATAGAGAAATTAATCTACCAACAAGAAAAAAAAAAAAAAAAAAAAAAAAAAAAGCACAAGTCATCCTTAAGTTATTATTCTTATATAATTTTTTATCAATTTTCATATATAAAAATCATAAGTGATTTTGTTAATTGTGGGTTGTTTTACTTACTATAAATAGCTTGTAAAATTTGTTATGTTTGTTTATAATTTATTTTACTGTACAAATAATTGATATTCACATGGATCTGTTTTATTGTAATTTAAATGTTTCTATATCATGGGCTGAATTACAAAAACTGAGTTTATGAATTTGAATTTCATCTGATGCCTTTCTTTCAGATGTTTTAACTGAAGCCAGACAAAAGATTTGAACCTTAATATCTATCACAGAAAGTGAGTACTTCTTTTGCACCTTTAACATTTAGATATGGAAAATAATTTGAACAAGAAAAACTTATTAAAAACTAGCTTAAAAGCTGCCCTGTTGGACAGCACATATAAGCTAGCTCATGTGGAGGGGTCTCTTGATTGGGCCTTCAGCTTATTCAGTCTCTAAATCTTTGTATAACCACAGCAATGGAAGTTCTCCTGGCTGCCGTTTGATCTGGGTTTTCACTTGCATGGGGCATTCTTTACCTCACTGCAGCCTTGGCTCTTTTGATTGCAATCTGGTCCTCTGTTGGTGGAGATTTCTTTTTGTGAGGCATAATGCGTCTGCATACGATAGGCAACAAACTACAGAAGAACTCAAAATTGATTCCTGCATTTAAGTATTGCATTAATAATTAAGCCTACGTTTTAAATGTTCAACGATAATTCTTCTGCTTCCACTTAATTTAAAGACAATTTGATGCGTGTATATCCTTACTTTCTGTACAAACAATTATTTTTATTTCATGGGTGACTTTCACTGGATTTCACAATTAATTTTGATTATTCCCAAATTTATTTCCAAGTTATAAAAATCATATAAAAAAATTAACTGCAAAAAAATCATGTAAAAAAAAAAAAAAAAAAAATTACCAAAAACAATCATAGAAATGAAAACTTGGGAATCCAAAATTTCTGTAACATGAGCTATTGAAAGTTAGAGAATTGTGTCCCTTTAAATGAAAAAGTGTGACAAAGTGACATACTGATATTCGCATTTATTATATAGAAGTACAATAAATATAATTTATCTGTTGCCTTTAATAAAACTTGCTTGAATATATATGTACTTCAAGTTGGGGCACCTCAAGGCAGTGTAATGGTTAGCAAGCTTGGCTCGCTAGAACAATTACGACTGAGTAGTGAGTTCGATCCTCACTGGGTGGCCCCTAATTTCGGCCTTGTGCCACATCTAAGCTACGCTTGGAAAATAACTATATGTACTTCAAGTTTTTTGGCTGCTTGCCAAAAAACCCAAGTCTCTAAACATTTTAAAATGTCATGTTTACTTTTATAAGAAATCAAGTTTTCTTTTTTCTATAAAATGGCCAATGACTTACATATGGTGTTAGTGATATGTGCTGCAAAATCTATGAATATAGAAAAGCTCTTTTTTTTCATAAAAAATTCTTGCATACTGGCATGAACAAAAAATAAACAGAAGAGTATCAATTTTCTTTAAGGAAATAAATTTGAAAATGCTACCTGAAAACATATGCAGTTACATTGCAGAATATATATATATATATATATATATATATATATTCTGTACTCACTTACTCCTACAAAACAGATAAATGTAAGGATGCTGGAAAAACTGCCATATTTAATGAAAGATGTTTTAAAAGAAAGGCTGCTGCCCATTTTATATATATATATATATATATATATATATATATATATATATATATATATATATGAGTAGTGCTTGTCCAATAAGTTCTGTTGTAAGAACCAAGAGTAGTCACTCATCATGTTTGGGAATGACTGGCCTTGGTACCTTCATGGTAGAGTTCAATCTGCCTTGGTACCTTCATAGCTGGGTCCAACTGACCTTGGTACCTTCATTTGTATCTCATCATGCTCAATGCATGTTGCATCTAGATCCAGTTTAAAAATTAATATTGAAATGGGAATTCAATAAATACATTTTAAGAGATTTTTGGCACCCCATTTTTTTGATGTTGTGTCCCGTTTCTTAAACCATCACAGTTATGACACTCAAGGAAGTTCTATTCAACTAACATGAATGAAATGAATGCTACCAACTCAAATGGATGCTAATTTACTATTAATGCAATATTTACCTTAAACATAAACATGCTATATACATATCTCAAAAAGCCAATCTTGTACAGCATCTGTTATCTGGTTAGTAGACAAAATGTTTTGTACCATTTTATGCCAATGAAATCAAAGGTTTCCCTAGTCATGTGTAGAATATAAAATTTTGGAGAGAAAACAGGATCTGAACATTCAATCATCTGAAATAGAAATAGTCCATTAACAAAATCTTTCTTGTCCACTTTTTAACTCTGATTGCAAACCAATATAATGTTAAAAAAAATATGTAAATATAAATGGAATTATCAGTTGAATATTATTTTTAACATATATTATCCTAAATATTCCTTGTCTCATTATTGGTTAATATGGTGCATGTTAGAGAATAAAAATAGGGAAATATTATAATAGACATTTCAAATATAGCTGCCTATGGCAAACATTTCATATATAGCTTCTTATGGCAAACATTTCATATATATATATATATATATGTATGTACACTTCCAACATTTAAACTATATGTCTACTGCAAGCATTTGAAATATATCTATCTCTTGTGAACACTTCAAATGTATCAGTCTATTATTTACTCCTGTAATGTTTAGAACTTGTAGAATTCAAAAAAGTTTCTACAGAATTCAATTAAAATGACTTACTGAATACAGGACAATTTGGATTCAGTGTAACAAGGAAGAATAGCAATAGTTCATAAAACTTGGAGTGTTTAGCAGAGGTAGTTTGGCAACTGAGGACTTATAAAATATATCTTCATTTTTAATTATGAATTTCAATGTATTTCTTGGCAGCTTCTCAAATGACAAAATCAGAGCAGTTAAAAAAAAAAAAAAAAAAGTAAAATATTTGATTTCAGGAAGAATTCTGAATCACATCTTTTACTGAATTTAATATTTGGTGTAGATTGAAGAATCATGCAATATTTGATATTTTGCATTTCAGTTTTGATTTTTGTTCTAAATAACTTTTGAACAAATTGGGAATTAAATCATTGGCGAGAAGGTAACGCTTTTTCTTTGCTGTATATTTTGTATAGAAATAAATTTACATAGATTCAGTTGAAATGGCTATAGATGTAATCCTAGGTTCTATGCTAATAATTTCTTTCTGTCACTTGTTTCTGGAACTCTCTTCCAGCTTTTTGCTTTCCAGTCAACTTTGAACTTCAAAAATTTAAATGCATTGTCAATCATTATCTACTGTTTCCTTATATTCTTTCACTCAGTAACTCCCTGCACTTTAGTGGTGGATTTGTCACCTTGCTTGAGGTGGAAAGATTAAAAAAAAGATTTAATTGATTTGTTTTTTTATGGCTTATCAACCTTTTGCAGGTTATGTTTTAGCTACAAAATATTTCTAGATTTTAAGAAGTTTTATTTTTGGAGAGAATGATCTTTACTGATGCACGTTCTACTAATTAACCTATAGCTGGGAGGAGAAGAGGTGGACTTATGTTTATAAGTAAATATAACAAACCCGACTGGAACTGGAACTCAGCTCTCCAATTTCCAATTCTGGGGCATTATCCCTTACGCCAGCCACACATCCAAGCTCACAGCATCTTGTATTCCCAGTTCTTCATGAAGTATTTTAAGCTTCAATATAACAATGCACCAATTTCATTAGTAGCAATTTTAGTCATTCTGGTGGTACGAAAATGTAGCAAAAGCAAACCAGTCCCAAATTTGCATGCTGCAAATCTGCCCTTTCCATGATTGGCATTTTTCACTCCACCACTTATTCACTGACTTTATATATTTTCAAAGACAAGTATGCTAATCCATAGGCAGCATATCCAAGCTATTCCATCAACCATTTTCTGTTATAACCAACAGAATGAGAGTTCTCTGGTTTTTCTTTGCAGCATAGAGCCAATGGCATTGGCAGCCACACACACAGCCTTTTTTTTTTAAGGCAGGGACATTTCTTATGCATATAAGATGATAAAAAGGTGGTGGAGAAAGAATCAAGCCATATTGATACAAGTGTGTACAGAATGAGAGGACATTGTAATGAGGTGTTAAAAGTTATGTTGAGGGCAATCAATAATATGTGTATATTTTCAGGTTTGTCTATATTTCTGAGATGAAGCATTATGTACACTATTTACATTATTTGGACTATTGTCCTCATCTTTGTCATCATATTTATTACGTTTTGGTTGTTGTTCGCGTCAGCCTTCTTCAGGTGGTTGGAATGTCGAACTGAACCCTTTATTTTGCTCACTGGGAACTTTCAGAGGAGAATTAACTGGAGATAACTGACATCCTTTAAAAACATGGCATGTGGAACTAGAACAGTCTACCCCAGTGAGCGAAATAAAGGGTTCAGTTCGACATTCCAACCACCTGAAGAAGGCCGGAGTGTATAACGGCCAAAATGTAATAAATAAGGCGACAAAGATGAGGACAATAGTCTGGATAATGTAAATAGTGTATTTTCAGGTTTGTTTTTCCAAAAGAATTCAAAGAATTGATTTACTTAGCCTTTTCTACTAGAATCTATAACCATAGATCATCAACAACATACTATGTTAATAGGATGCCATTTTGTCTTAGAGTAAATGTCAATATCTACTTCAAGAAATCTAAGCTCAGCCTAATTAATAACTGTGCTGCTCTCGGGCCAAAAAGACAGAATTAGGATACAAATGAAACTTATTCATCTGGATATGATTTTAGTTGTAGAAAGCAAAACAAAACTCTCTTTTTGAGTTTAAAGGCTATTTCAAATGTTGCCACTTCTAACTTATATAATATTTTTTTTGTACAGAACATATCACTTTTATTATAAGATTTCTATGAAGCTTTTAAGGTGCTTTCCGTCAATCTGTTTTATCAGAAAGGATATAAAAACAAACTGGAGTTAAATTTAATTAAATATTGTTTATCAAAAAAGTAACCACCTACAGTTTTAATGATGACAACTCAACGAGAAGTAAAATTTTCAATTACATGTTTAAAGAACTCAGCATGCTGCCCAGTAATGTTCCATTGATTTCAACTTTTGAATGTTCTGCCAATTATGAAATGTTTTACTGACTGAAACAAATGAAAATCTCTGGGTGCTGGGGAGAATGGAAGAATGGCAGATGTGGAAAAAATATCCCATCGTAATGGCCTTATTTTTCTTGGGTTTGTTTTGCAGAGCATGCCATTGCATTGTCCTGCTGGAGTGGAAAATAATACTATCCATTTACCAAAGCTGAACACTTTTGACATAATGCTTCATTTGTCTGGCAATAAACATTTGCAGTGACGATTCTTCCATGTTCTAGTGCCTCAAAATGGATGACACCTTTCATATTCTACCAGACACAAAACCAAAGACTTCTGTAGATAGAATCCTGGTTTTGGCACTGGTTTTTTCATCTTGTGATTACCAGTTTTGACATTTTCTGTTGACATGAAAAAACAATTTTTCATTACCAATGTGATGCAAAAATGAAAGTTTAACCATCCTGATTAAAAGACTTCTGCAGATGGTGGCATGTTGTATTCAGTTCTCATGCAAAAGCTCATGACAAACTCAAATTCCGTCTTTGTAAGTTTTCCCAAATTAGCTCTGAAATGCACATCTCTATTGACACATAATTTATTTTTTATACATGCTAATATTTGACTGGCTGAGATTTGTATAATTAATATTCTATCAAGATTTAGGAATTCTAGAATTTAACTCAAAATTTAAAATGCTTTTTCGAAATTAGATTAGTTCTAAAACAAAAACTAAAGTAGCCATTATTACTTCCTTACAGTTAAACAAGTGAGTGAACCGTTTTTTTGGTAGTGTATTTCACGCAAACCAAAAATTTCAGTGAAACAAGTTTGATTACTCTAGGATGTATTTGGTCAATTGATTTGCTGTTTGTTGTTTTTGTTGTAGACATGTTTCAGGTGTCATCTTCAGGTGTACAACTGATAACCCAGCACCCCCATGAATGATTACACTATAGGTAGTAAGTACCTATAAAGTCAACTGTCTACGAGAGACTGGTGGATGACAGACAAGAGTGAGAGAGAAGACGCAAGCATGTTCGACCTTCCAATTAGTGGCACTCACTACTAGATTGACCTGGGTGTATAACTGTACCATATTTCATATTGTGTACAATAAACCTTTCTTCTTGTATCCACCTGGTGTTACTTATTTATTCCCTTAGCATGGAATATAACAGTTCTGACGAGGATTGTCGGAACAACAACAACAATATATATGAAAGTGGTATTTCTTTTAGAACAAATCAAAAAAACAATGGTGGCAAATCTACTAATTGAACCAATGCATCATGCTACACCTCATAGCAACATGCACAATACAAGCAATTACATCTTTCATAGAAGATGTTGCATGTATGAGCTTGTTCACATTGATATTCATACTGGTTTTATATGCATTTTTCTGCAAGACTAATGTATTTAGCTTCCTTCAATTTTTTTTTTCCACTTTCCACCAATTATCTATTATTTTGGAGATGTCAAAATCAAGCAAGTACAGAAATTTAACTAATCTAGGAAATGTTTTCACAGATGACAAGAAATGTGACACAGAAATTTGAAAACACATTGAAATTAACTAAAGATATGATCCAAAAGCTAAAACTATTAATGAACAGGAAAATTTCACTAAGATCAAAACAAGTGTATTAAACTGTCATGTAATATCAATCCTCCAATTTGGCAATGAATGCTGAACAATTTCTTCATGGACGAAGAGGAAACTTGAGGCAATAGAGATGTGGTTCCATAGAAAAATGCTGAGAATACCACAGATGGAGTGTGTGAGCAAAAAGGACACTTAGAGATAGCTGAAATTTGTAGAACACATAATGAAGAGGAATTTGATGCTTACAGGATAGACTGAATGCAAGTGTAAGAGAGGGAAATAATAAGTAACTACATAGCACACTTATAGAGAATTATTAACATGGTGAGAAGCAATGATTGTCCATGCCCTATAGGGACAAAGCAAATAGATGATCCCCTAGAGACTAGCGTGATTCCTTCTCCCTCTCGATATGGTCTGCCATACCAGACTTTTCAATTTCACCTTTCCAATATTCCTTGAGCACATCTTTCAGTTGGTTTCTCACTTATATACTTTTCTAACTTTTCATCAGACACTATATATGCAATCTTGGGTTATTCACTTACAAGAGACAAAATTCAGTATAGAAATTACAAAGTATGGCTGTTCTATTAAAACTACAATAATATTGTAACATGCACAAATCTTTCAGGTCTATTCTGCCACTTACACAACAAACAAAACACACAACCATGATATTTACATATCTCCAAATGTAAAAGAACGAAAAGAATAAAATTCAAACATTCATAACATTAACTTAAAGAAGGGCTCAACACAATAGTAGAGCAATAAATATTCATTATAAACAATTCATCATTAGAACATGCAAGTTACTACTACAAAATTGCATATTTTGTTTCAATGTTTAATGTGTCTCATCAGGTAGTTAACAATGATGGTAATAAACGATTTTATTTAAAATTACAATTTAGGAAATGAATTTGAATCATTGTTAACTACCTGATGAAATGTTAAATACCAAAACAAAATATGCAATTTTGTAGTAGTAACTTGCATGTTCTAATGTAACAGTTTATTATATAATAGCTGGCCACATGTATTCAAAATACCAGTCTACTACAGCGGCTGGCCAATCCCTATTGCAGACTCTTTCTCAGGCACATTTGTGTTTGTTCAACACCCACAGAGCTCACCTGTGGTTTATACAGCAACTATGCTGGGTAGACCTTAGTTACAGTTTTTGGGAGAGAGCCTGTTATCAAGAATGATCAACAATCTGAACAACACCAGCACACTCAAACCCTTGGTCATGATGACTTGTGACTTTGTGCTAGCACAGCTATTGATGGGTCCCCAAGTGTTCCGTCTACCCACAAGGCTTGAGTCAACCCATGGTGTGGCTTTTAGGCACTTTCGAAAGGTGCTGCATGCTGGGATTGTCCCCTCTCCAAACCAATAACATATATGCATACACACAGACGCATACAAAGTGAAGCAAAAAATTCAGCTTTACCAACCATGAGTATCATTCCTGGAGAACTGTTGTGTCTTGCTGACAGATGTTAAAGTGAGAAATGCTTAATGATTTCAAAAAGTTTCCCTTAGTAAGTGGATACCAACCACACCCAGCAGCCAGTCATGAGTACTTTTACCAGGTAAGAATACATAGGGAATATAATGTTGAATGACTCAAAGCATAATAATAATAATTATTTGATTTGATTTAAAAAAATAAAATTAAAAAAAAAGCAACTTTTATGTAACCAGTTCCCATATTGTATATTTTTTTTTAACTGAATCTAAAATGACTGAAGGAATCCAGGAAATAGACTCACTTGACAGACCCCTTCTTGCCTCCTACCAATGAGAGTGACTCATTGCATTTTCTTAGGCTAAAATTCTCAACACACATGAAATAAAAAGATTATATTGAATCTATTGCTAGGTCTGCTGCTAAGAAGGTTGGTTCTCTATATCATGCTAGACAATTTTTATCTCCTGAATTTATCTTACATATTTATAAATTTTCCTTCATCCTTGCTTTGAATATTGCTGCCACAAATGGTCCAATGCTCCTATTGTATATTTAGCGGTTCTTGATAAAATTCAAAGAAGAATAAGCAATATTACTGGGCATGACCTGGCATCTTGGCTTCAGTCACTTTCCCACTATTGTAATGTTGCTTCTCTGTGCCTTTTCTATAAATACTTTCATGGTAAATGTTCAGATGAATTCTTTACTATGGAACCCAGATTTTATGAATTTAAATGCAATGTCAAGCATTATCTACTGTCTTCTTGATTACTCTTCTATTGTTCTCACTCCTTACTGATGTTTCTTTCTTTTCTTATTCTTTTACACTCAGCAACCACTTGTGTCTTGCATGGGGTGATATGATAAAAACAAAAAATAGAAAAACCTATGTGGCTGTACAGCCCCAAAACTGTTTTAAGTATTCTAAGTGTGGTAATATTTTCCTTGAAATCAAGAACAAAAGTGGACAATCACCAATTGTTGCTTATGATAATTGGAAATAGAAAATAAAAAAGAAGCAGGTATTTGACACCTTTCAGAAGAGTTAAGATCATCAACAGAGGCCGAACAGAGAGTACGGCAGAGGCTGAACAGAGAGTACGGCAGAGGCCGAACAGAGAGTACAACAGTGACTGAATAGAGAGCATGACAGAAACTTCAAAGTATTGAAAATACTTTTCATACACTTAACTTATTTAATTTGATGCTTAGTAAAATCATTTACAAAGTCTTTCATCTGAGATTTAAGTTAAATGAAAGTTTTTCTTTGGAAATTAGTGAAAGAAGTTTTTAAAGTACCTTATAAAGTATTACTCATTAACATTGTTTTGGTTTAATTCTTGAGGTCACAACTGCTGGTAAACCACATGACATGCAATACAAGGTGAGGTTTTCCTTAGTTCCATTCATAACTGTAACTAGTTGTGCCTATAAAAATTCTATTGTTGACACTTGACATATTGTCTTTAGATTTTAAGGAGGGTAAATAGTAAGCATTCTTTAAATACCATACAGTCATATATTGCTTATCACATTTCAAGAAGAGTACACCATTTACATCATTCAGACTGATGTCCTCATCTTTATTGTCATATTCATGACATTTTGGTTGGTGTATGTTCCAGCCTTCTTCAGAAGACATGCATTAGAATTTTGGCCCACTGAATAAAAGCATTGGTTGAAGTAATCCAGTGACTTGACCCAAAGAGTTGTGAGTTCAATACCTGGCCACAGCAGAGGTGAACAAAAACTTGGAGAGTTGAGTTACTAAAGGGAAATAACAGAAACTTTCAACTAAAAAAGGCATGGCATGTGGAACTAGAACAATCTCCACCCAGGGACTCTAATAAAGGGCATGGTTCAGAATCCAGTGTAAGTAGTTACAATACTTCATCTCAGTAATAGAGACAAAATAATTCTGTATGTACAAAATTATAAAAATATGTGAACTGAAATGCAATATTTATCACTTAACCCTGTTATAAAAAATAACTATAAAAACAAGTTTTTTTTATTGATAAATTTATAAAAATGTCTGAACTATTGACCAAGACAATTTATGTAAACACTTAACCACAAGTAAATTTAATTTACAAATTTTGAAAAAATGCATTTTCCAGGCATTTCTTTCATTGCTTTAGTGAAAGAAATTTATGAGCATCTGGATTTATATATTTTTTTTTTCGTGAACTTTTTTTTTTTTTTTTAAGCAAATCACCCCAAGCAAGATGGGAGTGCCACTAGCATGCAAGGGGTTAGCATGCAAGTGAGAGTAAAAGTAAATAGGAGTGTTTAGGAAAAGGATAAAGAGAAGGATAAGAATCAAGGTGAAGGCATCAGAAGATATCAATTGACATTACATTTGAATATTTGAAGATTATAGCTATCAGAGAAGCAAGTGATAGGAAGGGAGTTCCACTGACAAGAGGTGCGAGAAGAAGCTGTTAGTGTAAAAGAGACGGCTACATTTAACCATTTCAACAGTGAAAGGGTGGGACCGAAATGCCAGCCAAGTAGCATTCATGCAGTTTGGGAACCAGTCAAAGTAGCTCATCAGAGCAGTTGCCATGAAATATTTGTAAAAAAGACAGAGGGAAGCCATGGTACATCTGTGAGAAAGCATATCCATCTCTGGATTTTGCTGTGGACCTTGAGATGAACAGTGGGGGCACCGGACCATATATGGCAGCAGTATTTAATGCAAGGGTGAATGGTTGACTTGTAGATTTGAAGGATGGACTCAGGTGAGAAAAATAATCTGGTGTGACACAATAGATGAAGCTAGAGATTCAATGTAGTTTTTCCACTTCAGGTCAGTGGATAGCTTGAGACAAAGCAAAAATATTAAAGAGGATTTATTTATATGAATAAAGTTTAACAAATATATCTGCCAAAAGAGTGTATATACAACAGAAAAAACAGCCCTTTGATACATCATTTTTTTGATATCTGTGGGAGGATTGCCAAGCATTGCTGTTTTGATTTTGTAGCAACTTGTGGTATTGGGCAAAACTAACCCTAGTGCAGCCTATTCAATTTCCTTTTCTCCTATACTAAATCTGTTATAACTGATCCATACACTGAGGTATTTGAAGAGTTTTGTATTTACTAATTCCATTTACTGAATTTTTATGATGGATTCATGGTAGGTAATGCCACAGCTTTCATTCCAAATACCAAAAGATGAAAACAAATAATTCTAACAATGATTAGATAAAATGAATGAACAAATGAAAACCCATACACTTTGAACAGATAAAAGATGAAGAATGCATTTGAAGAAAATAACTTCAAGAGACCAACACATTCAATAGAAATAGTGACATAAGAGAAACAATAAAACTTAGAGACATGTCAATGCCAGTTTTCTTATTTTATATTGTTTGTCTCTTATGCTGATATCAGCTTTGGAAAAGTTATACTGTATTCAATTATTTGATCTTGGAATAAACTTTTGGGAAAAAGATATATATATATATATATATATATATATATATATATATATATATAATCTGAGGAAATAGAAATTGAAGGAAACAAAATTGAGGGGAAAAGATTTCCTTCATTTTTTTTTTTTTTTGGTATTCCTTCATGAGGGAGAGCAAATTATATTTGCCAACAAAAGAACAAGTGACATTTTATATGACCATAATTTACATTTGTAAATTTGAAGAAACTTCAAAAGCAAATAAACAATCACAGCTGCAAAATGAATTTTTGCTGTAAAGGCTGCACCTCATGTTTGTTCTTTTGTTGCCATTTTTTCATAGCTTTTCTAAAATAAACTAGGGAAATGATATTCCTTGGCACGATAGTGTAGAGAAACTTTGCAACATTTTTTTTCCATTCCCCCTGACAGGCCATGTTGAGAAAAAAAAATCTTACCAGATACAAACATTTGTATTCTGTGTTAAATTACATGTAACAATAAAATAAGGGTGTGCTGAAAATTTCTCAGCCCAATCTTTTTCATGAAATATTATCAAATGACCAATTTTTAATACCTTAATTTAGACAAGGACTCTTTAGTACGTCTACACAAACACTTTCTACGATCAATGGTTAAAAAAGGCTTGAGAATCCTTCTTTGAACACTGTGGACTGTCGCTACAGAATCACAAATAATTGTAGCAAATAACAGAAACCACATCACTTGAGCAGCAGCAGCAACTAAACTAGATAGCACATAGAACTCATAGAGAAAATAATGCCATAATCAAGATGCTGAAATTCCACACTACTTCAAATAAAAGGTTAGGACGGCAACCCTCAGTAATATGGGAAAGAGTGATAACAGCTATTGAACTTGAAAAATCTAATTTTCTGAAAAATTGATTTTACAAATTTCATCTGAAAGCAGTACAGGCTGCCCAGCTAATGAATGCCAAATGTTTGCTTGTGGGGAAATAACTAATTCTACCATTACCATTGAGTCTATACTTATATCCTGTTTGTTTCTAATTTCCTTAAAACTTGTTTGTTGCTTTCAATCTCTGTCCATTGCATTCCCAGCATCATTTTATACAGCCACATCTCTGTCCCTCAAGTCTCCTCTTCATCTGTAAAGAAATTGTCCAGCATTTACTGCCATAAAGAAGATTGATATTACCCTGCAGTTCAGCATTGCTTTTTTGGGGGTGGAGTGGGGGGGGGGATTATAATGAAATTTTCTGCTCCTTAATATATTTTTGTTTTAAAGGCATCTGTTATGAAGTGGTATTTCTTCTGCATCTAGTCTACAAGTAGTTGTTTATCTCACATACAGAGAGCTTCCCAACTCTTACTTTTGGAGCATTTGCATATGCTGTAGCTATGCTAATTATATAGTCATTTACATATCACAACAGCATCTTCTGCTATTCCAATGGGCTTAGATTTCTGTCATATTTTCAATTGTCTATTGAAACAATTCTCAAATAGTCAAACAAATATAGAAATTTAACTAAGACACTTTCAATTTGGATTGTTGATCTTGCTAACAATCATGCATTGTGTCTTCTTATAACTGATGGTTAGTTCTCTCTTCTCTTTTATGCACCATGTCCATTCGGGACGTAGGAGATCATGGCCTTCCACATCTTCCTGTCCCTTGTAGCTCTTATTAAGTTTAGTCTTTTTGTTATTTCTCCCAAACCCTGTTCTAACATCCATTTACTTAAGCTTATCAAGTACGTTACGTGCTGCTTTCCTATGTCCCATTTTCCCTTCAATCTGTATTGTGAGTATCAGATTTTCCAAGCCCTCCTTCCTCATTAGGTGACCCAGAAATTTCAACTGCCTATTTCTGATGTTAAGTATGTGTTTCCTTTGTTTCCATTTTCTATAAAACTTTGCTGCTGCTCACATATTTGGTCCATGGCATCCTAAGCATCTTTCTATAGACTCACATTTCTGTTGCTTAAAGTCTTTTCTTTATCTTTGAGGAGATTGTCCAGTAGTCACTGCCATACAGGAGGACAGATATCACATAACAGTTCAGTATCCTTCTTTTTTTTTTCTTTGTTTCTAATGAAATTTTTCTGTCTCTTTATATTCTGCTTAGCTTTTGGAATGCATCTTTGGCTATACCAACATGCTTTCCTTTATTACCTTGTCTAGGAATCCTGAAACTTTCTTTCTCTGTCTGCCGTCAACACAGTATCATATGCATATATGCTGTTAAGATTTTACCCCCCAATAATAAATTATGGTAGGGCTTCTACTTCTCTTAGGATTGCCTCATTGTAAAGGTTAAACAAAATCCGGTGGGAAGATGTTCTCTCGAGATACAAATTCTAATTTGCAGAAATAATAAAGATCCAAATAAACCTGCAAAAACTGGTATGTTAAAAAAAAAATAGAAAATATTTTACAAGGAAAAGATAATACACCAATCATGTCAAGTGGATGGGACTTTCGATATTTACAACTGCAAAAAATCTACCATCTCTACAGTTGCATGAATGTGAAACTCATTAGCAACAGAGCCTATAATTAATAGATGCATTCTTTTAGCAAAGCAAGAAACTGATTCCTTACAAGATCGGCTGTTAAACCTCCTATTTGTGCCGTCTATTCAGCATTGTAGAGGGTATCTTACTGAATAAAAGGTCAGTCATGTTCTGCTCAAATTCTATTAGTTAATCTTAGCCTGCAGCTTGCGTGAACCCTCAATTAAAACGTGCTTTGCTTTCTTAGATAATCTCATTATCAAATAAAAGAAAGTTAAGTTGAATTTTATAAGAAAACAGATGATGAAAATTTCTAGCTATAATATATAAATAAGAGAAACTGGGCACCTTGACGTGGTGTAATGGTTAACAAGCTTGTCTCGCTAGAACAATTACAACTGAGTAGTAAGTTCGAGTCCCACTTGGTGCGCCCTCCCTTAATTTCAGCCATGTGCCACATCTAAGCTTGGAAAATCACTATAAAGAAGTGAAATTTGGATCTTGGAAAGTTTGACTATTGTTATATAGGAATAAAGTGTTGTTACCAACACTGGAGTTTCAACACAGATCACCAGAGCGCAAACACAGGCGATCCCAGTTTAAATAAGTAGATTACATGATGGCAAAGGAAGTGTATATATGTGAATTAGCGTGGTGTCTAATTGATCACTGTTTATACTCTATCCTCTTTTACTATATTGATTGCTATTCTCTATACTGATCACTATTCAGTGGTTACATTTCAAGCAAATATTATCGAGCAAGTACTATTAGTAAAGGCATCTGACACCAGTATTGTTGAACAGCATTACTATAGTTGTATCTGCGATTACAAAATCTCTAATACAACGAGCATTACAAAAGTGACAATGAGTATCTGTTGACGTTACAAAAAATATGGAGATAACAGCTTTGCTACTACATCCTGAATAGTTCTGGGCGAATGGTTTTTCTAAGAGATCACTTACCCATTCTATTCTCTGTCAATCACCATGGCATTGAATAAGTTTCCTTGATAATTCCCCAGAAAAATTCTTTGATTTTGTGACATTCTATAACAGACAGTAGGGATACATCTATGACAGAGCATAGCTGAAAAGACGAATGGACAAAGAAACAAACATTTTTTTTTAACTGGATTATTCTAATACTATTTCAAAATAAGTCTAAGAAATTAAAATACTGTACAGAACGAAAGAGAATGGAGAAATGAAGATAAATAATTACACATGCATCAATAATGCATCAACATTGCATATGTTAAAAACAGATGATATTGAGGTGCAACAACCATTTTCTTTGTTTACCCAAACAAGGCTGTCTCAATTTGATAAAATATTTTCTCAAGAACTTTCAGATTATCACTTGAAAATACAGGATCAATTCAATTTGTTTTTTCTGCTTTCATTTCCCATACTGTGTTTTCATTCTCCTTGTAGCGAACCATCCTCATACCTTTGAGCAGATTCTTCCCACAAACTGCTGCTTTGTGGAACCAACTCCCAAGAGGATGCTTCTCTAATCACTACAATCTTAATCTGCTCAAATCTAGGGTTAATCTTAACCTTCCTCACATATCCCTATAAACTGTGCCTCTTACTCTGTAACCCTCTATCTCAAGTGGCTCTAGGGCCTTGTACAGAGTGAACATCATTGTAAAATAAAAAAGAAAAACAGGGGTCTGTCAGATGAGTAATAGAGAGTAGTTTTGTTTTCGAGGTGTTAAAATTAGCAAGTCATTCTTTGCTCCAGTTAACAGCAGATGTTAGTTCACTTTCGAGATCAGTTGCTAATTTGACCTTATGGAACCAATCGATTTACAAGCAGGTGTAAATAGTTGCATCATCAGTGCAGATAGAGTTGAAGCCATGGATTTTTTGTTCATCTTTGTTTTAAATTCAGAAGTTTCATTCATCTCAAAAAGTTGTGGATCACTAACAATATGGTTGCATTGGATAAAAGAAATGATCATAGTTTTTTGTTAATCAAGAAGGTAGAACATTTTGCGTGAAACTTGAGTTTTATGGCCAACTTGGAGTGACAGGCTTGAAATTCCATTAAAAAGAGAAATGTACAATTTTTGATGCATTCAGGTTTGACAAAGCAGAGGTGGTAATTATAGACCACAATAATTGGTCTGTTATCAAGATGGGCTCAAAAATTAACCAGAGAGCAAGTAATACCATAATTGCTTAAGTGACATTTCACTAACCACAGCAGACCACTTGCTTTCATTTTTATGAATGATTTGTTTATGTGTGAAAGCATAGGCTTAGCAACATCACCTATTTCCTGAAAGGACACGGCATGTAAATGAAGAATATAGAATACTGAGGAGAGTACTGGGCAGTGTTGGAAAATTCTGCCACTTGATCTCCATTTAAAACCAACCAATATGCCACACATGAAAATTCCAAATATAGTAAAAAGAAAATCTGGGGAAGATTGGTGTTACAAGAAATTATCATGGCCATCTTGGAGATCTAAATGTAAAAGTATGAAGGGAATCTAATAAATGGTCAACAAATATGGACTTGACAGATGCAATGAGAAAAATGTGTTGATTGGTACACAAAGAATGGACAAGTAATAATGAACACATGGTTTGAAGAATGCCCAAAATGCTTGTAGACATGGAAAAGCCTGACAGGAGACATTATAAACCACATAGACTATTGACCATTTATAGACAATTTAGAAATGCAGTTTTTCACTCAAAAATCAGTGCTAACTGTGGGGATAATCACCTCCCTGACATATGCAAATTAAGACTAAAACTACCAAAATTTAAGAAGCCTTAAGTAATGCAATATGACAAACTCAGCAATGATTCCATTTGCAAGTTTCAGTTAAGAACAAATATGAAACTTTGAAACTGAAAGTGGGAGAAAAGAAATCATCCTGAGGAAAGAGAGGTAAGAAAAAAAAAAAAAAAAAAAAAAAGAAAAGAAATGGATGACAGTTGAAATTCTTGATCTGATAAAATAGACAGCAGATAATAAGGAATGGTGCAGAATGTACAGTGCTAAAGATAAACATTAGAAATGCAAGTAAGCAAAAAATAAATGGCTCAATGAGAAAAGTGTAAAATTGAAAAACTGCAGAACATAAATGTAGCTCTTTGTTCTCTCAGCACCTACTGGGACTGAAGTTCAACACAGATCTTAAATGAAACTTGTAAATATGAAACATCCCTGAAGATGCTGGAAAAATAGTTGGTTCCCTGTACTGCTCCAGTAAGTAGCTGATTCCTCTTGTTATCCTCTAGCTTTACAAAAGCCAGATCATGCTGAAAATGGAGTACTGATGCCATATATGAGCAGGAGCTGCTCAGTTTCCACATTCCAGTTTTAGGAGAGCCCAAAAGCATCTACACAGCCTTGTGGGTGACTAATTATTTTTCACCCTACAACCCCTTTCAAACAGATGAAACATTGCTACACTATCGCTATTTCCATGGAAATTGCTCAGGTGAGGTTCTTTCCACCAGTTTTAACCATCATTGCTAAACCTTGCTATGTCATGTACATTATAGAAAACCGCTGTCATTTTCTCCATATTCCACTAGTGAAAAGTAAGTTTTACTCAGACAGCATCTTCTCACAAATTAACTGGAAATGGGGGCAAAAACAGTGAGACTTTGTTTAAGGTAGTTGAAAAAGGAATGCAATTTTTATAATCAGAATTCTATCTGAGCCAGCAATCAAATGCAGAAGGCACTATCCGTGTGTGTCATAGATTATATAGCAAAGGCATTTGAAAAAATATGACACAAAGAACTTCTTGAAATATTAGAAAATCTAAATTTACATGAACAAGATATTTGAATATTGAGAGATAGAAAAATGTCCTTAGAAACAAGGAAAGGAGTGTTCAACTGCTAAACTAATCTCCTATATGGCAGGGAATTTGGAACAATTTCCTTGCAAATAAAAAGAAAACATGAAATGACATAAATTAATTTTTGCTCATTAATGTTGTGAATATCATAGTGTGTCTGTGCAAGAAATGAGGAAGTTTTAAGACCAGAAACTACAAAGGAATTAATCAGAAAGAGACAACTGAACATTTCGAGACTGATATACTGGAATAACCTATCACGCCCATCAGTGACTACAATATAGGTAGTAACTGCCTATAAGTATCCATAAGTCAATGGACTACAGAAACTAGTTGGGATCTGTTGAGCACGACTCAGACTTATGCAAGAACTAGCGACCTTCCAATAGTAGCACTCGTTACTGGATTGACTTGCAACAACCTTGTGCATAACTGTTACCTTTATTCTTATTGTATTGGTTTTGTACAATAAACCTCGACTTATTTATTCCACCTGGTTTTTCAAGTGTATATTCCTATTAACACAGAATATAACGGAGACATATTGGAAAGGTTTGGCAAATTTAACAGAGTGTAGTGAAGGCAATTAAGTAAGAAGCCTCACCTATTTGGCACCAGGCTTTAAAGATCTGAAGATCTTCAGCTAAAACTTTTCAGCACTTAGACACCACCTGGTGCAAAACAAGATAAAAGAGTTTGCAAATAAGATGAAATTGTAGAATTATCTGTGAAACCAAAAAGTTTAAAAGACAGGAATTTACTGATTTGCATAATGGCTTTACTCAAAGGTAATCATTATTGGGAAGAAGAAGGTGAGTTGGCAAGGCAAGGAGTACAGTGGTCAGTCCTTTCTTCCAACTACCCGCAGGTAATGCTCAAGATATATCTTCTAAATTGCAGTGACAGGAGGTCAGGCTTGCCAATAATTATTGATTCTTGGTGCAACTGGCACTGTTCGAGACATCCCACAACACACACCCCAACAATGCCACTCTCCTACCATCAATAACACTTGTTTAGGCGGCTTTTCTCATGCACAACTGTTGCTGATGACAGCCAATATATTTCTCGGTGATATAACAAATCTGCAAAAGTCATTAAAGATTTGTCCTTATTCTAATGTTTGTAATGATTTCTTCTTCTTTTTGACAACTACAGAATGAATTTGCATTTCCTTCAGCACATAACATCTAAACAATTTATATGTAGATATGTAGGCCACTGGGGCATTGTAAACTTTCAGATATAAAAAAAAAAAACAGGGTCTGGTATGAAGAATTTCCAAAATCTTTTAGAATAAAATTTCTTTCTTGCCTAGAGTGAATTTTACAATCATAAAACTGACCAAATTTAAAGATGAGGTCACCGTATATTTCACACTTAGTACCAGAAATTGTAGATATGGGCAGGTGTACTGGATAGCGGCTTGGCACAAGAAATCTGAAAGCCATATTTGAATTCCAGTCAAGTTCATTACATTCGCTTATGTGCAAATACCATGGGAAAGGTATGAATCAATCATTTCTTCCTCCAGCTATGGGTAAATAGCAAGACAGACTGGGTCATATAGCCTTGATTGGTAAGAAGTCTAAGAAAAGAAAAACTTTGAAGCCAGCCTGGAGAAAACTGGGCTTTATCAGGCTATCTTGCTCTAGACATACCACTGCTGCTACAGATGCAGTACATGTGGTGTCCCTGTGGCCCTAATAGATTACAGAGATCATGATCATGACCAGACATGACCAGAAAAGGACAGAATTTTGAATATTGATTTTCAATACATACAGTAAGAAACTCCAGACCTTCCTATTCCTCTTTCATTTGCCTTTGTGCCATAAGTTTGAGGAGTTGCTGGAAAGTAAATAAATGGGGTGCTGAAAATTTTTTTTAACATCCCATTTGTTTACTTTCATCAAAATCTTTTTGTTATTATTAAGAGGAAAGACCAAAGAGGTTTTTTTTTTTATCATTACATTTTTGATCCTTTTTGGAACGTTCAAAATTTTGCTTAAAAATGTTGTTTATGTCAACAGGTGACCATCAATTAATACAGGAAATTTTAGTGTTATTTTGAGGTGAAAAACACATTGATCTAGAAATTTTCGCAAAAATCAAATAATTGTCAGATTTTAATGAAACTTTCAGGACTTATTCACAAATAAATAGAATTATTTTAGAAATGTTTTTTGTATCTGTTTACCTCCAGCTTATTTAATGTTATGAAATTTCGAGAAATTTATTTTTGTACAGTTGAATGTTTATATTAGTTATAAGCAGAACTACTTTTAGAATTTAAATCATCCATTTATTTTGTAAAACAGGACTCCAGTTACTGAAAATTTGCTTTAATTTTTAAAATAAGAAAATGCAATGAAACTAAGATATTATTTAATTAGAAAAGCTTTTAATTGCTTTTATAAATAAGATATGTTATGGACATTGATATTTTAGGAGTTAATACTGTCAAAAAGGAAGTATAAATTATTTTATTGTCTCCAATTATTCTAGGCTTAGATCCTGATTTATGTTTGCACTTTTCTTTCTTCTATCTTTTTCTAAAATTAACAAACATTTCAATATTTGTGTTTGTTTATGTACTATTTTGTAATTTGTCTTGCTTTCTAGTGTTTTTGTTTACCTAATGTCTAATAGATTTTAAAAACCACTGATTTTGGGGGAGGTTCTAAAACACATAATGTATGTTCCAAAGATTGTCAATGCTGGCCGGGAGTGATAGTGCGGACAAGTTACCACTGTCTATAAAATACTTCCATAACTTGTGTCCCAAATAGTCTCTGAAAACTAAATCCAGCTCCAAGAAAGAGAATGGACAAAGACGGACAATTTGTTATCAACACTCACAACTTTCTGGCAACTTCTGCTGCCAAGACAGCCCAAAATGTAATGCCCTGCATTCCTTTGGATATTGTTGGTATGGCTGAGAGAGTGGCTATATAGTCTGGGCAGTGGACAGTCTCCATATACTATATCCAGGCCTATGCCCTAGAGTCGCAATCCATTCTCACAGCCAAAGTACTGAATTTTGACCAAACAATGCACTACCATTATCTTGCAAGATAAACAGATGCTTACTATATTATGGACACTATTGTCTTAAGAAAGACATTTTTTTATGAATAATGAATTTTTACAAGGATTGTTTTCATTTTTTAAAAATTTTAATTAGAATAATTTAGAAAGTTTCAAATCTTTTAAAATTTTGTATTAATTTGTATAGGTTAGGTGATATTGTTATTAAGTAAAAACTATATATACTAATCATATATGGAAAAACTTTGTGCAAGTCACTGAACCCCAATATTTTAAAAAGAATTTTGAAATTTATTTTGTGTGTGTTCAAATGTGCCAGTTTTTGTAAATATGGATGTCCATACATGACATTATCAGAAAATAATATTGGTACTTTGGCTTTGAATTTACTATAGTAAATTCAAAACCAAAGTACCTGAAATTCAAGAAAACATTAGATTATGGAGAAGAGTTTCCTAAATTGTTAAGATTATTGGGTAGTTAAAAATAATATAAAGATGTTCACATTATATTCCTCAAGTAATTTTTCAGATAAGTTTCCCATAGAAAAAAATTAGTTAAATTTCTGGTAATCAATAAAGCTGTCAACACCTTAAATAAAACACCTACTGCTGTGTTGAAAAATGCATTTCTGCAATATTTTAGACTAAAAGGATATAATGAAGAGGTACAGAGTAAAGCAGTGCATAATCCCTGCCTAATGAGATGGTTTAAATGGATGGTAGAACAGGGATTAGGAAACATAAAAATACAAGCATTAATAAGAGCTACAAAGGACAGGAAATTGTTGACAGCCATGATTGCCAATATCCTGAAGGGACAGAGAACAAAGAAGAAGAATCAAGCAAACAAAAAATTGGCCACCTGTTTATAATATTTTTTGTATTGCCACTGTATTTTCTTTTGACCAACACATAGAAGAGGAAGATCCAATGAAATATTACTCCTCAATGGATGATGCTACCAATCACCATCATCATCATCATCATCATCTTAAGGAGAAGAGCTGGTGCAGTCTTTTTTTTTCACAGATTGATGTACTTGCGTACGTCTGGTTTGGTTTGTTTTACAGCATATAAACTTCAATGGTTTATTCAATGCCAACAAGATTTTTATTGCTGGTATTTTTTTATTTTTTTTTTTCAAAAAGTACTTTTGGTAATATTTTTTCCAAAAATGTATTTCTGGTAATAATGTATTGCTAGTAATAATTTTTTACAAAAATGTAATGCTAGTATTAAAACATATTAATACGTGTTTTGATCCCAGTTTGGGAGTTAACTATTTGCCCATAGTTGGGACGCTAACAACTAGTACCACCCCGGGTCAGGCTGGACCTGGGAACATCAGCAATTAAGAGGTGGTTCCACATTCCTCAAAACCTCCTGATCAGAGGCCTTGCTGTCAGATGTAGTTTATCGTCTTACCCAGGATGGGTAAGTCTTTGGTAAATGTCTGCAGTTGGTATCTGATGATCTCTGGTTTTTGAAGATATCTTTTGAAGATGAAGATGTTAGTTGGTACATTGCAATTTAGAAGAAGTTGTTTTGTGAGTCAACTATTTTTTTTATTTTTATCTATATTGTCATTAGTTAAATTCAGATGACTTGCAAGAATGTTGGCAAGAATCTTGAAAACATCTCATTCATTTGTCGCTTGCTCAAATTCTTCAAATATGACAATGTGGGAAAGCAACAAGATAAAACAGTGGAGCAAAAGAAAAACAAAAACAGGAGATTATTTCGTCTGCTAGGGCAGCTAGCCAATACCAGTTGCAGACACTTGTTCAGGAACATTAGTGTTTGTTTCAACACCCACAGAGCCCACTTTTAGTTTATACGGTAACTATGCTTGGCAATCTCTTCACAGATGAAGAGACTTGAAGCAATAGAAATGTGCTTCTACAAAAGGATGCTGAGTTTACAATGGATTGAACATTTGAGCAATGGCAATGTTTTTGAGGAATTGGTAACACTTAGACTTAACATCAGCAAGAGATAGTTGAAATAAGGCATATAACAACAAAAGATGGTTTGGAAAATTTGATACTCACAAGACATATAGCAGGCAAGAAGGACAGAGGAAAACCACGCATAACTTACCTAACAAGCTTGAGTAAATGGTGAGCAGAATGGAGGTTAGGAGAGATAAGAAAAACAACATTTATTAAGAGCTACAAAGAACAGGAAATTGTGGAGAGCCAAGATTGCCAATATTCTGAATGGGCATGTAGCATTGAAGATAGAAGATGCAGAGTAGACAGTTACAGTTTCTGAGAAAGTAGGAATAACATGACATGATCAACAGTTTTTGAACAAGGCCAGTATCATCCAAACCTTAGGTCATGATGATTTGTGACTTTGTGGGAGCATAATCATCAATATCCTCAAAACAATTCCATCTACCCAATTTAACTCAAAAGGTTAATCTCAGCCTGGAGTATGGCTTTCAGGCATTTTTCCAAGTTGCCACATTCTGGGGTCACTTCTCCAGGCAGATAACATCAAGAAAACACTTTTCTGACAAATCAATCATAGTAAAATTTGAACCCAGGTCACATTGTTGGAAAGTAAATGGTCTAACCACTTGGCTATACAATTATATTTCTTGTATATATTTACATAAATCCAAGCAAAATCTTAAGTAGAATTCCATTCACCTTCTGGTGTTATAAGTGATGGTGAATCAATAAATCTTTAGCCTGACATGCAGTTATTAGTTGAAGTTTTATCTGAAACTTTCACTGTATAATGTATTAACCACTGAATAAAGTGCATTAACAAGGAAGGAGATTATGTTATAATTTCAACATTTATTGTGTAGAATCCACTCTTTGTTAGGTCTTTTTTTTTTAAAAGTCTATTGAATGTCTCGCCTCCATCCTCATCGAAAACACTTGGTGGGGGAACCAGCTTAATCCCCCAATGACCTAACAATGATAGATAGTACTGGGCTACATGGTACCTGTAACACTTGTAAAAAAATCCGTCATAAAGGGTGTATGAAACTTCTGGTATTGTCAATGGCCATCTTGCACAAGACAGGGCTCCATAGCTATGTACATATCCAGTACAGTGATATCAAGTCAATGGCCAAGGAGGAGGGTTTCTCCCATAGAATCAATGGCCAGATGCCCATAACCAAAGCAAGCCTTTAAGTTAGAGGACATTGGTTATGATTTGACCTAAGGAAGGATGAGCAATGGCAGGTCTACTTGCCCATGACACACTATGTATCTCATATGTGAAGTG
>OZ010585.1:22208317-22295817 GCA_963932145.1 Acanthosepion lycidas
TTGGGTTCCTTATATTCACTTACGCAAATACTCTTGTGAAAGGTATGAATCCATCTCTTCTCTTCCCATATATAAGTTAAATAATAAGACTTGTATCACTAAATCATTATTATCTAAAAAAATTCTTACAAACTAAAAATATTTTCTAGCTTTAAATAAGCTGCAAAGGGTTGATAAACTGTAAAAAAAAATATGAATCAATCAATCAGATTACACAGCAATAATCATCATATTTTCTGCTATAGTACATAATCAGCTTCATTCTAGGATTTCTCAGTGGCAACATGGTGGATCATGAACAATCACTTTCATAGTATAATGCTCATTGTCATTACTGAAGACAAAACATTTTTATGGAAAAAAAGATACATTATCTGGTGGAAAAATTTTCAGATGCACACTCATATCATGACTTTGCCTTACAATTGAGAATTCAGGAGCAGTCTCCATTTCTCTCACAGAATTGATGGTGACTGACAATACCAATGGAAAAAAGACAGGATTTTTTTTCCACAATTGCTGCAGGTGCAGGATTTCTGGCTAGAAGGAGTAGCAACTCTATGATGTCCCCTTATCACCACCACCCTGAATCTGCAGATTGATTCAGTGAGGGTGGTCACCTGGAAACACACACATACACACACACAAATAAAGTTGTTTGTATATGAGAAATTTCTTTCTACTAAGATTTCAGATCTTAGAACGAAGAAATTTCTCATGTGCAAACAACTTTATTAACCTATAAAAATTTCACAGAATTTGGACAACACAGTCACCGAATTATGCGGACTGTTTTAACAATTTTAAACTTTCCTATTTGCCTCATGTAAATAAAACATTTAGTTAATCTCATTGCATTTCACATTAAAGTGGAAATACACAATAAAAATAAATATTAGCACAAAAAAAATAAAATAAATAAAAAATAAAAAAATGGTACAGTAATTATTTCTCTCCACTTTTTGTTCTCTTTGCAAAACTTCAATGAGTATTCACAAAAGAGATAATTTGATTGAACCATATCCTTCTAAATCGTTACTTGATAATGGCTGGAGAACAATCCAGGTAAAGTGAATCCAATACATAATGTGGCAAAGGTCAGGATGTTAGTCCAAGTCAAATCCTGATTATTGTCAAGTTAATTTCTATTTTGGAGACAGACATGCAGAATGAAATTTCCTTTTGGTTTAGTTAATGAATGTATGAAAGGTAATGGCTGATTAAAAAGAGAAAGGAATGAAGAGATAGATAAGAGAGTGCAAAGAAAAAAAGAGAAAGAAGAGAGAACAAAGGAAAAAGAGAAAAAGCATATAGTAAAATAGAGAGTGAAAAGGAAATGAGAAAAAGGGCAGGAGGGTAAAGAAAAAGGAAAAAAGAGAACAAAGAATGAATGAAAAAGGAGAGAGAGAGCAAAGCAGAGAGAAGGCAAAGGATAAACTAGAGCAGAGAAGGAAAGAAAACATGAAATGAAAGAGAAAACAGAGTAAAGAAAAAGGATAAAAGAGGGGAAATTGAGGAAGGAATGAAAAAAAGGAAGAAGAAAAAAAAGGAAAAGAAAGCAGAAGGAATAAGTATAACGGAGAAAGAAAAGTACAATAAGAGAAAAGAGGTGGAAGACAAAACAAGAGAAAGAGGATAGATGTATATAAGAAACAGAAAGTAAAAACGAGAGAGAATTAGGAAATTCAACTGAGATAAGAGTCTATTGTTGATTGAACAAGAATTATGGTTTAACAGAGCACAAACTGTAATAAGTTAAGAGGCAAATTAGTTGTGGCTTAAGACACTTAATCAATCCAACATTTATATGATATGATCAGTAATTTGTTCATTTAGTAGAGAGTTGAATTGATAAAGAATCCAGACCCTTTACAAAGGAGCTCTTCAACATAAGGAAAAGACATTTCAAGATTTATATTGGAATTTAAAATTCCCACACCTAAAGGAAAAGGCTAAGAGTACAAAATATTAATTCAATGACAATACTTCCTCCAGGCACAAGACAAAAACAATATTTTCTAGCTAATGGCACACCTCTATAATTTTGAAATTAATATTTAAAGAAAAGGTAAGAATATTTAACAGATGATTTTCATACACACACACACACACACACATATATATATGTTAAGTGTTTTTTGTTCTGTTAAGTACTTTACTGAGTAGGCCTTTTTTTTTCTTTTTTCAGTATTGTCATTTTTGTTTGAGATTTTATCTGGATAACAGTTTTAAGTTTTGGCAAGTTGTTCGTTGGGTCCATCAACAGGTTTTAGTTTTTCTTATATATATATATATATATATATATATATATATATATATATATGTGTGTGTGTGTGTGTGTGTGTGTGTGTGTGTAAAGAAGAGAAGGAGTTGTGAATTTGGGCAGCAATCCCTCTTTAATATGTTTTGTTAAACAAGAATGACATGTTACTTTTATTAAGTTTTTATATTTTTCTTGTTATGTGTTATATATATATATATATATATATACACACACAAAAAAAAAATATATATATATATATATATATATATACAAACTCTATATATGTATGTATGTAAAAATTCAGATATAACTAAAAGTATATCTATAAAAAGTCAATACGAATAAAGACAAAAAGAAAACTTATCTTAGATGATGCTAAGTTCATCAGAGGATGAAATGCTTTGGTTAAGATAAGTTTTACTGTTGTCAGTCATTTATATGCACACAAATGATTGTTTATAAGCAACTGTGCTCAAATAACTCTAAATCTTAAGCAATTCTACTACTGACATCATTTTGGCTTCAGTAGCTTAAAAAAGAAAAAGAGAGAAAGAGAGAGAAAATAAAAAATCAAACAAAAGGGGCTATGCTACGACCAATACTGTATTCAAGAATTCTACTAGTTTCTTTACATTAAGATGTCTTTAAGGTGTATTAATTAGACCGAAGCATAAAAGATTTAAATAATGCAAGCAAGTTATTCATGCACATCAATTAAGCAACCTGAATTATATATATGTATGTAGATCTAGTGACAGGACCCAAAAGAGTGTGAGTTCAATACCCAGTTAAGGCAGTGGAGAATTTCGAGAGGGGAATTAACAGGAGATAACTGACAACTGACATCCATTAAACATGGCATGTGAAACTAGAACAGTTTACCCAGTGAAATACCATTTTGTTGTATTTCTAATAAAAAAAAGAAAGAAAAAAAAACATTTCTTACACATGGTAAACTGGAGTTTGATTAAAAACTAAAGGATTGAGAAGCAACAATATTATTTTATTAGAAGATGCATTGTCAACCATTATTCATTTTTAATAAATATTTTCATTATAATTTTAATAACTTAGAAACAGTGGTTGATCATGTTACATTGTATAATAATTATACTGATGCTACCAATACAAGTGAAAATAAAAACATTTTTTTTTTTTCATAAAGAACATATTCTTCTTCTATGTGCCATGTCCATTCAGGACATGAGTAATCATGACTCACTACAACTTCTTAATCTTTGTAATTCTTAGTAAGATTTGTCTTTTTGTTATTTCACCCAACCTGTGTCCTTCCAACTATCAGGTCATCCCATAAGTTTTTTTAAAATGAATGAAATTTTAAGAGTATTTTATAATGTCTAATGGAGCTGAACATTATTTTTATGTTTAGATGCATTTAAACTGATCCAATTTTATTTCAGAGAACAATAAAATTAAATTTTGTTTGATTAAAACCGTGCTAACATGGAAGTACCCAAGAATCATTTGAGGCACATAATGCTTTATGAGTTCAAGAAAGGAAACTCAGCAGCCGAAGCGGCTAGAAACTCAGTTTATGGAGAGGAATTTGTGAATGAGAGAACTTGCAGAAGATAGTTTGCAAAATTCAGAGGTGGAGATTTCACCCTTGAAGATGAAGATCAAACCAGACGTCCAGTTGAGTTTAATGAAAAGCTTCTTGAAGCAGCCCTTGAAGAAAATCCTGCTTTATCAGTTGAGGAATTGGCAGTGGTTCTCAGTTCAAACTATACAACTGTTCATCGTCATCTTCAACAATTTGGAAAAGTTCCTAAACTTGAGAAATGGGTGCCTCATGAATTGTCTGAAAACAACCTCAAATCCCGAGTTGACATCTGCTCTTCTCTTCATTCTCGCCAACTTGTTTCACCTTTTTTGGATAGACTTGTGACTGGCGATGAAAAATGTATCTTTTATCAAAATGTTAAGCATCGTAGACAGTGGCTTGGTAAAGGGGAAGGACACCAGCCACTGCCAAGAAGGGAACTTCATGGGCAAAAGGTTCTTCTTTCAATCTGGTGGGATCGCCAAGGAATAATCCACTTTGAATTCTTACCACCTAATGCAACAATTAATGCTCAAATATACTGTCAGCAATTAGAGCATTTGAACCAAGCTTTGAGGAAAAAAAGACCTGCTCTAGTGAATCGAAAAGAGGTGATGTTTCATCAGGACAATGTGTGACCCCACACAGCAAGAATCACGTCACAAAAAATCAAAGAACTTGGTTGGGAGAAAATTCCTCATCCACTTTATTCTCCTGATCTTGCTCCTTCAGACTACCATTTGTTTTGTAGTTTACAGAATCATTTGGAAGAAACAGCTTTTGTAACACAGGAAGAGGTTAAAACTGACATTTGTGAGTTCTTCGAATCAAAGCCAAAAGAATTTTACAGTAATGGAATTAGTAAGCTTGTTAATAGATGGAAGGAAGTCATAGATAATCAGGGAAAATACGTTGTTGATTGAATCTGTAATTAAATGTAAAATTTGGTCACTTGTTTTCTTTATTCAAAATTCAGACAGAACTTATGGGATGACCTGATATTTCCAAGAGGTGCTTGCTGCTTCCCAGTGTTCCTTTTGGCCTTTGATATGTCCTGTGAGTGTCAGATTCCACAGTACATTTTTCTTCATTATGTACCCTATACATTTCTATTGTCTCCTTCTGATTCTAAATATAAGTATCCTTTTTCTAACTAATGTTTGCTCCATGCTATTCTCAGCATCTTTCTTTAGAACAGCATTTCTATTGCCTCAAATTGTCTCTTGATCTCTGAGGAGATTGCCAAAGAGGATGATATTACATAACAGTTTAGTACTCTTTTTGTTGTTTCTAAAGAAATTTTATTATTTCTTAATAATTTGCTTAGCTTTTAAAAGGCTTCTTCCACTGTCAAAAAGCACCTTTGGATTTTGGTGTCACATTTTCCATCCTCTTTCCCAGTTATTTAAATTCTTATACTTTGTATCTTGTTATTTTTGCTGACAACTATACATTCTGTCTTCTTACAATTGAGGGTTAGTCCTTTCTTCTCACTCTCTACCTTCTGAAGGTGTTCCTGAAGTTTCCTTTAGTGAAGTGATCAGTCAGAGTTGGTTTTCAAGAAAGTTTTCAAGTTTAGGCTCAACAAGGCCTAGCTGAGATGCAATTTCAGATCTCAGCAAGAGTACTTTTTTTCTGATCCTTTGCTTGTATATGTATGTGTGTATATATATATATATATATATATATATATAGGTATGTGGCAGAGTGGTTAGAACATTCTTTTTGGGACCATAAGACCCAGGTTCAAATCTCACCAGGTGTCGATTTGTCAGAAAGGTGATGTGATGCTTTTGGTCTGGGGGAAGCGATTGTAGCATGCAGCACCTTTTGAAAGTGCCTGAAAACCATACTATGGATTGACCAGCAGCTTTGTAAGTGAAATTGGGTAGACGCCAATAGCTGTGCTAGCATTAAGTTAGAAGTCATCATGATCAAGTGTTTGAGCATGCTGGCCTTGTTCAGACATCTCTCCCAGAAATTGTAACTAATGTCTGCTCAGCATAGTTGCAGTATCAACCACAGGTGGGCTCTGTCGGTGTTGAACAAACACAAGTGTGACTGAGTAGGCGTCTACAACAGGGATTGGTTAGCTGGCATAGTAGACGGGTATCTTCAAATACGAGTGTCCAGTCAATACATACTGATGGCCTGAGTTAATGCTGCAAAAAGCAACTAATAATTAAGATTAAAATTCTAATAAAAATTAATAAAAACAATATATATATATATATATATATATATATGAAACTGAGTTGTGTTATTGATGTTGGACATTATGTATATTCACTAATATATAGTTATAGCTCTGTCACATAACACTGAGCACTGTATTTATAACACCTGAGGTAAAAATATATTTATACATACGTACAAATATATATGCATGTATGTATATTTTTTCCCCATATATATATTTTTGGGACTGTTATCTAAATCATTACTGTGTGTCATACTAATTCAAAATGAAAAGTGCTTTTCATCTAAAGATCACCTTAAATTAACAATTTAGATCAGGTCCCTGAGCACTTCTCAATGTTTGTTATTGTCACAGTTCTTTGTTTAATTTTTAGATGCACTGAAAGTTTTTTGTCGAGGTAGGTGTCTGTTTTTTTTTTTATTTTCGTCATGTTTTCTAATTTGGCCGATTTGCTATTGATTGCATCATTCTTTGATACCTTACTGATTACCTAGTTTATTCTAGCTATATAATTATTATTAAACACAAAGTAAGTAGCTACCAAGCAAGTATACTAAAAAGGTACTGGAGAAAGAGAGCTCAATGCAAAAATGGCAATACATTTATGTTATATTATTATAATCTGGTGTACACCTGACAAACCACAACTATTAGTTTCTTATGCACCAATCATGCAATCATGAAATAGTACTTGTTTGCTCACTGAAATGGGCATTTTATACTCTCTCAGTTGTCTGAAGTTGTTACAATGACGGTAGCTGGCAAATACATAATATGCACACACCAACTCAACTCATATGGCTAAAAGTTGAACAGTCAAAAAATCATTAGGTTTGGTGGGAGGAGAGAAAACACACACACACATATCTATATCTATCTATCTATATATATATATATATATATATATATATATATATATATATATATAGAGAGAGAGAGAGAGAGAGAGAGGAAAATAGCTTTATTAGAAAATGTGTTTTTGTTTTAATTTCCTCTGCAGCATGATTGGCAATAGCAGATAGCCCATATGAAATGGTTATGTTTTTTATTTGCAATTTTGGCCCCTTTTCAAGTAAATTAATCTTCAAGATTCTTTAATGATACGCATGTGTGCATATTTATGAAAGAGTGCAGAAAAGTTCTGAAACAGACCAAGAAAACACTTGCAAAAAGAACTTGATGTCTAGTCATTTAATCAAAATTGAGGAAGTGGGTTAGGCCAGGAATTTTTTAACAGCCCCTCACATACACATTATATATATATATGCATATAAACATTTGGTTTCAGTTAACCTAATTTTCATCTATTTTCTGATATCTTTCTGTTAATAGAAATATATTATTTTTGCTAGCTTCCAGATCTTTTCTTATGGTCATTAGGAATGGCCGTTCCTCATACACATACTAAACCCACAGAGAAGAGATGGATTCTTATCTTACCCAAGAGAATTTGTGCATAAGTGAATGTAAGAAACCTGAATGGAATGCAAACTCAGCTCTCCAATTTCTCATTCCAAGACACCACCTGCACATCTCCATGGTGAGAATTATCTTTACAGGACACATCGCTTGTATTGATTTAGTGGATCTAGTTACCTGATGATCACTCTTTCTATCCCTGGGTTGGGTAGTACAAAAAACGGAAGATATATATATATATATATATATATATATATATATTTTAAGCAATTCACCCCAAGGAAAAGCGGGAGTGCCACTAGCACGCAAGGGTTTACAAAGAGTGAAAGTAAGAAGTAAAGAGGAATGTTTGTGAAAAGGATAAAGAGAAGGATAAGAATCAAAGTGAAGGCATCAGAAGATATCAATTGACATTGTATTTGAATATTTGAAGATTATAGCTATTAGAGAAGCAAGTGATAGGAAGGAAGTTTCACTGATGGGAGGTGTGAGATAAGAAGCTGTTGGAGTAGAACAGATGGTTACATTTAGTTTTTATATACATATAATGAAAAACTAGGTAATCCGTATGGGTAAACCCAAGGAGGATAAAATCCAGAGAGCTCAATGTAAATCCAGAGCAAATAATTTAAATAAAAACAGACCACTTTAAGGTTCCATGTAATAAATTATTTCACAACAGCCCTTTTAAAGGACTGCGGATGATCAGACTTTACTTCCAAAGGTTAAAACAAAAAAATTTTTGTTTCAATCTTTGGAAGTAAAGTCTGATGATCTGCAGTCCTTTAAAAGAGCTGTGGTGAAATAATTTATTACATGGAACCTTAAAGTGGTCTGTTTTTATTTAATATATATATATATATATATATATATATATATGTGTGTGTGTGTGTGTGTGTGGTTGAGTATAAATATAATATGATTACAAAGAACTGACAGTGGATTGAGAACAATTTATTCCTGTGGACTGAATAAAGAGTTCATCTTGAATTATGAGAGGCACCTGAAGAAGTCAAGACAGTGTAATTGTCAAATATGTTTTGATTATAGCAGCCAGAAGGATGACACTAGCTTGAGTAATAAAACAAATATCTTGTGAACCAACCCAGGACAATAATTGTTTTTATCTTCATCAAATTGTCTTGAATTACTATCAAAAAAAAAAAAAAAAAAAAAAAAAAAAAAAAAAAAAAAACAAGCAAGCAAATTCCATAGGAGATATCTGGTCAGTAACATTAGAATAGTCACTGCTTTGACTTCAACACTACCGACAAACAATTCTTGAAAGAAATTCTATATGAAATATCAACCACACTAGGAAGAACAAGGATGCTATGTATTTATCTAGCTTATGTTTAAAAATATAAGTTAAAACAAAAATGTAGATCATTGTTTGCTATTTGGAAATAGTTGACAAGTCATCTTTTAAGAGATTTCTTTCTTTCTGGAGTGACTGATGCAGTAAAAACTGCCAAGAAAAAAAAAAAAAAAAATCCAACAGGTTATTGGATGTCCAAAAATCAAAGTTGGACTTTTAGAATTTTATGAATTTTTCTGTATTTTTTAGTATAAATTAAGATGCCTCAACAATTTGAATAATATTCTGAAATACTAGACTGATCCTAGGCAGAAGTGAATTTAGAAACTCACATGTGAAAAGGAAAGTAAGCACTAAAATATACAGTTATTTCTTATGGTATGAGCAAACATTTTTTTTTATCATTTCACTCCAAGGAACGTGCTAAAAACCATTAAGACACAAGGGGGGGGGGTTACTAAGAGTGAAATAAACAGAAAGAATAATAAGAGTACAGGATTCAAGGAAATAGATGACAATTGATATCACATTTAAATTTTTGAGGATCATAGTTGACAGGAAAGTAATAAGTTGGACAGAAGTCCACAAGTTAGAAGTGTGGGAGAAGAAACAATTAGCACAGAATTTATAATTACATTGAGCAACTGTGAAGCTGTCAATCTAGTACTGTGATTAAATTTGTGAAGTTGAGGTTTCAAAGAGGAAAGCTCCTTAGTATAATTACCATGAAAATATTTATAAACTAATAAGAATTATGAGTTAACAATTTTGTAAATAGGATTAAGAAAGTATGGTAGCATACCTACGAACAATAATGGCTATGTCCATATTCATATAAATACAGTGGTAAATACTGTATGGAATCTTAAGGCATATTTTTAGTTTGAGGTAGTAAACTTTTTGTTGTAGCATACCTATGAATGATAATGGCTATGTCCCCATTCACATAAATACAGTTGTAAATACTGTATGTTGGTCTGCAGTTGGAGATTCATTGTGGAATTCACTTGACTAACTTTTAGCAGGTGACTACTATTATGCACCGCTGGCAAATCTTATATATGTTGTTCTTGTTCTAAGTATTATCGTTCATTACCAACCTTCGTTAATCATTCTATTCAGTAAACTTCCCTAGGTTACAACATAATCCAACATATCATAATGATCTGAATTCTTCCATTTTTACAACTACAAATGACTTCCAAATTATTTATTTTATAAAAAATATTCTAGTTGTCTGAAAACATGGAAATCCATTAGAGTGAGTTTATTACGTGCAATGAATATGGCAAAATGTCATAGATTTCTAATCAATGCTTTGTAAAGTGGCTGGTCAAAAATTATAGGGAACAATTGGTCCATAATCTTCAGCTAATAATTAGTTACATAGATCCTAATTGTTTATAAGCTCGATTTATTTCTTGAGAGCAGAAGTCTTCTGTGACTATAGACAAATGTAGTGGTGGAATAACATTTTCATTTACTACCATCATCTTCTACAGGCTCGGATACCTCACATTAAATTCGGCCTTGTGCCACATCTGATCGCATGGGGCGATTGGTAGATATCCTAGAGTTGGAGATTCATTGTGCAATTCACTTGACTCACTTTTAGCAATTGACTACTACTTCTACGTGCCGCTGGTGAATCTTATATGTGCTGTTCTTGTCCCAAGTATTATCGTTCATTACCAACCTCCGTGAGATTATTCTATTCCGTAACCTTCCCTAGGTTACAACAGAAAGTATATGAACATTTTCAGAACTGAATCACAGAATGGACTTGCAATGTATAATATCTATTCTAAGCATTTTATTAGCATATTTAAGGCCAAGAAGAAGGGTTTTTTTTTATCTCAACATTCAGAGTAATTTATTAGGTTTGTTATTAAATTGGCAAATTTACAATGACTAAGTGGCTTTGTAAAAATAGTTATTTGAACAACATGCAAACTAAATCTCTACTGAATTCAAGTTTAACCCATTATCATTCAATAAACTCAAACTGGCCCCCATAAATATCAGCTCTCAAAGCCCAACTGTATGATTTCCTGCATTATTTATGATGATGTCATCATATATTTTGGCAAAGTATAGATGGGGCATTTTACTGTAGGTTGAACACTGAGGGCTGATATTTACTGAGCAAATTGCATGCTAAAGGGTAAAAGCCATAACCACAAGTCAAGATAATATTCTTCATGATATATGCTACAATATTCAATGTATTAATAAAAACTTAATAATACCAGGACATGTGTTGTGAAATATGTATTTATTGAATACCTTTTTAAATGCTGCCCCTGATCAAATGATAAAGCCTTGAAATGAAATAAAAAAAAAAACACAATTGCATTTGCCTTGCATATCTTTTCTGAAAATTTCACTGACTCCAGTTATACCAGAAAAACCTAAAATATGCACTCATTTCACTCCAAGCAAGATGATAAAGCCACTAAGATGCAATTCTTACTGAAAATGAAGGCAACTGAGAAAACATTACCAGAGAGAAGGAACAATAAAAAGAACTAGATTTAAAGAAACAGAAAATGATGATTGATATTGCATTTAAAGTTTTTGGAGATTTTAGCTGACGGGAAATCAAGAAGTTGGAAGAAAGTTCCACAAGCAAGAAGTGCAAAAGAAGAAACTGAAAAGCTGTTTTGTCTGTCACAAGGTCAAAAATGTGGCGATTTGGAGGTTAAAAAGATTTTGTTTAAACCTGCCTGCCTTGAAAAATCAAAGACAGAAATAAAGGTCCTTCCCATCCCTGATATACTGGGCTTGATAGAATTACCTCAACCATAACACAAGCTTCAACCTTGCTTATTTGTTTATTTATACATAGCATTCAAAATACTTTGGAGATGTCCTTTTTTGTTTTTGTATCTATTTTAGATCTTTGCATGTGTTTACAGACAGAAATCTCTACTCTCTGATAATCAATTTTTATTTGTGCTTTGGGTATCTGTCTGACCTGACTGCTTGTGTTCAATGTAATACAAAAATGTAATTCGTGTTTTAAGAAACAGCGACTTTAAAAGCAAAAAACAATTTCTAGGTCAAGTGTGTTTGTTATGGTTGCATCAAGTACAAGATATTCTGAGAAGAGTGGAGGGGAGGGGGAGAAAAAAAAGACAAAGAAGATTTCAGGAATGAACAATCTGTTTCCTATTTCTTTACATTTGACCAACTAAATATGGATTATAGAAGTTAATTCTGTGCTGACCCAGAGGACATTTTCAGCAAATCTTCCACAATGAGATCTGTATAACCATTAAAATATTGTTGAAATTAACAAAATCAAATCAACAAGTCATTATTTAAATATTGCCACAGTCTTTTGTGTTTCATTGGATTTGAGGGACAAGAAACATTTTATTAAGTTATTTTTTTTTTAATTCAGTTTTTATAATGTTCTTACAGTTTTACTTTTATGGGGACTAAGAGAATATTGAAGCCGTCTGTAGTGATTAATTGGGCCAAGTGCTTTTGGCCAAATCATTAGCTATTTTCAAGGAGTCCATTGTTAGTATATTTTACTGTGTTTATGTGCAAAGCTGTATTTTGCAAAAGAAGTAGTAATTCTAAATGATACTGGAGTGGGGAATTGTAATAATTCTATGTAGAAGTGCCTTTAAAACATTGACAATATGCCCTGTCCAGTTTCAAAGAAGGAAACATTGAGGCTTGGTTCAAGCTGCTTTATATAAAGTACTTCTATTATTTTTAAATGTCTTTTAAAATTAAATTTTCTTAGAATGACAAGGATATTTATGGTGGGGTAGGAGTTATGTATCCATGTTTAAGTGCTTTCTTATTGAACTAAGATCACTTAAGTGGTTTGTCATTCTTATTCCTATCAATGCATGTTGGTTAAAAAGATTTAAAACTGATTTACTTGAGTAATGAATTTAATCATCAGCATATACTCCAATACTGTGGCCTTGTACCATACAAAGCAACATTGAGGAAATAAGACAAGTGCTTCATTGATATTGAATTATGTCAACAACCTAACACTGTTTCATTGGTGTATATAACATATCTATATTGTATGAGTTACCAACACAATAAATAGAATTAGTTTACTGAGTTTGAATGATAACTGAAGCTGCTACAGTTCACTTATTGCTAAAGTGCTCAAGGAAGACATATCAAATCAATTGCTGCATCTACTTATAGGAAAGTTGGTTCACTCTGTCATGCCAGAAACTTTTCTCTGAATCTATCTTACACATTTATAAATCTACTATTCATCCTTGCATTGAATGCAGTTGCCATATCTAGTCTGGAGCTGTATATCTTGAGATTCTTGACAAAATTCAAAGGGTGGGGTCCATAATGCAATCAATCCTGACCAGGCATCTTGACTTTCTCACCAACATGATGTGACTCGCCTCTGTTATTTCTAGAAATATTTTTATCGAAATTGTTCTGATGAGATTCTGATGAGATTCATCCATGGGGCCTTGACTGCGTGAATTTAAGCATACTATTAGATTAACAACTAGGTCTTGCCATTTTACAGCTGAAGTAGCTAGTTGCAACCATATATTCTATTCTAATAGTTTATTTTATCACACTTCTCAACCATGGAATGCCATTCTGATTTCTTGCTTCCTTGATAACTACAAACTTCAAAACTTTAAATGCAACATCAATTGCTATCTTCTGTCTTCTTGAATCCTGTTCCTTTATTGTCCTTTCATCATTGCTCCTCAGTAAAATTCTCTCATTCTATTTGACTTCCTGTAATCCATTGCATTCTATTGGCATTATTGCCTTGCTTGGGGTGAAACAATTAAAAACAAAATCCATTTTCCCTGCATTCCATCCCATTGACATATCTTACTACAAATTTTCTTGTCACTGGCATGTCAAAACTACTACAAAGGAGTAAACATTCAGAAAAATCACTCACCCATAACTATTTCACCACCGTAGCTATGTTCTATGTGTTGCGTCTCTTCAGGTCATAGCCAATCATGAATCTCCATTCCTTTCCAGCACTTAGGAATGTTTATCTTTTTACTGCTCCTCCCTGTTCTGCCATCTATTTTTACACAAGCTTGTGAGGGTAGGTTGCTTGCTGTTCCCCATCTGTCCCTCTTGCCTTCAATATGCCCCATGAGAGTCAAATTCTCTAAGCCCTCTTTCATCATTATAAAATTTATCTCTTTCTGATCCAAAACAATTTTGTTCCCATTTTTCTTAATACTTCCTCATTGCTCACATGCTGTGTCCATGGTATTCTCAGCATACTTCTGTAGAACCACATCTGTTCACCCAAGTCTCCTCTTTATCTGTGATGAAATTGTCCATCATTAGTAGTTAACAGTAAAATCTCCATTGGCAACTTGACATTGACCTAAAAATGTTTGGAAAAGTGAATGGGAAAATGAACTAATTTGCATATATAAAATGCAATATGTGCATTTGTGTGTATACATACATGCATGTAGAGGACCATGTGGGTTTGAGTGTTGTTGAATTAGGGGCACGTGTTGTTTATTCCTGCTAGAAGAAGGTCCAACTACAAGAAAATAGCAGACTCTAGTTGAATCCAACCAAAGATGTAAAGAAGACAAACAAGACTGATATATATATATGTATATGTCAACAAATATATGTATTAAATAACAAATTTACAAGTGACAAAAACATTAACATTTGTGTTTGTGTGTGAATGTAAAGAGTTTGTATTTTGGTAAATGTACGTGTATGTGTGTTTCATGGCGTTTTCCTGTAAATGGGCAAAAACACTGATTTCTACGAGAGATTACATTTTTAAACGTATCTGCTGAAATGCAAAGTGAAAAAGAGAAAGAGGCAAGAAGTTGCCCAGTATTTATAGTGTAGGGAGAGCGACTCCTAGTGAATAATTAGGGAATTAAGGAGGAGCTAACTCTGACACACACACAAGCAGAGAGAGAAGGGGACTGAAAAGTTCTCAAACTGACACACTTCCCAAAATCTAACAAAATGATCAAACATCAGGTTGCTCACTGGAAATGTCAAGTGTATGTCATAGCTAATTGGTGGAGTGTAAGAGCACAGGTTGCTCACTAGAAACATCAGGTGAACATCGTTATTGTAAAAGCTTCTTAAGCTGAGAACATTTCAGCCCTCTCGTGTATGTATGCATATATTTATACATGGAACAGGGAGGAGGTAGTAGAAAACATAAGACTCAAAAGGTGGTCACACTCAAAACCGAGACAGCAGCCATCATTTATATATATTTGTGCAAAATGCTTTTCACAGAGTGCACAGATACTATACTGATTTTAGGCAGAACACAAAGATACTAAACTGATCTTAAACAATAATTTGAGTAGTGAGACTTTGGTCATAGGTAGATAAGCTGAGCCATATATAACTAATCTTGTAAATTTTAACAGGAACTATATGCTAGTAATGTTAAAAATTCTGATCTATTTTCATTCATGTTCACAGTGCCAATGTTCAATTTAAGCTTTATGTACCTTTTGTTGAATCTCAAATTAATCTGACAAGAAGCACTTAATCTCAAGCTCTTTAACTACACAAAAACATTCATTACCTAAGCTTAATGAAGAGTGACAAGTTTTCTGACACCAGGTGGGTTATGCTGCCTGTGACTCTGAAGTGTTGAGACCTTTCGGTAATGAGAGAAAAGACAAGATAACTTGAGGAAAGGCTTTGCCAGGATATGGCAAAGAGAAGAACGAAAGAATTTTGGATAATGATGAGCAAATGTTTCCATCCTGAATGTTATCATTTGGCAGACAGCTGCTTTGAATGTGGTGGGGTGGAGGATTGTGAAGAAACACAAATGTGTTTCCTTTAGAATTGAAAAAGCAAGGATTAAGTGGAAATAAAACCAGTACAAAAATATTATTACAACTTGTCTTGAAAAGGAAAAAAAGTTTGTTTTTTTTCCCACTATTCTAGACAGGTGAAGCACTAGAAATTCACTGACAAATGAGGAAATTTCCCACTAAGTCAAATGAGTTTTCTTGTCACTGTTTTAATAATAACTAACACAATCAACCTCTTCTGTTGCCACTCTCTTCCAACAATATTTTTGTAAAACTAATAGTCACCTTTTACAAGACCTGAGAACCACTCAAGGTAGAGAACTACTGAAGGAGGTTATTGTATAAGTAGTAAGAGTTAAGAGGTACGGTTTATGATATGTAGGAAAGATAACAGTTAGCCCTAGATATGAAAAAGTAATGAGTGAGAAAGCATCCTCTTGGGAGTTAGTTCATAGGAAGAAGCTGTGTTAGTGAAACTTGCTTCTTACAAATGAAATATGAATACTTCCTGATAATTTTAAAATGAAAGAAGGACAGGTAGATCATGAATCTTTCATTTGATGGAGGTCATGTGCTTCCTGTAGACTCTCTATTTTTGTAATCCATGAATAAAATTCAGCAAACATACCTCAAATTATAAGCGTGTTGTCTACATAAAAACTAAATTTTAATGTTGAACATGTACATAATCTGATGGAAAGTGTTCAGTAAAAATAACAGGTACCGACCGAAATAAAGATGTTTATTTAAGTTTAATTATTGATTTCTCCCCACCCGTCAGATTGTTTCTTTTCTTTACTTTTTTTTTTTAATTACTGCAAATTCTTTGAACATTGCAACTTTTGCTTGACCAATGCAGACACTAATGCCTATAAACATATGACTGGTAGAAAACTAAGAATAACTAGAAATAAACATGATTAAGCTACAATAATAATTTTACAATCACAAAATATCATAAACATGATGATCTCAGACTAATTCAAACAGAAATCACAGAAAACTCTGAAATTTTCCTTCAATTTCAGTATAAAATGATTCAGTGATACTTCTTCAATTATATATAATAGAATATCTTTTATGACAAAGCCAAGATTTTACAACTCATCAATTCAGTAGTACATATACCTGACACTTCTAACAATTGACCTCTGCTCTTTCTCATGCCCAATTTGCTATAACATATACCTGATGTCTCCAATAAGTGACACAATGCTGTTACTCTCTGCCAATTCACTTTGACATACACCTCACAATTCCAGTGATTGACCCATGATTTTAATCTCCACCAATTTGCTAAAACATACATTTCTAAAGAGTAACCTTTTCTATTAATCGCAAAATGTTTTATATAAGTGACATGTACTAGTGCTATATATCCTTAAATATATAGAGACGCAGAGTTTGTCAGCTTAATGTCGTCTTATAAAATGTTGCTTTATTACAAAATTCTTTATGAAGTTAATATTTTCTTGGAAATATTTTTGCAATAAGTTGGAATTGTTGAAACTCCAATTAACACAAACAAAAGTGCTCTCTTCAACATCCAAAGTTCATAAGGCAAAAATAGTCTTTAATCTTGTTAAGGCCCAAGAGTCGTAAAAACATCATTTCTGAACAATAAGAAAAGGCTTAAATGCTTTTCACAGCAACTGTTTCTAAGCTACTGATGGACTATAAAAACAAAGCCAATTTCACCCATGAGAGGAGATTCAACCTGGCTGGCATTAGTGAGGGACCTCCACGATGCAGGAGACTACATGATCAGCCAGGCCATCGGCATCAAAACCGACATGAATGCCAATGACCAGTGATGAAACCAGTGGCATCAGCAGAGACTCTCAACTACTACAATTTAATGTGTATTGATTTTCTTTCACAAGTCTATCTCAACTACTACCTTGTTTCATAGCCTGAAAAAAAAAAAAAAAAACCTCTCAAACTCCAACTGATTATATGATGCCCTAGAATGTGCAAACAATTGAACCTTGTAAATCACAGGAGAAATAAAAACCATTTTATTTATCTCAGCCGTGTTGTTTTGTCACTTCCACTTATTTTCTTGTTAACAGTAAGGCTGCAGTTGCATTGTCTCCTCTTGGCTCTTTATATTGCATTCAAGTTATTCCCTCTTGAGAAAACCCCTTTCATCTTGTGATCCATTTTTGATAAATTAAATATGAGTGTGTTATCTTGTCAGATTTCAAAATCTCATGAACTCAAGTTAATTCTATAAGTCAAGTTTCACATAAGAAATTTTAAAGGCACTTCTGACAGGGTCAGGGAATGGAAACTGATATTGCTGGGGTCTGGATAAAGCATGATGAAAGTGGAATCAAAAGATTTGCTCTCGTGCAAACAGAAAAAATGATATTTTCTATTATATTTTGTATTTTTATGTATAAAAAAACAATTGGTAGATAAATTTTTAAAGTAATTGTGTGTGTGTGTGTGTGTGTGTACATTTTATCAATCAAATTTAAGATGAAGGATGAAAATTCAAAACTTGACAGCATTTTCCTATTGGAGTAACAGACAAGACCAGGTGATTGATATTATTAAAGGTTTATTTATATCAGCTTCAAATGTACATCTATGTCCACATAGATAAATATTTATTAGGCAGGCAAGTAGAGAGGCAAAATGGAAGATCAAAACTATGTTTTGTCAACATGGTGTAATAGTTAACAAGCATGTCTTGTTAGATATATTCTGACTGAATGGAGAGTTCAATCCTCACCAGGCGTGTCATATGGCAATATACCATTGGATTATTAATATCCTAGGTACAATATTTTTTTCACAATTAAACTTGCATTTATTGCAATTGTCATACCTGTACTATTTAGTTTTCTCAAATCTCCGTTTTACTTTTGAGCACTTTTTTATTGCATGCACCAATGCCAATGATGTCCTGATATACAATTATAGTTTTAATCCCCTCAAACTTTTTTGATGGCTTTTAAAAAAACGCGACTTGATATTTTTATCCTAAACTGCAAACGAGTCCCTCTTATTAATCCAATAGAGGGTGTTCATTGTGGTGACTTCTTGAAACTTGAAAATACATGGGTTGACTGCTTTCTTTAAGTCAAATACTTGCTTCGTATCCCCTTACTAATGCAACATCTGGTTCTATAGACTTCATAGAATTAATCAGCTTAAATGTATCCACTATTAACACGTCAATTCCTAAAAGATGGTGGCTTTTGATGTTTTCCACCAATATGACTGGTATTATCTTGACTCTGTTTTTTTGTCTTAAAGCCTCCTAAAATCACAGTGTCACACTTTTTCAAATTTACTCCTAGCAACCATAGCCCAACATATCATACTATTTTGGAATCGGGCTGATTCCGTGAACAAATTAAATACATTCTGGGCCAGATTTGAATACACGATCCTGAAGTTTTAGATTCTCAAATTATCATTACTGCGATTGTTTTTAGCAATTTTGTACGTGATTTATTGCAACAAATTTTTTTGTACGATAACAATTTTTATAACTTGCAAATAAATTTAGGAATAATCAAAATTAATAGCAAAATCCAGCAAAAGTCACCCATGAAATAAAAATTGCTTGTATGGAAAGTAGCGACCTACATACATCAAATTGTCTTTAAATTAAGTGGCAGCAGAAGAATTATCACTGAACTTTTAAAAAGTAAGCTTAAATATTAATGCAGAGATCAATTTTGAGTTCTGTAGTTTATTGTTGCCTATCAAATCTACTCCTTCGTACCTATTGTGATGAAGGCCCAATCAAGAGCCCTCCAAAGCTTAAATGCTGCCTGATAGTGTGTGTGTGTATATATAAGATAAATGTATAATTTAAGGTATGCTATAATTATGTTCAATATCAAGGATAGGGTATATAATAGTGGAAATTGAAGTCAACACACAGAGGTGACAGTCTGTCTTATGGTTAAATGTAATCATCAGTCCATATATATATATATATATATATATATATATATATATAAAATGCACCATTATGAGTGAATTTTCACTTAAGAAATTTTATCTTTTAAGGCATGACATTTGAAGCTGTCCATGCTGGAGCCTGGAAATAAAAAGCCCAAGCTGGTTGAAAGAGTTTATACTATGAAGATAAATATTATATCGCAGATGAGGTAGAGAAGGCAATTTTAAGAGAAACCCCAGGATATTTGTGCCTTCCGTTCTGAGATTCTACTTTCACATCCATCTTCCCAAGATGATACACTATCTATTTTGGTTCCACTCAAAAGAACCTCTACTTGCAACATGGATTCATGTCATGATTATTTACCTTTCTTCACTCAGAGGATTTTCGTTTCCAGTATAAGAAAGCATTTTGGGTTTGCTGTGTAAAAAAGACTTATAGAGAAACAAGAAGGAAGAATTGAAAACAAGTGTGCACGTCTTTGAGAGAGAAAAGAGGATGAAAGTGAAAGCGATAAGTAGAAAAGTAAGAAAACATGACAAGATGGAGATAAAATATACAGAAGGGAGAGGAAAAGAAGAATTAAAGCAAAGAATATATTTAAAAAAAAGTGTGTGTGTGTGTTTAAGAGAGAGATAGAGAGAGAGAAAAAATAGGATGAAAGTTGGAGAGAAAATGAAACATATAAAAAAAGAGAGAGAGAGAGAGAGAGAAAAACTACATGGAAAAAAAAGAGAGAAAGTGGTAAAACAAAATGAGAGTTAAGTCAAAAATTAAATGTGTGGGGGAGGGGAAAAAAAAAAAAAAAAAAAAAAAACGCCAAGATGTAAAGAAAAAAGGTTTGGTATGTTTATTTTACCAGCTCAACAACTGTCTTAATTAAAAAAAAGGAGAAGTGGGAAGGAAGCATGAAAGACAAAAAAAGTGAAAAAGTAAAAGAAAAAGAGACAAAAAGAGATAGAAGTTAAAACATAAATGATAATTGGAGAAAGAAAGAGAAATTTTCTTTTTATAAAGATTAGCTGAAATGCATGACTGAGAAACAAATTTAATTATTTAATGGCTTCTATCTTAACTGCAATAAAGAATTTGTTGCACATTTGATTTTAATATGAAAACCTAATTTCAGTAACAAAGTGTTTTCTTTTCTCATCATTTTTCAGCTTCACTTCCTTCCGATCATTAGTTACAAAATGTACCCAAGTAAACAATTTTAAGCAAATTATTAGTGGGACGCCATGACTTTTGTCTGGTCTGAAAGGTCACATGACCTCTTTGAAAGCTCATTAATATTAGGAGCCTGACAACTTGTATGAAATGCTCATATACCTACCTTCAATATATCATTGTACACGTAAAAACTTGTAAAGTTTGAACAGATTGATTAGTCTGTTCATCGGTCCAGATGTTACCCAGAATTATTTTTCCACATGTGCCAAAGGGCATTTCTCAGTTTTTAGTTCCCATGTACCAAAGTACATTTAAGAGTGTTTGGCTTCCAAGTTTGGTTCCCATGTGTCAAAGAACATTTTCATTCAATGTTTCATGTCCATGACTCAAAAGACATTTCAGGTATAGTCAAAACTGACTGCACTAAAAATTTTCATTTACTGAACTTTTTTTCTTGCTTTCACTTCCACAAATTTTGAAGTGGCACCTTGTACTTTCTAACACCAATCTAAGTAATACTTATTTCCCAGTATGCCTACCAGCAACGTTGGCTTGCTAATATGTGGCAGATGCCTGCTCAAACACATTAATGTATTTTTTTTTTTTTTTTTTTTTTTTTTACAGCATATCAACCTCAATGGGTTATTTAATGCTGACAAGATTCTTATTGCTGGTAATATTTTTTCCAGGAATGTATTGCTGGTATTAAAACCTATTTTTACAATTTCATAGTGTTTTAACCCCAGTTTGGGAGTTAACTATTTACCCATAGTTGGGACCCTAATAGGTGCTACCACACCGGATGAGGGTGAACCTAGGAACACCAGCAATTAAGGGGTGGTTCCATGCTCCTTGAAACCTCCTGATCAGAGGCCTTGCTGTTGGATGTAGTTTATTGTCTTACCCAGGACAATTTGAGTTTCTTCAATATCTGCAGGGTAAACATTTAACTATCTGAAGAGAGCGCACCTAATCTGGCATAATCAACAATAAATAAATAAATTCAGAAGCAAATTAATATTACTATTTAAATTTCATAATCAGTGATAACTTTTGCCTAAGTATTTGACTTCTGGGTTATAAATAATTTTGGAAGCAAATTAGATGATAGCAACAGCTAAAATTGAACCACTTTTATATCCCACTGCACCTTGTAATGCTCACCTTCACTTTAGAATGCCTATAGAAGTAGATAGGTTCACCTATTATTCAGTTCACACTCCCCTCCTGGTTTTTCCAACAGGACTAGAGGTTTATCCCTTGTTTTCTGTTTAGGATCCTGGTTCCTTTTAAAGTCTGCTTCAGCTCTATACTCCAAAAGCTATACTAATATAAGTCCACACAGTAAACCTTGACCTTGAGTGGTTGTTGGGGCTTATATTGAGTGAACATTATTAAAATAAATAAATATTTGTTGTAGAGTGGTTTCACAGTGGAGGCTTGTATTCGTACTAAAATAGGTTCGGCATACAAAACATTAGGAACTTGATATAATAGGTAATGATGCAGTAATCTAGTTGTAGTGGCTGATACTTTAATATTCGACTAACGGTCGTCCAACATCGAATGACTGATCAACTCCCTGAGCGACTGCTACTACTCCTACTTATTATAGGTGGGAGAATCTATTAACAATAGAATAGTTGTGTTCCACTATAACGATATTATATATATATATATATATATATATATATATATATATATATATATATAATCCATTGAAACATGGTGGAGTAATGGTTAGCATCTTGAATCCAGTCAAATCCATTACATTCACTTATGTGCTAATACCCTTGGGAAAGGTATGAATCCTCTTCCTCTCCCTCCAGCTATGGGTAAATAGCTGGACAGGCTGGGTTCTATAGCCTTGGTTGGCAACTGTTCTAGGAGAAGGACAACTCTGAATTCAAAACTTGCAGAGGGTTGTTTGGGGGCCTTGTGGTATGTAGTGCACCAGGTCTCTGATGCTCTACAGCCCTTCAAAAAGTGTGGATGGTTCTGAACAAAACCTTCATCACGATAATCAAATCTCATTGCACTTTTGGTTTCTAGGAACTGATCTGCTTGAACCTCATACACTGAATTTGATGGGAGAGTCATGTATAATAATCCATGAATGTCTATTGTCCTAAAAGTGGTGGATCTTAATGGGTTAGAGGTAAAAACTTATAACACCAGAGTTTTTAGAAACCTCTTTTATTAATATCAGATTTCTTTTGCGACCTATTGAATAAGGCCATTGCACTCCAACTCTCATTCATGATGACTTGTGACTTTGTGCTAGCACAACTATCAATGGCTTTTGAACAGCTTTGTTAACTCAATTTCATTTACAAGGCATGGATCAACTGAGGGCATGATTTTCAAGCTCTTCTCTAAGATGATTGTTTCCCCATGTCAATATTACCAAGAAGTCACCTCTATGACAAATTGGCCATGGTGAGATTCTGAATTGGTTCCTATAGTCAGAATGATAACCACTTGTTCACAGTCCCACATCTACTCACATATGAATAGCACCTGTGTTGCACATTTTATGTTACCACAAAATATACTAACTCAACTACCCCACATTAGCTCATTACCCATGCTGCCATTGTTCACCTCTATCAAGAAGTATCTTCTTTTATTTCAAGAAAAGAATGTCCTTCCTTGAAAACCTTAATGTACACTTGTCTCACTACACTCCTTTGAAACACAGTTTCTACTCTGACAATTTATGTATGAATTTAGTCTTGATTCTGTTCAGAAATGCTTTCCATTTCAGTGGACACAAATCAGGTCCAAGGTCAAACATCTGACAAGATTTAGGATTTTTGCTTGGAAAATTTCTTGTTACAGTCTTGATGTTGCAAAATGTCAATTTTAAAATGAGCAAAGAATTACAAAGCAGAATCATTTATTAAATTCAGGAAAATACTGCCTCCCCGACAGCGACATCCCAATCCTACGAACATAATAAACTTGCAGATAGAAAAAAAAACCTCATTTGAAACTGTACATAATGACCTCTTTGAATAATTGCAGTAGTCCCTCAATTATTTACACCTCGATTATTCAGACGTGAAATGAAAAGAAAAATTGAAATCATTCAAACATTTCTCAGTCATCCAACCTAAACTTTAATCTTTCATCTCAAACTAGCCTTTTGAGAATTTGGAAAAAAAAATCATACTCAACATATGATAAAAATGCTGATAATTCAATTCTTGTTAATTTTCTCATTATTTTCACACAAAGAACATACCTTTGAATGACCACAATTGGTCATGTGAGAGGATTATGGCTTATACAACTCTCATAAAAAATAAAAATGAAACAAAACTTTGAAGACTTTGAAAATGTTATTTGATGATTTAAATTTATTTCAGAAATGATTTATTTTCAATGCTTTTTATTAATTTAGGTAGTCAGTTATGAAGAATTTTGAATTATCTGAACATATTTTTTCACTGATTGAAGGTGTCCAGATAATCAAGGATGTACTGTAGCTTTTCAAACAATCTAAAGTATTTTAAAGCAAGCTGTTCAAAGGCTTTGACTATTGCTGCTACATCTGGCCTGGCGCTTTTGCTATATATTTAGAGATTCTTGATAAAATACAAAGAATCTGCAATGTTATTAGTCCTGACCTGGCATATCAGTTCCAGTCAGCTTTCCACCGCCATTTTCTATACTTATCATGATTATAGTTGATGTTGTAAGGTATTTGAACTGCTATGAAAACTCGATTTACTTAGGAAAGATATTAGAATAGTCCAGAACTTATACTGACAGCAAACAACCTGCATATGGGTAGAAAATTAATTTAGTAAGTACACTTAAACAGAAAGGGGCATATGACAAGAAAGTTTTCTTACTGGATTTATACAACCTTTAAATTAAGGCTATCCTAAAGGAGATGGAGATCCTAGCAGAAATGGTGGATAAAAATCAACAATATAATAACACCCTATTGATAGCAGACACAGAAAGGAAACTGCAGGAATTCTTATGCAAGCTTATAATGTAAAGGGAGAAGAAAGGTAAAGCGATCAATAGTAAAGAGACAATGCCTGGTCATTAGCAAAAGAGGCAACCCAAGATGTAAGCTACAAATTGGGGATGTGAAAGTCAAACTAGTTCAGAAGATTAAATATCTGGTAGTATTTTAAAAGATGACAGAAAATATGTCACTGAAATATGAAAGTGCATTGGAATATCAAAAGATGCCTTCCAAAAACTGAAAGTATTAAAAAAACAGGAACATTTCATTAGAAACAAAGAAAAGAGTGCTCATCTGCTATGCAACATCGATCCTCCAATATGGCAATGAATTTACTCACTGGTGAAGAGAAAATGAATGAAAATATGGTTCTACAGAAGGATGCTGAGAATATCATGGATGGAGCATGGAAACAATGAACAAGTTTTAAGGAAAATGGAAACAAAAAGGAAAATTATACTTACAATCAGAAGGAGACAGTCAAAATTTTCTCAGGCACATGAGAAAAGAAAGGTTAGAAAATTTGACATTTACAGGACATATTGAAGACAAGAAGGACTATGGAATGTATTGATGAACCTACCTAATTAGCTTATGTAAGTGGGTGACATGGGCAGATGGAAGGATAGTAAAAATGATAAATATTGCTAAGAGCTACAAATGATAGAAAGTTGTGGAGAATCATGATTACCAATGTTCTGAAGGGAGACAGCACACAGAAGAAGCCAAGAGCATCCGTCATGGTGAAACTGTAATCTTGCAACCCCTTGAAGGGACCATGTTTCTCAATGTGTACAAGAAATATGTACTCAGATAAAAATTTTAAAAGTTCACTTAAATAATTTTCTTAATGTCAATCTTACTTGAAATCAGTTAACACAAACAACAGATGGACTGAACTGAGAATATTTCTTTTAATACTAATGGTCACACAATACAAGACTCAAGAGCCACTCAAGGTACATTGTTATTCATCAAATTATCACAGTTTGAAAACTCCCCTTTCAATAGTGATTTTAAATTTAGGAAAAAGCTAAAGTGGGGGTGAAAAAACTTTTGGTAAATTATCCCATTGCCCAGGCATTTGCCCCCTTCCCAGTGGATAGTCATCTGCAGTGATTGTTTCCCCTGGCTGTTGTTATCAATATGTCAACACCTTCACAAATTGATGATGGTGAGATTCAAGCCAGGGTCTCAGGGTTGGAATGTTAATCAGCTAGCCACTTGGCCATGCACCGATTTGGAATAATGACATCTCTATGAGTCAATGTAATTTTTGGTACAAGTAAATCTACACGAGACAGTAATAAGTTGTATTCTTTTCTTGTACTCGAGTTATGATGATCTGTGTTGACAAATAGACCAGTAAAACTTACCCTTTAAAATTCTTATGATTACAACAAAATAGTTACTTTGCATGAGTGAGGATATTGAAAAAGGGCTGGACACTTTCCAAGCAATCCATGGATCCTCTTCCAATTCTTACTCTTGCCAAAGTGTAATGGTTCTTAGCATGAAAAGAGGAATCGGCAACTCAAGATCAACTTGTCAGTTGCTGATTTCCTTTGATTGCAACTCAACATGTTCCCATTTTCAGGTGTTCTACATGAAGGCATTCCAGAAAGCAGACTGAATTCAGCAATTTTCTGGCTATGTTTGAAGCATCACTCTGGGAATCACCTCCACCCACAAAAAGAAAAAAAAACTTAAGCAGCTTCTGTGAATGAATATTGTAATGGTCACACAACACTACTGCTGACTGAGTAACCTCATGGGAGAGTATTTATTCATGCATATGCAGTAAGGTTTATACTGATTAGTTACCAAGTTATATCAAAGTTATGGGAACATTTCTTGTACATACAGACAATGAGGAGATAGGAATATTAGACAGAGAGCAATGCAATTTTTTTTTTTCAATGACATGTCTCCTCAGGAGGTAGGCTCTTCACAGCTTCCTTATCTGTAAATTGCCATAACTTCTTGAGAAAGATAGTGAAAAGATTTCCAATTAACTTCTTCAGTATAATCCTTCTACTTGACTGGCTGCCAAAATTAAAGAACTCATTCTATCCTGCTATTTAGCCTATACCTGGGAGGAATAAATACGAGGAATTGTCGCCTTTCCAGAGAACATCAGTGCAAAAGTGAATGCAAGAGACTAGGCCAGAAATTGAACACAACTTTGATTATACTTTTTATACCAATAGCCATTATGTTCTCCCCACTTCCTGATTAACTTGTTAGTATTACAAGCCGTTGTTAATGAGTTTGTCAACTTATGGCATTAATTTCCTTGTTTTGCTCATTTACTGCTAAATAAATATTTAAACTGTTCATTTTTTTAAAGTTTTAACATTGCCACCTGAATTTCTGGGATGAGGAGTAATCAATACTTATATTAGGACTAATGTCCACATTTTTGTTATTGTCATCATCTATTTTCTTCTGGCTTTCTTCAGATGTCTATCAAGCTATAGGACAATATGGGCCTAGTGGATTAAAATTATCATTTGTGAATTTGGTGACATAGTAATTGTGAGTGTGAATTCAATCCTTGGGCTGGGTAGTGCAGAATCAGACTCAGGGAAACATGGTGAGCATTAACTGAGCAATAGTGAAAATAACAAGACGAGATATGCCTTGAAATAGTCAGAATAAGATCACTCAATCCCTGTAGATTAAATATATGGTTCAATTTTGTTGTAATGGAATGTCCTACACTCCCTATTGCCTATGTGGACTGACTATATCAGTAGATATACAGAGTGAGCACAGGATATACCCGTGGGAGCTTGCTTTTGGGAATTACTAGTTTGCCACCCAATTCCCTGTCTTTTAGCAGTGTATTGTCTTTTACACTAAATCTTTTTTTCTTTCATCTATGCACATGTTGCTGTTCTTTCATCTGAGTACCAGTACCACCTTTGTCTGTTTGTAACCCCTTTAAGGATACAACAAATTTGAAATTCCCTGAAGCTTACCCAGATTGACAGATGCCTAAAGAAGGATGGAGGGCACAATAGCAAAAATGTTGTGATAGCAAAAAAAAAAAAAAAAAAAAATTAGTCCCAATATAAATAATGTAATTGAAGTTTTGACGTATTGAAATGCCTGGCAAGCAAAGTGAAGGTAAACAGCCCAAGAGTGAAGATGAAAATAAAAATTGATTAACTGCCTGTCCTATCAAATTTCTACAGATAGTCATCAATTTTTCTTTAGGTGTTAACCAGATAGAAGAATGCACTTTGTTCTAAATTCAATTTTGCATTGGGTAAAATCTAAAATCCAATTTTGCATTGTATATGCAAGTAACAAGTCAAAGCAAGAACTACATTTTTGAATGAGTGTACAGAGTCCCAGCTAACTTGCAGAACTTTTCAGTTTCATTTGAGTTTGATTTTTTTTTTTTTTATTCACTTTAGAATGTAAACATAGCTTTTCTAATATCCAACAATGTTCAGTTTTTGTGTTTTTAGTTTCTTGTGTTATGATTTTCAATTCATGTTTTCTCAGTTATTGCTCAGGTCTTATTGCAGTTTCAAATTATTTGACAAGGTTTCTTCTTTATATGAACCAAGGTTAAAAGAAGTCATAGAGAAGAAAGAAAAAAAAAGCATTGATCCAATGAATAAGGAAAAAGAAAAAAACTAACAGAAAATTTATGAGAAAAATGACACTTGAAATTTAAATTTGGCTGCATTTGTTGGAGAAATTATCTCACAATTTTCCATTTATTTTCAAGATATTCCTGCCATTTTAATTTCCTTTATTCTGCATCTAATCATGAGGCCAAATATACTTTTTTGTTTTCTGAGTTTCCCATTTACCAAATCACTTCTCACAAATACCTGAAATGAACTGAAAAAAAAACAAAAAAAAAAGTTTTATTATTTACACTAACTTTAATTCGGTTCCTTTTTTCTTCTTCACATTTTCGTTGGTTCATTCTTCATCCATTTTCAGGGGAAATTTTTATCCAATGTTGCTGGTTCATCAGGTCCTTCAGTTTTCACACTGCACATAGGAGTTTTTCACAAAGGAGGATTACAAGTTCCGCTGCCTACTTTGTGCTACGTTTAACCATAGCCACTGAGAGGTTATTCTACACTTGGTTCTGAATTGTGTTGTACTTCCCCTTGACTAGTTAACAAAGTTAAACAATTTTGATATTTTACCCATTGTTGGGACAAAAGATAGCTTCATGTCTTTGCCAAAAGCATGAGTGTAAAATGAATGCAAACCATCTCAGCTGGAATTAGAACTTGGGTCACTGATTCTATTTTCTGTGCTGTTAACCATTAAGCTACCTGCACTTCTGGATTGATTTAACATTGAACAAAAATTCTACCCGAAGAACACTCAAGAAAAAAAAAAAAAAATGGTCAGATTATTTATAAATAATATGGGCAGTTTTTTTTTCTTGATTGTTCTAAGTATATAAAATCTGTTTAGAAAGCAAAATTGAAATAAATGTTTGAAGTACTTGGAAGGGAACTAAAGCACCATTGCCCTTCAACTTTTATGTGATGTGCCCTTTGAGGAGATGGTCCAGCATTCATTACCATATAAGAGGACAAATATCACATAACAGTTCAGTACTCTTTGATTCCAACAAAATTTTCCTGTCTGAATACTTCTGCTTAGCTTTTGGCATGCATCTTTGGCCATCCCAATATGTCTTCAGATCTCAGTGTTGCACTTTCTGTCCTCTGTTAGAACACTTGCCAGATATTTAAATTTCTGTACCTGCTTGATTTTAGAATTTCTGACCTGTAACTTGAATTGTGGGTCCATTCTTTTGCTTGTAGTTTATGCTTAGTACTTTTGTCTTTTCATTCGCAACCTTCTGTAGGCAGTTTTGTAGTTTCCTTTCTATATCTGCTATCAGCACTGTGTCATCTGCATATCTTATATTAAGATTGTGGCTGCAAATAATGAATCCTGTAGGACATTCAGAATTGCCTTGCTGTATAGGTTGAATAAGTCCAATGAGGGGAGACCCCCTATTTTTGTATATCTGTAGAACTCATTTTCTGTTTGTATGCAAGCAGTATGCTGCCAGTATAGATTCTTGATTCTTCTAATGTCAAGTTTACTGAGCAGCTATAACATATTTGTGATGTACTTTGTCAAACACCTTTGTTTAATCTATAAAATACAAGTACACATTCTTCTACATTTGTATTTATTGCTCTTTCTGATAACATTCTGAGAATAAATATCACATTTCTTTTCCTGGTGTCTTTGATGAACCCACACTATTCTTGTCCTGTCTTAGGCCTGATTCTGTTGCATGCTCTATTTATCAGAATTCAGATGATGAGTTTTGTTATATGGCTTATTAGGCTGATTGTCCAGTGGAGTTTGCTTTTGTTTGCACCTGGTTTCTCAGGCAGTGCTATGAAAATAAATCTTGCCAGAAGAGCCTCCCTCACTAGTCAAAGGGAATCTGGTTGTAATGAGTTGTTGGATGTTTGTGATCTATCAAAGTGTGCTTCAGTTACACCAGCCTAACTAGTGCTGCCCTCTTCCGACGGTTGAGTCTTTGGACATTGGTTACGTTCAGTCTGGTCTTTCCTCTTTGACCATAATGCCATGGGTGGCTGTACAGGAGGGGTGGAACAGCTTCACTCTTGGGACCACTAGGACAAGTAAGCCTATGACAAGGAACAATCATATATATTTTAATCTGCATGTCAGAGTGAAGAGTTTGTTATCAAATGTACCACTTTGATTTATTAGTACTTTAATGACAATAATAGAAATGAATCAATAAATAAGAAAAGAATAAAACTAATAAAAGTTTATATGTTAAGAGCAGGCAGTGTAAGTTTCATAAATCCATATAAGTACTTCCACAGCAACATAAGTGTTATTTACTGTCTTCAATTAGTCTACCATATATGTTGGCATAAAAGGCAACCTTTTAACTTTAAAAAATCCCCACCAAAATAGGGTGATATCTTATACTCCAGTGTGGTTTTTGGAAAGCTGTTAGTATAGGAGATGTGTGTCTCAAGCCATTTAAAGATCACATTCTAGAACAGTGGAACAAGTGGATGGTTAGCTGTAGAAAAGTCATTCAGGCTATTTTAATAGCCTACTGAAAACAAAGCACTCACTCATGAGTTATTGTAGATTGTGGCAATTAATTGACAATATCTCTCTACCATATTTTCATTAGAAATTGATTGAAAAGTTTATGCTTACTGAATTTATTTAATGCATTCAATAAATTTTAAAATATGATTTGAGTGGGGTCATCTTGGACAGTGAATATAGCCTGAAATCTAGATTTTAACTTGAAAATTTGGGGCTTATCTTATATTTCTAGTCACCTTGTATGCCAGTATATATGGTAATTGGCTGTTGTACTTATTCAAATGACTTCTTTCATTCTCCAGAAGAAGCTCAGAGAAGAATTCTTTCTAATTCCCTGATGCAATCATCATCTTGTTTTAAAAAGAAAAATGAAAACTGGTTTTTGGTCTCATTAGTGATGACTAATTTTAATCAACAATCTCTTTTATTGCAACTGTTAAAGATTCACTTTTAATTACAATTTTACATACAGTCTAGTAGGGTTTTATTGCTTAATTTATATGGATGCCACATATCAAATCAACTAACACAACTCACCTGGTGCTAATGTTTCAGTGCTTGACTTACATATTTGGAATTTGCCAGCTGTTTCTCACATCACGTTGTATAATTAATTATTATTATTATAAGTAATGTTTTGATTTGATTGTTATCAGTTCTCCAACTATAAAATATTATTCTATGAGAAAGTCTCCAGCACAAATCTTCACAAACTACTTTTAACATGTATGATTATTCACAATACCTTCTCCACAAATTGAGTAAATCTTTTACAACTGAGCTACATTTTTACCTTAAATTTAAAAAAAAAAGCATTAAATACTAAAAATGTTGCTAATTGTGATAATATATACCATTTATTTGAGTGTTCATTTCCAGTGAAACAATGATAAGCAAATCCCAGAAATGTACTTTTCCATATAAACAGGCCAAAGCCATAATATCTTCACACACCAATTTACTGAATTGCTTTCAATGAGAGTACTACTACTGATAACACTGTGGATATTACTAATATTTTGTTTATTTGACCATCAGATCATATCTTCTTCCATCTTCAATGTTACAATCATTGAAGAAAAATTTACCAATTTTGTTTTAAATTATGGACATGGCAGCTGTCACAATACAATAAAAATTGATCTTTTGAAGGAAGTTAATAACCAAATGCTTTTTATGTCATCTAATGATAAATACATAATGAATTCATTTTTATATTTATTCACTTAGCATATATCTGCAATGTATTTAGAGATTCATTAAAAAAATACAAATAAGGATCCCCAATGTTATTGGTCCTGACCTGGCATCTCAGCTTCAGTTACTTTCCCATCACCCTAATCTCACTTTCCTTGTGGCTTTTCTATAAATACTTTCATGATAATTGTTTTGATGAACTTTCCTTTATGGTATCTAGACTTTATGAATTTAAGTGCAGTACTAGACTGGCAGTAGCAACGTATAATCATTTCACATTTGGAATGGCTAGATGTAATTGGAAGTGTTATGCCAACAGTTTCTTTTCTCATACTTCTCACTTGTGGGACAGTCTTCCAACTTCTTGCCTTCCACTAAATGTTGATCTTCCAAAATTTATCTTTTGTCTTCTTAATTCCTGTTATTTCATCGATATCTCTCCTTAATATAGTTTGTTTTTTGGGGTTTTTTTTTAACATTAAGTTACCTCTTGCATCCTGGTGGCTTTATTGCCATACTTGGAGTGAAATGATTAAAAAGATGTAGGAAATTGAGTGCCGTTTCTTTTCTCATTCACAAACATGTCAGTTAGCCTTTTTAGCCATCTGTTGTTGTTTTCAGTTCATTTAACAAAGTGTCTTTTTATGGTTATTTCTTAACTAATGTTGTGGTACCATTAGGTTTCTAATTTTTTATTTTATAAAAGATAGATAAGCATCTTTTGATTCATGCTACAAGAAAAATATTTTTATCCTGGCTCATCGAGGCAATCTGTGGTGGTCATGTGAAAAATGCGAAAATTGACATTTCTTTCAATTTAGCAAGATAAGAAAAGATGGAACAGTTTGTTTGAGAATTAATAAATAAAAAAAACCCAAAAAACAAACAAAACCTAGGAAAAGCTTTCAGGCAGAAAGCTTTGCAGTGTTAGAATCACATTTAACAACAGAGAAATCAATATATTTCTTATTCTAAAACTGTTCTGAGAAAACTCAGAATAACTTTTGGAATAAGAAATACATACAGAGGCCGATCAATCTTCTCAGATTCAATTTATATATATTCTCAATATATTTTCTGTAGATGTTCCAGAATCCTTCATCAAATCTCTTGCTTTAAGCAATTCATGTCTATCTAATGGTATTTAACTGACAGTGAAGCATATTTTGAAATAAATTAATACGAAAGGTGTCTATACTGGATGAAAAGGAATGAAGCAATGTTTGATAAAATAATAATGTATTTTTTATTAACAACTGATTCCAAAAGAATATTTCACAACAGAACAGAGAGATAATTACTACTGAAGTGAGTTCAAGTGCCTCAGATTTATGGCCAGACTAAGTTTTGTAAATATTGCAAAGGGTTCAAATATCATAGATACCAATTTTAATTATCTGTTAATTACCATCATTTCTTCAGAAAGTGGAGTGGTTTCCTATTGTTTTCCTACAGTTTTATGTTCAGAATAGTTATTCAATGAGACTTGCTGTCAACCAAGGCTAGAATTCCACTTTCAGTGCTGATAACAATTACATTACCCACACAAAGGAAAATTTATAAGTCATTCCAAGATTTGTTTGGATTATGGGAAGAAAAAAACAAAACAAATTTCAATAGACTAAATGATTCTTGGAATAGGTTCAAAGTAGTTGATTTTAGTGTAGACACCAAAGGTGGTACAGGTGAAAAACTCAAATGATTGCAGGTAATTAAACTGAAAGCACTCAAGCCCCTCAAAAATCAAAAACATTGTTCCTTTGAAAATTAACTTTATATTACATAATGAGCAATAAAAAAAAAAAAGAAATAAAAAGAAAAAAAAAAAGAAAATTGTGAAATTAACTTTTTCTAGGTCAGCAGAACATCTACCAAAAAAGCACTCAATGAATAACTAGAGTTATATTTACACTATTTACTTTCTTTAAACCTTGTTTCTTATCTTTGTTGTCATATCTACAATGTTTCGGCCTTTGTACACTCCAGCCTTCTTCAGGTGATTGGAATTTTAAACTGAACCCTTTATCTCATCCACCAGGAGTAGATTGTTCTAGTTGCATGTGCCATGCCTCTTCCAGATATCTCAGTTTCAGTTATTTCTCTTAGTAACTCAACTTTCCAAGTTTTTTGTTCACCTCTGACCTGGTATTGAACTCACAACTCTTTAGGTCAAGTCACTGGACTACTTCAACCAACGCTTTTATCCACTGGGCCATGTGTCGTTGGTATGAATTTTTGGACTTATAAACCTAATGTTAAGAGCTCAGTGTGAAATTTCAGTCACTTGATGAAGTATAATGGCTGAAATGCTGTGAAAATGACAAAGATGAGAACAAAATTTCGAACAAGGTAAATAGTTTAAATGTGGGGTGCAAGGGGTAAATTATCACCATTTTATATTTTTAATTTCGTGCATGCGTGTTGTTTGTTTTTGATTTTGTAGACTGCACAGCTGTGAGAAAAAGACCACGATGACACAATTTACTCCGCCAGAAATTTGGAAACGGCATACTGTACTGCATGGCATTCGTACTGGAAGCTCCAATGTGAACATTTCAAAGTATTTAGGTGTCAATCTGAAGACAGTGCAGAAGATTTGGAAAGAGATGATATATCACTAGTGATGGCAACATTATGTTTCCATTCATCTTTCCAAAGAGCCTCAGACTCAACATGGAGGCCTACATAAGTGAATTGAAGAGATAGTGCTGCCCTGGGTCAAAAGGGTGGCTTCTGGAAAACCCTATGTCTAGCAACAGGACTCTGCACCATGTCACACAAGCAGGAGAACCAAGTCATGGCTGGCAAACAATTTCTGCAACCACATCACTCTTTACATCTGGGAACCTAACTCCCTAAACTGCAACCCCCTTGAGTATTATGTGTGTGGTAACCTTGAGGAAGAGACCAATAAAACTCCTTGCAACACCGAAGATGAATTGAAGACAAGGATTATGGCAGCATTCACCAACTTAAACAAGGGAACCATCGAAAAGCGTTGCTGGAAATTCCAAAGTTATCTGGAGATGGTGATTTTATTGAATAAATTTACACTTTAGTATTTCAAGTTATTTTTATGCAATTTTGGTAAATATATCTGTTAAAATGAGATATCAGTGTTATTTTCATTTCTGCGTAATATAGATGACAATTCATCCATCGCACCCTGTAGTTACAATACTTCTTACATCTTAGAAATATAAACAGATATAGAGCTATAATATTTAATAAGTCAAAAAAGCTCAAGATTAGAATTTTAATAACTATATTTATCAGACATCTGGCACACTGATAAGCCTTTTTAATACAAAACTCGAGTCAATTAATCAGTCAATTTAGCTTATGATTTAGTGATATACGACATAATCTATTGAACAGAAGTCAAGGTTTATCCTTCATTTCCTGTTTAGGATTGGGTTTCTGGTTCCTTTTAAAGTCTTACCATTCTTTTTCACTCTGAGGAACACCTTGCATCAGAGTGGTATTATCATCTTACTTAGGGTGAAATGATTAAAAAAAAAATTATAGATAATCAAGAGTTCATTAACAACAGCGATTGATTTTGAGTTTTAATCAATATCCCAAATTATTCATACTGTATTTTAGGAGGTTTTTTTTTTTTTTTTTTTTTGTAAATAGTCTAAGTCATTTTAATCACTCTATTATAAACATTTTGTTAAGTGTAGTTAAGAAAAAATAATAAAAAGGAAAGTTATAAAAAGGAAAAGACCAAACATAAGACGAGCCAATATAATAAATCGTTTTTATTTTATTAATGTATATATATATATATATATATATATTGGTTTATTTTCTTTTCTTCTTCCAAAAATAAACACCCTGTCTTGGCCACATGTAGGAAGATAAGTACAACCAAGCATACCTAATCTATAACATTGAATAGCCCAAGTGAAGTCTTTATTAGTTGTCGTTTTCTAGGGGAACTTATATAAAGCACGTCCTAAAACTAATAGCAAATTTTATTCTGGGTGCGGGCTGAATACTGATCATATTCGGTTGGGTCACCCATTGAAGAAGTCTGTTGTTTATCTAGACCCGAACTTCTAGTGACATGGGAGCAACAACACTGATGACACACCTAGATTCGGCACTTAAAGGTGTATTTTTAATAATGACATGCTTAAGTACCTGATTTTTATTGTTCTGCAAAAGTACAAATAAAAAAATAAAATGAAAATGGTAAGTCAAATTCCAGTTTTTACCATAGCCACATGTATTCACTCGGTAGTAATGACCTTTGAGAAAGGTTGAAATCCACATCTCTGCTTTCTATCCTATTGCCAAACAGATGAAATATGTGGCAGGCAAAATGCAAAGCCATACAATTTTAAGTAACAATGTCCACGTTGCTATTTTGGTTTTGAAAGAAGTCCAGAATAACTGAACAACTCCCCCACCCACCCCACCAAAAAAAATTCTTTCTTAGCAGATGAACATAAGCATAACACCCAAGATACAGAAGATGAATGAATACAGAAACAAACATCTACTCACGGATAGTTTGATGTGCTTCAGTCGCATTGGACCAAACATTGCATAACCACAATTCTGAAAAAACAAAAACAAAAAATGATATTTAGAATGAACTTTGGAATTATTTGCAGTCAACAAAAAAATAAATAATAATACATACCAATATAATAGTTTAATACAATAAAAATATTGGTAATACTAAAACTATTGTATGTATTATGTATCTGAGAAAGACTCAGCATTCTCTTTTGTGTATAAGACAGACTGGATGTATTGTAGATTTCTTTTTCTTCTTTTGAATAAAACTCACTGGGATATTTTGCATGCACCCCATATTTAAATATGTACTCTGATGAACATATTTATAAAACAATCAATGTTTAACAAACAAATAAAGTTTCAAAGTTGAAATGGTTATGTATTTTCAACCAGAGCTCAAGTTCAGGATTGACTGACTGTTTGTTGCAAGCTATATTTAAAAACAGAAAATATTTTAAGATTGTAAGAATTGGGGGAGAGAGAGGGGTAATGATTTTTACTGATACAAGTTCTACCAATTAACTCGTAACTTGGTGAGAGAAGAGGTGAATTCATCCCCCCTTTCCAAGGGTATTTATGCATAAGTGAATATGACGAACTCTACTAGAATTGGAACTTGGCTCTCCAATTTCAAATTCAGAGCTATTATCCATTATACCTTCCACTTATCCAAGCTTGTATTATCAAGCAGTCATTCATCTAGGTTCTGACCAAACTGAACTTTGCCTAAATTAGCTGATTGTACAGGAACCAATGTTTCAATGTGATATAGCCATAAATCAGCTTGAGTTTGAAAGTTCAAGCCTCTTCTTATAGAGTTCCTATCACTCAGTGCATATAACTTACATCAGTTTTACTGGTGGTATTACACTTTTAAATGTAGCAATTTTTTTTTATTTTTTTGTTAATAATATTCTTTATATTGAATATTGGTCAGAATGAATGGCACAAAGGTCAAATAAAGAACAGAGTTTCCTCAATTGGCCATTTTCATTAGAGTAGGTTGCAGGATATATATGCAAAGTGGTGAGTGTCTAAAAACAATGAAGACCCTTCATGTTAATATGGCCCATCAATTAATTTGCTAGTTACATTTATATATACATTGTAAAATCTGCACCAGTACCTGATGGTATGTATTTAGTGGATCATGAGGATTCTATAACATGTAATGACTTCCTTAAAGGAAGTCATTACATGTTATGGAATATAACATTGTATATTACATTATATGACAATATGTCATGGAATATAACATTATTAATATATGACATTATTGTCATGGAATATGACATTTTTAAAGGAATATCAGAGATATGTCCTTTGATGAAACTATTCATAATCATCCTTGGAAATGTCACATTGAATATATTTCACAAAGTAAAAAAAAAAAAAAAATTCAATGCTGATTTTATGATTTTCCTTGTCACTTCTGGCTTTGTACTAGAATATGGACAGTTTAATAAATAGGAAAAGAAAATGTAATAATCTGTAATGTTAATTAATTTTAGGCAAATATTGGCCCTTGGTGACAGAGGTGTATATCAGTAGTATGACAATAGAGGCTGAGCCTCCTACTACTAACCCATACTTTTTACCTTACGATATGGCAATCTGAATAAATGGCATCTGACATGAAAATGTATGAGAGACACTGAATCTCTGACACATTCATTGACACTTACTGAATATTTATGCAGAGCAAACAATGGATATGATAACATTTAGGTGATGGATAATGCATTTAAGCATTGGTAACTACAATGTGTGTAACATGGTACATTTTGTGAGTATGATATGCAGGGTCTTATTTTGCCTAATGAAAATACATAACCAGTGATGATAGCTGTGAGAAAAAGTGTTTGTAACTGAAAACTTCTGTCTAATGGTATTATTGTGCTTTCAGTATCTATTGCCGTTTCCATGGAAATAAATAGGAGGCATTATTTTCAGAGAATCCCTTTTAGTTATTTTCCATCACAACTACTTAAACTGTCATTCTACAGACACTAGTAAACTGGACTGAAAACAATTCAGGTCTGTTGATCTACAAAAAGGCCAAATCTTTTTATTTTCACCAGTTCTTAAAATTATTTGTGGGTGTAATTTTTGACATTGTAGGCTAGTCTTAATTTTTGCAACTGACCTCATAAGGTCAAAAACAGTGAATATTTATAAAAAAAAAAAAAAAAAAAAGCGTATAAAAAGCCTATTTCCAACACACCAAAAAAAGAAAAAGAAAAAAGACTTGTGTATTTTTCAAATGCTGAACTCCAGTCAGCATAGATGAATGATATAGGTACAATTATTGTTAATTTGCAGGAATATTAATTGGAAAAAGAAGACTTTTGAATGCAATCGTTCCACTTCATGTCAGTGGGCTAACATTTTCCACTGACATTTAATGGGACAATTATATTGAATCAATTGTTAGGTCTGCTGCTAAGAAAGTTTCAGTATGGGGGCCAGATTATTTTGCTCACCATAATCTCTATTTTGCCTTTATAAGTCTATCATTCATCCATGCATTGAATATTGCTATCACATCTAGTCTTGTGCTTCTGGTATGTATTTAGAGATTTTGGGCAAAATACAAAGAAAAATCTGCAATGTTATCAATCCTGAGCTGGCATCTTGGCTTCAGTCACTTTCACGACACTGTAACAGTTTCCCTGTGCTTTTTCTATACATATTTTATTGGTAATCATTCTGATGATTTTTCCTCTTCGGTACTATGACTTTATGAATGTAAAATGCAGTATTAGATTGGGAGCTAGGTTTTTATCATTTTACTGTTGAGATTTCTAGATGTAATTTCTATGCTAATAATCTTTTCCCTTGCACTTCTCATTTGAGGAACTCTCTTATGGCTTATTGCTTTTCCCCAATCAACTTGGCTCTTCAAAAATTTAAATGCAATGTCTTCATCTTTTATCTCCTTATTTCCTGTTCTTTAATTTTCCTCTCTTGATGCTTTTTTTTCTTTCCCAGATTCCTTCATACTGAGTAACCCCCTGTCTTTTAGTGGCTTTATCATCTTGTTTGGGGTGAAATGATTAATAAGAAACACAAAAAAACACCATTGAAAAAAGCAACCTATTTGTAGATTTTGCATTAACAGGATTGTGGTTATCTGACATTAGTTTGTGATTTAACACATGTTGATCTGTCAAGACAAAAAGAAAAGCATCTTTTGAATGATATGCCAATTGTGGCTGTTAAGGAAGTTTTTCAATTGACTTTATTCAACTATATTAGTGAAAATGTTAAGTGATATTATTGTTTCATTCAGTTTTTATATTAAAGTCAAAATCAGTACCAGTTTACCAATTCTACCAATAACTGCTTCCAACTTTGACATACCCCAACAATCCTTGAACATACATAAATTGTACAGTAATACATCTATATGCTTACAATGCAAGCCAATATTTTTACAATTCATATTGGTAAAACCTTTAGAATATACTTATGATATACAATGTGAATTGCATATATGTTATTAGAAATTAATAAATGCTAATATCAGTGTGTCACATTTTTTCAACTTTTCTTCTAGAGGCTGTAGCCCACCATATCATATCATTTTGCAATCAGGCTGACTGTGAGCAAATTAAAAACATTCTGGGCTGGATCTGGACCCACAATCCTGAAATTTTGGATTCCCAAGTTTTCATGACTGCAATTCTTTTTGGCATTTTTTTTTTTTTTTTAGATGACTTTTTGCAACATATTTTTTGTATGATAACAATATAAATTTCACATCTATATAATAAATGCGAATGCCAGTGTATCACACTTTTTCAATTTTATTCCGAGAGGCCATAGTCCAATTTATTATGCTATTTAGAAATCAAGCCAAATCCATAAAAAAATTAAAAACATTCTGGGCTGGATCTGGACTCACAATCCTGAAATTTTGGATTTCCAAGTTTTTATTACTGCAATTGTTTTTGGTGATTTTTGTATGTGATTTTTTGCAACAATTTTTTTTTTGTATGATAATTTTTATAAATTGAAAATAAATTTGGGAATAATTGAAATTTATTTCAAAATCCAGCAAAAGTCATTCATGAAGTAAAAATAATTGTTTGTATTGAAATAAGGAACTACATACATCAAATTATCTTTAAGTGATGGCAGAAGAATTATTGTTGAACTTTTAAAAGGCAAGCTTAAATATTAATACAATACTTAAATGCAGTGATCCATTTTAGTTTATTGTTGCCTATTGCATCTACTCCTCCCTATCTATTGTGATGAAGGCCCAAATAAGAGCCCTCCACAGGAGCTAACCAATAGGGAAGCTTTTAAATAGTATAGAATATATACAAGTAAAATTACAGAAATTTCTTGTTTTAATTTATGATTACCATGGGTTGCCATAAAAATAAAACCTCAAAAGAGAAATAAATTATTGTAAAATGACTGAGTGATAAAAACACAACCATTGGAAATTGTAAAAATGTTAATCAGAGAAATAAAAATACTAGCAAAATAAATTAAGAATAATAGTCATGTGGAATAACCAGCAAGAAAAAAAAATCAAAGACATCAAAATGTTGTGAACATAAACCTATAGAAAAGACGCAGAATATCAAAAACACTGGTTGAAGACAACCAAACAATCACCTTTAAGTAAAGATCACAAAGAGAAACATTGGTGGGAGAAATACATTAAAACAGATTTCTCAACAGTAATTTTCAATGATAAATGCAGAGCTACATTGAATGGACTTGAAGGTTTTATTTGATTCAATGAAAATCCTAGTTTAGGATTTTCATTGAATCAAGCAAAACAACAGTAGAGAGGTGGAGTAATGTTCAGGGTAAGTATTGTAGGCAGTAAAATCATAGGTCCTTTCCAATTTGATAACAATGCAGTCAAGATAAATTCATAAAGTTCTTGAACAAGTTGTTAAATGGTACAAGTCACAACCAAGACCATTTAAGCTAAAACAACATATTCATGCAATCTGTCACGTTTTTCAAATTGTAAATGAATTATTATGAAAGGACCTTAATTTTACCTGCATTAAGATTCTATTTAAAGTTTGTTTTGATGGGGAGAAATTGTGTAGAAAAATAAATATTTTCTTTTTTTGGTTATTGATTGTGGACAGAGAAAGTATGAAAGATCAATTCCAACTGTTAGCATATACTTATTTTGCTACATGATGGTACCTGTCTTCATGTTGCAAGTACAATATAGCAAATTAACAGAGGGATAGTACGGAAAGTTCTTCTATGTTCAGTTTATTTTTCTGAGCTTCAGATTTACCAGCTTTTACTAACTTCTAATTTGTTTTGCTCAATACAACATTCTTTATACTATGAGTAGCCTAATAGAAGCAGGTGACGTTTATTTTGTGGGGAAATTCTCTGAACCCCTAGAGCACACCATTTAGTAATTTTACACTTTTTCTCGCCCTTTAAATGATTTTGATACTTCATCCTTTTATTAAGACATCTTATAGCATAGAGAAAAACAGACTTATCCAATTATTAAGCCCTTCCCCTTGTCTTAGGTACCTAAGTGTATGGTCAAGCAGTTCTAACAATTTCAAAGAATTCAACAATTCAAAACTAAGATCATTTTCTTCGTGATGAAATACCCAATTTTATTGAAAGGTAGAGTAAGGACAAAGAAATTCTAGGAAAAATATGTTGACTAAAGATGCTATGAATTTTTATGTATAAATGATGTAGAAAAGAAGTACATGGAACTTTTGCACAAACCTTATATTTTTCCTGTCATAAGTAAAACAAAGGGATTTTGATCTGCATACAATCAACACAGAAATGTGGGCGGATATGTGTGGGTGGATATTTATGGGTAGACAAAGGCTGTCATTTTATCAGCTGCTGCTCAGTAGTTTCATTCAACACTTATTAATTTCATTAATCTTTACATCATGATCATCAAAACGACTGGTGCAGTTAATAACTTAATGCCTTATCAACAATGCTATCCCGTGAATGCCTCTTGAGATTTAATCCATGTAAAAATAGTAATTGATTAGTATAATCGGTATTCCTGGTTGATCATGAATGAGATATTGGATATTTCATTTATGGAATCATTCACTGAACATTTCCCTCATTTTGCATTCAATCCTCTTTGGAGGATTGCCGTTCAGCTTGTTGATTTATGTTCTTATTAGAATTCAGACAGTATTTATCAGTACCTTTCAAAAAAAGCATTGAAATTACAATAAGGACGATAACAGGCTGATATAAAATGCTCATCATCTTCCATGTGCCATGTCAATATGTTCGGTGAGTATCAAATTTTCTAAGCCTTCTTTCCTCATTATGTCCCATGGAGATTTCAACCATCTTTTTCTGATGTTAAGTGTCTTTTTTGCTTTCCCTTTCTCGAAAACTTTGTCATTGCTCACATGTTCAGTCCATGATATTCTCAGCATCCTTCTGTAGAACCACCTTTCTGTTGCTTCAAGTCTTTTCCTTTTTCAAGTGAATGTCGAGTATTCCCTGCCATATAGGAGGATTGATATTGCATGACAGTTAAGTAGTCTTTTCTTTGTTTCTAATGAGATTTTCTGTTTCTTAATACTTTGCTGAGATTTTGGTAAGCATTTTCGCTATCTCAATGTGCCTTTGAATTTCAGTGTCACACTTTCCATCGTCTGTTAAAATGCTTCTGAGATATTTAAATTCTTGTACTTGCTTGATTTTGGATTCTCCATTTTGTAATTCACATTTTGGGCTCTTCTTTTTGCTGACAACTATATATTCAATCTTCTTGCAACTGATGTCCTTTCTTGCTTTCCTACTTTCTATAGGAGTTCCTGTATTTTCTTTCTATATCTGCTATCAACATCATGTCATCTGCATGTAATGTTGTTAAGATTGTGGCCAGCAATAATGAATCCTGGTAGGACTTCCAATTCTTTCAGAATCATCTCACTATTGAATAAATCTGGTGAGAAGACACATCCTTGTCTTACACCCATTTTCTATTTTGTATATTTACTGAATTCTTTTTCTATCATTATGCAGGTGGCTTGCTACCAGTATAATTTCTGGAATATTCCAATATGCTTCCAAAAATATGAACCTTATCTAGTAGTTCAAGTAATTCTTTGTGATGTACTTTATCAAATAGCTTTAAAATAGAGTTTTAAAAATAAACATATAAAAGACAATATGCTAAATTTTCTTTTTCACCCATTATAAACCTTTGTTTAAAAATAGTTGCTAAATTTAATGGATGCAATTACAACAATTGTGATAGGACATCTTACTTTCTCTGTCCTATAATACTTGCCTCATTCACAAATGTGTATGTAATGTAACAACTATTGCGTGACAGACATAGTAGAGAGTGTACACTCTTACCTTGTAAAAAAATCCCCTTACTAGAGAAATGTTGACAGGAGTTGTGGGGAGAAAAATAAAAATAAAAATAAATAACAAAATTTCACCATCTCTAAAAATAGATGTATACTTAAAATCATCAGGCAAAAAAGCCATAGTTCAACCAACCAATCAGAAAGTTTTCACAGTCAGGATGTAAGAAAAGAAACAAACAAATAATAACAAGGAGACCAAAATTTCACAATTTCTAAAAATAGATAGTTTGACCAACCAATCAGAAAGCTTTTAGAACTAGGATATAAGGACGCAAGCCATTTAGAAATGAGCAGCATTTTCAAAGGGAATCTACAGGTACATATTTAAACAGATGAAAATTCAACCAAAAGATAAATTCATTTTGTGCATTCTCCCATGCTGTGGTCATTGTAACATACCCAAAGATGAAATATGACATTTGCACAACTAGCTGAGAACTTTTGATGGCTAGATCATCCTTTCTGAGTTGAAACAAACATACCACCCTTCACCACATGGTCAAGCAGCAGTTACTACTTTTGGATACATACTTCCTCCAAGACTCTTTCTCTCTTTCCCTCTCTATATCTCTCATATGCACCAGGGCTTTTATAATTGAATGCTTGGAACTTCAACTTTCACCTTTTATATTATACTGTGTATATAAAGATTTATTTTGTTTACATCAACATTGTGCATTTTCTTTTAATCGTTATTACACAAGGTCACTATATCCCCAAATCAATTATACCCGAGATACAGCGAGAATGGATGCTGTCATAAGATAAATAACTCATCCCTAACTGATAATGCTCCTAAGCACCATAAGATCAACAAGCAATTCTATTCAGGCCGTCTTTTTCTATGTGCTGTATCCCTTCAGGATATTTGTGTTCATGGCCACAGTTTCTTGTTTTTTGTAGCTCTTAATAAATTTCATCTTTTGTTATCTCTCTTAAACCCTGTTCTGCCATCCACTTAGTCAAGATTGCTAGGTAGATTATGCGTTGCTTCCCTCTGTTACTCTTGCCTTCAATTAGTTCTGTGAGTTTCAAATTATTCCAAGCCCTCTTTCCTCGTTATGTGCCCTAGAAATTTTAACTGCCTCTTTCTGATGTTAAGTACAAGTGTCATTTTGTTTCCATTTTTGCTAAAACTTTGTCATTGCTCACATGTTTGTTCCATGGTATTCTCAGTATCCTTCTGTAGAGACACATTTCTGTTTCAGAACTCTTCTTCATTTGTGAGTAGGGAAACATCAGAAGGTTGATTCCTTGTTCATACGGTATTAATAAATAGTTCAGGCTCTGTTTTCAAAAAACTGAGACCTAGATGGAAGTACTCAGTATAACAAATTAATCATTATAATCAACTTTTGTCTGTCAGAGGGCAATAATTAACAAGGTCTTTTCATTTTTGTCAACGCTGTTTTTTTTTTGTTTTTTTTTCAATTTTTAATTAGGTTCAGGGCTTACAGCCATATCAGGATGAAACACCGGTTCATATACAATCACTGAAGTCAAGCAATGTTGAGCCCAGTCAATTCCTTTGATGGGTGACTCCTTAGAAATACAAGATGATGTAAGCTGTTATGTGTGGGTTGTATAATGGATAATGGCTTGGATTTGTAAATTGGAAAGCCAAGTTCCAATTCCAGTTGAATTTGTTACATTCACTTTGACACAAAAACTTTTGGAAAGTTATGAATCCACCTCTTCTCTTCCAAGCTATGGGTTAATTAGTAAGGATTTGTATCAGTAAAACATCATTATCTCAATAAAAAAAAATCTTTTCTGGGTTTAAATAACCCGCAAAGAAAAAAAAAATATAAAAAAATACATCAATCAACTCAAATCAGGTTTATAGAATTCTTTAATCTCACCCTAAAAAGCTGAATGTTTTTTGCTTTTGCATTTTTTTTGCCTTATTTAATTTTACTGACATTATTATATACATTTGTATAATTAAATGTAAAATTAGCTGAAGAATGAAAATGTATAAATATTATAAACAATTACTCATATATTATTCTTAATTCCAGACAAAAAAGGGGGAGAGAGAGAACCAGTTCATATAATTTCTGAATTATACCCCAAAAATGCAACAACAAAAAAAATTCTCCGACATTAAATTGTGCATCAAGCTTTGTGCACAAGCTGAAACCAAATTCAATATTCATATAAGTCATGTAATACACACTACACTTCTTATATTAGAGTACATATAAAGTGGGCACTGAAAATATCTCACCTGACTCACTTCCCAAAAATCTGACCAAATACCAAATTTATTTCTAACGCCTTCTTGGTTGAACTGAGAAATCTCCAGCATCCCTATATAGATATTATATATATTCAAGCATAGACATACTACATCTATTTTTATTTTAATCCTTTCAAATTTACAGATCAATTTCTTAATGTTACCATTAAACTCATTAAGGAAGGTGCTATAGTTTTACCCATTCCTTTTATTTTCTTGATTACTTTCAATCTCATCCAAGATCATTTCAGGTGTGAATTTCTAAGACAAAAAACAAATGTAATAGATAGTTGTGAATGTTTTGTAAATGTGCATGAAACACACTCTGTTGATTTAAAAGTTAATTTTATCAAGGGGGGTAACTCAATTTATATTTGTGGATTTTTAAAAAAATTACAATTTGAGTATTTTAAAACTTTGTTGTAACAATAGTATTTTTTTTAATTACAATTTAGGTATTTTAAAAACTTGCTGTTATAGACATTTTAGAACACTGTTGCTATACTCATAATTAATCTTATTTATTGTTGGCTGTATTTTTTGTATATAGAGGGCTTCAAGAATTTAAGGGTTTTATTTTTATGGTAGCATACATTTGTATTGTCAATTAATATTTCTCTAAATTGTGAATGTGGACAGAAAATTTCCTTTAAATGTTGTACTATTGAACTTGAATCTGCCGTGTGTAAATAAAATTAAATCTTCTTAGAAAAAATATGCACTCTCCGGAAGGATATGAATCTGCCTCCCCAAGAGGAAACTGTCATTAGATCTGACATGCCTTGAACTCTCGGCCATGAAGAACCTATTTTTCTAACAAGATTTCTCAAATATTTAGGCTTGTAGATGGAAATAAATAAATAAAAACATATCTACTCAAATGTGTGTATCCATAAAAAAAAGTTTAAGCAATAAATCAAAATATGTCAGATTAATAAATGAAAAGTCTTGGATAAGTCTTGTTCTTATGTCCATCATCTTTGTCATGTTGAATTGATAATGTTAATTATATTTTATGAATATGTCCTGAAGATGGTTTATTAGACCGAAAGGTCCGACATTGACATTATATTAACATTAAAACAGCATAATTGCATATAAGGATTTTTGTTTATTTTATCCATATATTTTTCTTCATATATATATATATATATATATATATATATATATATATATATATATATATACACACACACACACACACCATACCTATGAACACTAATGGATATGTCCCAATCCTCATAAATACATTGGACCCTATTTTAAGTAGGGGTAATATGTTGTTCACCACTAGCAGTGGTTTAGCTAATTCATGCTGCTGTTGAATATTGCATTTTGTTGATTTTATAAAGATTACCATTTCATTTCCAACCTCTGTTTTGGTTATTCCTCATTCAGTAACCTTTTCTACGTTATAACATATATATGCACATGTGTGTGAGAGGATTCTAGATCTTAAGTATTTTATTTAAAACATTACAATATTAAAAATTTCTTGAACAAACTGATGCTGAAAGCAAATGTAAACTTTGATTGAAATCTAGCCAAATATAACAGACAAAATATACTGATTAATAAAGATAGAGAGAAACACTGGTCTATATTAAACGTATGAATAGATGTCGACTCAGGCAAATACCAAAGTAAATAACAACGATGTAGTCCTTAGAAATCCACCAACCAAGTCATAAAAAATTAACTATATGGAACACAGGTGTTCATCCATTTAGCATTGTTAATTACAAATGAAAAGATTGTGCGTTGAGATAATATGGCAAGTTCATGTGAATCAAAAACCAGATTTTATCTATGTTATCTAAATTAATGATTATATTCAGTGAATTGTCTTAAATCAAGATATTTATCCAAGCATCAAGTAAATATTTGGACAATGTTTTCAGTCTCAAAAAATGAGTACAGTTCTTAAAATAATTCCATCGGAAGTCTTTGATCTTTATCAGAATAAAATGAAGAAACATGAATGAAGTGTAGCAGAAACAACCAAGTCATGTTTACTTATTAATATTGTGAGAAGTCCTCATGGCCATGTTGAGATTAGCCATTTTCTATATTGGAAACATTTGGCATTCATTACTTCAGCAGTTATCATTATTGTCAGTTGAGATTTATAAAATCTTTCACTTAAAACAGTCTTTCATTAAAATACACTTCTTAAGTCCACTGTTTTCATTTTTTCAATATTGAAGGGAATTTCCTTCCTAACTTTTTGTTTAAGGTAGTGTGGAAAGTCAGTATATTGATTATATCATTATTTTCCCTTTTAGGTCTATGTGTTATCCATTTTACTTGTGACTGCTGTTGGAAGTCTTCATCAATAATTAAAGAAAACACTCACATGTACATTTCAAGGAAACATGACAAAGATATGAAAATTTAAACCGTTTATGCAAGGTTAACTGCCCATTTAGATTAATATGTAGCATAGTGGTTACTGGCACAGAAAATGGGATTGCCATGCCGTGTTCAAATTCCAATCAAGGTCGTTGCAATCAAAAGTTTTTGAATCCATATCTTTACTTACTGGATGCGGGTTAAATAAAAGAGCAAACAGTCTACAAGAAATACAATTCCTTGGGCATTGGGTTGCCAATTCTATCCTGTAAAACCAACTTGCTATGGAAACCACAGGAACAACACAAGAGTCTACTGGTACTAAGAGGAGGAGGAATTGCTTTCTGAAAACAACTCATAAGCAGTTAAATGCATTATCTAAATGGTGGATTTTGTTTCAGAATTTGGAAAAATAAAAAATTGGAATCTTTCATTATTAATCATGATCATAGATATATTATGTTCGGAAGAGTTCATTTTTGGTGGGGGGTTCTCAGAACAGAAGAACTTTAACATAGATGCTGAATTCAACCCAAGCATCAAGAAAAAAGACAAATAGGTCAATTAAAATTTATCAACAATTTTATTAACAGATATGATGAATTTACTTAATAATTGTGAATGCACTGGCAATATTATACACAAGCACTGCCAATGATAATTCATTTTTGACTGAGTACATATATATATATATATATATATGTGTGTGTGTGTGTGTGTGTGTGTGTGAAGCAAGAACCTTGCTTTTCACACACACACACACACACACACACAGCAATCAAAGCGAACCGCTTTGATTAAATGTCAAATTTCATCAAGTTTGCACAACTGGCCCTCAAAGTACCAAAATTAACTGTTCCTGACAAACCTTGTGTACACACACACACATATATATATATATATATATATATATATATATATATAGATAGATAGATAGATTTTCTAAGCTTTATCTTAGATGTGGCACAAGGCTGAAAGTATGGGGCATCAAGTGAGGATTGAACTCACGTTTCAATCATAACTGATCTAGCAAGACAAGCTTGCTAACCATTACACCACACTGAGGTGGCCATATATATATATATAGTTTTAAGGTGTGCTATATTTATGGAATAAAGTGCTCATTATCAGAGAAAGGCAACAGGCTGTTTCATGCTGTTTCATGTCCAGCAGGAAAAAGCCTGTTGCCTCTGAATGTTGACTTCAATGTTCACTTTTTTATATATATACATATATATATATATATATATATATATATATATATATTACAGAAATTTTACATTCAGACTACAAGGGAATGTTATAAAAGATACCCTTGTTAAATGTAAGGTGTGTACTTTATCATTAAAACATCTAATCCAGTAGTTCTTAAATGGTGCACCTAGGCACACTGGTGCACCCTGGAAGATGTCTAGGTGTGCCCTGGCATTCCAGAGAAATATGTGTCCAGATATAAGAAATAAATATATTTACTTTATTATATTGTGGTACCTGTCTCATTCATATTTATGTGAATTAGGCTTTTCTGCTCTTACCACCCTGCTTAAGTGCAAAAAGAGAGGAACTCTTTAATGTATTGACAAGAAAACAAGAGTTTTCCTATCAAATATACACCCAAACATTGAAGAACTGGCTAAGACTCATCAGATTCATGTTTCTTATAAACACAAGAATGAATAAACTTAAGGCATGTTTCATTTTATATTTATTTCATTATTTCTTATCTGCAATATTTGACTTCATTATAACATTTTTCTGAAATTTGTATATAGTCTGCCTACAATTATTGGTAGGATTTCAAGTGCACTCCAACTTCAAAAAGTTGGAGAACCACTGATGTAAGCAAAGAAATAGAGCTTAACACTTTGCAGCAAAGAACATTAAAAGGAGAAAATTTAATTTCAAGATTGTTCTTTTTAATTTTCTGTATATAAAAAAGAATATTTCTTATAGTAGACAATAGTAAATAATGCTACAATATGTCTTGGTGCTGGAAACCTTAGATAAACAGGTCAGAAGTTAGCACATAATGCACAATTAACTCAATTGGTAAGTCATGAGAAATATCTTCAAACAAGTGTGGTTTCAAATACAAATATTTTTCTTCTATTATACCTTAGTGTTTGAATTCTTTGAAATGGTGAGGACTGAAAAATTGTGATCTATGAAAGCATCAATATAATGATGTTATGAAGAAAACTTCCAAAAACAGAGCCAAAAAGACTTCTGGCAAGAGTCATAACAGACAATGGAAAATGTAAAGTATAAAAGAAATAGGAAAATTTCATTAGTAAAGAGTGATGACCTACTATGTAATATAGATTCTCCTGTATGTCAGCAAATGCTAGACAAGTTTCTTACAGATGAAGAGAAGACATGAGGCAAGAGATACGGCTCTATGAAAAGATGCTGAGAATACCAGCAATGGAAAATGCAAGAAAAAGGTAAAAGAGAACACAAAGGATCATTATACTTAGAATCAGGAAGTGAGAGTTGAAATTTCTGGGATACATAAAAGAGGAAAGAGGATTTGGAAAATTTAACACTCACAGGACATACTAAAGAGAAGAGGGAGCAGAGTGAATCATTGAGTAATCTACCTAATTGGCTTTTGTGCATGGATGACAGAACGAATTGGAGGGAATAAGAAGACAAATACTGCTTAGAGTAAGAATGATATTTTTGTTTTTTTAATCATTTTATTCCAAATAAGGCAATAAAGCCACTAAGATGCAAGAGGTTACGGAGTCTGAAAGAATGAGAAAAATACTAGATAAAAAAAATTAAGACAGAAGATAATGATTGAGAGTGCATTTAAATTTTTGAAGATCAAAGTTGGCCAAGGAGCAAAAAGCCGGAAGAGAGTTCCACATGTGAGAGGTGTGAAAGAGCCATGAAAGGACATAAAAGAAGAGTTACCTTAAGAGAACAAAAACACTTTGCAAAGACTCAGTTAAGTTTCTTTTTATCATAAAAAAAAAACAAAAAAAAAACAGAACTACAAATACTAAAACTCAAATATGAACACAAAGATTAAATTATTGTATGCTTTTTTTCTTAATAAACAAGATCACCTCAAGGGAGATAACTCATCTCTTCTGTTAATTCCCAGAAGATATAAAGATTAGCAGTTAGATTTTAAATTTGAAGTGGGGGGTTCAAATATCAATGTTAGACGAAACCTGCAAACATTAAAAGTGACACAGGCCAAGGCAAGAATAATAAGAACAAGGAGTTTAGATGAAATATGCCAAAATTTATTATTGGCAGAAAAAATACAGTTGAAGAATCCAGACATTTTAAATACCCTGGGATGGCGGGGAGGATGTGTCGAAGATGATAATTGGGTAGTATCCTGATCAGCGATCCCCACTGATCAGCAGCAATCACCTGCAATCTGCAGCAACCAGCAACACATGCCATGATCTCTCGGATCACAGTGGTTTCAAATATCTATCCTCGATTAAGACTGTCCGCTAGTACTAGCTCAACATACTGTCCAGTGACCTTCACTGACTGCCTATTGTCCTTTGACACCTCCCAAGTGGTTTCATCTTTATCTTCTGGTTACCAACAACTGTCTGCCCAGGGCTACAATTGCTAGCTAGTACCAACCCAATACACCAACTGTCTATCAACCTTCGACACCACTCAAGTTGCTCCAGTCATCATCAACAGTTAACTACCAGTACAACCACCCAGGGTATTTAAAACATCTGGATTCTTTGATTTTGCTACCAATAATAATTTGTCCATATTTTATCTAAATTGCTTGTTCTTGTTATTCTTGCCTTGGCCTGTGTCACTTCTTCAATTTTAATTTAGTTGGGTTTCATCTAACATCAGCATTCACACCGTACAACATTTTGGTGAAAGATATATATATATATATATATATATATATATATAATTGGATTGTTGGTGCTAATGCAATTTCTTACAAGTTTGTAAATATTTGTGGAAATTCCTTTTTTTCCATTCTTAAATCCCTCTTTATAACATTATGATTCTAATTTAAACATTTTCACCAGAAGATTATAAAATTAAGACATTTCAAAACTCTCAGATTGATCAGTTAATGTACTGAAAGATAAAAAGTTATTTGTTCTTTTTTAAATAGCAATTAATTTTATTATATTTCAGTTAATATAAAATTACAAAATGAGCAAACTGCATTGATGAGATTTAAAAGATGACAACCGAATACACAAAAGTGGCCACCTTAACTGATGCTTACAGGCACAGGTAGAAACCTGGCAATGTATACTTGTTTAATCTGGCCAGTGACTACATTTTTGAATCTAGTATAAAGTTGGCCTTTGACTACCTTTTCGCTTCTAGTGCAAACCTGGCCTTCGACTACATTTTCGATTCTACTGTAAACCTGGCCTGGGACTATCTTTTTCTCATTCGTCAGTAACATTTTAAATACCTCATAGAATGTAAAGTTCTTAAAAGCAAACCTATGCCAAACTGTTTTCCTGAATCCTTGATGACTTGGCTGTCCGAAAATGATAACATCAAGATGAAATAATGGAAACTGACCGTGAAAAACACAATTATGTGCAACAAGTTTTCAATCAATCAGTAAACTTCTGGACCTTTTCAGGCAACGTTATAGGATCCAGATGGCTATTGTTTGCACATGGAATTATTCACTGGTAATTAATCTTCGATTTGGCTGTGGAAAATGTCACTCGGCAGTTAGCATTAAGAAATTATGCCCAATTTTCTGATAAAAATCACCCTTTTATTTATGAAAAAATATTTATTTTCACTTCAAAATAATATCATTCATACTTCATCCATTTTTCCTTAATTTGGTGTGAACATCATTGAATAAAAGGAATGGCTAAATGGCCCGGTGATGGGAAATATGAAAGATATGCGGCGAAAAAAAATGTTGTCTGCTAAGTTCAGCTGTGTCTATCCTTTTGGTTTTAGTGAAAACCTTGCCTGGGAGTACCTTTTAGAAACTAATATAAACTTGGACTGTGATTACCTTTTTGAATTTAGTAGAAACCAGGCATGTAGATAGTTAATGCAGCCAGATATTATGAAATGCTGTAAGAAAATGTTTGTTAAAAAGACAAAAGACATGATGTTGTCATCCTGCTGCATGACAACAGCCAATCAAATACCGACCCATCCACACACAGGCAACCTGAGAAAAAAGTGGCTTCAGTGATATGACTGGGAGGTTTCTACTGCACCCACCATGCAGTCCTGACTTAACTCATACAGATTATCTTTTGGCGCCTCCCAAATGTCATTTCTCTGCAAATTGAATCCACAAGCGTAGGTATGAGGATGCTTGATGCTACAGTCTTTAAGGAAAGTATTTATGAACTCATGCACCAATGGGATAACTGCATCAAGCTCAAAAATATAGAAAACTAATATTTTAGATCTAGCAACATATGCACAGTGTTTTGTTAATGTCATAATAAACATGTTGGATTAGTTTGAATCTTATCTTGGGTTTCTCTGATTGAGTGATTTGTTTTTTATCACTTATCACCCATTTACTTATTATTTAATGACAGAAAATATTTTTAGATTGTAAGAATTTTATTTTTTTCTGAGATAATAATAGTTTAGGGGTACTAATTAATGCTTAGCTTGGAGAAGAAGAGGTGGTTTCATGACATTCCGAAGGATATTTGTGCATAAGTGAATGTAACAATCTCAACTGGAATTGGAACTTGGTCCTGCGATTAACAATTTTGAGTCATTATCCACTACACCACCTACACATCCAAACTTACAGCATTTGGTATTCTCAACCAGTTATCCAACTAGATACAACCTAGGCTCAACATCAGTTCCGTGATCCTACAAGAATCAGTGTTTCAATGTGATGTGGCTATAAGCATTGTATTTTGAGGACATCCTCCCATACATGTGTGTGTGTGTGTGTGTGTGTGTGTATGTATATGTATATATATATATATATATATATATGAAGAAATATAGTTTTAAGGTATGATATGTTTATGGGATAAAGTGCTCAATATCAGAGATAGAGTGCATGTAAATATAAACGAGGACATTAAAGTCAAACCTCAGAAGCAACAAACTGTTTCATGCTAAATACAATCATCAGATATGAAACAGTCTGTCACCTCTGAGTGTTGACTTCAATACATACATACATACATATATATATATATATATATATATATATATATATATATTTATTAAAGACATTTTTATGTTTAACGTTATAGATACAAGTATTTAAGTAAATGCTCTGTTTATAATAAACAGTATTAAATAACATTTACCGGCCTGAATGTCCGAGAAATTTTCATAGAAAATATTCGTTCTTTGACAGGATTCGAACCTGCATCCTATACGGAACTGTCATTTACGCTGACGTGTCTTACCGTGGGCTACAAAGAAGCGTTCGGTAGACAAGTTCGAATTTACTGCTTATAAACTCTCGGACATTCAGGCCGGTAAATGTTATTTAATACTGTTTATTATAAACAGAGCATTTACTTAAATACTTGTATCTATAACGTTAAACATAAAAATGTCTTTAATAAATAAATTGTCGGACTTTGTCCATTTCGTAATATATATATATATATATATATGCATAAGGTAAAAATATATTTTTAAGGTATGGTATATTTATATATTTATGGGTAAAAGGGATCAATACCAGAGAGAGCAAATGTAAATATAAAATTGAATGCTGACGTCAACATCAAGCATAATAAACATGGATTAATTTGTATCTTTGGTTTTTCTAATTGATTCATTTTTTATGGCTTAGCAACCCTTTTCAGATTATTTAAAGCCAGAAAATATTTTTAGATTGTAAGATATATATATATATATATATATATATATATATATATATATATATATATATACAAAAACACTTCACTACTACTTTCGGTATTAATATTGTTGTTAGCACTTTATGCACGTACTGAAAATAACTACTGATATTATCTTCACTATCAGTACTGGTATTACCACTTTAGAAACAACCTCTTCATAATCTTCTTTAACACCATTAGTACTGCTTTTTGCCATTGTCTTTTATTATTATTACTATTATTAATATTAACATTTTTATCATCATTATCATGATTATCACAACTATTATCATAATTACCATTACACTTTTGTTTCCATCATCATTAGGGCTAAATTTAGTGTTAACACATCAATAACTGTTATTGCCAATTATAATATCAATTATTAGCACTATCAACACAGTCACAATCATCAATAATACACAAGCAGTCAGCATTGAAAATATGAAACATCACCACCATGTCCACAAACAAAACCCACTTATCTAAAGTCGTGATGAAAGGCCCAAACCAATAAGAGTGTACATCTACATTTGTGTATGAGGAAGTGTAAGGTTGTCTGACAATGCAAGCTACCGATCTGAAAAGAGTCAAGAACACCCCAACCTGCCCCTTGTTGAAAGAACATCGCTACATAGTCTTGACACCATACACAATCAAGCACAGACAAACATAAATAGATTCAATTTTTAAAAACAAACCAGTTTGTCTGATGGTTGCAAAAGCATGAAAGCCAGAGTAACAAACTCATATCCATACAACTGAATATGTTAGCTCTATTATTGATATTGAGCACTCTCCACTAAGTACTGTGCATATAGAATTTATATATATATATATATATATATATATATATAATCAAATTGCTATATTTGTAAATTGCAGATACCCCCTAAAGAGTGGACAGACAGACCTGTCTAGGAAACTCTGGAGTTGGGATGCTAAAGGTAACATCAATCAGCTAAGTGACAAACTTTTACTCATATTAATCCTACTACTGGACTCTCCAATTGTTTTTTGACGTATGAGGGTCAAGCAACTCAGTTCCTAGGAACTGACAGGCAAACACCAACACACATGATTTGATTATATAGTGGTGGAGGCTTTGTGCAGAACCAACCACACTCTTTGAAGAGCTGAACACAGTGACCAGTTGCACCACAAGGACCCCAAATGACCCTCCACAGGTTTTGAATTCAGAGTTGGCCTCCTCCTAGACCAGTTGCCATCTAAAGTTATAGAACCCAGTCTGTCCTGCTATTTAGCCATAGCTGGAGGAAGAAGAGGATTCATACCTTTCCCACAGGTATTAGCACGTAAGTGAATGCAATGGATTCAGCTGAAATTTGAGCTTGGCTCTCCAATTCCTCAATCTGAGTCTTTATCTATTACTTCACCATGCTGCTGTTGAAAGTAACATTAATCAGTTCAGTGACAAACTTTTACTCACATTAATCCTATATATATATATATATATATATATATATATATATATATATATATATATCCAAATGAGAGAAAGAAGTGATGGAGTAAAAATCCAGTTTGTAGCATTTACTTTTATAAATATTATATTTTTATTATAAGAGATTATAATAAAAATGTTTTGAAATCGTTACACAAAAGCTTTCATGTTTCGCATGAAGAAATAAAATCATAGTATCAAAACATGAAAGCTTTTGTGTAGCGATTTCAAAATGTTTTTATTATAATCTGTTATAATAAAAATATAATATTATATATATATATATATATATATGAGAGAGAGAAAAATAGACAGCAGTCATTAACTTGTGTCTTAAGTGTTGGTGCTGATTTCACATGGCTACTATAACACTTCAAACCTAACTTTACCTAAATCTCAACTTGAGTAGTGCATCTAAACATCTCTGACTTCTATCCAAAAGCTACCAGACACATTAATAATGATAAGTTGGATTGCTTTTTACTAATCTATAGCAATACCTTGTAAGTATAAAGAAATACAGGATGAGAAACCATGAAGAATATTAAAGTATCAATGGGAAGAAAATAATGAATACAAATAGTTTTCTTATTTGTCAGACGACTGACCAATGTCAGCCTAATCAGATCACCAGATTGTAGACTTCAAATAATAATTTGTATAATAGCGGCTTTAGCGGCACCGCTTGGCAATTGAGCCTGGGAATGTAAGACATCATAGAAAAATTCATAGATTCTTCACTAATCTTCTCAAATGAACAACAATCAATATAAAGGATGCATACAGATTTCATATTAGTAAAAATAGAAAAGAGTATTGAACTGTTATATAATATCAGGCTTCCTATGTAGCAGTGAATATTGGAAAATTCCCTCACAGATGAAGAGGAAACTTGAAGCAACAGAAATGTGCATCTACAGAAGGATGTTGAGAATAGCATGGACTGAACATGTGGGCAATGATAAAATTTTAGAGAAAATTGAAACAAAAAGGACACTTAACATGAAAAATAGAGTGAAAATTTCAAGAGCATATGAGGAAAGAGGGCTTAGAAAAGTTGATACTCACATGACAGATTGAAGGCAAGAGAGACAGAGGAAAACAATACATAACCTGCCTAGTGACCTTGAGTAAAGGGATGGTGGAATATGGTTTAGGAGCAATAGCAAAAAGAAAAAAGAATATTAAGAGCTACAAGCAAGAGGAAATTGTAGAGAGTCATGATCGCTTACATACTGAAGTGACATAGCACATAGATGAAATAAACAGATATTCATACACGTAGACATTTATAGAAATGCACGTGTTTAAAAACACACAATGAAAGAACATACTAATTCATATTTATACTCATATGAACAAATCTGTATAGTGATAAGAAATAATGTATGATTAAAAATATATTAACTCCTTAGAAGCACATATATATATATATATATATATATATATATATATGTGTGTGTGTGTGTGCGCATTTAGGCAGCAATCCTTCTTTCATGCATGTTTCATTTAATATGACAGAAAAGGTGCTTTGATTTAGTTTTTATGAATTTTCCCATGTGATCTTATAATTTTTTTTTTCAGTAGATAAATTATATAAAAACTATCCAATTATTCTTTTTTACCAAGCACTTTCTTGACCGTGTTTTGAAAATGAAAACATTATATAAATACATATGTACAACAAGCTGTTTCTCGACCTTGAAAATGGCTAAATGTGTAGCCAAAAGTGCTTGGAAAAAAAAGAACAATTGGACAGTTTTTATATAATTTTGCTATTGAAAAAAAAATTACAAGATCACATGAGAAATTGTATAAAAAAACTAAATCAAAGCACCTTGTCTGTCATATTCAATGAAACATGCATATATATATATATATATATATATATATATATATATATATACACACACACACACACACACACACACACAGGGTGTGATGGATAAATTATTCAGATTTTCCCCACATATTGTTTCTGGCATAGTGTGCATTCTAATAGGTAAATTATGTTGACTTCAACAGTTAGAGATGTGGTAGATTTTGAAAGTAGATTTAGTGACTGAACTAGTGTGACCATATATATATATATATATATATATATATATATAACACATATGTCTGGACACATGTACACAACTATGTATGACAGCTGTTACTTTGTATATCGCAAAGGCATCTGACAGGATTTAGTATGCTGGTTTTCTTCAAAAGTTGAAAGGTTATGGTATTTCTGGGCAAATTTTTGGTTTGATTCAATCTTATCAAATCACAAAATAAAATTTGTTTTTAATGGATACTCTTTTAGATCTTTTTTGCATTAATGCAGATGTTTCCCCAAATCTCTATCCTTAGACCTACATTGTTCCTAAATTTTTGATGTTATCTGTTCTGAACTCAATATCTATGCTGATGACACAATTATTTATTCTTGTCTTAATTGTAAGTCTGATTGGTTTGATAAAGTCAAATTAGCAGCTCATCTCAAAAATGACCTTCAATCTAGGCAAAAAATGACCTTAACTAGGCAAAAATGACCTCAACTAGGCAAAAAATAGCTTGCTAATTTTAATGGCTCTAAAACAAAACTCTACTTTTTCCATCATTGTAGAGAACCTTTTTGTGTCTTTCATCAGCATAGCTAACACTAACCTCAAGAAGAGTAACTTATTATGCCTTCTCTGGTTAAAATTGTCCACTGACATGAAGTGGAAAGATTGTATTGAATAAGTTCCTGGGTCTACAACTAGGAAAGTTGTTTCACTGTTGTGCTTTTCTTATCATAATCTATCTTGCACATCTAAAAAGTCTACCATTTGTCCATTCATTGAATATGGCTGCCACATCTGGCCTGGTGCTTCTGCCAAGTATTTAAAAATTCTTAATAAAATACAAAGAATTTGCAATGTTATTTGTCCTGACCTGGCATCTCAGCTTCAGTCACTTTCCAACTGCCATAACGTAGCATCACTGTGCCTTTTCTATAAATGTTTTTTATGGTAATTGTTCTGATAAGCTTTTCTCTATGGTATTTAGACTTTATTAATTTAAGCACAGTACGAGATTGGTGATGAAGTCTCCTCATTTTACAATTGAATTGGCTAGTTGTAACCATAAGTTCTATGCTAACATTTGTTCTCTTGCATTTCTTGATAGCGGAACTCTTCTGGTTCTTGCTTTCCAGTCAAAAATTTAAATGATATACCAATTGATATCTCTCTTCTTAATACCTTTTATTGTTCTCTCTCCTTAGAAATGTTTGGAAAAAAAAGAAAAGAAAAGAAAAGAAAAATCTACACTCACCCACCCACACTAATATGCCAAAAGTTAAAGAATAGGTGCCTACTCACCCTAGATCAGAAAAGTGCTGCAAGGTGATGAATCCACTATGGTGCAAGGGGTTACTGAGTGTGAAAGAATCTGAGAAAAATCATTATTAAGGAAAGAGGACAATAAAAGAACAAGAATTCAAAAAGGCAGATGATGACAAATGATATTGCACTTAAATTTTTGAAGATCAAACTCAACATGAAAGCAAGAATCTGGAAGAGAGTTCCACAAGTGAGAAGTGCTGGAGAAGAAACAATTAGCCTAGACCTTATGGCTACATCTAGCAATTTCAACTGGTGTTCTTAAACAGTCATTCAACTAAGTAGTGCTTAGTATAATACTTAGTTTGACACAAAATCATGGGCTGATCATTATACCTGGTGGCTTATGGCCACATCACATTGAAACAGGTTCCCATATGATTACCAAAGTTAAGCAACATCAAGCCTGATCAGTACCTACATGGGTGACCACTTGGGAATACAAGGGGCTGTAAGCTTGGAAGTGCAGATGGTATAATGGCTAATAGCTCAGAAGTGTTAATCGGAAAGCAGAGTTCAAATTCTCAATGGGTTTGTTATATTCACTTACACACAAATACTCTTGTGAAAGGTATGAATCCACCTCTTCTCCCTCCAGCTATGAGTTAATTAGTAAGACTTGTATCACTAAAACATTATGTAATGAAGAATCAAGTCAACCCAACAAGAGTTGGTTGCATGTGGTGCAGTAAGCATCAGGAGTTATGTCCTCTTCAACAATTGGCTGTTGAGAGAAGACATTCTACTTAGTGTAGGTGATGCCAACAAAATTTGCAAATGATACCAGACAGGCATTAACCAATAGACAGCATGGATCCGGAACTGAGAGAGCTATATCCCAGTTGGGAGGAAGCACTCTTAACGTGTGGACTGTCAAGAGTTTTGCATCAATGTGTTGAGTTGGAGTTTTGTTGTATCTCTTGTTTTTGAGATAACAGAAGGAAATAAATCAGAAAAACAAACTCGTAGGTAAGTAATGAAAAAGATTTACTATATGATGGTTTCCTTAGCAAATGACCAAAAGCTAACTCCTTATGCTTATTTACATAAATGGACTGTTCCATTTATTTATGTCATATATAACAAGTTTATACTTTACTTGGAAAACCAGACAAGATGAACACATATTGTGTTATATCCCATACCTATGAACACTAATGGATATGTCCCAATCCTCGTAAATACGTTGGACAATATTGTAAGTGGGGTAATATGATGTCTAAGTAGTCCACCAGTAGCAGTGGCTTACCTACTTCATGCTGCTGGTGAGTATTTGTTGATGTTATAAAGATTACCATTTCATTTTCAACCTCCATTTTGGTTATTCCTCATTCAGTAACTCTTTCTAGGTTACAAAAGAAACCGACATAATGTAAAGAATAAACAAATATTAAACATAATCTTTTATTATGTAGTGTGTCCCTTCAGAAGGTTGGCAATGTTGGCCCTCCACAATTTCTTTTCCTTTGTAGGTTCTAATAAATTTTGTCTTTTTGTTATCTCTCCTAACACTGAAACCAGACAAGATGAACACACATTGTTATCACAATGTTATGTTTATAATCTATGCTTAGTCTGACACAAAAATAAGGGCTGATCCTATGATCTGCTGTTCTTAAACAGTCCCTTAGCTTATAATTAAAGTTCAATGCGATCGAATTTCAGTGGCCAGCAAAAGAACCAGTATCCTCAATGTGATGTGACTGGAAGCATCCAACATTTTGATTCATTTCATCAAAGTTGAAAAGCTGCCATGCTGTAATGCAGGTCAGTTGAGGAAATTAATTCTTATACGGCTCAAATGAAACTGTATTCAGCATAAGATTATTACTTGAGAATTAATCAACAAACAATAGTAAACAGGATTGGTCAAGTAACAAAAGATTATTAATAAAGAGATGGAAACAGTCAAGTGGAAAATATAGAAAGAATGAATAATTAAGGGAAAAAGAAAATTATGGAAAATACATAAAAAGGTGAGGCATTTACTTGCCACAAGGGAGATAATCAAATTAGCAACAGAACTGGCAAGAGTCAATTTTTTTTATGATGAAAGATGAAGAAGGTGCATTTCAAAATTCTCGTGTTAACAGGCCATGGTGTCATGACTGATCTGTTGTCTCCTATGGTCGAAATTTGCATCTGAAAGAAACAACACCACCATCTGCAGTGTTCAGTGGACTAGACTGTGTAGCAATTAAAATTTTAATTAATTTGTGAAATATCAAGAATTAGATCCAAATAAAGTGTATTGCTCTGTTTGCTGTTTTGAGCTTAAACTAGAATATTGATGAGACAAACATTCAGGAGTTCACATCCAGTTTTAATGTGAACAGCATTAATTCTTATCAAATTGGCAGTCATTCAACTTGAATCAATATTTTTTAATTTTAAAATACAATAACATTACATACAGTGATAATTGCAAAAGACACACGCACACACACACTATATATATATATATATATATATATATATATACGTTTATATATATATATATGTGCGTGTGTGTGGGGGGGGGGCATATTTTTTTTATTGTAGCTGTCACAGTTAAATCTTTTAATTCCGACATGAACTCAATCTATACTGGGGTTGAATAAGACTAATGAATTTCGTCAGTTGAAATAAGCTTATTCCTCATGTGAGATGATTTTGTATTTTATTGTTTATTAATTATTTGCTCTGTAATAATAAATACATTGTGCTCTTTTTTGGATCAGTTTTAATATTTTATATTACTAGGATCCACTTGGATTATGTACCAACGGATTTATTACCTTTACCATATATACACACACACACACACGTGTGTGTGTGTGTGTGCGTATATATATATATATATATATATGAAGAAATATGGTTTTAAGGGGTGCTATATTTATGGGATAAAGTGCTCAATATCAGAGATAGAGCATATGTAAATATAAAAGTAAACATTGAAGTCAACACACAGAGGCAACAGACTGTTTCATGCTAGATGCAATCATCAGGCAACATGTGTTTGTTTTTTTATCGACTATATATATGGGTCAGTGGTGCATTGTAGGTAATCCACTCTGATGGTTATTTTGGTGGGAGTGGTTTGTTTATTTGTTTATGGTTATTTCAGGAAGTTTTACATTTTTTTTATTTATGTTAATATTTCTAATGACTTGAATGAAGATATGCTGTCTATAGATATATATAGATATATTATTTAAAAATTGTGTATTTGGGCAGCAATCCCCCTTTCATGCAAATTTTGTTTGAAATGACTGACAGGTGCTGTAGTTAAGTTTTTTATATAATTTTTCATGTTTATATAATTTTTTTTTTCAGGACATAAATTATATAAAAATTGTCTGAATGTTTTCCAAGTACTTTCAGCTATACTTTTAGGCATTATCAAGAATGAATTTGATTTTACTTTTAACTGAATATATGGATTGTTTTATGCATGTATCTAGAATTATAGGAATTTTTTATTTTCTAAATGCAGTCAGCACATTGTGGCTATGTTTATAGCTGTTATTATTGAGTGTTGGCTTTTTTTCTTTTTATTTATAATGCTTCCATTATTTTTAGCCTTTTTGTAAATCTAGATGATGCTATTAAATTTGTATTATCAACGAGTATGTTACAGACAGGGTTTGGTAGGTCTCCTTGTGTACTTAAATGAGAGTTAATTGATCTATGGTCAGAGAGATGCAACGTGAGTCTTCTTGTGAAAGATGTTGTAGTATATCTAATATAATTATTTACAAATTTGGATTGGTCAGGGACACAGTTCCTTAATGGACATGTAAATTCATAAATAATATTGGTTCCCTGTAAATTGGATCTTGCAGGCGAATTATTATTTTTAACAAATGGATCTTGATTTTAATTGGTTAATAAGGAAGCTTCCTCACCACCCACCAAAAAAATTTAACAGATTCCAAGCATAACTAAAAAAAACCAAACAACCCCGACAAAAAAAAAAAACCCAATGCTTTATGTATATAATTGTATTATAATACATAGTTTGATATTAGTTTTATGTAATTGTATCATAATACATAGTTTGATATAATTAGTTTTACATAATTGTATCATAATACATAGTTTGATATAATTAGTTTTATGTGATTGTATCATAATACATAGTTTGATATAATTAGTTTTATGTAATTGTATCATAATACATAGTTTGATATAATTAGTTTTATGTAATTGTATCATAATACATAGTTTGTCTATGTGGGTTTAAGATGATAATGAATATTCATAGACATTTATTTGTTTTTGGTGATTGTTCACATGTTGATTTCAGGATGTTTTTCATAAACACCGATGGTGGTAAATAAACATACATTACTTTCTTTAAGAATAGATTTAATAAAGGTTGGTGATGCAAGTGTGGGGTCTTCTCCGTTGTACAGAGTCGTCCATAAAAATCAAATTCATGTGAATGACACCATCAAACTCTCTGATTCAAAGACATCTCCACAACCACGGGGGGAAAAAGGAAGAGAGGACAATGATCCCGATACTCAGATGTGAATGGGTGCCAATGACCCTTAAGGAGGTGGGCACAATTTTCTATCTTTTGATTGTGATGACCTGGAAATAAAACTGCAAAAGTCACCAAGGTATCTGTACTGTTTACATCATTGTAGTTTTTAATATCTGTCAACAGATTCATAAGCATGTTGTGGCCTCTATTTAGTCTTTTCGAAGTAATCTTTCAAGTGAAATCTATAAGTTTGACAGAATCCCAAACTGGGTGTTCAGAACCAATGATTCTGTTAGATTTGAGGTTTTAAACCTAAAGCAATAAAGAAATGGACAAAGTAAACAAATACAAAGAATTCTAAACATTATATGAAACATACGTTCAAAAAATTGATTTTTTTTTTTTATGGCTTATTAACTCCTTGCAGTTTGTTTAAAGCCAGAAAATATTCTTTAAAATTTAAGAATCTTTTGTTGCTAATGATTACTGATGGATACAAGTCCTACTAATTAACCCATAGCTGGGGAGAGAAAAGGTGGATTCATACCTTTTCCAAGGGTTTTTGCACGTAAGTGAATATAATGAATTTACTGGAATTGGAACTTGGTTCACAGATTTCAAATTCCAAGCCAGTATCCATTATACCATCTGCACATCCCAACTTATTGTATCTGGTATTCTCAAGCAGTCACCAATCTTGAGTACTGATAAGACTTGCTACATTCAAAAAAAGACTGAAAAGGAGTCTATCACCTAAAACACTTTATTACTAACCGTCAAGACAAATGTATGAATAATATAAAAAAGAAACTATTGTTGCATATACATGTCTAGTTTATGTAGACTAGCATCAGGCCACTGCCTCACCAAGTTAAGAATTGCACTTTTTTCTGCAGCAAGGAGTTTTGCTTTTTTATTTTATTTTTTTTCAGGAGGGATGTATTAGCCTCACAGACAACTAGTTTTGAATTCAGTGTTGTTTTTTTCCTAGACTGGTTTCCAACCAAGACTAGAGGGACAGCCTTCCCTGCTTTTAACCCTTACGTGGTGGGAGAAGAGCTGGATTTATAACTTTCTGAGTAGGCATATGAAAGCAAACACAAATGCCTTGATTGGAATTAGATCTCTGCATGTTAATTCCACTTTCCCTGCCAATAACCATTACATCATAAGTAAATCTTTTTTTTTTTTTTTCAGGTGAAAATAGTGCAAAACAAAAAAAACAAAAACAAAAAAAAACATGCTTGAGTTCAGTCTTTCATTTCCCTTTACTTCCTTGGCAATTCCATCAAATATTTTCTATCCAATCCCTTCCCTTATTTCAACCAATCAGATTTAAACTGCTAGCTTTCTTCTGCTTCAAATAAACCATCAAAGCTTGCAAGAAATCCAGCCTAATGACATTACAATGGCGAAAGAGTAATGCTCAATTCCTTTGTCTTGAAAGACACTGATAATAATTCTTTGTGGGTGCTTGACAAAACTAGGTGTGTGGAACAAAAAACATTAGCTCTGCTTCACAAAATATCTACATCTTTAGCAAAGGCTATTGAAAGACAGTTTTATCTCCACAAAGTTTCCCTTAAGTGCTAATGTTGACTTTGTTTATATGCGAACTTAGAGTGAGTAATGTTACTTCAAAATCAGTTTCCCTTGACTCTCACAAGTTGCATAAGCATCCAGATATTTATTAATGATTCATACCAATATAGCTATGTGAACAAAGTAATTACTTTCTTTTTATATGCAGTGTCCTTTTAGGACATGGACGATCATGGCTCTCCACTTCCCTCTATCCCTTGCAGCTCTCGACAAGTTCCTTCTATCTGCTACCTCCCCCAAATCAAGTTCTGTCAGCCACTTGCTTAAGACTACCAGGTATGTCATGCATTGTTTTCCCTTTTCTCTATTTCCTTCTATTCGACTCATGAGTATCAGATTTTCCAGGCCCACCTTCCTCATTATGTGTCCCAGAAACTTCAGCTGCCTCTCTCTGATGTTAAGTATAAGCCGCCTCCTTGTTTGCATCCTCTCTAAGACCTCATCATTGCTCACATGCTCGGTCCATGATATCCTCAGCATCCCTTCTGTAGAACCATATCTCCATTGCCTAAAGTCTCTTCTTCGTCTTTGAGGAAATCGTTCAACATTTGCTCCCATAAAGGAGGATACATGTCACATAACAGTTCAGTACTCTTTTCTTTGTTACCAAAGAAATCCTCCTGTCCAACAATACACTGCCCAGCTTTTGGAATGTGTCCTTAGCCATCCAAATATGTACGGATCTCTGTGTCGCACTTACCGTCCTCTATCAAAATGCTTCCCAGATATTTAAACTTCCATACATGCTTGATTTTAGTGTCCCCTACCTGCAAATCTTATTTCAAGCTCATCCTTTTACTGACCGAGTGAAAAAATTTACTCAAGCAGTAATAGTCAACCAAACTACAAGGCAATGATGTCTCTTGCACTTATTCTTATCAGAGAACCAAAACCACAGAAATATCTACACACGTCACTATTGTTTCCTACCCTTCAGTTTTATTAAACCATTCCATCGAGTCAATTCTCTTGCCATTAAACCATTCCATCGAGTCAATTCTCTTGCCATTAAACCATTCCATCGAGTCAATTCTCTTGTCATTAAACCATTCCATCGAGTCAATTCTCTTGCCATTAAACCATCCTATCGAGTCAATTCTCTTGCCATTAAACCATTCCATCGAGTCAATTCTCTTGCCATTAAACCATTCCATCGAGTCAATTCTCTTGCCATTAAACCATCCTATCGAGTCAATTCTCTTGCCATTAAACTATCCTATCGAGCTAATTCAGGTCATAATTGTGGCTTGTCAGTTGGAAAAATGTCATAAAATATATCAGTAACTTTCTCATTTAAAATGTCATATTTTAATAAAATAAGTAATAGTTTATTTAATGTATATTCAAATAAGTCATAAGTATTATTTTCATAAACAAAATTTGGCCAATAGAAATCTTAATTTATAATAAGTAATATTTTAATACACTAGTTTATTACAATATTATTTATTTCATTACTGCAAATTAACTATCTTCTTAAGATATATCAAATAAATTTTGCAATATCATTAATTTTATTTAGAATACTTATTTTCTATGCAAATTGTTCTTAACTATAAGACATTTTTTGCTCTCCTAAAAACTGGAAAGAAAATGTTGCCTTCCTGATCCCCAGAAGACCACAAGCACAAGAGATTTCATCAGACTGACCCTTTGAAGCAATGCCGTGTTGAGCAGACAACATGTATGTCAACAATAAAGATTAGAACTAGTTATCAAATGTAGATATGAGAATAGGTTTTTATTGAGCCAGTTTTGCATTAAACTGATTGGGGAAAAAGAAAACATACATATATGTGGGAATTTTATTTTATTTAATTTGTTAATTATGGGAGCAAAGCTTCACACTTTGTAAAAGAAATGACAATAGAGAACTGATGCATAATATGCCACAAATCTAAAAACATCCCTCCTCAGGTTTGAGGAGTTGCCTTCTAGACTGGTTGCCAACCAAGATCAAAGAGTCCAGTGTTCCCTTCTATTTAACCTATAGCTTGAGTGGGTGTGGATTCATGCCTTTTTCAAGGAAAATGAATATAACAGCCTTGAATGGAATTCAAACTTAGTGAACCAATTAGACCACCTACATATATGTTTTTGGATGGTTTCTGACCATAAGACCCAGGTTTGAATCTCACGGGGGGTTGATTTCAGGAAGGTAACTTCTTGATGCTATTGGCGTGTGGAGACAATTTCATTGTACATCACCTTTGAAATTGAGTGATCAGTTTGCTTTTCATGGCATATCAAACCTTTGTGCATTATTTAAAGCTAAACATATTTTAGATTTGGACTGTAGGAGGTTCCTTACAGTAGGCACTATTCCTAAGAAGTCTCTCATCTAAGTAGTCACTAGGCTCGGTGTTGCTTAACTTCAGTGATCAAATGAGAACCAGAGTTTTCAGTGTGATTTGACTGTAGGTAATGCCACCTTTGAAAAGTGCCTGAACACCAAAACCCTGAGTTGACACAAGCCATATCAGTGAAATTTGGTAGAAGTAACTGTTTGGTAGCTGTCAATGGTAATTAGGAACAAAGTTGCAAGTCATCGTGATTGATTGTTTTGAACACCCCCAGAGCAGCTGACCTGAGCAGACTATAGATACAGTTTATGGGAGAGAGCTTATAATCTGGAATGATCAGCACTTTGAACAATGCTTGAGCAGGCATCTGCAACAGGGATGGGTAAGCTCTCCTAGAAGATGAGTGTGCTCAGAAAATGAATAGTCTGCTAATTTATATATAGGGTGTTTCAAAAAGAATACGCCAAAATCATTGCGCTTTTTTTTCAGGTCTATAGCATTGTAGTGGACTGAATCAATGGTTATTTGATAAAGTAGTTATCAAAGTTTGATTGGGTGTTAGTTTCACCGCTGTGGATCGTATAACTTCCGGTGCAGCTGAATTGAGGGAAGATCAATCAAAATGGCGACTCCTCAGCAGAAAGCGTTTTGCGTGTTTCAGTTTGCGAAAACAAACGCCATTGTCATGGTGCAGCGTGCTTTCAGAACAGAATTCGGCATTGATCCGCCCTGTTGTGAGAGACGGTGGGTTAGACAGCTTAAAGAGAGTGGGTGCCTGTGCAAAGTAAAGAGTCCTGGAAGACCACGTTTTACAGAGGAGCAAGTGGAGAGGATTCATGATGCATTTGAGAGCAGCCCACGTAAGACTGTACGTCGAGCAAGTCTTCAGCTTGCCATCCCTTATACCACTGTCTGGCATGTGTTAAAGAGACGATTACACATGAAACCATACAAACTAAGCCTCGTCCAAGCACTTACTAATGATGACAAGGTGATGCGGAGGACATTCTGTGAGTCAATGCTGGAGATGAAGGAAGGTGATGAAACTCTTTTCACGTTTAGTTTTTAGTGACGAAGCGAATTTCCATTTGAGAGGCACAGTCAATCGTCACAATGTGCGCATCTGGGGAACAGAGCACCGACATGAAACTGTTGAGCATGAAAGAGATTGCCCTAAAGTGAAAACATCTTCTGCCCTGTGTCTCAAGACAAGGTCTATGGTCCCTTTTTCTTTAAAGGAAACACCGTTACAGGACAAACCTATCTCGAAATGCTCCAAAACTGACCTTTCACTTTACTGCAAGCAGATTCGAATGACTTCATTTTTCAGCAAGATGGAGTACCACCCCATTGGCATCTCGGGGTAAGAGCTTATGTGAATGAAAATGTGCCTCAGCGATGGATTGGGAGGAGAGGCACTAAAGACCTTTCTCTCTGTGCTTGGCCTGCTAGATCCCCAGACTTCACTGTGTGTGACTTTTTCTTGTGGGGGAATGTTGAACTCCAAGTTTATGTTCCAGCACTTCCAGCAAGTATCGATGACTTGAAAGATTGAATAGCTGCAATCAACGCAGTGGACCGTGACATGCTGAGGCACGTTTGGGAGGAATTCTCATATCAGCTTGATGTTGTCCGCGCTGCCGGTGGTGGCCATATTGAGCACTTATAAAACATGAAATGAAACTTGAATGTATATACAACACATGTGTTCATGTTAGAGATTTGTAATTTTTTTCGTTTGTAACACATCACGTGATGATTTTGGTGCATTCTTTTTGAAACACCCTATATATATATATATATATATATATATATATATATATATATATAAATAAAAATAACCTGACATGCTTTATCAATTTAGCCACAAAGGAGCGTTTCCGTTAGCAAAGTCGATTTTACTGTTTTTAAACTACAAGTCTTCATGATTTTCTCTCATATATGTCAGATATGAATGTACAATATATATATATATATATATATATATATATGTGTGTGTGTGTGTGTGTGAAAGGGTGTGAGAGTTTAATGGCTGAATGTTTGTAAATGTTTGAATTTCTGTAGGTGGGTTTAAGAACTAAACAAAGATTGTATGTTTCACGATTTGCGTGCACATGATGGGAAATGGAGAGAAAATGAGAGAGAGGTAATCAAGTAACAATAGACACTTTGCTGTTCTGCTTAGTGACAGAAGTTTCCTTGGAACGTGGTCACACTGATCCTATGAAGAAAACACGTTACGACAAAAGAAATGCAAACATTTGAGATGTTTTAGGTAGAAAGCAGTTTTACTTTAGTTCAGATAAAACATCAACACCAGCACATGAATATATATATATATGGTACTGGTGTTAATAAAACAGTGCATGTTATATAGCAGAGCTACTAAATATATATTAATAAATATACATATAATATCCCTCATCACTAGCACAACCAAGTTTCATGCATGACACAATCTTCAGGTGCTAAATATGAACTAAGTGTTTTATGTTTCTTTTTAAAGCAAATCACCCCAAGCAAGGTGGGAATGCCACTAGCACATAAGTTGGTTACAGAGAGTGAGAACAAGAGTAAAGAGGAGTGTTTGGAGAAAGGAAAATGAAAAGGATGGGGATCAGGATATTAGATGTCAATTGACATTACATTTGAATATTTGAAGATTATAGCTATCAGGGAAGCAAGTAAGAGGAAGGGAGTTCCATTGTTGGGAAGTGCAAGAAGCTTTTGGAGTAGAAGAGACAGCTACATTTAACCGTCTCAACAGTGAAAGGGTGAGACCGAGATGCCAACCTAGTAGCACACTTAAAGTCATGCAGTTTGGGAACCAATGAAAGTAGCTCATCAGAGTAGTTGCCATGAAAATACTTGTAGAAAAGACAGAGGGAAGCCACAGCAAGTCTGTGAGAAAGTGACTGTAGATGAGATGCCAGATCAGAGTTTATCATATTGCATATACGTCTCTGGATTTTGTGAAGGACCTCGAGATGAACAGCTGGGGCACCGGACCATATATGGACGCAGTATTCAATGCAAGGATGAATGGTTGATTTGTAGATTTGAAGGATGGACTCATATGAGAAGAGCCTTGTGGTGCGACACAGAGAACCAACTTTCCTTGAGGAAGAAGCTATTGATTCAATATAGTTGTTCCACCTAAGATTAGTGGGAAGCATGAGACCAAGCAAGCACAGAGAGATGCTCTCATGGAGTTAGGCATCAGCCATTCTGATGGGAAGCAGGGAGGCTTCACTATGGTGGGTAAATGAGAGCAGTTTCATTTTGGAGGCATTAAAGTTTACAAGCCATTTCCTGTCCCAGTCAACCATAGATTGGAGGTCCTTTTCGAAACCAATGGCCAGGTTAGTTTTGTCAGTGATGGCGAATTTACTATCGAGGCAGGAGTAAATTGTAGTGTTGTCTGCATAGATGCCTACTTGGGAACTGATGACATCAGGAAGGTTATTGATGAAGATCAGAAACAGTGTAGGACTCAGGATAGAGCCTTGGGAAATACCAGCGTTCGTATGAAAGAAACTGAAGGGAACCCATTTAGGATGACCATCAGTTCATGGTTTGACAGAAATGATTGTATTGTCAAATAATCATCCTGTAATGCTGTATCCTTGAAGCTTATGAAGAAGGCCTGGGCATGCCAAACCCTATTGAATGCTTTAGAGATATTTCGAGCCACAGCTCAATATTGCTTGTCAAAGATCAGATCATGAGAGGTAAGGTGCTTACTTGCACAATTTTAATTATATCTGGTTATCTCAATGTTGGCATAGTTATATATTATGCTGGGATTTCAGTTTTTAATTCTAAATTTATATTTGGCAATTCAAATAAGCTGGATTTATATATGTATATATATAAAAAAAAAAGAAAATTAAAAAATTATATTTAAATTTTTTTAAAAGGAAGAATGAATGTACATTCATTCAATCCAATATTTGTGACTTTTACCTGTCAATCACTGAAAATCTGCTAATTTCAAAGAGATCGGACTCTATTTAGTTGATAGTGTCATTCTCCTCTAAAAATAGCCCACTAAAGATAGACTGATTGAGAAAGGAACTGATAAAAATTTCTAAAGATATGAATTAAATATTACTACCAACACCAATTCTAAAGTTATCAACTCTCTCAAAGTAACCGTAGACCTGTATAATGGTTATTATAAACCACACACAAAAGATCTACTTAAATATGTTAGCAAAGAATCAAACCAGCACAAAATTCTAGATAATTTATGTAAATCCGTCAAAGATAAATTATCCTTCAACTCCAGCAATAAGGAAATATTTGATAATTCTAAAATTATAATATACAGGCTTTAGAACTAAGCCATCATAAAATCAATTTAGAGTATTTAAAGTTAAGGTAAAAATAAACAGAGACACCATAAACACAACATTACAGGGATTCATGTAATCAATGAATGGGTCATGAATCTGATTAGCTCGATAGAAGATGGTTAGTGACAACCAGCCTCAGCCCATTCCCACTTTTAGGCCTTGTGCCACAATTGTTGTGTTTTATATACAATAAATCAACATTACATGGTTTCATCCACCTTTTAGCCATAATGTCATAACTAATATAAGAATTTTTCTAAATTTAATTCATAAACACTTTAATCATTCACCAACACTAAAAATGATTTTTAACAAAAATAATGTTAAGATCAGCTATAGCATAGATGCATCCATCTCTCATCTTAACAACATTATATTAAACAAATATATTTCCAACGAAGAGACTGTAAATTCTTCTAAAAATAAATGCAACTGCTGAAAAAATACAATCTGTCCTTTAAATGATCAATGTATGATCAATGTATGACCAATAATATCATATGCTGAACAAACATACATTTCAGTAACGATGTTAAATTTTATTTTGGTTCCATGGAAAATCCTTGGAAATTTTATTTTTACCATCATCAAATGAACTTAAGTAATTTAAAATACAAAAACAGCACTGCTCCATCCAAATATTTATGGCAATTAAAGAATGAGGGCATCTCACCATCAATCAACTGGGAAATTATACCTAGAGCTAAGGCTTATAACAGTAAAAGAAATAAATGCAATTTATGTTTAGTTGAAAAACTGCTTATCTTAAAACACTTAAATAAGACTATCTTATTAAACAAGAGAAATGAATTGATGGTTCATGTAAGCATAAGATACATTTCTGTTTAAAAACATTGATCCAGATTAATTTTGAATGTAAATCACTATTTATTTCAAATGTAAATTTGATTTTCATTTAAATAAGACCAAGTAATCCCCCTTTAATTAAATGAAAGTATTAAAAATAAGACAGAATTAAAAGTAATTTTTGAATAGTCTTTTTTTTTTCATACATATATAAATACCGCTTATTTTAATTGCCAAATATAATTTTTAGATTTGAAAATTAAAAAAAAAACAAAAAAAAAAACAAAAAAAAAAACTGTAATTGCAACATAATATGTAACTACTCCATCATTGAAATAACCAGATATATTATAATTTCAATTGTGAAACACTCAGTTTATATTCAGTACCTGAAGATAACTGCATGTATGAGTCGTGTTAGCGGTGAGGGATATATATATCTCAGAAAGAAATTATATAAGTTAATACATTCAAACATACATTTTACCACTATAGAAATACATATTTGTTTCAAAGGCCAGCATACATTTTACCACATTACATTTGTGTGTGTGTGTGTGTGTGTGTATATATATATATATATATATATATATATATATATATATAAAGTTCTTTCTGACATATATCAGAAAGAAGAAATATATATGTATCAAAATTATGCTTCAGTTTATTTCTATGTATGACCAGTACATTTATCAAATTGTTTTTTATGAGGTCCCTTTTGTTTTTCTGCATGTTTCTCCAATATATTGTGAGGAACAGTTTTGGCTATATATATATATATATATATATATATATATATATATATATATATATGTATGTATGTATGTATATTTCTTCTTTCTGATATATCTTCTGATAATTTAATATCTAATAAATGAAAGTACGTTATGTAGCATCCTCCACAATTTACCTTGTCATTTCAGTTAACCTGACGAATATTTATGAATGTCTCTGAACTTTAAAAGTTTTGAAAACTAACAATTTTACTTTTGTTTATAAATACTTGTAAAATAAAATCCTCACATCTGCCATGATAAAGTCTGCCAGAGAATGAAATGTGTTGGCAAAGACAAGTTTTCCTTTTGACTTTATTTATTTGTCTTTATTTAATAATTTATTTTACAGATATACTTTAGTAGAAATGTCCACACATACATACATTATTTAATAGGAGTAGATAAGTTTGCTTATTGCCTGGTTCACACTCCTCCCTAGTCTTCTGCACACAAAATAGAGGTTTATTCCTTGTTTCCCCATTTAGGATTTAGTTTCTTGTTCTTTCTAGCATCTACTTCAACTCTACATTTGTAATGTGTTTGCCTAAACTATGAAATTCTATTTACTATTTATTTGTTTCTCCTCAATAGGTGAAGAGAGGTTTACCTATCACCTGGTTCATTCCTCTCTTTTGAAAACAAGTAGAAGTTTATCCCTTATTTCATGTAACTTCAAAAAGTCTTTTTCACTCTCAGTAGCCCCTTGCATCTTAGTGGCATTATCATCTTGCTTGAGGTGAATTGATTAAATAAGGAGAGAGGGCAGCATTAAGTAATTAAACAACGTACAAATGATCTCAAACAATGATAAATATTTTTAATAGAAACTTCCTTTTAATGTAACAGGTTTCACAGTTTATCACAAATATACTAGACACCTGTTTTGCAAGAGATTTACAAGTCTAAACCTCATATACATTATATTATACACACACAAATTTATGTATGTGTGCATGTTACATTATACATATATTTTATATACACACCTTACAACTGAAATGAACTGTCATATCCATAGAGGTAAGAATAAATACACAGTCTACTTTATAGACAAATATATGCATACACATGCCTGCACTTTCTTTAAGGTTTTAATGAGTCATGATGTTTGTTGACCAAGTTTCTCAATATTTTGTATTTAAATTGCCATTTTTCTTGTTCTAACAACCTGCACCTTCGACTCCATTTTTTTTCTATTGCCAATGCCTCTTTCATTTTCTTTCATCTTGAAGTGTGGCTAGTGGGCCGGGAGGGGGGTTTAAAAATACATAGCCACAAGGACTGTGAAGAATGCACAGTAAGTCATTTTGAAGTTAAGAAATTCAATGGCATCAATCCAGTACTCTTTGGAAATTTTCAAATTTTCAAATTTCTGCTTGGGACTGGATAATCGTGAGCATATGAACAATGTACAGCATTACCTTGTCTTCCTTGCAATCTATGAAAGCAATCGTCTTGGAATAAAAGAACTTCTTTTGTTCTTCCACTTGTTAGGTAAATCTCATTACTAGAACAAATCTTGGACAAAAAGTTCAGTTCGTCAAAAGCAAACAAAGCTTTAGATTTTTGCCTGAATATCCAAGATGTTACCATTATACATGGATTCCTTTGGATAACAGTTTTGGCTGCTGGGAAGGGATGGATTTATGTCTTTTCTAAGGGCATCATTCCAAGTAAACACAAACTGTCCAAACTAGAATTTAAACTTAGCTGTTAATCATGTAAACTGTCAAAACAAACAACCATAACTTAAAATATCAAATAAATTGAGCAACCAAAGAAAAAAAACAAAAAAAAAATCTCACAAACTGATAGAAAGAGAAACTAGAAAAGAGAAGAAACAGACTGAAGAGACACAGGACATTACCATAACTATTAGTTTCATGTGCAAAGCAATCATCCTCCTACTCCCTTCTATAAGTGCTATCACTTCAGGAAGTGGGTGATCATGGCTCTCCACAACTTCCTATCCTTTTTAGCACTTAGTAATGTTTGCCTTTTCACTATCCTTCCCAGTCACTTTTCTGCCATCCACTTACACAAGTTTATTGGTTAGTATCCTATGTGTGCCAAATTCTCCTAACTCTCTTTCCTTGTTACATTTCCAAGAAATGTTAACTCTCACTTTCTGATTCTAAGTGTCCTTTCCATTTCTGTTAAAACTTCTCTGTTGCCCACATTTTCAGTCCAGGGTATTATCAGTGTACTTTTATATTTTTGGTGGTCAATTTGTTTTTTTTTAATCAACCTCTTGGAGGTTATTTAAAGCCAGAAAACATTTTTAGATAAGATTTTTTTGTTTTTTGAGATAATAATGGTTTAGTGATACAAGTCTTACTAATTAACCCATAGCTGGGGAGAGAAGAGGTGGATTCATACTTTTCACAAAGCTATTTGCACATAAGTGAATACAATGAACCAAACTGTTACCTCAAGTCTCTTAAGCAATCCTCAGATGGTTCACAGAAATAGTAAATATCTTATCTTTACTTTTTATCACATCAATCTCTTTGAACAAATTTATTAACATATCATTGATCAAAGATGACCTCCTAGGGTATGGGATGTGTATTCAGTTCAAATCAAAAACTAATTCTTTATTCCAATTTCATGTTATATACATACCAAAGCAATTATTTGACTATGAAATTTGTGATTAAAAAGCAACTAAGAAGAAAAGACTGATTAAAATGAATAATGAAAATAGTACATCACACAATTCAAGTCATAGTTATTTTGTCTTCAATAAGCATTACTTCAGCTCTTGCTGCCTATAGAAATGAGTCAAAACCCAAGTTTACCAAAACCTATTTCAGAAATTAGTGTGATTTCATCTAAAGTAAAGTTTTTTATACAAATTATGCCTATCATAAAAATTGATTCATTCATCTTCTATGTCTTATCAAGCATTTGCAGGTTATTTAAAGCCAAAAAATATTTTTAGATTTTGAGATTATTTTTTTTTGAGATAATGGTTTTAGTGATACAAGTCTTACTAATTAATACTTAGCTTGGGGGAGAAGAGGTGGCTTCATACTTTTGCCAATGGTATTTACACCTAAGTGAATATAACCAACCCAACTGGGATTAGAACTCAGCTCTCCACTTAACAAATCTAAGCCATTATCCATTACATCACTTACACATCCACTCTTACAGCACCGTGTATTCTCAAGTAGTGACCCATCTAGGTACTGACCAAGCTCAACAACGCTTAAATTTGGTAATCATATGGGAACCAATGTTTTAATGTGATGTAACTGTAAACCTATCATAAAAAAGCATTGAGAAAGACTACATACACTGAACAAATTTCCCTATTATGAAAAAGCTTTTACATGCAGTAAATTTCTTCATGATGAAATCATTCCCATAGTCCTGGTAGAAAGTCATAAGTTCTCTTATTCTGTAACAGTATTTGTAATGTGTGCCATTACTAGCTAGAGAGCCCTTGGTTATATATGAAGCATTGGTAACTGAACGTGAAATCTTCCAACAGAAAGTTTTTTTATTCTCACAATGTCTTGGAATTCACAAAGAGTATATTTCCAATATTTACAAATTAGAACATAGAAAGAGAAAATGTTTGTTTTCAAACCCTGGTGATTTCAAAGACTAATAAGGGGATAAATCTTGCTTAGAACTATTAAAGAGAGGAAGTTATGGAGAGCCATGGCATGTAAAAGATGATTTCAAATTGACAATTTGACCATGATAAAAAAAAAAATAAAAAAAAACATTTAAAAAAGAACAACTTTTCAAAGAGAAACCAACTGTGCCACAAGGCAGAAGAGTGCAATATTAGTTCTACACAGACAAAACAGGTAAAAGGAAAAATAAAATTGAGAAAAATTCATCCTAATTGATATTAATCTCTATCTGATATGCAGGTACAAAGATTATTTCTTTTTTTTTTCTGAGTGGAAGAATGCATTTGTTACAATTAGAGTCTTTGAAAAATTTGGAAACATTTGAAGAAAAATAAATTCCTTCTAGCAATTTTTTTCCCTATTAAATGCTGAAATGGTTAAGAATATAAAAAAAAAAATTATTTATTTTTCTACTCAAAGTTCCAAAGAATAATTAATTGTCTTTTCCTGGATCTCTTTTCTTCAATAAACAAATTAAAATCTCTTTTTTTTTTTATTTTCCATGAAAGAATGTTACAGCATCAGGTTAATAAAAAAAACAAAACATTTCTCACCCAATTCCTAAGGCTTGGTCAGTGCATTATCAAGCAGACACTTAGATATATTCATATACTCTAAATCTACAAGAGATATTCCTTCAGGACATGAACAATCATGGCTCTCCAAAACCTATTCGCTCTGAACTTTAGTAGTTTTTCTATTTTTGCTAAAGGCTCCTGACCCCACCCCACCCTATTTCACCATCCATTTATTTGCTCAAGATTGTCAGGCTTGCTGCCTTTCCGTATCTCAGTTGTTCTCCCCATGCCTTGTGGGGGTTAAGTCTTCCCATCACCCTTTCTTCATTATTTGTCCAAGGAATTTCAGCTATCTCTTACTAATTCTGAGCGTGTATGCTTATTGTTGCCATTTTCTTTAAGACTCCTTCATTGTTTACTCACTCCGTCCATGGAAATCTCAGTATCCTTCTGTAGAACCACAATTCTGTTGCTTTCAGTTTTCTCCTCATCCATGGGGAGATTGTTGTCCAGCAGTCACAGCCATATAAGCAATACTTTTCTTTGTTTCTAATTAAGTTTTTTCTGTTTTTTAACACTTTGTTTAGCTTTTGGAATACCCGTTTCATTAATCAAAAAAAAAAAAAAAAAAAAAATCTTTCAAACATCTTCTTTGATGAACATGACTGTGCTACTCACTGACATTTCTTAATAGTAAACTGTCCCATCTTAAATCTCTATTTTCTGTTTAGCTCTCTACTGCTACATCACAAATGGAAACCAATTAAGCAAGCCTCTGTTCCATCTGTTTTCTTCTCTTCTTGCTATATGCTATGCTTAGATGTATTTTTGTTGTTGTTCCCTCATTTTTGATATCACAAATTGTTCTCCCATTCATGTTAGCCATGTCATCTCTAGCATTGCCCTTTATTAATACAAACTATGTTTCTTAGTTTACTTTCTTACATATCCTCATAAACTTCACTCCTTATGTTCATACAACAATTTCATTAAGTAACCAACATTGAGTAGTGGCTCTAGAGCACTCTGTTGTGTGAAAAATATTAAAATAAATAAATAAAAAAATGATTTTCTTGTCATGTTTATTAGTTATACATCATAACTGGCATTAGACACTGTGTTTCAAGTATATTAGCAAAGGTACTTTTCAGTATGTTCCTGTTTTCATTAAATGTTTCCCAACCTCTCATAATATTTTATCTTCATGATCATTCTCTAAACTCATCTCCTGTCCTCTGGAGAGTATTTCTGGATTTCTTCCAGTTCTTCATCCTCTGTTTTTATAATCTTTTCCAAAACATTCTAACTGAACTTTTACACATGTTCATTTTTAAACCTACTTTCGGATTTGCTCCATTCAGGTCATTTAAGCAGTTTTTTGATTCATTAAATGATTTTGATATCAGTAAAATAACAACGTTAAATCATAAATGGTTAATATTTACTGTGATTTATTCCCAGTTCTTTTCCAGAAGATATTTTCAAGTCATGCTTTAAATCTTTTAGGAAAATTTGTATATTCTTTCTTCATCCTTTTTTATACTTCTATGTTGTCATGTAACCAAAATATTATATTACTGTACTATTATTGAAAATATTCTCAATAACTTTTATATAATTTGAATTAATGCTACACATACATAATGAACTGAAAATTGCTGAGCATTCTATCGAGTCAAATGCCTTTTCATACTCAATATTATAAACAGAGTATTTTGATATATCATGTTATTTTTTTTTATCAGTTGATTTCCTGTTTGCAGATTACCTATTGAGGTGTCTGAGAATAATTTCAACAGTTATGAGATAAGGCAATAGTTATCAAGTTTTTTTCTATTTCCTTTGTATATAAACCAGAATTACTATTCCTAGACTAAACTTTTGAGGTTTCTCCATTCTAACTAAAAAACTGCGCTGTAAGTGCAACAATTAGTCCAGAGCATAATGGTGAAAAACAAAAAAGTGTTCATTTTACAAAAAAAAAAAAAAAAAAAAAAAAAAAATCAACTCATTTTTGAAAAATCTTTCTTGTCAATGCACTGAATCCACTCTATGTTAACTACATAGCATAAACATTATACAGTGAAAATGTCAGATTAAAATTCGGTTAATATTAGTCAGGCCATAGACAATGCTGCACCACAATGTGTGTTTTTAAAACCTTTACCACACTGCAGGCGACAATTATCGCTGTAGAATTCTCTCCCTTGGTTACCCTAGGTGCATTCTGTCACGTTGTGATGGTTACTATAAATAAACACTTATCAACTGTTTATTTCTGGTATTTTAACTTGGAAATCACTTACTACTGCTTTAGAAGGTTACACTTTCATTTTTCAATGCCATTTATAATTCTTTTAGACTCTACACAAGGTGTAACACTGATTAAACCAACATTAATTTTTTGAAAACAAAAATGACTGCGCCAATATCCATCAAGGCCTTTTATTCAGGAGTTTTTCTTTGATTAGGATTCTGATGATTTTGAAGGCTTTACTCAATATGATAATCACACGTGATGTGGAGGAACGTGATGATGACCACTAGTGACAACTATCATCCATGCCTGACTAATTTTATAGAAGCTACTGGCAACTATCAATATACCTGATAACCTTTCTGAAGGTGAATTATTTTGTCTATTTATAAACAATGAAATAATTTATTTGTCAACGAAACAAATAAATATGAATCAGGTGAAAGAAAGAGCAAACAAATGCTAGTGTCTTCTCATATGTAAATACAAGAAAAGACTTTACTTTTTTGATGAAATGAAAGCCTTCTTAGTGATTTTGCTTCTTATTGCACCCCCAGAACTCCACAAGGATCAATAAAAGTTTATGTTGAATTATTTGTGTATTTTGTAATGTATTTGATTTTTATTTTGCATTTCAATTTTTTTTTGTTTTCAACATCAAAACATGCATGCAAAATGTAATGCATTACATCAAAATATTACTTATTCATTTTTTTATTAGTGTTCAAAAATTAAAATCTATATGCACAATACAAAGAAAGTTATAACAATTTTAAAACAGTTGGTGTTCATGTTTTTGCACCCTCAAAAAAATGCAGTAATATGGGAGCAATTCTAGAAAGAAATTAGCATGGTAAAGGTTATACACTGCTGGCCAAAACCTTAAGGACAATGAATATAAAGAAAAAAAATAAACTTTTTGCATTGTTGGACTCAACCACTTATTTGAGTAGAGCTTCAAAAAAAAATAGGAAATAAGAAAAGGAAAAATAAAAATTAAAAACGTTTTTAGTATTTAATAGGAAAAATTTGAATACAGGGACATTAGGCGAAATACTAGCTGGTCAAAAGTTCAAGAACATATCTAAAATAAGTCCTAATTATTATTGAGATAACTTTTTTCTAACATTTCAAAAACTGTCCAATCAATTCACACAAAATTTTCACACAATGTTAGCAACACTGACCTGCGCAATCACTGAAATTTTTGTACTGATCTGTGCAATGTAAACAAACTGGCACCATATTTGTTATCAGCACGGTGATTTGAGCATGCCAAATTATTAGAAAGTTTTTAGTAAAATTCCCAGAATTGAGCAAACAAAAAGTTTATTAATGTTGCACGTGAATGTTTATGATCAAAAGAAGCTAATAAATAAGATAATCAAACAAATAATAACAGATACAAACAAAGGCACAGAACAAATTAATAGGGAATGTGCTTTCCCCGTTTTGAAATTACTTTTTTTGAAAGTCGACAATCAATAGGATTTGTTAATTGTAGGATGTCATCTGCTATGTCAAAAACTGCTTCCCACAACTCAGCGTTGCTCCTGAATTGTCGTCTGTTGGCATACAGTCTTCGCTTCATGATGCTCCAAAGGTTTTTGATTGGGTTCAAATCTGGAGAATTTTTCAAGGTCCATCAAAGCCTGTTTCAAATATTCAGTAGTCTTGTGAGCAGCATGTGAGGGAGCATTATCTTGCATAAAAACAATAGCCCTTCTAAAGGCAACTCTTTGCCTTTTCATCCACGGTTCAAGATGCTCCTTCATAAATGCTATGTATGCATCAGCAGTCATTTTGATGCCATCTGGTACTCTCCATGGGCCCACTAATGTTTTTCCAATAATACCACCCCAGATCATTATGCCTCCGCCACCTTGTTGGCATCTCAAACACTGATGGCAATTCTGTCTGTTCATTACCCAGGCTTTCCCCAATGCAACTGAAAAGCTCTTGACTAGTAAGTCTAGGCTTCTTCATGGCCTCTCGTTTAATTTCTAGGGTAGATTTACCTTTTGAGAGTTCTGAGGTGATAGTTTTCTTTTCAGCATCACTCAAACTGCTTTTATGGCCCATCTTTTCACTAAATTCTTACACTTTTCTAATAATTTGGCACACTCAAATCACCATGCTGATAACAAACATGGCACCAGTTTGTTTACATTGCACAGATCAGTACGAAAATTTCAGTTATTGCACAGGTCAGTGCTGCCAACATTGTGTGAAAATTTTGTGTGAATTGATTGGATGGTTTTTGAAAGGTTACAAAAAAAAGTTATCTTGATAATTTGGCATGCAGTGTAAACTTCCCTTGCTATCCACCCACAAACATTTTGAATGGGGGGTGGTCAGGTTGAGTGAACATGCTGGATAGTTCAAAAGAATTATGTTATTTGCCGTGAAAAAGTCCTTTGTCCTGTGGGCATTATGGATTGCAGTGTTCCCTGCTAAACAATCAAGTCATTTCCACACAAGTGAAGTCATTCAGGCAATAAGGATATTCTCTCCAACATGCCAATGTAATCAGCCACGGTTTGATGCACCTGCATAACCTGAAGCTTCATGGTTCCTTGGAAGGAGGTAGCACCCCAGATCATGATGGAACCTTCTCCATTATATGTAGAAAATGTCTCCTGTTGGATATCATTATCATGCAGTAACATTGGAAGCCATCTGGACCATCCAGGTTAAATGTTTGTTCATTAGATAACAAAATCTTCTTCCAATTTTCTATGTCCCATTTTTGGCACTTCTCAGCAAAGTCTAACCTAGCTGTTTTGTGGTATGGAAAGAGGAAGAGACTTAGAAGTTATTTTTCCAGTTTTTAAAGTCTTTCTTTCAGAGATACAGTCTTATTGTCCTTGAGCTGCAATCTAAATCCAGTCCAATGATCAGATAGTCTATGATGAACCTTTTCTCTCAGGGTCTTTTGAGAAATTTGCAACAGCAGTTTTACCATGTCCAATCTCACCAGTGATGACATGTTGAGAAAGGCCTTGCTTTTGCAGCTTGACAATTCTGCTTTTTACCTAAGGTAATGCAAGAGATACCAGTGGTAGATGATGACCAAATTTCATTACACGATTTCCAATTATAGCTTTGTTTAAATATGATCTTGAAATTTTGAGCAACCAAATAGTGTTCAGCTCAATTTTCCAGTATTCAATTTTTGCCTATTAAATGCTAAAAAAGTTTTTAATTTTTATTTTTCCTTTTCTAATTTTCATTTTTTGAAGTTCTACTCAAATAGTTGAGTGAGTCTAACAATGCAAAAATGTGTATGTTTTTAATTTATTTTCATTGGCTTTAAAATTTTGGCTAGCAGTATATATGATAAAATGATATGAAATAGCTGAATAAACTATGTAAGATGCAATTGTGAAAACCAGTTGGATGTTTAAATGTTATTTTTTTTTTTTATTTTGTTGTAATGTTTCATTCAGTAAGAACATCTTCAGGACAACTGAAAAAAAATCCAAGGAAAACATTGTTACCGTGGCAACATTAAAAATGCAGAAACAGTTAATAACATTTAAAATAAATATCAAAAAAGATTTTCACAAAGGAAAATGTTAAAATCTAAATATGAGGGTTTGATATAGGATAATGAAAACATTATGGTGAGAAAAATAAAGTGTGCTTATCCAAAGAAAAGCATAAATACTGATAATTAAAATTATAATTTATGATAATATTATTCAGGGTTTAAAGGAAAGATAGAATTTAATCAACATTTATAATTAAAACCTTTAAGATGTTTAACTAGTATCTATTTTAATATTATTTTCTTCATATATTATCTTAGCCAAAAAAGGTAATGTTATAAAAACCTAATTTTTGATTTGTCAAATAGGATTTTGATAACTTAATTGATTCCATAATTCTTCTTGAAGATTTAACCATTTTTGACATTTTTAAAATCAAAAGTGGGTATATTTTGGAGAATAAAGAATTTAATGCATCCCAAATATGTATATGTATATGTGTATATATATATATATATATATGTGTATATGTATGTATATGTATGTATATGTATGTATATATATAGAGAGAGTGTGTGTTTGTATGTCTGCATGCAGCCACTTTGGAATACCAGCTTCAGCAAGCATTTTAATTATTGAAGAGGAGATGAATGCTGCTGGTGTGGGAAGGTGAATAATGATCCACTTGCACAGAGCAAGCAGAGCCCCAAGGAAGCTTGAAAGTATTTAATGAACAAACTTAAGTGTAGAAATGCCACAGTTTTAGGTTACAGAACTGAGGAAAAACGTGAGAGAAAGTTTAATTGCATTTTATATTATTGGAATTAAATGTGGAAAAGGAATTAATGAAGAAATCTAATCAGTCTCAAGAAATTAGATAGACTGAGGGATTCTTCAGGAATCAAGCTTGAATATTAATTTGGAAATACACTCAGTAGCATAATATAAAATTGTAGGACACTGTACTCATTTGCTACACTTGTCAAGCAAAAATGATCATAAATTACTTCCTCAAAGACAAAAACAGTTACTAAAAATTCTTGAGATTAAGTTGTTTACATAAAGACCTATTCATCAGCTCAACATAGTTTCTTAGGAAAAATAATTTTGGAAAATTGATTTTTCCCAGAATTCAGTAAAGTTGACCCAGAGAATGTGTTTTTGTTTGTTTGCAGACATAGTCACTGATAGTTTTACAGCATGTATCATTTAAAAAGTTTTATCTAAACTTGATCAAGTGGAAAACAGGCCAAATCCTTAACATTGAGTCTTCCTTACATTATTAGCAAACTCAGCCCTAGATTATATATTATGAACCCCCACCTAAATTTATTATAAAAACTATACCATTGCTTATATTTTAAAAGCATTCTAAAATAAAGAGCCTAGTACTTGCAGAAAACATAAAGATAGGATACCCAAAGAGATAATGTAGAATTAGTGGCAACAAAGATGAACCAGAATATACTCTTTCTTTTGTGTTGACAACATGAGTTACACAGATAGATTGCAGTAGGAAAAGTTGAAACACTTTAAACTCTTTCTGACCCCACAGATGAGAGAGGGGGGTCAACCTCATTTTGTTCAGAAAGGGAAAAAGTTTGTATTTGAAAATGAGGTCCATGTAACAAGAAAAAAAGATGAAGAAACGAATGCTGAAACAAAAAAGTTAGTCTTGTCCCTGTCTTCAGGCCAGACAGACATGTTTGCGAAAATATGAGAGTCTTGTCCAGGCCTCTGGGCTGAATGGATGTTTGCTACGAAGGCAAAAGTTTTGGTTGGTTCTGCAAAAAAAGAAAAAGTCCATCTTCGAACCTCAAACAGATGACAGATCACCAGCATGACGAACACGAAAGAAATGTTTGGATTCTGGGAAATAAACTAAGACATATGTGGAATGCTGCAACATAGGGACGAAAGAAAGATAGAAGACAGCTTCAATTTATCCGTCACCCAAGTCCAGAGACCAGATGCTTATAGAAAAAGAAAAGAAAGTGAGAAAAGATCTCAAAAAGAGATACATATGGTAAAAGCAAAGAAAGGAAGAAAAGATCTCAAAGGAGAATGCCGCCACACTGAGATGAAGGAGAAAGAGATAAAATCACTTCCAACTTAATTGTCACCCAAGCCCCTAGACAGGACAAAAAGAGAAAGAGAGGAAGTAAGAAAAGACCTCAAAAGGAGACACTTATAAAAAGAAATAGAAAAAGAAAGAGATAAAGAGAAGAAAAAAAGAAGTGGATATCAGAGACATTAGTGGAAAAGAACTTTTATGACGAGATAAGTTCATTGTTATTCTTACGTTTCATTTTGTTTAAATGTACTTCTTTTTTTATGTTTGTATTTTCATGCAAGTGTGGCATGAGATCCTTTTATTATGTTTCTTTTGACTTGTCTTAAAATGATGAGGTTTTGTAAATTCGTGCAAGTGTGACACAAGGCCATACATTGATTTGTGATTTACCTTTCTGAGAGGATATTCCCCTCCCACTATTTTGTCCACAATGTTTAAATGTTTATTCTTGACACATTGCCAGTTTTGTTTTGACCGTTATTTTTCTCCCCACCACCCATGCTTTTACATTTGTTAATAAATCTATATCCCTTGTCTCCATTGTCGTTTGTCGCCTATCGTGTTTGTTCCATAATCAATTGCCGCTTGGCCATGTCTGATCCATCGGAAAGAGACCCTTGGGAAAGAAATATATATTACGAAAATTGAATAAATGTTAAAGAAATAACACAGGTTACGATCCTCCTCTACCTCCACTATCGATATGGTTTGAGGACAGGGGAGTGTCTTAATAATATATATATATATATATATATATATATATATATATATATATATATATATAATAGTGTGGAGCAATTTTGCATGAAGAACCTGTGAGATGTCAATAAAGGCATAAGGGGAGCTGATCATATCACTAGCAGGGGGAATGAACAAGCAACTAGCTTTTATCATTACAACTTTTGAAAAGAAGGAGAAAGCAGTAAAGAGACACATAAGACTGTTGCACTACTATCACCATAGACGATCAGTAAATAAGTAATTTCTGTTAAGTATTAAAATTAGAGAAAGGAAAGCTTTAATTCTTTAAACCAATAACTGAAATAACCTACATCATGCTGAAAGC